>OU862923.1:20585852-21232935 GCA_917880885.1 Limnephilus marmoratus | reverse complement strand
TATTGTACATTACAAGGCATTACAATAGTTATGGTCGAATCATTTAATTGTAATTTTATTTCATTATATTATGGTCGTATTGTAAACGGAAGATTTGTCTCTTTTTTGTCATAAAGTAGCTACGTAACGTGTAACATTCGACATATGTAATTATTGATAATCCAACATCCAATTGATTTGAATTTAGGGGAATTGTTACATTTCCTTAGTCCGCAACTGTACACCACCCGTGTGAAACCGAGGCCGGCTTAGTAGTAAATCAAGTCTTTCAGGTATTTCAAAAATACGGCGGTACGAAGTTCGCCGGGTCAGCTAGTTTATTATAGTTAAGCGCACTTGAAGTGAAACGATACAAAACTGCGCTGTACAAATATAACGTTATTATTATATTATTTAATATAAATTTAATCTATAATAAACTAAGCAGTAAGGAATATACATTTAACCTTACATATGACCTTAAACTGAAATTTAACTGATCATTAAAGTTGTAATTTTTAATATAATTCATAATGACTTCATGACAATTATTAATTATTCATTCACTTATCATCAGTATTGTAAAATTATAGACAAGTCTCTTGTTTTAATAAAATTAAGTTTTTTCTATCTCAGGCTCCTCGGTTAAACAAACAAAAAACAAAAACAAAAAAAAAAACAATAACGTCTTTATGTTGAGCATAAACCACAATAAAATTGAAATACATGATTCGGAGCAGAATAAACCTGAAATGATTATGGACTATAATGCAACAAAGGGTGTTGTTGATTTTCTAGACAAAATGCTTTCGGTCGGTAGTTGCAAACGAGAAAGAAGATAGCCTATAGCCATATTTCATAAAACGATTGATATTTCATGTTTCAATTCTATGACACTAATACACCCTAGAAAGAGCAGAGTTATTATATTTAATAAATATCTATGTACTACAAATAATTAGACTTTGTGTTCAATTTAAACCCATGTTACAGTACGCATTTTGAGTAAGAGAACAGTTGAACATAATGGTGACATAGTCCCGCAAACAACCGCGGCGCCGTCGGTGTGTCCCGCCTTCCCCCCTGGCAAAAACGAACACACCGCACCCCTCCGCGGCACTCGGCAGAAACCAGCCGGCCGCCGCTCGAGAAGCTGTGTCGGTCGAGTACGCTCCCTAATTCCTGCATGACGCCGTTTGCAATGGCGATCCATTAAACCCGATTTGAACAAGTAAATTACGAGGTCGCGCAAATGACACTATCTGTGTGGAGTTACCACTGCCTGGTAAAGTGTTGGAGCTACCTGCGCTGACCATAGCCTGCTCCCCGGGTTTCCCGCATCAGACCACCAGCTGTGAGTTAAACCTCAATTTCCCTCTTAATTAATGTGTCCCACCGTAATTCTCGGTTGAAACAACCACATTCCCGGAGAGATTTGAGAGACCCCTTCGTTAGGAAATACCTAGTTAGACATTGTGTTGTTTTGTGACTTATATTGTGTTTTGCAAGATGTTGTAATTGTGTATACCAGACAATATAGTTATGTTTCACCCAACTTCCTCTTTCATTTGACGGGATCACACTTCACACGTGGGCGGGCTTGGCAATTACCTATGTACCATTTAAACCTAGTTACCTATGACCTTGACGAGGAGAGGATTCCTGCCTGCCGACGAATTGAGCTAGCCGAGAGCAGAAGGTAGGTGCCCCCCCCCCTTTGGGACCGCTACACTGGCGCCCAACGTGGCGTGCCGCGGAGGGGTGCGGTGTGTTCCTTTTTGCCAGGGGGGAAGGCGGGACACACCGACGGCGCCGCGGTTGTTTGCGGGACTATGTCACCATTATGTTCAACAGTTCACTTACTCAAAATGCGTACTGTAACACCCATTACATCATATTTTTGAAATCGGGCAACACGACCCGAAGGCCTTAAGTATTGAGGAACCGAGGAAGGTTAAAAAGAGCACATTGCAATGATAAACACTGTTCAACGTATCTAGGAGTTCAACTGTTCAAGTTATTATAAGTTCAAATGTATCGAGAAGAGAAGGACGTAAGAATCGATTCCTCCTATTGCGGTGCAAGGCGAAGGTTCAACACTCAAACTGGGTGAAGCCGAACCAAAAACCGCCCACAGGGCCTAGCAGCAAAAACCCACAAAGCGGGTTTTTAATGTCGATGTCAGCGGAAAGATCCCGAAGGTATTTCAAACTAAAGATTAGTTCTGATCTCTTAAAATGAATTAAATGTCCCCACACGCTCTCGTAAATTATATAATTATCTAATACTAGCTTTTGCCCCCGACTTCGCACGCGCCACTCGCCCCCCCTCATTCCCCACCCCTCTATACTCGTTAAATTCATATTTCAAACAGCTCGCGTGCCACCTATTAAAACGTAACAATCAAACACGCGCAGCAAATTTTAAATATCAAAGCGATCTCCAAAGTAACCTAAACAAATAACAAAACGACAGCGCACGTCAAACAATTATTTAGAAACGCTTTGCTTTTCGTCTGGACAATAAACGCATAATGAATAATTTCATAATGCCAGAGCTTACCAATATATATAGCCTATAGTACTTGAAAATAATATAGCTTTCTATTAGAGAGAGAATTTTAAAAATCCATTCAGTAGTTTTTGCGTGAAAGAGTAACAAACAAACATACATCCAGACATCCATACATCCATACAAACTTTCGCCTTCATAATATTATTTAATTAATTTAAAATAGGATTATACATTTTCAAGAATGCTTTTAATGGACATGATAATAATGCATAGACTCCAATAATACGTAGTATATTTATAGAAAATATCTTCAATTAGTTATTCATTATAATATGAATGATCCATGATACCAATTAGAACCCCTTCAAAACATCTCGGATTAGCTCTAATGAGCTTCTGAAGAAGAGCTTCCAAAGGAATTTATCATAAGACTTATCAAGTAACAAGCAATAACTACTGATATTCAATATTGCGGATAAAGTGATTATGATATTAATTGCTCTTTTGAAAAGCGGTTAATTTATATAAGCGTACTTTAATTACAAGTTTTGATAACGCTATATGTAATCGTATACTTGGAGCATTTCTCTATAAATAACAATAAATTTGAAAGGATCCCAAATGATTCTCCGGGGATAAGTAACACAGCTCAGGGCTAAATAGGTATGGTTAAAAAAATCGTTGTACCTTTTAAGACAAACTTTTCAAACAAAGAACACACAAACAAAAACTTTTTTTCTGTTGAACGTGGGACGATATTTTGAAAACTGTGCGAAAATTACCTTGATGAGATTTGGTCCAATCTATACACATAAAAATCAAAATATGTTTGTTTCTGGGTTTGTATGTATGACCTAGATATGTATGACCGCAATGCGTTGCTAAACTACTCATCCGATTGCGATGAAACTTTGGGAATTTGATGGGCGCGTGCCTGCGATGGTTTCTATATGCAATAGTGAGCTCTGGCATCATGAAATTATGCATTGCTAACCGTTCATCCGATTTTTTTTTTTTTTTACATTAACTCCACACAGGAGGCCCTGAGGAAAATAATTTCCCTCAGGGTCTATGTCATCTAGGATGCTGTGTGGAGGGTCTTTTTGAGGAAAGGAAGGAATGAACATTGGTCTTGAAGAGACCCATGTTGTAGGAAGGAGGAAACACAGAGGCCGGCAAATCATTCCACAGCCGAGCTGTTGAACACAAGAACGAGTCGAAGAAACGACCCGTTCTCATGTGACAAATGTCAACTGTGTACAAATGTTGGGCACGCGTTTGGCGTGTTTCCCGACTATGCACCGGTGCCGAAGGGATCAATGATGCTAGTTCCTCGGAGCATTTTCCATTGTAATACCGGTAGAACAAGGATAGCATTCCCACCCGACGCCTGTGCTCTAAAGATTGCAATCCGTCTGTTAAGATGGGAGAATCTATCAAACGGACCGCCCGTTTCTGCACAGAGTCGAGGGTATTTTTCAGGTATTTTGGAGCTCCAGACCAGAGGTGGCTGCCAAATTCAACCGTGGGGCGCACTTGCGATTTGTACAGGGTCAGCAGTTGTGTACTATTAAAGTATCTGCGGGCCCTGTACAGTACGCCCAGTTTTTGGGAGGCTAACTTTACTCTGGCTTCGATGGAGCCCCCATACCTGAGCTGGTCACTTAGGGTTACACCAAGCATATCAATGGAGGGCCTGTTCGGAAGATTGCTTCCGTTAAAAGACACTAGATTTTCATTTCGATCCCTTTTAGACGTAATCAGACAAGATTGGGTCTTTGAAACATTAAATTCAACAAGCGTTGAAACTTTGGGGATTTGATGTGCGCATCCCCGCGATAGTTTCTCTATATAATAGTGAGCTCTGACTTCATGAAATTATGCATTGCTTAACCGTTCATCCAATTGCAATGAAACTTTGGGGATGTGATCTGAAAAAGCCGCCCGCAGGGCCTAGCAGCAAAAACCTGCGGAACGGGTTTTTAACTGCTAGTATCTGTATAAAAACAAAGCGATCATTTTCTGTTTACCAGGTAATATAAGTCTTATTAATTTTTATTTATGTATATTTATTGATAATATCGTAAGAAGTTTTTTCCAAAATAGCTAACTAACTGAAGACGATATAAAGACAATCCATAACCAAATACAAATATTTTAAAAAACTACAGGCCACCTCAGAACAGGAAATCCTAGTGAGGAGGTCTGTGAAAAAAAATGAATCCATACTTATTATATACATCATACATACATGTACAAACCTTGTTATTGAAATTTAAAAAAAAAAAAAAAAAAAACTAACTAGAAAAAAGATTAAAAAATCTCCCATTTAGGAAATAATTATTGTCAAAAAATATATTCATACAAATATAAATTGATTTTATTATTTCTTCACAAACCTGAATGCATGAAAAAATACAATTCAAATGAGTTTTCAAAGAAATAATGATCCGCCAAAAGTCACCGTCAAATTTCACAGAAAATTCTTTTAAAATCATTCAGAGTAGCTACAATAATCAAATAGAACATAGGTCCCAGGTTGATATTGGCGCAAGCAATTCTGAAAATTTAATTAAAATTAAATTTGATAATGTTATTGTCGAGTTCTGCAAGTATTTTAAAATGTATTTTAGTTACAGCTGTTTCGACTAAGGTCGTTTTCAAACTGAACTGACAGTTTGACAATACTTGCAGAACTCGATAATAACATTATCAAATTTAATTTTAATTAAATTTCTAAAAATTAAAATGGAGTTCTACGAATTAAACACAAAAACAATTAATAACAAGCAATTCTGACCTTGTCTTGTAGATGAGAAATTAAGAAAGGTTTACTACTAGTTAAAAATTTTGAGCAGTAATAGTTAGTCTTCGCCCTAAAATTAATAGTAACGATGCTCCCGACTTATAATATTTATACTTATACTTATACTTATACTCTCGTACAAGCATGGATAATATTTTACAAGCAAAATGTTGATTGGTTTATTTACTTACGAAAAACAAAATGAATCAAAGATACAAAGCTGTTTTGATATGGAATACGGTTCTTTTCTAAAACAGAAATTTTCGTAGGTAATAAATTGTCGCTGAAGAGAAAAATCGATAAAAGTGTGTTGTGGGCGTATCCACGCGCTTGAATAGCTTCAGGTTTTTTTATTATTTCCATTGAAATTAGTCAAACATTTTGCAATATTGAAATTCTTTCTAGAACATTCAAAATCATTAGCCTGATCGGGGTCTTAGAGTCGAAAGATCTCATAATATATCAGTTTTATTTAAAAAAAATGTATATCAATGTAGGGTACTTAGTTTAAATTGAGCAGCATTAGAGTGAGACAGCAGCAGTCTAAGGATGATTTACGGTAGCATCTGCTCACACTTTTTCCTTCCCATCCCAGAACTCCGATACTATAGACGTCCATCGTAGTGATCACCGTTGTTAATTGTATCGCGTATTGAATAAGTCAGAAGGGTGATTTTGTATCTTTTACGACAGCGTAACGCGTCTTAAATCGGCCACATTCGACACACCTTCACAGTTTTCTTCAATGCACTTTTCCGTATCGCGCTAAATTGAGCTATATTGCGCTTGTTTTAAGACACCGACACTTTAAAGTAGTTACCCTAACGTTAGAGAGATGTCAGTGGTGGGAAAAATTGAAAATCGAATGTCATCGCGTTCAAACATCAAAATAATACGTCAAAAGGGTGACCGGACAACTCAGAATGAAATCAACTCAGAACCTCCTTTCAGAAGTCATTAAAAGTAATGATAAAAAAATCGGTTTTAAAGGTTGCTACGTGGGTTTTTCTCGCCAAGTGGCAAAACCAAGTATACCTATCGTAAACAACTTTAGTATTGTAATGCTGACCAGGTACTCACAGATTTTATCCCAAAGGAAGCGCCAATTCTGGACGGGTTATGGATCCCGTCTAGAATATCTGTGGATCCCAAATATGCTCAGGGGTGGATCGTAAACAACGATATGTGTCGTTCTCCAAAGGGATGGTATTGCAATGTACATATATTAGGTTAGTGTTATGGGCTGTTTTAAATGACTTTTTTCATAGCTTTTAATGACTTTTCAAAGAGGTGTCGAGTTGACTTGATTCTGAATTGGCATGGAACCTTAAAAAAGATAGTCATTTATAAAGACATATTAGGCTTATATGTGAGTAGTTTTAATAACTAATACATCGTAATTAGTGTTTTTTAAGTAGGTAATTAATCCATTTAACACAAAACAGGCATAGAAAAGCCACTGAAATCCATAGAAAATTACAGAAATTTGACAGCCGATAACGCACGATGGACGCCTTCCGATATCCAAAGACTTTGCCTTTTTGTCTTAATTGCCTTATAACGCTGAATTAACTTAAAAGATGATACAAAAGAAACATAACCACTTTTCCTTGTCATGCACAGAAGACTTCTTCTTAAACCCTACACACTCGTACAAATAATACTGGCGCAGCCGATAAGCTTATTGTTTTTCTTCAAGGGATTTTCTACTTAAAAGGCAAATCGGATACATTTCGTAACTGAAACATTTAATTTCGTAGCCGTTTCCATGCACAAGACAGTTCGTTATCTGTTTCATACTTCACAAACTTTCTCAGATTCTTTTCTTAGAACCTCAGTAGCAGTTTAAGTTTGGACAAATAATGTACATTCGTGGTTAAACCCGCCCGATGCATCCGGTGCCCATTGCACGAGAGGCTGCATCGAGTGAAATCATTCAAGCAGAAAGATGAAAGGATAGGAGTTGAAGCGGGGTTTGAAGGATGCTGCGAACACGTCCGCCACAATGTAATGCATTGTAATAATATGTTACGTTCGCTGAGAAAAGGCGCCCTGAGAAATTGTGCACTTATGCCAGATTTAAACCAGAAAGGAATTGTGAATATTTGAATTCTGATAAAAGCAGCGGTGCCATCGCTACCACATTTTACTATAGTGTGGTAATGTAACAGCAAAACTTATAAATTTATTCAAATAAAAGCTTTTACTGAAACGATTTACGGTGTGTAAACATTGTTCATTCCAATATGGCAGGCGAATATGAGCACCGTTGCCCTGGTAACCAAGATGTGATGTGATAACCAAGTCTGTGATTTGAAACGTTTGGTGACTAAGCAAAGGTGCCCGGGTTCATGGGGCGAGGTTTGTCTAGGTCTTGGCGATGAATGCGTTTGCCCACCTTCTGCGTGGTGGGCAGGATCGGGAGAGACTGGTTGAGGGAGACCTAACCTAGACCTGTCCAACCGGAGTCTCTCGACACACTGCCTTGCACCGCAGAGGGGGGGATGGATTTATACGACCATCACTCCTGGACATTGACCCCCAGATTCCTATCCATCCCTCATATCCTTTTCTTTCCCAAAACTTAATCTCCCCTAAAAATACCCTCCACACAGCATCCCCAAAATGACACAGGCCCGACGATTTTTCTTCTCAGGGCCTCCTATGTGGAGATAATGTAAAAAATGTCTAAATCAGATTTTTAGATATAAAAAAAAAATCGAAATTAACCAATTAATATTATGATAAAGTTATGATTGCAAGAGTCGTGTAGATGAAAACCAGGAGACATTTTCCTTAAGATGAAGTTGTACGTTAAATCCTATTTAGATACTATTTTGATTAATCTTTACGACGAATCGGCTTACAGTATGAACATCAAAAAATATGCTACGGATAAATCCAAGAGTTTACTAGCTTTTCTATGTATTCAATTATTATTATTATTTACGTAACAAAAAATATGTAAACTACTTAAAGAGATGTTTTTTCATTACTTAACTATGAAATAATACAAGAAACAATTTTTAAAAAATACCCCTTTATGGCTAAGACTATTTTTGAGGTTTTCCATGTTCTATCTTTTTTTCGTTCTAATAAAATTATGCACTAAATAAATCAAAAACACTTTTTCGCTTACTTGCCTCGTGCAAATAAGACGATCGATTTTAAAATTTTGCAGGCATGAGATTCGAAATATTTCTAGCGTTTATATTCCTCTTAAGCAAAGAAATTGTCATGACTCATGACTTAATAGAAAAAAACACTATGAAAGCTGAAAAATTCAATTAAATATGCTATGACAGAAGTGATATAGAGATAAGCGCAAAACCATATCGATGGTTCCATCTGGCTGCCTCTACCCACCTTTTCTGGCGAACACTTTGGATAACGAACTCTTAATTGAGTTTCACGGATAGCAAACAAAGCAAGGTACAAACCTAATTAGCAATCTGATGGAAATCGTGGATCGCCAAAATGCTGGCGCGACCTTCCATTGAGAACTTTTAATTTAAAGCAGGTAGTTGAAAATTAGTTAAACAAATAGCTGAAGTTTTCGATAGCCAGGTGGAAAGGATACTAGAAAAGCAGTATTTAAGAACTCTTATTCCATTACAAGTTATGATAAGTGGTGTTGTAATATTCTTTAGGTATTAAAAAAGAAATCTAGTAGTAGGAATGGTGACAGTAAATTGAATGGGCTGTATAACAGTGAATACGAATTTATTTCTAATGGCACATTTTTGATACATTATCAGAAACGTTATATATAACACCTCGTTCAACTCATTATTGAAATAGATATTGTAGCAAAATCAGAACGGTCCTTGTCATGGTTGTGGAAATTGAAGATTATTATCGAAACGCCATTTCTTCTTCGTGCAGCAATATAAAGCTGTATTAAGAGGAACAAATGCGCAGCCCGTTTTGGCCTGTTTCATAAAAGTCTAAGTTTTAAATTTAAGGCCAAAATACCCATCTAAACTAAAAAAATATTTTTGTAATCAAAAGGTATATCAAATATCTAATACAGAAATGTGCTATTTTATTTATTTGTGTTTTAAATTATAACATATAGGCCATTAAGAATTTAATATTTAATTAATAAAAAAACTACCCAAGAAACGCATTTTCACATTGGTTTATTTTTAATTTTATTTTTCATTTCATAAAACATGATGCAATATATTTTTTTTAATAAATATCACAAAAAAAAATCAAAATTTGCCTCTAAAATGAGGCAAAATTGATTTCTTTAATTACGTGAGATACGTTTTTAGATCTTTAATTACGTGTTTTTCATCCTTTAAAAGAAAAATAAAGAAAATAGTTCAAATCCGTAATAGAGATTTAATATAACTTATGGTTTTAAAAAAAATTGTTCAGTTTGGTTGAGTATTTTGGCTTCAAATCCAAAATTAAGTTTTGTACGAAACAGACCGAAATGGGCCGCGCAGCCGTTAAAATTACTTACAGAAATCGTTAGCACAGATAACCGCACGGATATGCCCCCGCAGAAAACAGTTAACCGCTAAAGGACCACGCCCGAGTATACTCAGGCGGCTATTATGTATGAAAATGCGCACGCCCGAGATAACTCGGGCACACTTTACCAAAAGTTTTTTTTTCCTTCGAATTACGTGAATCGATTTAAAAAAAGGTTCTTTATCCATTTTTTAATGTGTACTGAAGGGGATAAAGAATACCTATTTCAAAATGAATCAAATAGTGTAATGAAGTTAGAACCAGAAAAAATTTGCGATCAATAACATAACTATATAATAACAATAAATTTAATCGTATAAATAAGTCGTCTCAAAGTGATTTAACCTCAAAAAATGGCCTTGTAAGCCGAAACGGCTGTAACAAAAATAGAAAGTAAAATACTTGCAGAACTTGATATTAAAATTATTAAATTAAATTTTGAAAAATTAAATAGAGTTGTACAAATTAAACACAAATACAATCAATATATTATAACACTAGTTTACACAAAGCCAACTAGGTTAGATGAAATAGACAAAAGCAGAGAAAATTTAAATAAAATACGATCCGACATAATAATATGTGGATAGAAATATTTGAATAAATAAAACCATGAGAGTTAGTAGCGGAGAATGAAATCTGAATAATTTAGTATAGACTGTGGTACTATATACTCGTAACATAAGCGGAAGAAAAATACTACCCACAAGCGAAATAAAACAGTGAACGATGGGTTTGAAAGATAAATGGAAAAGTAAGCCCGTATGCTAACAAGTATATCTGCTTGTGCAATATGTGCAAAGCCCAACAGAGTGCAAACCCGAACAAAGTAAACACAGCGATTGCCTGAAATTTCAGACAACAGAAAGAAACAAACGATTTTTCATTCAATGCATTTCCACCACAATCTAAAATATACGAGAATAGTAAATCTGCGAAAGTTTGTGTAAACAAAATATTTTATATAATTGTGTTTGGTACTCTAGACAGAGCTACGTCATCTTTGGAGATGCTGTTTGGAGTCTATATAGGAAATGAAGGAGAGGAAGTTCTGGGAAAGAAAAGGTATGAGGGGTGGGTAGGAATCTGTGAATCAGTGTCTCCAGGAATGACGGACGCATGAATCCATCCTTCTCAAAGAAGTTCGTGTCGATGTTCCGAAAGAGGTCAAAAGGTCTTCCTCATCCATTTACTCCCGATCAGTTTGTGGGCAGACGCAACGGCCGCCAGAATCCGGACAAACTTCACCCAATGCATAAATGGAAACCCCGCTAGGTCACCAAATGCAGCGAACCACTTGGGGTGACCTATGGCAGAGGTGTTGGTAATTCAATAAATGGTTCCCGGAGTGTCGGTTCCCGTACCAGCGTCCCAAATTGAGTATAAACACGTAAATCGAATTATTTTCATTGCACCCGTAGGTTTCGATATATAACTGGGCTTTACAAAGTAGACAAAATTTTTTGATTGATGAAATTTCATCATAAAATTTATAAACAAAAAATGGTGCCTTTCAATAAAGCAGATACCTTAGAAAAGAAAAAATAAACTGTCCAAAAATAAAATTATATTCTACCTAAAACTTATTTCAAATAGAAGAAATAAGTGTACTATAAAAAAAAATAACTATAAATTCAAACAATTAAATACATAGTTACTTGAAGATTAAAATTAATGATGATAATATCTTCCTGAATCATCTACAGAGCAATTTTTTTAGAACACGTACTTACACAATTTTGTAAAACGATTTTGGTAAAAAAATTGACATGAAACAATTAAGTTCTTTTTTTTGTGTAGAATTATTTTTGTGGTAAATCCACTCAAACTAAAAATCACATAAAAGTTTGTAGCAGATTGATACTTGCATCAAGAATTTCAAGTTGCATCAATAGTTCCTACCCGGAATATAGAAAAGACGCCACGCGTTTGCTGCTAAGATTTCTAGCTACGCGGTGGGATTGGCATATTGGCATATTGGCAGCACTAGTTCGGGCAGTTGCTACCAGCATCAGTCGCTTGCGAAAGTCGGTATTCATCAGATGGGTGCTTGCATGGAGATCCAAGACGATGAGGTCCTGGGATTACACGCGTAAGACATCGCCCTTATATTTCGAAAATAATATTACATTACGGGTTTATTGTATTTTACAATATTGCTTAGTTATAAACTGAGCTGGCGCCCAGGTTAGTTTGTTGCTTCAATTTTCTAGGATTCCCTTCTAACATAGTATTGATAGACATATATGCTTTCGAATCATTATTGTGATCATAAAATGTCGCCTTCAGCGTCATTTTACACCCCTGATTTATCCAAATATATTAGAGTCTCTTGCCAGAATTAAATAGTCATGACACGACCAAATTGTAGCTTATTGTTGTTAATATTGTTTTAAAATTATTGTATTTTCATTTCAATAATTCAATCCGATTCATTATAATCACATTAACTTTCTTACACACAATTAAAATAAAACAATATATCAATTTATTATTAATGGTATATATGAACGCCCATCGTAATGGTACATATGAACGCCCTTAGTGATAGAATCCTATTTTTTTTCAAATGCACTGTCATTCTATTTTAAGGTTATGATTATTTCTGAAAAGTTGAAGTAAGCAATCACATTTTAATCTCGATTTTGGGGGTGATTTCTCGTGTCGTGCTTCTCGAGGCACTTGGATCTCGATGCGTCCTGCATTACGAGTTGCCATTTTTAATTTAAAGTTATAAAACTAGTAAATAGTACAACTTAACCTAGCCATACGTTTTTACTTGGTTATTTTTTTAAATACGATATTTATCCCTATGTATAAGGAAACTATATGAAAGACAAAGTCAGAATCGCTTGCGCCAATATCAGTGTGGAAGCTACTTTTTATTTGATCAATGTAACTTCTCTGAATGCTTTCAAATGAATGTTCTATGATATTTGTGCGCCACTTTTTGCAGCTGTCACAGAGAAATAATAATGTTTTACATTTTCAAAAGAGTAATAAGGTCATAATTTTTTGGAAATCCCATTGAATTGTTTTTTTTCATGTATTCAGGTTTATGTAGACATAATAAAATCACTTTACATTTGTATGTATTTTTTTTTTTTACAATAATTGTATCCAAAATGGTAGTTTTTAATTTTTTTTTAGTCTAGGAAAACTTCTTAAGATATTATCATGTTATATATATATGCATGATAAGATATATTACCTGGTAAATAGAAAAAAATTGCAAAAAATGCTTTGTTTTTATTCCGATATTTGATCAGAATTCATCAAGATAATTTTCGCGCCGTTTTTGAAATGTCATCCCACGTTCAACAGGACCAGTCGGTCGTATAGAAAAATTCACACAAAAATTCAAACTTTTGTGAGGTTTTAACCTATAAAAAGAATATAAAGAAAATTTGCATAGTATTGGCAAATAAAATACACATTTCCTCAGAAATTTATATAACCGATCCACAATAATTTAGACGAATAAAAAATCCCGCAATCATATCCAAATTTTTTCGTTTCACTTTTCGTCGTTACCATAAATAAATAATTCGGAAAAATGCTGAATATTAAACGGGGTTACGGGTTTCCTCAGCCTTTCAACCTTTGGGCGAACCTAATGTTGTACCTACACGTATATAAGTAATCTTCATTTCCAAGTAACTCGCTGGAGAAAAGCTTACCGACTGACGGTAAATAGAAGTTGAGGTGGGCTTTGCACGGGAACTTACCTGAAAATAAAGAAAAGAAATATTGAAAGACGATTAACGACTGTAGAATTAGTATAAAGGGAAATTCGAAGGTAGATGAAACAGTTTCATCTTTATTGATCGAAGGTTTCACGAATAAATAAAGTACCTTGAAAAGAATGGGTTTTACGTATTTAGTGCATTTCATTTTGTGGCAAAACAAATCATTAACATCCATACTGATTCTCACAGATAGTTAGGACAGCTACTGAGAACTTTAGAATTTAATTGAAATTTTAGAGATTTATTTATTTACTCTTTTTTACGCCCTTGGGGCTTTTTCATTTGGTACATAATGCATTTTTTACTTAACCCTAGAAAGATAATCTTATTTTTACCTACTTTAAAGATACGTCTTAGAGACGTACTGAAGTATAAAAGTGAATATTTAACGTATTATCATACTTATACAGTTTAAAGGTAGTTAAATAATTATTTTAGGGTTTTGTACTTAAAGTAAAACCAATTTAAATAAATAAATATATTAATGAAACAGCGTTACTTTGTTTGAACCACTTATATATTTGAGTAAAGCCGACCGGTTTCGGAACGAGCGTTCCTTCTTCAGGGCAAACGTATACTGATTTGACAGTTACAATAGTGGATGAGAACAATGTATTATTATGGTAGAGGTGAAGCCGTTACTAGGTATTAATGAAGAGTGGGTGGGTAGGGTAGCTATTTTGTAACTGTCAAATCAGTATACGTTTGCCCTGAAGAAGGAACGGTCGTTCCGAAACCGGTCGGTTTTACTCAAATATATAAGTGGTTCAAACAAAGTAACATTCAAAAGTATAAATAAATATATTGTAAATTAAAAAATAACAAAATTCTGTAAACCAATCAACTAAAAAATATTAAGTCCATTTTAAATGAAAAATAATGTTTCATTGTATGTCTAAATCGTGTTTTTTTATATGCTATGAAAGTTTAAATGCTAATCAGTCGTTATACTTAAAAATATACAATATATAATATACATATTTTTTTTATTTCGCTAAATAACACTTATAAGAACAAGTCTGAAAGTTACACAAAAGGTCCTAGAGATGTACCGATGTTTAAAAGTGTATATTTGACATTTTATCATACTTACACGATCATCCAATGTTTTAAATATAATGTCCTCCACGACACTCCACGTGCAAAGTCGTATCTTCCCCAAGCATAAACTTTCTAATAAAGTGTGTTTGATCGGAAGTGACCTGCAGGTAAGTATGTTTCTGTATCTATTTGTAAATAATAAAATTAGATAGAGCCTAAGATTCATAATACATTGTAAAGCGCCCTTGAGGTGATTTTTCACAAAAACGGCGCTCTACAAATTATCCAATTATTATTATTATTACACGGTTTAAAGGTAGTTGAATTATTAATTTAGGGTTTTGTAATTCAAATAAAAAGAAATATAAAAAATATATTATTGCAATTAAAAAAATTACAACATTATTTAAACCTCTTACAAATCAACTACAAAATATTAAGTATTTTTTTAAATAAAATTTAAGGTTTCATTTAATATCTAAATCAAATTATTTTTATATGTTATGAAAGTTCAAATGTTAATCAGTCGATATAGATAATTTATTATTATTATTTCGCTAAATCACATTTATACGAACAAGTTTGAAAGTTACACAAATGGTTATCATACGTCTGTCCGACGTGCGGTGTATGTATTTCTCCGTAATTATTGTGCTGACCGTGGTGACAGAGCCACCCCGCGCAAGCTTTGCTAGGCAATTGAGCTAACTGAGATACACAGCGCGCTACGTTCCGAAATAAAAAAAGAAAGCAATTCTTGTTTATCGCTTACGTCTCTCAGACGTAGATTATCTTTCAAGGATTAAGGGTTGGAAATAAACAATAGATAAAGAAAAAAAATCTTTCATTTCAGTGGGATACATTTGAAGAAAAAAAAAGATAACAATACTAAACAGAATAACCCGACACTAATAATAATTGAAAATCTCCTATTACTTGAAAATATTGCTTGAGTCGTGATGGAGGACTTAGCCAGCCGAGGAAAAGAAAACGGACGCATGGGTGAAACCCAAACGCGATGCCAACTCAGCCACTGACCGGTTATTTATAATACCTTTGTATAAAAAAAATTGTTTAAGTGTGTTTGAAACATAGAAATTGTTATATTAAAAATGTCGATATCATTCGTATATTTGTTTGTTAAAGTATGTTAGCAAGGAATTTGCGAATTTGCCACATAATTTGTTATGTGAATGGTGGCATTAAAATAGGTCCTTGTGCCTGTCAGGGTCGAGTAGGTACTCTTAAATTGACTACACTCAAGAGGTCGCAACAGTTGAGCACCGAATTTACAATTTAAAATTTTGCCATCTAACTATCCATATAATAATATAAACGCGAAAGTGCCTGTGTTTGTTTGTTATACTTTCACCTTAAACCACTAAACCGATTTTAAAAATTCTTTCACTAATATAAAGCTACATTATTAGCGAGTATTATAAGCTGTATAAAATGGTAAGCTCTGGCCTTATGAAATTTGTATAAATGAAAATGTGTATTTCATATATTTTAGCAGCAGGGAGGAAAGGCACTGGGAAGGTTGGATTACGCGGAGAGGGAAGAGACGAGGGAAGGGAAAAGCGGGGAATGTGGAAGAGAACGGGGACGCACGGTAAAAAGACATGCAGGCAGAATCAATTTATTTATTTGAATAGCATTGCAACGCATACCGAGGACCAGCTAGTATCGGAATAAACGGAAAATATTTAGAATTCAATTGAATTCTGAATTCAAATACGCGCATGGCATCCTGGCCCCTAGGGGTCCAGTGGTGTTAATAAATTGTGATATATTTTGGTGAATTATGGCATTTTCAGTAAAATAATAAAGTTAATGTAAAAAAGTTAATTTAAACATGCCATAAAACATGTTCAATATTAAACGACGAAGGCATAGGTACATAATATTAACTAATAATTTCCGAAAAGTCATAAATAAGCCCACCAAAATGTCAAATAAAGTTAAATTGCTAATCGATTATAGGAACTGCCAACAATGTTCATCAATTCCCTCGACGAAGCTAATGGCGTGGCCCATGAACGATGAACAAAGCAGCTGATATAATTCAACTATTGTTCGAAATAGATTATTTAGGAGGAATTTATTGCCGATAGACGAATGCAAGTATTTTCTCGGTGCACGCGATATAAACATAATTTATGTTACCATGGTTCAACTCGATCATCATTTGTGGGAAATAGCATATTATAAATAAAAAATATTGCTGGTAGGCATTTGCTTATGGTAAAAATAAATCTAAATCTTCATTTGAAATAATGCACTGGAAATCGAATATCTATATCTTTATTAATAAAAATTAATCGCCGAAATGTATGTTCCCGCATAACTTCCGAGCGACTGCACCAAATAGGATAATTCTTTTTTGTTGTTGTGTTCGTTGTTGTTAGGACAAGGTTTATATAAAATTACTGGTGAGCTCTGGCATTATGAAATTGGTATAAAATGAATCGCCGAAATGTATGTACGCTCATAACTTCCGAACGACTGCACCAAATTGGATAATTCTTTTTTTGTTGTGTTCGTTATTGTCTGGTGAGCTCTGGCATTATTTATAAAATTGTATAAAAAACTTGTAATTGGTGGTAAGCGAGCTGTTTGAAAACTAAATGTACCGAGAATTAATTTATGGAACGCTGGAGGGGGGGTGGGAAGGGGAACCAGAGAGGGGGAGGGGAGCCTGGGAGAGGGAACGGAACTCGGGAGTGGGGTTTGCGGGGTGGAGGAAGGGGAGGAGTGGAGTGGGTAGAGGGAAGGTGGAGAAATTGTAGTGGAAACGCGCGAGGGAAAGAAGACGCGGGAGAGGAATGGGGGGGGGGGGGGGAAGGGGAACGAGACGAATGGGAAAGGACACGCAGGGAGAAACGTTTTCTTTATAATGTGTATAAGTTTTTGTAATAAATAGAAGGAAAATCGATATTTGTAATAAATAAATAAATACCGCGATTTTTTTCCATTGGCTCCACACAGGGCTCAGTGTCTCACTGACGAAAAAAATTCCCTTCGGGTCCTTGTGGATACTGTATGGTGGGTCTTTTATGATAGGAAAGAGAGGAAGTTCTGGGAAGGAAAAAGGTAAGAGGGATGGGTTGGATTCTAAGAGTTATTCAGGAATGACGTACGAATCCATCCCTCCCACTGCAATGCAAGGCGATGTTCCGAGAGATCACTGTTGGAGAGTTAAAAGGTCTTCCTCAAAAAGTCTCTCCCGGACCGGCCTGTCACGGCTAACAAATACAAAATTGTATAGGATAGGACCTGGTTATTTAATCCCATATTGTAATTTTGGCCTTTCTTGAAAGAATGGAGTTTTTTATGGACAAAATTTGACCACATTCATATTACGCCAAAAAAAATAATTCATCTTAAAATTTTAAAGCTTAACTTGCCAAAAATATTTTTACTTAAGGCATTATTTATAAAATTGACTAAAACATAATCACATTTATCGGGGGTTTACCCGAGGCTCACATTTTAATTTATTTTGGCGAATCCGTAATTGAATCATTTTTATTTCGATGCCTCAAAGGGGATGCGAGTTATTTATATTTAAGATTAATTTAAACAGTACGTTGCCATCATTTTTTTAATCGTACAACGCCTTTAAAAAATTGTACAATTACAGTTGGCGGTGAGCATCAGATTTTATTTTTCTAGACCATAAATTAATAACTTCGGGAGGTATTCATTTAGAAACATCTTAAATATTAGTAACACATTCCTCAGAATTAATTTAAATGAACCCGGCGGAAAGGTTGAATCTCCAGGCCTACTAGGATGAATTCGACCGCACGTCCATCCAATACGCCGCGCCGTGCTGCGGGCGCACGTTTGTTTACATATTTCTTCACTTACGTCGTTAAGATTCCCACATTATTTTTCTTCTTCTTCTTTTATTTGATCGGGCAAATTCGACAGTGTGGCCGTCCAATACACCGGTCACGAGGCGCAATCTGTATACAGCTTCTTTACTTACTTGCGCATATTTATTTTTGATACCACATTCGTGCCTCACCCTGTAATTGTTCCTTGTAAGACTTCAACATGTTTAAAGTGGCTGCACTATCCGGAGTAGAAAATGCAATTTCACACGTTTTGTTTGTGAGACGGGTGCTCCGCTATCCTTGTATCAGATAGATAAGTGAACATATTGCATTTTAAAGCCAGTCCATGTGTGAACGTTTTGCCGTTTTCCGTGATTGTATTTTCCTATAACTCTTCCACGAGTAAGGAAAACACACACTGTTTCTTTTTTATTATTTACAATCCAGCTGTCACTGACTTTCAAATAGTTTTCCTATTACGACAAGAAAACTAAAAAAACATCTGTGAAGAAAGATAGCGATAAAAAAGTGGGTAAGCACGAAACGCCTCAATTAAGCCGGCAATTAAATTATATAAATCTTTTGTGTAGAACAAAAAGGAAAAAAAGGTTTACGAATAGTATGCTTGTATGATAGTGTATACATGAAGTTTGAAATGTTAGTTTTTTACGAATTTCGTTAACAAACGAAATTATTAAATTATATTATTAATTAAATTTACACAACACAATAACACATTTAAACACCATCCACACTAACTATGGTAAACAATCCATTGATTTCAAGGGGGGCAAATTATATAATTGCATCCCAAACGACATTTAAAACGAAAAAAAGCTTGGTAAATAAAAAAAAAATTATTAATGTTTATTTTTGATAAACAAAGTAATGACATATAATAGCGCTGTATTGTTATATTTAGTTTAGTTTAATGTGCTTAATTATTTCTAGTTAAATGAGTGAAAATGTAATTATCTTTTTTACATGAATAAAAAAAAACCCGAAGTTTTCTTCTAAAAGTAAAAAAACATTTTTTTAATATAATATATCTATTTTTAAATGTCATTTAAAACTCAATAAAAAATTCAATCAAGTTTCGGTTGCTCAGCTTTTCCGCGCTTATTTTTGAAAATGCGTACTTATTTTTAGCAATAATTTAATAAATTATTATATTACTAGCTGACCCGACGAACTTCGTACCGCCTCAGAATCAATAGCTGTTGAATTAAATTAAGTTTTTTTATTAAGTTAAAAATTACGCAATGAAGCAATTATCAATGCGCAATGTTTTTGTCAATATCAGAGATGGCGTTGTATACGGATTTATATTTTTGTGATTTTCTTACTTTTACAATTACTTACGGGAATTCGGGAGGCGGATACGGGTGCCGCCGCCCTGGGAACCATTTATTGAATAACCAACACCTCTGCCATAGATCACCCCAAGTGGTTCGCTACGTTTGGTGATTTAGCAGGGGTGCCCGGGTTCATGAGGTGACTTATGTCCGGGTCTTGGCAGTTGATGCGCTGCCCACCTGCTGCGTGGCGGGCCGGATCGAGAGAGACTGGTTGAGGGAGGCCTTTTGACCTTTCCAGCCGGACTCTCTCGACCCATTGCCTTGCACCACAGTTGGAGGGATGGATTCATACGTCCGTCTCTCCAGGACACACTGACCCCCAGATTCCTACCCACCCCTCATACCCTTTTCCTTCCCAGAACTTTCTATCCTCTCCATTCCTTAAAAAGATCCTCCACACAGCATCCCCTAAGATGACATAAGTCCCGAGAGAAATTATTTTCCTCAGGGCCTCCTGTGTGGAGCTTATGTAAAAAAAATGCGTTTCATTTCAGAGGTTTATTATAATTTATTGTATTTTTCCTTTGGAGGTGTGCAGACATACGTTCACCATTTGTCTCATTTTCGACTATTGACATTTAGTGTGTAAGAAAGAGAGGCAGCATTATATATTTAAGAACAAAACAAAAACAATCAGCACATTGACATATGACGTTTTTGAATTTTTGGAATTGAAGCAAACTGCAATATTATACCTACCTACCACAATATTCCTTCAGCTCTTTCAACAGATGAAAATTCGTTCCATGTTAAATGTTTTAGGAAATGAATTATCGTCATAACTTTCTTTTTCGTGAATTTTTGCGATGTTTTAATAGTTATTATCCTATCCGGGGCGGAGAAAAATCCAACAAATTAAAGATCATCAAAATCGGTTCAGCCGTTCTCGAGTTATAAATAGTGTAACTAACCCGACTTTGTTTTATATATTAAGATTTACAAGCTTATGTTTTACAAATACGGTAGGGTAGGCAGTGCTTATGTGCCTATATGGAGTGCACGGCCCTGCTTAATAGAGTAAGTTTGTAAATGAAATATGAAGCCATAAGGATAATTATAGTTTCTTCATAACACCACAACATTTAATTAACTACGCTAATATGTAAAGGGTTTTAAGAGAGCCGGAGATAGAGGCGTATAATCGGAACCCGGTCGATGGAGAAATGCCACGATCTGTCCGCTTGCGGTACGTTGCAAGAATTAATTACACATTTACAATGGATACTCGCTGAATTGCCAAAGAGACGTTTTAAAGCTTCCAAGATTGCCAAGTTGGTAAAATTAGTTGGTAGGCGAATGCGCCAGATGTTTTAATCTTGATCTTTTCGAGATAACATACAATTGAAAACTTAAGAACTGCTCGGTTATTCATGACATTTTCCCATTCTCATAAAATTAGAGCACTAACTCCGTAAATCGCAGGATAACGAAATATTTCCACGAAGAGCATTCTGGCTTCTTCGGGTGCTCGTATTGCGTTTTGACTTGATCATATTTTGCAGAACTTTGCCTTCAAGTTTAAACGAATTTGCAGAAGGTCGTTAATATTATTAAATGGCTTCTTGTGCAATTAATTTAATGTAACTTACAAACAAGAAATCAATGTAATAATGCTAGATTCTTAATATTAAAAGCCTTTGTGTTCAAAGACTCCTTGAAGTGTTACTTCAATGCCAGTAAATCTACCCACTTCTTAATTTAAATGTTTGCAAATAGAATATAGAGTATTGAACATAAATGCAAATACGTATCAATTCAGAAGTATCATTTTAATTGAGTTTAGCCAAGAACTTGTGGTTTATCAAGAAATTGTGGGCCGCCAGAACCGTTTGTGGCATATAAAGTTGTATCAATCGTTAAAGAAATTTACAGATGCATAAGAGCGCGGTTGCGGTGGCATTCTATAGCATGTTTCCCCTTGACCCCTCCAATTACAACTACACCACCAACTAAAGATTTTCTTCAAGCGTGAAATCCAAAAACTGACAGAACACTGGGACTCAATCCTATGCATAATAGTATAGTTTTTACCAAGTTTTACCACAAATCATTCTTACCCTTTGCGATACAAGTGCACTCTTTTAATATACGATTAATCGGTAAAGTGAAATAACATCTGGCTAGCCCTGAAGTAAGAGAGTATTATTTGCCTTCAGTTATTCGCTTAAAAGTTTAATTTAACTCCGTAGTATTTGGCTTTCTGACCCTTAACCAAAAACCGACGAAGAAATTAATTTCGTAATACCATCACTTCATTTTAGGTTTGAAATAAAACAATTTAGAACCTTAGCAAGAGTTTCGGATTTCGCTTAAATATTTCGTTATTAAAATCCGGTAAAATATTTAATTAAAGCAATGACCATTAAAATTTTGAATACTTTAGAAGCCTTATTTGACTTAAGAAGAAAATTATAAAGTGGAAAGCGATATCACTTGATGTAAGTTGAACTCCTACGTCCAGCGTTCGATCAAAAATTTTAAACTCACAGTTTTTTAGGCTACCTTTGAAAAAAACTTTTATTGGTTAAAAATATAACAAGAAGCGCTGGTACCGTTGATAAGTGGAGCATCCAATTCAGAAATATCATATTTATCCTCAACCACTCGACTAATTAAAATAATCAGGCTAGAAGCCAATTTCAGAGAAATGCGTGTGTGCGTGAGTGCCACCTAAAGTTGATAGGATGCAATGTCATTGAAAAAGAATCTGGCGAGTTTCAACTCTACCGGTGTCTGAATGTGGGTTAATTTCCACTTCAAAGATTTGCATTAATTCGTTCATTCAGAAAATCGAAATTCAAATAGATATATTTAAAAATCACATTATTAAATTCGACAGTTCGATTCGGTGGGTTGTCACTAGGGTTGAATCAGATTATCTATATCCATATACATATATATAAAAACGAAACCTTGTTTCCCTTGGTAACGCCATAACTTCAAAACGACTTTACCTATTTCATTCATCTTTTTTTTAAGTTTTCTAATACTTTGTAGAAGGTTCTTACAGAAAGAAAAAATATGAAAATTGCGCAGAAAATCTATATACATAAAAACTAATCCCTTTTTCCCTTGGTCACGCCATAACTTCAGAACGACTTTACCTATTTCATTCATCTTTTGTTTTAAAGTTTTCTTATATACTGTAGAATGTTTTTACGGAAAGAAAAATTAAGATAATAGCGCCGAAAATTGGATAATTTCAGAAAACTTAACGACTTTTTTAACTTCGCACGTTGACAGTTCGCGCGTTTGAGGGGGGTTGGCGGGACGGTGGAGCGTGAGAAGGGAGAGGAAAGGCGGGGAAGGTGGAAGGGGAATGCGGGAGGGGAACGGGGACGCACGGGAAAGGACATGCAGGGAGAAACAATTTATTTCTTTGAATATGGCATTTGAACCAGCTAGTTGTCAATATATATATATTTTTTTGCTAACACTTTGTCGCATGTTGCATACTGCAGAAGAATTTTTTTTTACATTATCTCCATACAGGGGACTCTGAGAAAAATAATTTCCCTCCGGGCTTATGTCATATGTGAAGATGCTGCGTGGAGGGTCTTTTGAGGAGAAGAAGAAGTGAACATGGGTCTTGAAGAGACCGACACCGAATAGAAAGAAGTAAACATAGAGGCCGGCAAATTGTTCCATAGCCGAGTTGTTAAACTCAAGAAAGAGTGGTAGGAGCGATCCGTTTTCATGTGACCAATGTCAACCGTGTTGAGCGCTCCTTTGGAGTCTTTCCCGACTATGCACCGGTGCCGGGGGGATCAAGGACGCTAGTTCCTCGAAGCATCTTCCATTGGAACACCAGTAGAACAAGGATAGCATTCCCACTCGACTCCTGTGCTCAAAAGATTGCAATCCGTTTTAAAGATGGGAGAATCAATCAAACAGACCGCCAGTTTCTGGACAGAAGAGTCGAGGGTTTTTTTCAGGTATTTTGGGGCTCCAGATCAGAGTTGACTGCCGATATAAAAGCTTGAAAAAGAACTATATAAAAGCCTGTTTTTAAATTATTAGAGGTATCCATAATTTAAAAAAAAAACCGAATCGCATATTGACAAACCGCCAGTTAAAAAAATCTAACAACAAATCTTTTAAAATTCAACCATCTACCAAAACTCCATCTTTTAAACGAGAACATTAATTTTGTAAATTGGTAGTTTATTATGAACTTTATATCATTTTTAAAGCATTCCCTGGGTGAATCTCAAAGGAAGATCTTATTCAAAGCACATGAAATTTAATATAATGTACCGTGATTTTCAGCGAATTCCTGGTGAAGTTTGCTTTAAAATTTCGAGATAAAGCATGCCATAAACATTATGCACTCTTACATACTTGAAAAGTCAACAGCTTTGATTTTAAATACTTTTTATCATCAATAATATAAATTCTTAGAAGTTGTTCACTGATACAGTTTTAAAGAATGCGACGACAGGACAAAAATAATTTATTATGGTTATAAATGAGAGTTACATTTTTAAGTCAATTGGTGACTTTAAAGGCAAAAATTTTAACACTAGATATTCAAAATTTTGCAGAATGTAAAACGGTAGATTTTGGTTTATTAAATAATTAAAAAAATCCCTAAATTGTCGTCAATGGTTTCTCAGCCTTATGAGCCCAATCCCCCGATCCGAACCTAACTAATCTAGTCTCCTTCAACGGAAACAATCTTCCGACCAGGACCTCCATCGATATGCTTGGTGTAACTCTAAGTGACCAGCTTAGGTACGGGGTTCAATCGAAACCAGAGTTAAGTTAGCCTATCTAAAACTGGGCGTACTGTATAGGGCCCGCAGATACTTTAATAACACCCAACTGCTAACCCTGAAAAGACTGTCCAATTCCTACCGATTTTTTAAAAATCAATCCGATTTAAATAATCGATTTATAAAGAGAAAAAAAACTTTTATATACAGGGTTTTAAGGGACGTACTTAACTCACTTTAACCAGTGGTTCATAACATTAAATGGAGTAAAAAATTTAAATGAAATTTTGGTATCAGATGATTTAAAAAAAAAAAAATTCCTCCACATGTCGTCACTGGTCACTCAGCTGAGTAGCCGACCAACCCCTTACCCCGCCCTCACATGTCCAACTCCTACACATTTTTTTATGTTTTTGTGGAAAAATAAAATAAAACATCAAAAATGCCACCGGAGACCAAAATTTCAATTACATTTTTTACTTCAAAAAATGTCAGGAATCACTGGTTAAAATAAGTCAAGTACGTCCCTTAACACCCTGTATAAAGCAGCAATAAGTCGAAGATGTGACGCAAATGCTTACTAATAAAAGGAAGTCAATGCTTTGTGACGGTTAACTTTTATTAATTCGAATGGAATTCACAATATCCGTGAAATCGTATAAATCAATACTAATAAAAGTTATCTGGTAAAAGCGTGTGTCAATGTTGTGATGATTAATTTGTGTTATTTCGAAGGAATCCACAATATCCGTGGAATCGTATTATATCGTCATAAATAATTTCTATTAATTCGAGTGAAATCCACAATGTCAGTGACATCGTCTTAATCAAAACATACAAAGCGAAGACGTGACGTAAATGTTATCTAGTATCCATGATAGAAAAGGAAAAGGATAGTAAGATAGACACAAAGATTTCTATGAGACTTGTATGAGTTGTTCCGAAAACCGAACAAATTAGCCTGAGGGGCCAATACACATAAGGCGATGATGTGACGTAAATGTTATCTAATATATCCATGATAGAAAGGGATAAGGATAGTAAGATAGACACAACGATTTCTATGAGGCCTGTATGAATTGTTCCGAAAACCGAAAGAATTAGCCTGAGTGGTTAATAAGAAGGTGAAAATGTGGCGTTTCAAATTTCAAACTCAAAATTTCAATATTTAAGTTTGATGAATCGACTTAATTTAATTACGCTGTCTGAAGAATTATTTCAGATTTAATTTTATTATACACAGTTATGAACAACCTAATTGACAGCCCTGCCACCGTTGCTACTATTAAACTCCATGTACCGACAAGGAATACTAGACAACACATAACTTTCTTTTGCAACACATATGTACACAACCAACTATCAATCACACTCACTTACCAATAGGATGCATGATTTAGGCAACAACAATAAGGTGGTATTGTAGATATATTAGCTGATTCCCTTTATATTCTAAAATGCAATTTAAACCAACACTTTGTGGAATCCTACAAATTATTGTAACGTGGGTATAACATATTTAACGATTTGTTGTGTTATTGTAATGTTTAATATTATATTTTGTTCTATGCTATTGTCAAATATTACATTGTTGAAAAGATTTCACGATTTTACGCAAGAATATACAAGTGGTTTTTTCTTCAAAAACTACTTGTATATTCTTGCAAATTTTTGTATGTGTAATGCTCGATAACTTAAATATTATTTTATAATCTGTGTAAAAGCCCCTACGGGCGTATAACAACAATAAATAAATATCGGTAGAATCGCATTAACCAACACTCCTGGGAAATGGTTTTTACAATAAAGCGTGTCCTGAGAAAATGTACTAAAATTGTTTCTATTATTAGTACCTAAAAGTAGCCGCAGAAGTTTGTTTGGATTAACAGAGCGTTTATTGCCTATTAGAGAGTTCTCAAAATCACATTCATTAAAAAGTTCACATTTCTGATTACCTACCACATACTCGTAAGAGTGACTACAAAATTCCCAATAGGCCACTTGTATCATATTTTCTTATATTTTTTTCCGGTTTAGGCAAATATTCTAAGACATTCTGTATTTTTTTATCGTATTTTTGAAACCCTGGCGATTATTTGAAAATTTCAATCCGAAAAATCAGACCATTTTTTATAAACCGGAAAGACGGGACATAATTACAGCCGAAAATCATTTAAAAAAAAGAACGTTTTCCACAAGAATGAAGAGGCATACCAAAAATATTAAGTACATCTCATAAATATTTTTTTCCTTGATCCATCTTATTATGTTGAACGTCTATATTAATAAATCCAATGTAATATACTTGTACTTGTAAATTATAATGATTATAATAAGAATATTATAAAATTTTATTTAGTTAAAATCAGTACCACTACCATTATACCTCTAAAACACGTACGGACAGCGTGAAATGTACGGGGTTCTCTTCATAACATCTGTCAAAAAGTCAAACCAAATGATAAGTTCGCAGAGAACAAACATTAAATCTAGTGAACGTTAAAGGTCAAATTCTCGTCACGGGCCCAAATAATGGATTTATTCATTTAAAAATAAAAAACTGTACATTTCTAAAAATTTTTACTTACTTTTTTGTAATCTTAGTAAAAAAATCTATCCACATTTTTTCCAAGTCGTTATGAAATCCATGCCAGTGGCCTATTGGGGTAGGCTCTGAGGCTGAAGATAGTGTGTAAGGTAAGGAGGTGGGAAAGAAGAACATTAGAAAGTACCTTCCTATTCACATCTAGTCACAAAATACGGCTAAAGACATTTCAAGCGACAATGGGAGTAGAATCTACAACTCTGGATTGTTACCAAAAAGACAGACATAATAACACAGGATACATGTAACGACGTAGATTGTCGGAGAAAATATAATTAAGAGACAGCGTAACAGTTTCAATGTACACGCCGCCAAATCCAAAGGGCGGAATTACACGTCCCTACGAAGTGCTAAAACAATGGCCTAAGAAACTAAAAGCTCCCAGTGCGATACATTAATCCGCACACTCAGGAACTTAATGCGTCATTTACCTTCACCCGACTCGCTGACACAGAATGGAGTAGATGAGCTATGACTCGAAAGCCGGGGTAAGAAATTGAGCTCAATTATGGGATTTTTTAGCTCCACGGTGTAAAGGTTGTTCCGATGTTGTGCTAATTACCAGGCTATAAGGAAAAGCAGCTTTTTTCATGTAAACTTAATTTTGGAATTGAATTTGAACAATTTATTTATTTTATATTTTTTTATATGAATACCGTACAGGAGTTCCAACTGCTCCCGTCTGGAGCCAGTGAGGCTACGGCATCCCCAATTGGGGTTTGTTGTGAGGCTGAAGGTAGTGGGAAGGGGAAGGAGATAGGGAAGAGGAAGGTGTGGAAGTACCTGGTTATTCAGATCTTATTTTTTTTTTATTATTTTTTTTTTATTTTAATGACAAATTAAGGATAACGTAAAATTACAAAATAAGTAAAAATACCAATATAGTGGTTTGTTTACAGTCCTCCTCACTAGGTATTCCTGTTCCGAGGCGGACTGTATGTTGCTGAATGGGTGTAGATTTTTATTTCCTCATCTTCTTGTTTCTTCATTTTCATAAAATAACAATAAATAAAATAAAAGTATTAATGTTTGTTGTCTGCAGGTTATATTGGGGTTACTTCATAATTTTAATGATTTTCTCATCTTCCTGTTTACTTAACCATAATTTTATGTTTTTTTAAACATTTGTATCTCCATGGTGCTCTTAATTTCAATTGGAAGGGCATTATATAATTTTGTAGCATGGAAATTATGGTTTTTCTGGCCAAAAGATGTGTTTAATTGCGGGATGTTCAGTAGTTTTGAGGATTTTGACCTTGTAGTGTAGGTGTGTTGGTCAGCAAGGTATTCATATTTTTCTTTAAATTTGAGTAGTGCATTTTCTGAGTATAATTTAATAATGTTAAAGACATTAAAGTATTTAAAAATTTCTTTTGATGGAGTTTTTATGGGTACTTTTAGGATTGTTTTTATTATTGCCTTTTGCGTTTTCAAGTATTTCAAGCAAAGTTTCAATACTGAATGGTGTTCTTACACCAGGGCGATACTGAGAGTATCATCCATATAAATTATTTTAAAAGAATACATTGCGAAATAACACAAATTAATCAAATAAAATTTATTTGCCACGCCGGGATTCGATCCCGCGACCTTCGGATTGCGAGTCAAGAGCCTTACCGCCGTCATTGAATGATTGGTAAGCGTAATGAGTAAGATTAAGAAAGGGACCCTCAGATGGTTTGGGCATGTAGAACGAATGGACGAAAAAAGTAGTGTAAGAAGAATATGTGAATAGTCGAAGAAGTCGGGGACGCCCGAGGAAGACATGGCACGATCAAGTGAATCAGATACTTGCGTCGGGCCATGTCAAGAGTCAGAATAATAGAATAGTATGTATGAGACGATGTATGAATGTGAGCAATGCAAAAGAGTGTGTGTCAAGACCGAGTTGTTTGGCGGTCCGTCCTCTCTGCCTACCCCTGCGGAGAAAAGGTGTGATGGTTAGTTTAGTTAGTTAGTTAGAGTCGATTTTTCATGATTGTAGAGGCAACTGAGTGAAAACTGAAAAGCTTTTAGAATAAGTTTTCTTCGAAAAATTGCATATTTTGTAACGGAAAAAAACTGTACAATCATTATGGGTAATGCAACATTTTTAATAAATCAAAAAATAAACGTGAAACTGTGCTGCATGCCAAAAAATCATCATTCATTTTAGAATGCCAGGAGGGTGTATTATTCCATGTCCTATGTCAATGGCTCGACACTTATGACACCAACTCGCATAAAGGTGTCATTCGCGCAGTACTTCACGTGTCGTAAGAATTTCACGTGTCGCGAGGCCCCGCGTTGTTTTATGGGTTCAGAGGTGTCAGGGTGTCACTCCTAATGTCAACCGGGTGACGTGGGGAAATGTTCCCCAGGACGAGAGATGAAATGAGATCATGTCGAGTGGGTAGTTCGTAGCTCGCACCTTCTAGTCACAGTTTCTCGTGAAAGGAAGATTCACTCTGGACGGTGTAAAATATTGTTAGCAGCATTTTTATGACGTGATATGTCGGAATGGAGAAAAGAGAGAAACTCATAACATTATGTCACCTCCAGCAAATTGCAAAGGGTGGTGAAACAGAGCGTGGGTGAACGTCGGACGTTATGTATATTTTAAGTTTATTTAGATTGTCACTCTACGTGAGTGAACGACCACTTTGTAAATTAAATGATGTTGTTTTAGATAGTTCATTTTTTCCTTAAGGGCCATTTTAACCAGCCAGGGGGCCAAGTCTCTATCTTTTATTAATGTTTATTAACGTCTGTTAGCGCATTAATTACGTCACAAACACGTATTTTGACCTTAACGCTATTTTTTGTAGTCTCTATTAATTCGTAATGCGGAATTTATGGTTACTTAACAGTTTTAAAAAAAATGGTTAGCTAACGGGCGACGCCTGTTAACGCCCCTGTATTTTGACAGTTCTCCTTAAGTTTTGTAGTCTATACCACGGAATGTCATAAATTTTGCTGTTTACTAACGTTGAATTTCACGTCAAGCTAAAAGGGCCGATCGACCTCCCGTTTGGTAACAGGGGAACATTTAGAAGTGTCGCATTGCCGAAAGGCATACTTTTCAAAGTTGATTAATTCGAATTTAGTTCTTTAAAAGGTAAGTAATATAATTTACTGTGAATTAAACGATACCTCAACTGAAATATTTACCTAACCTCCAAACTTTTAGGCAAATAAACGAAGTGTATTAATCATTTATGAAAAATACACTTCGTTTCAACAATTACTACAAGAAATCACTATTTATATCCAAAAATAGGTTTTAGGTTCTTAGTTTGAGTTATTTGTGCGTATTTAGATTAAAGTGAAACTTTCGAAAACGTCAAATGTCAAATGCAGTGAAGAGATCGTTTTTTTGAGGAAACTCTAATAAAAATAGATTTTTGATGCAAATTTCACTTTTCCCGACGTAAATAGTTGCTTCTTGTAGGTAGTGAGGAAGATGGAAGAGGTAAACTTAAAACTGCTTATTAAAACTTCAAAATCCGTAATGCGTGTCGTAGAATTTGAAGCAAGATGCGATGCAATGCGTCAGAAATTCATAGACAATTTACATTTTTGCATAGAGTTTCATGTTTCGTAACTGCCGACGCCGAAAATAAACAGATCGTTATTAGAATAGTTCCTGACTACCACTGTTAGCTTTTTGCGACAACTTTGCTCAAATCACCAAGTTAAGTAACAGGCTGTTAGTAAACAATAAAAGATAGAGACTTGGCCCCCAGCAGTCGAGTATTCATAATTTGTCGAAAGATGTTCTTATGATCGTACAGAGCGTTCCAATGAGAAAGATTAATTATTCTCAGTACCAGCTTTTTAAAATCATAACTCAATATCGATATTATTTCATTCTAAATTTGCTTTAATTTATACCTACATTCAAAAATGCTGAAAGGCGTGATGATAAAACTATTAAAATTATGTACTTTTTGTAATTATTTTTTACTCATAAGTTTTTATAATTTTTCAATAAGGTCTAAGCAAAATAAGATCGCAAAAAAAAATCTTAAATATATTAGTTTGTTTGACCGTAAATAAATACACAAACTGAAGTATTTTCGTCACAAAACACGTGCGCGGGAATATTTTTTAATGATTTTATTTAAAAATAATTTAAAATTCTGAAACATACCTTTCCCAGAAAATTTATTGATTTATTTTACTGCATGATTATATAATTTGTATAATACAAAATTTTGTTTGAAAATTTAACAAATCTGCAAATGACCTACGTTTCATTATACTTATTATACTACAAATAAACATTTTTTCTCAAAATTTAAAACATATCCTTACTAGATAAAATAACAGTCTTTCGAAATCAATTTATAATTTTTTGTGGAAAAGGGTCGATACGTCGAAAATTTGATTTAAAAATGACTTATTTCCATTTTTCTCTCATTATTCTTTCTTAACATTATCTCGTCATACCACAATTCTCTGAATTTTTTATATATTTTTTCTTATGCGAAATATTTCTAACAAGCTTAGCTTATTTTAAATATTTCTAACAAGCTTAGACTTATTTCCGGTTTTCTCTGGTTATTCTCTTTTAACATTATCTTATCATACCACAATTCTCTGCGTTTTGAATATATTTTTTCTTTTGCGAAATATTTCTAACAAGCTTGGCTGCGTAACGATTTGAACATTTGTATAAAGTCTTTTCTTTTGCAAACTTTGCAAATACACTTTGTGGCGTCGTTTTTAATTACACGAAAACAAATAACTTTGTAAAAACACCACCATATGAATAATCAATATTAACATCATCAAAGTTTTCTTCGTAAGGATAAGATTTATGATGTTGATAATATTGATTTATTAGTGGTGTTTTTATGAATTAAAGTCTTTTCTCTCCTCTAACTACCCACTTAAGCGATCGTGTAAAAATCGTATAAACCACACACTTCGTCATTCTAACAAGACCACGTAAGAGAATATACATTTGTTAACTTGAAAAAAATCGAGTGCAGTTTACACGCGGTAGAAGCGAAACTTTATTTGAAAAATGAGGGCATTATTAAAGCGGCAGATGAGCGCAATTGATGCGTCGCAGGTGCACTAATCGTCATTTCCGATTCATCCGAAATCCAAATCACATTCGTGTTATAGAAGTTTCACTTCGAAAACAATATTGAATTTTAGACGCTTCGAGAAACGCCTACAGTAAGTCGATTTGAATTTTTTTTTGATAAAATTGGAAACTCAGGCTTCTTAATAACGCAGACTGCTGATCGCAGGAAGGTTTGAACAAAATTTTAAAAATGTTTTACGTAAGGTAGATATTTGGCGTATTATGGGCAAGGAGTCGCTCAAGACGTTTTGCAAAAGTTCATAATTGCCAAAAATCGCTCAAATGATGAATAGATGAATTATTGAATTGGCAGGGTGTCTTTGGCCCTTCGACCACAATTATGCAATACGTATCTTGGCGAATACATCATTGACTACCCACTACACCACATCTAACGCAATCTCGAAGATACGTATTCCAACATTTTGTTAATTTAAGTGCCTCCATTCACGGAGATACTTACAAGATACTCGATCCTCGTGAGCGTATCATACGCGCCGATCGTAAGTACCCTCTGTACGATTTTGCTGGTGCCCGTTCACGGCGCTACGCGGTGGCTGTCGGTTTCCGATACCGACAGTGCTGATCGCACGCGACGCGTCGCATCATTTGTGTCTGATACTTATTTGTTTGACGTTTAACAGATATGGTGTCGGAACATGAAAGTAATGTTAGATTTGTTCTGAAAGTGGAAAAAATGCATGTTTATATAACTAGACGTTATCAGAATACGTAAGAAAGGATTTAGTGGAGAAGGCATCGAATTATGTTGGAAAAAAAGTCATATGACATCGCTTGACTGCGTGTTAACTCCACGGCTGCACGAGAAAAATAATCAAGTTCAGTATATTTCAGATAGCGCCGTGTACGGAGACTGGCATTAAAAAGTAGTATATCAGCAGGATACGTGTGGTTTCGTCACAATTACGTAATTACGTATCTAGTAGATACTCACAATCTACAATACTATCTACATGAACGGAGGGACTCAGTCTTCCGTGTCGCGTCGATGTTACGGACACATGCGCGACAAGTGGTTTGTGACGTGACTGCACAACTCGAATATCAGATTCTTGCGTAGGCTTGTGAACAGTTTATTAATTAAAATTAATAATGTTAAAATTTTTATAACAAAAATCGCAGTACAATGGCAAAACAAAATAGTGAGATCTTCATTTTTAAGTATTTCTACACCAATGAAGAGAACTAGATCTTGAGTTTAGTGTGAAACTTTTGTAAAAGTGGTATAATAGAGTCTACAATAATATATCTTAAATACTTACTAGAAAGTGGTAACATAAAAAAAATATATAAATATTGTTTGAAATGAAAGTTATGAAATGAATATATAAATAACGTTTCTGCATTGCCACCGAGACCTAAACAAAGCTCACTCGATTAATCCAAACGTAGCGAACTACTTGGGGTGATCTACGGCAGGGGTGTTGGTTAGTTAATAAATGGTTCCCGGGCGGTGGTATCCATAACCGCCCCCCAAATTGTTGCTGCAGCAAAACAAATTTTCCACTACAGCGTTATTTTATCGTTGATTGTTTTTTGACTACCTTATTACTTACAACGTGGAAGGCATATTTAGACCAACCATTTAACTTGTAACGCAGTAAATGTGTGGTTACAGGAATTCTACTGATATGTCACTCAATGGTCTTCGAACCGCTACCAGAGACAACTATTGCAAATGTCAGTTCCGAATTTTGATTAGCGGGTGACGGATCGGGTTCCCTTTGAGCAGCAGGAAGGTGACTTCTCTCACTGACAGCGCTCTTGAGGCGATTTTTCGCAAAAACAGCGCTATATAAGTTGTCCAAATTTATTATTATTATTATTCTGGAGACACGAAGCCAACCAGCAACACCACAATTAGATATGAAGTAGTTTTATTTATATTTTACCCTGTAACGCAGGGTATGGCGCCCATCAACCAGTAAGTGGTTCCTAATATTTACGTAAATGAAGTCTTGACATGTGCCAAGTAGGTAGCCATTTAATTTTGGTTCTCTCTAGAATAGAATATAAAGGAAATCAAAGAGGACTCTTCGAGTACGACGAATCCATGCTCTGAAGTAATAGCATTATCTTAAACAATAATTCAAATCATGTTTGTATAATAAATAACATAAATAAACCCGAACCTTTGTTAAATGTATTTCGACTTTTCATTTCCAGTAGCATTGCATAAAACTTTTACTTTTCAGCATTAAATACGACGCATAGTAATTTAATCTGTAACAAACTCAATATTAGATTGTGTTTACAATTACATTTTGAGGATGGGTAGGATGTTCGGCCAAGGCCTAATTTGAGAAGACGTCCTAGGTAACATACTTGAGTAAGCTTCGTTGCGAGTTTTGATTATAATTAATAACTTGGTTGCATGTGAACTAGTTTACTCTATGTAAATACAATGGTGAGAGTAATTTAAGAGATGAAAGCACACTTGAATATATAAATCATCTAAGTAATTGCATATAAATTGGTTCAGCTATTGAAGTGAAGTGCAAGGTCGAATATTATCAATACACATCATTACTTTTGTTGCAGTATTTGCATTTTACTGCTATAAGATAAATAAAATTCATAAGCAAAAATTTTATGTAAGTAAAAATGGATTTTGATTTAATATTGTATTATTTAATCGTTGAAGACAATATTAGCGACTCTCAATCGAAAGTTTTAAATTTAAAAAATCAGAAAAAGGTAGGTCATATCTTGGAATTGGATCCAGGAACTTTGCCTTGCCGGGGCTCTGCTCTACCACTGAGCTAATTCGATCCTATCTCATTCGGTTCTATTTAACTGTATCATACTTCGACTAATAACTACCAACATTATTTTCATTTTCAAAACGAGTATTTTTATTGGCTGCTATCTTTAAATATGGTTGAAAATTTCTTCCCGAACTAAATGCAATTTTATAGTGTATTGGAAAAATATATCCATTTTTATTTACATTGACATTTCTGCAAGTCTATTATTTTAGGCAGCGTGTCGTTCAGAAGCGAGTACCTAAAAAACTTTGAGATACAAGATTTACATAATATCGCAAAGACTTTATGAATTATGGATAGATTTGGTTGCAACCTCAGTTGTTGTAAATAATCAAAGTTATCAATAAAACTTTAATCTGTTTTGCTCATAGACATCCAAATTTAATAGACGAGAATATTCAGATGAGGGGTAAAACCCAGCTACGGGGGGGGGGGACGAAGAGGGGGAAGATGACTGTGATTCGTTAAAAAATCAATCTGATAGTATATAGGCATCTCGCATTATAATATCACCATTTAGTTCTTAAAAGCAAAATCTGTTTCTGAATGAATAGACCTTTTTACACGGGAGCGCGAATTGCACGTCACGTCATTAACATATTTGCGAAGTCCAAATACGGCAAAGTAAAGTTCGCCATATTTCACAGACGAATATTTTGTTGCCGCACTTAGTTAAGACACTTTTACAAATGTTTCATAATTTATTTACCCCTGTAACCAGCGACGAGCACACTAGATAAACGCCCACATTCATTATGATCGACATATTTTAGGGTGTAATGTTTAGCACAAGCTAACATTTTTGCCGTTTTATTTCATAAAATGTACGATGAGAACTCGACGCTGGTCCGGACAAGAATGATGACGTCACATTTTTTAGATTCACGCCAGGCTCTCGCAAGCCCAGCCGGTTCCAAGGAACCGGTATGGGGAGGGGGAAATAATACGCTTTTATCACTTAGGGCAGGTCTACATTATATATTCATATGTCTATGATTTTGCTAATAGGTTACATTACAGAAATGTTTCAGAGAGTTACAAATCGTGCTAATTGTCCAAAAAAAACAGATGCAAACCTTAAATGTTTTCACATTACATTTTATAATGTAAAACATCTAATTATTGGTCACCACTTTACCAAAAGTATTTCGCTGCCGTAACAAGTGTCTATAAATAAACTTACAGTCAAAACTTGTAAACAACTCCGCAGAATTCGTCTTAAGCGAGTTTTAGACATTCATAACGGACAGAACCTCCTGACGGAGGTACCTCGGCAAAGACATGAAAACTAGCAGATAAGAGGGTAAAAGCTGCCGGCGACAACCAAGCTTTACTACTCTCGCAACCCGAGTAGCCGCTTAATATATACTAGGAACACTTCCATGCTACGAATTGCGCGTCGGAGGATTATTCTGTCATAACTTCAACAGACGAGCGAGTAAAAAGACGTCACTTTCGTCTGAGACAATCTATTTACTATCTGCCAATTCGCTGTTTTATCAGAGATCGCGGAAAATTTTGAGTTACACAATAAATAGGTTAACAATTTTAAGAACACATTTGCAAGAATTATTTAGCAATATTAATTTACATACAGGTATATGTAATTTAATGAGCACAATAGTACGGTACAGGCCTCGGCGTGCGGCGGATTTTGTAGTGTCACGTGATTAAGTCAGTGCTATCGACGAACGACAATTGCAAATGGCGGCGATTGTTTTTGATACTCGTGGCTTCTGAAGATTCTTTCATATTAAGATGAAGTCATAGTAAATAATGCAAAATCATATGTTTTTGTTTTGAAAATTTGATCGCTTAGAAGTATTGTAGATGCTTCAATTAAATACTGCGTGTAGAACATACCTTGGCCCTTAAAAACATCGGTCATTTTTTTTATAAGTTTTTTAATAAGCCTATAAAAAAATAAAGTATAAGGTCTAAAAAACACACTTTCAAGTCCAAAATCTCCTATTTATAAACCTCTTTTCGGATATGATTTTATTGTGTAATGTGGCAAATTCAGTTTATTTTATAATAATCGCAAAAAAAGTTGATATTTACACCCAATCTTCCCAAAATAAAATAAAATATGCATTTTCGCGTTGATATTTTACAATACGGCCGCTAGTCGATGAATTCGGTTATTCAAAGTGACCCCTATGGCGTCCACCGAAGAACTACTGTCCACGGCACAGTAGTGAACTAGTGGATCGCCTTAAATAAACACTGTATACTCTAGCCGACCTTGGGAGTCAACTATAAAGTGTTTCACGACAGATGCGAAGATACACGAACACAGAAAAGCGCACACAGGAAAGATAATTTTTGAAGAACTTGAGGGAGCGGGAGACAGAACGAGAAATAAAAGACGTCAAGTCGAAGTATGAGTCAGTCGTTTATTGGGCTACGTAGCGAGGGTCGGTGAAGCAGTAAACAGATGTATGCAGGGTGCAGTGATGAGATGCTGCAGGCGTACGGATGTGATGGAGATGGTGTGGTGAAGGTCAGCGAGTTGCTCGACACCATGGCGGTGGAGATGAGATGTTGGCCGACTGTAAGTGTGAGACTGACTGAGCTAGCGCCGAGTTTAGTCGCTTTATATATACCAGCGCGACCGGTGGAGTAATGTTCCATTCGCCGGCAATGTGCACACTGGAAGGTACTGGAACATACGCGGTGCCAAATATTCAGGCGGCTTGTAAACTCTAGACCTTTCTAGGCGGTGGCGATATTATCATTCATCGGCGGCTGCAGCAGTAGGTAGGTATATACTCAGGTAAGTAGCTTGCCCGTATCGCGCGAATATTAGATATTTCTCGTTCGTTCTTTCTGATAGCGAAAGATAATGCGTCGCCACAAACTAAATGCAGCAGTTGCCAGCAGGAGAAAAGTTGTCAAGAGAAGCTAGTCTAGCAGTCTTCAAAAGATTATTAATACAAACCCTAGTTGTGATGTATGAAACTTACAGAGAAAGAATGAAAGCCGATAGGAAGTGATGAAGATGAGACCTTGAGGTGAATATAATTAAAAAATACATATATGCCAGTACAAATGACTCAATGGAAGTTAGTAAATTACGCAAAAATGGTTTTAACATGTACATTGTACACGTGTACCTACGTATTTCCACAACTATGTTGCTACAGGACTAGAAAATTTATGATAGGTACAATTTCCAAAGTAATTACTTATCTTTCGTTAAAACAACTATGTACATTTTGTAATTCGTTAATTGAAATTCTTAGGAAACGAAACAGAAATCAAGTAATTGCAAAGTTTACATTACACCAAAACAATAAACACGAGCTAAGATATCCGGAAGCAAGTTAACCATAGAAACTTCAAAATGATTGATGACGAGTCGTGTTTATCAGATAATTAATGCCATTACGAATTTAATTAAATACAAACAACAATATTCCTACAATAATTCAAATGACTGAGTTTGTTGGAATGTCGCTTTTGAGAAGAAATATTTGATATTTGTTTAGGATTTGTAAAAGATTCATTATTCATCCGGTAAGTGGTTGAGTAGGCGCCGCGCGTGTTTGATTCCTCGGCTGGATCAGTCCATCATCGCGACACAAACCACATTTTCCGCTTAATATGGTGGTAGCAGAAGATTTTAAAATATTGCCAGGTTATTCATAACCCGGGAATGTTTGCCTTTCTTAAAAAAAAAAAGCATTTTTTTATTTTATTTTTTTATTTTTTTATTCTTTTATTCCAGATCTCGGGGAGGGTGGTGCAGTCCCACGAGTTCCATATTATACATATATAATACATTAAATTTAAATATTTCAAGAAGAAAGATATATATATTTTTTTTTTACATAATGGAAGGAAATAAATAAAAGAAAATAATAATAATACAAAAATAAAAATAAAATTTGAAAAAGTTAACTTTTTGTTATCTAGGCCATCAGGAAGTGGCTCCATCGCTTATAAATGGGACCCTGCCAGAAGTGGAATGCTGCCATCACAAGAGTGTTTTCGCTCGAGGCCAATCGCGTTCTGTAGCTGGTGATCTAAGTTTCAAAATCAAAGCTTGTTGTTTTATGTATGGAACACCACAACGTCAAGAGCCAGGGGAACAATAAAGGTTTACCATTGAACGTAGAACAAAATGTATTTTATTAGATCTATTGTAATTTCTGTCTATTTTTCAATTTTGTAAGAATATTCACCCTATAACTTAAATATCAGGTAGAAATTTTCAACAGTAATGCCACCCCCACATGGGTCCTAAAATAAATACATTTTTAAATTTATATTTATTTGAATACTGCACAAGAGTCCCAACTGCTCCCGTCTGGAGCCAGTGAGACTATGGCATCCCTACTTGGGGTACGTTGTGAGGCTGAAGGTAGTGGGAAGACGAAGGAGATAGGGAAGAGGAAGGTGGGGAAGTACCCGGCTATTCAGATCTAGTCACCAAACACGGCTAAAGCCATTTCAAGCAACGTTTCAATTCTGAATGGTGGCCTTACACCAAGGCGATACTGAGAGTATCTTCCACTCTGGTACGTGTCGCAAATATACTATATATTATTTTAAACGAATAAATTGTGAAATAACATAAATTAATCAAATAAAATTTATTTGCCACGCTGGGATGCGATCCCGCGACCTTCGGATTGCTAGTCAAGAACCTTACCGCTGGATTACGCCGGCTGTCAATTAACAAGATTAAAAAAAACATGAAAAATTTCGAAATAATTTGTGTACCGCAGTGGTGACACGTGTGCGGGTCCACGCAATCTTTATGAATGCGGCCGACCAACCCGTGAAGGAGCGATCTAAGTTTTGTCAGCCGACCAATCACAGGGCGTTTAAGTCCCACATCGTTTTAACCGGTTTTAAATAACACTTTATTAATTCTACGTATAATTACGTAGGTATAATAAAACTTATATATTCAGAATTGCATCTCTATTTGGTAAAGATTGTGATGATGAACGAAGTGGAGGAGGGGAAAGCAACGTTGAATAGGAAGGTCAGGAAGTGGCCATTTTGATTCCTAAACACAAACTAAAATCATCTCAAGTAACTTTCTAGTATCTCACAACGGTGTGTATCTTTTACCTCTGAATGAGGTCCAAATACAAAACAATTTAATTTTATTCAAATTAAATTCTTGTCAAACCAAGATAGGTACAATCGTATAATTTGTTGGGTTTTGAAACGGCGATCCGTGGGAACCAAGGGAATCAGCTAACCGAGTTTCCGCAGAAGACTTCTTTTTAATAAAAATGTAATAAAAAATTAGGTAATTTAAGCCACACACTGTATAAAAGAACAAAATGAATTTTGGTATTTACGAAATTTTTTTAATTAAATTCGGGTAAAATGATGCAATGTTCCCTTGAAATGCGGGCGATGTTTAATTCCCTATCGAATTCTCCTTCATCTTCGATGGCGCTACAGCCCATATCGAGCTTTGGCCTCCTGCAACAGTCGCCTCCAACTCCTCCTGTCCTCAGCGGCTGACTTCCAATTTGGTACCTGGAGAAGCTGTGCTACATCCCCTCTTACTTCGTCTTCCCACCTCAGTCTGGGTCTTCCCACTTTTCTCTTTCCACCTGGGTGTCCAGTCAAAATTCTTTTTGGGACGCGTGTATCCGGCATTCTCTGTACATGCCCAGCCCATCTCAGCCTGAGGAGTCTCATATGTGTTGAGATGCTAGGTGCCTTATATATATATATCATACTGTTCGCGCCTTTTATTGTTGCCTGTGGTTCTTTGGAACTACCGATTGAATGCCCTCTGCTATAATCAGTTGAGTTTTAATTCGCCTCGCCGCAGGGGACACAGGTCCTATACCGCACCGCTTTACACTTGAATAATCGAGCCGCAAACGTGATTCTAAAACCGCAGCTATTATCGAGAATCATCGCCACGCGTCACTTACTCTCGCTAATGATTTCGCGATCAATTAATTGTTCATTCCCAGTCACCATTCCTTCCAAAATCTCCCATACTAACATACCTACCTTCCCAGTGAACACAAAATCTAAGAGGGAAGCAGTCTGGGTAAGTGAGATAAAATATAATAAAATAGATAAGAACCACGCATACAGTCCACAACATACCGCAGCATTTGATCCCTCGATCTTGAGAGGGATCATTTGCTACCCGCCGCAACACATACAATTCTGTATTGTGCCGTCGAATTCTCCTAGGTAGGTGTAATATTCCTTTGGCCGTAATTCAAATCAATTCGCAAAAATATATGTCAAGGACATAATGCGAGTAATACATTGATTAATTCTCGGAAAAACAACGCGAAGTAAAAATATTTGCTAACCAAATAAACGGAAAAATTCCGCAAAGAGCAAATATTATTCCTACAAATGTGGGTAATCTTTCAACTGATTGAGTAAAACAAATAAAGAACAAGCGGGATTTTTTAGAAAATTCGTTTGATTTTGTAACACAAGGTTTTTTTTGGCAAGGTACCAGTATGTAGGCACCATTTTTTTAAAATTATTTATTCTTCATTTAAGCACCCGCTAAACTGCCAAAGCAGTTTGTCAGCAGATTTTTTTTTGTAATAATAAAGACAAGGTAAATACAATATGACAGGAAAAAATAAAAAATATTTTACAGAAAAAGAAAAGTCCCAATAAACTACTTTTTAGTAGTTTGTCAATGGGTGCTTTTACTTTGAGGATTTAAATAAACTTATTTTACTTTATTTTGCAATTACATTTTTTGTGCTAGTGTCTAATACAAATTTTTTTCTTTCGGCGAGCCAATTCTTCAACATAATATTTGTTTTACCATTTGTACATTTTTTAATTTCAGCAGGTAACATATTCAATAAATTTGGTATCATGTAGTCCAGCGTTCTTTGTCCATATTTGTTCAAGTGCTTAGGTACAATTAGTCCTTCATTTAGCGTAAAACGGGTATTGTAAATGTGATCCAGTTTATGTATGTATATAGGGCTATTCATACGCTGAGATATAATTTTATACCACAGAATTGCTCTTACTGAGAGAATTTTGAGATTCTGGTAAAAGTACGGAACATTATGTCTTTGTTCGTATAAACTTTTATGCGCTAATAATTTAACTAATGATTTTTGAACCGATTGAACATGATTTACATTTGTGTTACAGGAAAGTCCCCAGGCTGTAATTCCATACCTTATAATAGATTCAGCTAATGATAAATAAATTATTCGAAGGGTGCATATTGGAACATAGAATTTTAATTTATATAATCTGCTAACAATAGATCTGAGTCGTTCACAGACTTTATTTATTTGTGAATCCTATTTGAAAAAACAGTCAATAATAATCCTAAATAAACATATTCTTTAACCAGTTCAATATTTTCACATGTGCACAATGTAGAGATACCGACATGTAAGCAATCTGAAGTGTGTGTTTTAATTTCAGGTGTAATAATATTTGCCTTGGCATTGGGTGATCTAATGTGTATCAATTTAGTTTTTTTTGCATTTATAATTAAACCAGAGTCATGAGACCATTTCAAAAGTTCAACGTAATCTTCTTGTAAGAGTTAATACATAATTGCAGATCACTGCATGAAATTACCAATGCAGTATCATCCGCGTACACAAAGTGTTTTACATGTTTAAAAATGTACTTAATAAAAGATACATAAATGATATATAAAATTGGACCTAATATGGAACCTTGAGGAACGCCTGCTAAAATTTTTCTTTTTTTACTTAAGGTGTTCAATAGCTTTATTTTCATGCATCGGTTGTTCAAGTAATTTTCAAATAGTTTTAGAAGTCTTCCACTTATTCCTATGATTTCTAGTATTTGCAATAATTTTCAATGATTAATAGTGTCAAATGCCTTGGAATAATCGATGAATAAAACTAATACATGATTTTTACTATTCAATTCATTATTTATTAAACTGGCAAATTTTTGAAGTAGCATTTCAGTGCCTTTTTTTTTTGGAAGCCATATTGATTGGTATCAATAATCGAAAAATCTTCTAAATATTTGATTAATTTCAGCTGAATGTATTTTTCTCAAAATTTTTTCAAGTGATGGCAAAATACTAATCGGCCTATAATTACCCAGTAGAGTGTGATCACCTCCTTTATAAATAGGTCTGATAATACTGCATTTTAAGTCATCTGGAATTTTGGCTTCAAGTAAGATTCTATTTACAAAATGAGCTATAATTGGAGCTAATATTATTATGTGTTTTTTAATATCGCACATTCTGATATTGTCAATTCCAGGAGAAGAGTTTTTAGTATATATAGTGTATCATTAGATATCCAATCATTTATAGCATAAGGTCGGGTTTTACATTTTTTGCTTATTTTAATTGTGCTGTTTTTATACAAGTCATCAAAATAACTTTTAATTTTTAAATAAATAACAGAACAATCGGTTTCCTTTAGAAGCGATTTCCAATCATAATTACAAATATGTTTATCGATCATTTTTTGTGAAAGAATTTGAATGTTATAAGTATCGTTAGAGTCGAAATTATCTACCGTGTTATAGTGTATACTAATAGCTGTTGTGTGGTGGTCGGCAATGTAAGGATTATGTTGTAATTATCAAAAAATTCTACGTATGTTACAGTCCCATGGTACATACAACAATTTAACAACCTATAAAGATTTTTCCAATCTACAGTAAATGATTCTGTACGAACTTTTTCACAGGCGTGTAATCTCTCAACTGATTCGCTAAAAAATACAAAGAAGAAGCGGAATTTTTCAGAAAGTTGGTTTGATTTTGTAACCCAAGGTTTTTTGTATTGCAAGGTATGTAACATTGACATGGATTATATTATAATTAACAAAAAAATAAACGTATGTTGCAGTACACGGTACATGGCAACAATTTAAAGATCTATAAAGGTTTTTTCAAAACCACACTAAATGATTCTGTATGAAATTTTTCACAGGCGTTGTCCGTCTGATTGGCAAAGTTAGAAGCTTTTGGTTTTAACTGAAAGATTGCGGTTTTGAAACCCGATGAGAGAAAATAAAATTTTGTTTTACATAATTTGAAAATATATGAATTTTTAAGGTGTGGGTATAAGGGACTGCGCCGATTCATACAGAAATAGTAACAAAAATACAATAATACGTTATTTTAACATAAAAGTGAATATATAATAAGTCATATGATATTATCATTACATAGTATAAAATGAAGTCTCTCAAAATGCATGCGCGCATAGATCTTTTAAACTACGCAACGGATTTTCATGCGGTTTTCACCAATAGATAGTGTGATTCAACAGAAAGGTTTATATGTATAGTACATGCTTATTATGATAGAGAAAAGCCGAGAAATTCAAATATTGAATTCAGGCAGCGGGCAGCTGGTGGTGTGGATTTTATAAAGGTTGGGTAATGGCGTTGTGTTTCGTTAGCCACAGCAACGTGTGGCCGGGTCTGCTAGTAAGATAAAAGTTCCTTAGAACGGGCAATCTGCCTAGCTAGGAACTAATACATATACCTATCGCAAGACATAATTTCACGTGTACACATTTTCAATATTTACAGTTATTTTGAAATATTATTATTACGTTCATTTTGCTGTATTAATGAATCTTATTAAGTAAATAAATAAATAAAAATAAAATACGTTTAAAATGTAATTCGACAAGTCGTTTAGCAGCGTTATACCCTGTGAAATGCTGTATTGAGTTAATATTTATGTTCTAAAATGAGGTACGCTTAGAAGATCGTGGTGCCGACACTGGCAGTAGTTGTTTGATACGAATAACTTTGGGCATTCCAGGAGGTACGTAATATCTATCAAAAATATTAATATCAAATAATATTAACTCTGCATTCCTTGTCCTGATGGCTAAGACGAATCTGTTTTTATCACCCTTATGAATAATAATAACAATAATTATATAAATAATAATGAGTTATTTAATAGCAGAATCATTGCTTTAGAAAAGGTTTTAGTTACGTTGTATGTCATTATACTGGTACGTCCAAACTCCATTTTCCTTTTTTCCTTCCCCCCCCCATATTTGACAAGCTAAACGCTTAGACCGAAAGCGTTACCTCAATTTTTGTTTTTATGTAAATACGAATTTAAAAGTAAAATATTTAAAAAAGTGACTTAAGAAATCAAAAAAAGTTATGATGAACATATTTTAAAGCGTTTCAATTCGAATAAATTCAAAATTATGCAATATTTTCATTCTTTTATCTGTTTAGATAAAAACGAACGCCAGTCGCTTCGGTTCCCATTAGCAAAAAAGTTTCCCTTTGTTGAGGAAAATTTTTCCCTTTGGGGAAATCTCTGGAAAAAGACTTGGGTAAAGTGTTCAGAAAACAGACGGTGCAGAAAAGAGTGGTGTATGTCGTGCACGTACATTTGTGTCTATATGAAATTCATAACACTCCGTACGGTTGTGGGCGGTTCCCAAACTTTACTTCGAAAATAGAGAAATGCCAATAATGTTGTGGTCTACATTTGACTTATATCAAAATTATACTAACAGTGACTTTTAAAATATTTTTTAATGTATGATGATCATGTTAGGACGTAATGAATTAATTAAAATTGAGATGTCTATGTTTTTTAATAACATTTTTGGATCATAAATTATCATCTTCTGTCAAATGATGAAAAGTTTATTTATTTGGTCGGATGTTTGCAGGATACTATCTAAGTCTAGAACTGAAATGTCTTGATTTTAGATTCTCTATGAGTTTCCATGTTAAAAAAGCTATATTCGCACAACCCATAAAAAAGTGTTGTAAGTCAAAATTTTCCATTTCACGTATATTTTTTTATAGTAAAGTTAGTGAGATTATCTGTAATAAGAAAACCGTAGGTATTTACGTTAATTCACTCCTTCTCCGCGAAACGCGCTAATGTCTCTTTTCGACGGGACCGTTTGTTCATCATTTTCCGCAGAAAATATCGTCTTTCCGGTTGAAAAGTGTAGTTTTTCGAAGTAATATTGTTTTTATACGACATTTTGAGGTAAGCTACTGGATTCATTTAGTTGAAAGGTGAATAGTATAGAAGAAAAAAAGTATCAAACGAGAATTGCTCCTTAATACGTTTTTCTTCGTTGGCTTTTTTAAAAATTTGAAAGGTTTAATATTTCTTTTTAATACTCGTTCTTCAAGATTTCTGAGCAAGTGCTTTGGTTTATTTCGTTCAATAAAGTGTTGTTTAAATTAATATTCGGTACCGAACTAACGAACAGTTCGCCAGCTTTGGAAATGGCCTGCCCTTCCAGATTACCGATTAAGGCGCCGCTACCCGAATTTTCACCGATTTCTTACATACCTCCCTTAAACATTTGAAGTTTTTAAGCTCTTAAAAATATGTTATTTTTGAAGATAATATCTAGACGCGTTCCATGCCGAAACGCATATTATATAAAATTCCCTCGATAGAAAAAAAAAATGCAAAGAATGCTCCGAAAATTATTATAAACACGTTTGTTTCAGTTATTTTACAAGTTATAGTTGTGAAAAAATTCACAATGTTTCTTTAAATGATACTTAATAAACCTTCCATGAGATTTTTGCTTTATTTTAAACGAGTCGTGTTTTATGAAACATTTTCGCAATTTTCGCATCGATTTTATCGCTTTAAATATTAGCGCGCTCCTCTAACATTCGTAATTACATATGTCTCCATCTTCTTCTTTTTGTGCGCGGATGCGGCGCCTTAACGAAAATAAAAAAGGGAATACCAAAAAAGGTACTTTAAGACATTTAAAAATAATTTGATTATAGTTTAAAGATATTTACTTGGTACAGCACCCTAGCGGAGATATGTCATAGATAAAGACAATGCATCAATTCGGAAGTCTATGGTGTTAAAGCAGAAAAAAATCGCATTTAAGCGTTCAAGCCAAAAATAAACAATTTCTTAAATGCATCATCACAGATTGGCAAGTCCAGGAATAGCAATTTACCGATAAACATGTTAATATATTTTCCCTATAGAAAAGTGGCGTGTTCAAATATGCATATATGTAAAGGCTGGGTTGAACACAACTGATACAAACATTCTATACAGTATCTGCGGCGTTCGGTGACTGTATAGCAGCTATTCACGATCAGAATAATAAACATAAAAATATAAACCAATACAGGTTAAAATATAATGTAAATACTTTATATATGTAAAGGTGAGGCCGCATTCACATTGGAAAGATTTAAATAAGTGAAGCGAGGAAATTTATGTATGTAAATATGGATGTCGGTGTGATTTACCTTTTTTTATTGTTATATCTTGTATTCGCGTGAGGGAAAAACATGGAACAGAATGGAAATATCTGATTTACAACCGAATAAGCAGAATGCCTGGTATTATTTGGTCGCAAACGTTTCAAAAAAAATATTTTATTGAATTGTGCGTAATGTCGCAAATTTTTCGGTGGAATTTTATTTTGACAGTATCGTGGTAAATTCGGAACATAAATGTAGTGATTTTAAAGTGGACGGAAAGCCTGGTAGGTGGGATGATATGCTAATAGATGGATAGATCGAGTTCGAATCTTAGAACCAGTATCAGCATATATATATATAAGTTATCATACCAATATTCAGTTAAATCACATAAGTGTTGACGTGTTAAGTGTTGATACAATAGTGTCGATGTTAATCAAGGGCGGATCCAGCTTTGGCGCCAGGGGGGGTCACATAGTCGTGGTCAAGTCACATGAAGTTATAATTTAATTTTGATAATAATAGATACAGGTAAAAATTAGGTAGGCAATTTTGTTAATAATAGCTGCAAAAAATGTATAAAAAACATTATGTTTAACAATTTTAATTAGTGCTCCACCTAGGTCCTGGACCCAGCCCAGGGGGGGGTCATGACCCCCATGACCCCCCTGGATCCGCCCTTGATGTTAATAACTGTTTCCATGCAGCCTCGTTGGGTGTTATTTCGACTCGTAGTTGATCATTTTTAGGGTTGAAATGTTTCGAATAATAAAAAATAAAAATTCGTAAGGGATTTTTCGAGTGTTCATTTCAAGTTGGTCTAAAGAACGGGTCGTCTCACAGAATTTGAGAAATTCATCAAATTTCAAGGATAATTTTCAAGTTCTGTGAAAGTTCTATTATTATTTCAGTTTTGTGAAGCAACTGGCCCATAATGACATGATAAAAGAACTCGATTAGGGTTTTCACATAACTTGAAAATTAACGTTGAAAATTGATGAAGTGCTCAAATTCTGAGAAACAACCCATCCTGAGTGTGGTTAATCTTATTCATAGGTACATGTACATAATAAGACCTTCTTCCACACCATTTAAGATATTATAACACATTTATTGAATGTAACCGTTTATCACGTTATACTCATACACATACAATTAAAATTTGATAATTTGTAGAGCGCCGTTTTTGAAAAAAATCACCTGAAGGGCGCTGAAATATTATTAAAACACCGCATTAACTATCCAAAACAGCATTTAAACAATTCTTTACAACTATTTCTAAAAACTTCAAGTATACCTACCTACATGTCTTCTAAAGTACTAATAATTATTTCTTCTCTCATAAATCATTGATAATAATTTTTTAAAGACATTACTTCTTTTCAAAGTTTTCATAAGATGAAAAATGAATTTGAAATTTGTTACCATAAAGCAGATTCATCACTTTTGAATAAACATTTTTTTCAACGTACAAAAATAGGTAACAGTGGTTTTCACGTTGGCCAGACACATGTCAAGAAAAAACGCAAGAATTGAGATGGTATAAAAACCGAACATCAGCTGTTTTATTGTTATCGAAAGCAGATTTGCTTTATCCAATATCGCCCGAACCCCCAAACAACACGAAAAAGCAAAAAACTTATCACAAAAAAAAATTATACAGCAGATATAGAAAAATGTTTCGCCAAGTCTGTTCCGCTGCAAGAAACCGAATACCAAAAAAACCAGAAGAATGGAATAAAAGAAACTTTAGCTTGCGAGAAATAGCTTTTTAGCGAAATGGATTTATAATGCAGCCAAAAAGAAATTCAAAATGGCGCAACTTTAAACAAAATGGCGCAGTTCTTTAGCAAAATGGTGGCTCAGTTTAGCGAAAAGTTTCGATTCGTTATCTTCAAAGTTATTCACTTTTTATTATTCCGCGGCACTTAAATTGAAAAGTAAAAGAGAGGTTTTTTTTTTTTTTTTTTTTTTTTTTTTTTTTTTATTAGTAATAGAAGGTACATAAATTACAAATAAATTTTATACAGTAATTAATTACATAGTAGAATATTTGATGTACCCCCTTAATTATTAGGTGTAACAAATATAGTTATTTCGAGCGCATATTTGACAAGTGTTCACGCGAATCCAGATACTAATATCTACAGCCTGTATGTCAGACGAATATCTACAGCTCATATGTTGAACTAATATCTACGAACTTCAGAGTGTTGACTAATATCTACAGAGCTAAGGTTGGACGAATATCTATGACGGTCCCAGTATTGACTAATATCTACAGAGCGTAGGTTGAACTAATATCTACTGAGCGTAGGTTGGACTAATCAGCTAAATGTGTCCAATAGTCGGATATTAGGGATTTTTACGTAGGTACATAATTACATAAATTAAGTTTTTTAAACTGCATACGCAATATTACGTTATTCCAATATGCTATACATAATTGCAAATCCAACCTCTGCCAGTGCTGTAGATATTCGTCAACACTTTGGTTCTCGTAGATATTAGTCAGCAGTTTGAGCTGTAGATATTCATCAACGCTTTGGTTCTCATAGATATTAGTTCGATTTTTTCAGTTTTTGGAATTCCTGTAGATATTAGTAGACGCCTCCGTTCACGCTCGAATACTTTCTCTGTCTTGCATTGGTGGTCCCTTACTAACGCTGCCGCTAGGGCAGCGAGACCATAGGTATATAGTGACAAGAGAAACCTTAGAGTTTTGAGTTTTGGCCTGCCGGGGAGTCCCGCGCTGAGCTCCAGGAAAATAGTAAAAGTCGAAGTCTGCCCTCCGAGATCAGCTCGCGCGGCTTCAAGGATCTCGTGAACCTTTTGTATAAAGTGACGAGTTGGTAATTAAGGATAACAAGTGTCCTTTGGAGTTATCATAATAATAATAATCATAAAGCTACTGTTGTAGTTGGTACGTTAAAGTTACTTCTGTTTTTACGATTATTCAACTGGATACTTGTGTAATTGATTGTATCTACCCACTCAATAAAAGACTAATTGTGTTTATAGAAGAAAAGTGTGGATTTTATTTAATTACCCCGCTATAGAGGTGCATTCAAAATTGACATTAAAATATTCGACAAACTTCGTGCATGTACCGCTCTCGAAATAACTCACAACACTGTACAGTGGGAATTGATTTTAAGTAAGGACTGGTGCACTAATTATATACAAATCCTAAATATAATAAAAACATAGTAGGTTAACAGTTAACAATGTTAACATCACAACTGAAATAAAAAATATTTTTCAAACTAAAAAAACAATCTTCTTCAAACACATTGCGTCAACTTGGTTCTAACTGTATTTTTCCTTATTCTGAAATATGAGGCATCAGTTTGCAACGACGATTTACCTATCATTTCTGGTTTTGAGATTGAATCTTGTGTAAAATATTTTAGTTTTATATATTTTAAAGGAATATATTTAAATAGTACGCATTCTTATCATTTATAACATACCTAAACGTTCAAATAGAACCATCTGTGTCCAGCGAGGGCATAATAATTCATTGCGTAAGGTTCCAACTACATTTACTTTATGTCTTTCGAAGATAGGGCCACTTTCTAATCAAATATTTTCCTTTAAAATACGTTAAGCTAAAATACTTGTTTTTGAACCTCAAATTTTTAAATAGATTATGAGAATTCGCCTTTGCAAATTTTGACATCTCAGAACATGGTAAGACAAAGTTAGAACCCTATCCAACTAAAGTGATGAAAAAAATTGCAAAATGTTCAAAGTTAGAACTGTGTAACATAAATGGAAGCTTTTAAAACTGAATTATAAAGGTGAACGTCCATCTGTCCGCGCCGGCCGCAACGCAGCACGGCACGCAATGGATTTTTCTATATCTTTATATTTATATGAATTAGTACAGCACAGCGTCCATTATCGGCAAATACCGGCCGCGGCGGTCGGGGCGGGCAACGGATTTTTCCATACAAAGTTTTAGAAAAATCCGTTGCGTGCCGTGCGTGCGTTGCGGCCGGCGCGGACAAATGGACGTTCACCTTAACACAAATGGCTATAAAAATTATTTTGGTAATAGAAATAAGCAATAGAAATGTATGCAATTTCATTTTTTGTCATTTAAAAAAATGTCAGCACGAACCTTCCAACTGATGTGACGATTGGGCGGTATTTTCTGTATCACTTCTCCTATCCTCAAGATCGTATATTTTTCAATCTCATCATATTAAATTAAAATTAAAGCAATATTGCTTCAATTAATTGTTGTTAGTACAAAGAGAATCACTCTGGTCGTATATATAATTTAATTATGATGCATCACATAGCATGCTACATACCTACATTGCTTTAATAATTATTAATCTACGACATTGGATACATAATTTACCACACGATTTATAGGTCGGGGGATGCAATTTGCTAGTTAAGTGGTTAAATTGCCTAAAGATGTTCATTAGACTAACTAATAATAAGTTCACGTTGGATTTGCACAAATAAGATCTATACGTATTATTATGCCTACTCATCATAAAGCGCTCATATTTCGCAAAAAAGCGTTGAAAAAAATACTCCGCCATTACTAACGAGGGTCCCAAAATTCACGCAAGAAGTAATTTTGATATTAAACACGTGTTTTGATTTTAAAAAATGTACATTTTGATTGATTCATAAAGCATAGAGTATAGAATTATGTATGGAACAGGATATCGGACAAATGGCTTCCATGGTTTGCTGGCACATATGCACAAAATTAATGGTGTTTGCTATTACGACATGTGAATCCTTTTTTTGTGCTTAAATTGCAAGATATGAATGTAGACGACACGTGGTTTCAATAAGTCGGTACCACATAAGATACAGTCCGAGAAACAATTCAATTAGTGCATGCCGAATTGGCAGTCCAGATCATGCGATTTACCGGCACGTTGGAATTTTTACTTTAAGGTTTTTTGAGGTCTAAGGTTTATGTCAACAAGCCAACGACCGCCCACTCCTTGAAGGATCACTGTACCAACGAAATTCAGACACATTCATGCAAAACGGTCATGGGAAATTTCGACAAGTGCATATTATGTGGCTGCAAAGCTGTTGAGGCCATTTGTCCGATATCCTGTTCCATACAAAAATCTTCACTGGCTCAAGTGCCCCGAGAGAATCCAGTTTAAGCTCTGCTGGATGGTATTCAAGTCTCTTAACGGAATGGCTCCGACTTACTTATCGGAAATGTGTATTCCAGAAAATTCCAATTCTCGACAATCAACCCTCAGGTCAGCAGCAACATCAGCGATTGGAAGGTTGAAGGAACCAAAGCGCACACCAGATACTAAATTCGGTGAGCGTGCTTTCGGAGTGTCGGGACCTAAAGCCTGGAATGGACTGCCACACGAGTTAAGAATGATCACAGATTCAGCGCAATTTAGAGCTAAACTTAAAACTCATCTTTTCAGACAGTCGTATCTATAAGTTAAAAAAAAAAAAAAATAAATAAATAAAAAAAAACTTTCACCTTCGCCTTCACGGCTCGCAACATTGTAAATAACTAAGTGTGTAAAAGCAAATTCTTAAAATTCTCCAGACTTAAAAAAAAAAAATATTAACTCAACTTTGGCATTAATCTTCTGTTAAATATAAATATAAATGTAAAACTCATGCAATGTCCAGTGTTTTGAATATAATGTCCTCCACGTGCAAAGTCGTATCTTCCCCATAGCATAAGCATAAACTTTCTAATAAAGTGTGTTTTGTCGGAAGTGTCCTGCAGGTAAGCATGATTCTGTATCTATTTGAAAATAATAAAATTAGATAGAGCCTAGGATTCATAATAAATTGTAAAGCGCCCTTGAGGTGATTTTTCACAAAAACGGCGCTATACAAATTATCCAATTATTATTATTATTATACGTAATCCTATACTGAATACACCACGAATCAATAGAGAAAATACATCTTTTTATGAAAAACATGTGTTCTATATCAAAATTACTTCTTGTGTGAATTTTGGGACAATCTTTATTATTTATGAAAATCATTACAGAGTTACAATATAAGACTTGCTTTGTTTTCCAGATCGATAATTATGAGGGACGTGTGTCTAAAGGTATTACGGAGAGACTCGTGTATTTTTTTTTCAGGTTCTCCAAAAGAAAGTTATACACCAAATTATTACGGAGAATATTACAAAATTTAAGAAGGAAACAAAAAAAGTCCATGGGGGCAGTTTCACTATGTTGTCACGTATGTCAAAGATAGTTACTGAACTCTCTATAGGTAACATTGATGTCGATGCTCAATGCAGAATCATTAAGCAATTGAATTGCTCTGTTTAATGGAGTATTCTGAAAAGAAGTTCTCGCTTTCGGAGCATAAAAAAGTGCGTGGGAACTCCCACGAGCATACGCGTTAGGGACATATAGGTTAATCTCCTTCAACATAGATGGATTCAGTACAATCCGGAAATCAGCTTAAAAAATGTTTTCCTAAAAATATTATTCGGCGGGCTTCTAAGGTATTAAGATCGAGTATTCCTGTTAAGAACAACGAATACGGGAATTGGTAGTATGTATATTCCCTCATATACAGATAACACATAAACCTTTTTTCTGCTCTTTCTAATTCTAGGATATGGTTTTGTTCAGAGGGGGTCCAAATAATGGAGCTGTATTCCAGGATGCTGCGGACAAGTGCTTGATATGTTCTTATATGTAAGAATGACATATAATGATTTTACATAAACGTATATTACTGAGCATGTCCACAGGGCATGACCCAGACAGTAACTTGTATCACAGAGAAAAATAATTACAATTAAATATTCTACCGACATGAGTATTTACTACTACCTATCAACAATGTAAATATACATGGTGATCTGCACATCATCTCTAAACGAGCATTCATTAAAAAATTATTGTCTGCACATTGTATACTCTAATTTATTCACTCTTAAAAGCAAATCTTTTAACTTGACTGAAAGAGTTAATAAGCTTTATTATTCATTTTATTCCCAGAGTATTGGAAAGTATTAACGGTTGTTGTTTGTGGAAGGGGTAAGGGTGTAGGGGGGGGGGGGGGGGGAGGGAGGGAGAGGTCGCGTCACTAGCGCCAAGCGGATGTTTTGTCCTTTAAGGTTCACCTCGTAAATATAAACCAATTACCTTTATGAAGTTGAGGCAAACAGGTATTTAAATACGGCCATCTTCTTAAGCACCCTTCAACGGGGTAACAAGCCGGATTTATCTTTTTAATTAATTTTAAAGATTTAGACGGATTTGACGAGCCTTGTGGTGGGTTATATCGACTGCTCCAAATTAAAGTACGCTTTTTTAAGCTTAATTAATTAATCTATCCGGCTTTTTATTATACTTTTTGCTCCTGATTTAAGTACTTTTTCTGTTTTATTGTTATTTTATATTGGATATAATTTACTTACAACTTGCATGGAACAGGATATCGGACAAATGGCATCAACAGCATTGCAGCCACCAACGCACTTGTCGAAATTTCCCATGACGGTTTTGCAAGAATGTGGCTGAATTTCGTTGATACGGTGCTCCTTCAAGGCGTGGGTGGTCGTTGGCTTGTTGGCATAAACCTTAGACTTCAAAAAACCTTAAAGAAAAAGTCCAACGCGCCGGTAAATCGCATGATCTGGGCTGCCGATTCGGCATTGTAAAATTGCAAATTAACGAAATGTTCGTTTTGACACATCAAAGCCTTTTTAAATCGCCTACGCAAAACAATACGACCGGCAAAATAAAGGTTTATTCATGCCTGTTTATGACTATTTAAATTTAAAATTTTCATTCGATAATCTGGTTTGATTTTCATTCAAATGTGACTCAATAAAAATGTTAACAGATTTTAAAATGAATTTACAAAGAAAACAAAAACATCCCTCAAAATAAATATTTACCCTACAGAACCTTCAGAACAATTAGTCCTGTAATGGTTCTCGCACATATTGATCATATGGATAAATTGATATCCCTTGTTGGGAGATCCATTAGACATTAGATAATTCAATTAAATAATCCCCTTGGTGTTCAGTGGATAGATTTCCAGGTCCTCAGTTCCTCAGTGGTCTCAGGGGAACTGCGGTGGGTCGATTAGGAGGCTGAAGAAAGCTAGTTCAGATCAATTAGTTGGTTTAACTTAAACGATCATTTATCGAAATATAACCCAGAGAATTGTCACATCAAACAAAAGATTTTTGAGATATATTAAAAACAATATGTCTCAAAATATACCTAAAATGTTAAACGAAATAAATTTGGCAATTCTAAAATAAAAATGCCTAGGTAAATAGTCGCAAAAATAAGTACAGCAGCAGCTCTAGAGGAGAGACCGGGCCTGAAATGAACCAAACAAACTGAAGAGGCGTAAATGAGGAACCCATAAAAACGCCTTCTTGAAGTAATAGACACCAAACCAAATAGGAAAGAAAATCACAGTGCGTATCATTAGCAGATAATAATAAAAAATATCTAAAATATTTTCACTAGCTTTTGCTTCTCATTTGTGGGTCACTAAAATAGAATGTACCTACGCTTGAATACGCGCGCCGGCTTGCCGACCCCATAAGCAAACTTATTCATGTGGCTTGGTATTTATTTTAACATTTGTTTCGACGGTATTACTTCCCTTTCATCCTGTCCAGCGAACTTTCTAAAAGTACGGAGATAGCAAACAAATGACCAATTCTTCCGTCACAGTATTTCCGTTCCGCCTCAAGCTTGCATCCTTCAGGAGCGGCGGAGAACCAACATTTTTATGGATATCCGTTTAATTTCCTGCGAGTTTTACACCCGCAAAGTTGGCACGTAAAGTTTATTACAGACCCAGCTCACAATAATAAGTCTTTGGGTTGATCGTAAAAAGTTTCAGGCAAGTTCCAGACCGTTCCAGTCGGAGATCTAAACAGCCGTGCTTTAGGGGTAGAGACACGACGAGGGGTGTTTGTTTAGCGCGTGAGAGGTTAAACTTCGGGATCGTACCGCCTTGATGAGCGTTTTACGTAATTTACAAGGAGTTGACAGAGAACAATAAAACTCGCTAACTAGAAGTTGCGGAGGTATCAAAGTGAAATTGAATTAGGAAGAACCTGTTGAAATTTAAGAGGGTTGTAGCTTAACTAAGCAGAGTCGAGGAGACTATTCGGTTTCAACTGGAGCAAACCTGATCGAGTTTCGATAATCGGTAAAACAAGTTTATTTATTTAACGCCCAAAGGGCTTTTATATGATTGGTAGTAATATTATTCATGACAGACGATTTTTAAACATGTAAAGAAATAATAAAAATAAAATTAGAAAAAGGCACACGTGGCATAAAAATACACAAGGTTTACAAAAATACAAATATGTTTAGGAATAGTATTGGAATAAGTTTTTTACAAGATCAACAAAATTCACCAAGTTTATGTTAAATATGTCAACATCACCTAAGTACTGATTTCCCATAGCGTGAAATCGTTGTATCAGAGAGTGGGGAATGTAGTTCCGCTTATGAATGCTACAGTAGAATAAGATATTTTGTCGTGTAGTTACTGTCGGTATTCGTAAGTTTATGAGTTGCAGAAGTTCACAACAGTCAAATTTAGAGTTAAGTATTTTGAATAAAAATTTTAAGTCGTTTATTTTACGCCTGTCTTCTACTGTGTGTATTTTTAGAATATTTAATTATAAATTATATTTTAAGTCTTCTGGTGGGATATTTAATTTAAAATTTATAAACGCAGATTTTTTTTTGTATTCGCTCAATGTTATTAATGTGAATTTTGTAAGATGGAGACCAATCTACCGAGTTATATTCCGTTAGGCTTCTTACTAGAGATACATATAATAATTTAATGGCTTGTATGGAATTAAAGTTTTTGGTTGCTTGATTAGTGATTTTAGACAGATTTTGATCAGACAGACAGTGACGACCTCCGGGGCAGAACTTTAACCTCATTGGTTGCCAGGAGTCACGGGTTCATAAATATGAATTATATTCTTACTTTCAGTATACGTGTATAATATACTCTGTTTGCTGCTTTACTCATGTTTAGATATTTCGACCACTACATTTGACCAGATGACCCAAACTCCTTCTTCCCGCACCTTTCACTTTCGTTCAGCGTCACAACATTCCCCAAATTTGGAATGCCATAGTCCCAAAGGTTGAATAGAATTCCATAAAAAGTTGAAATGGCTAAAAAGGCTCTAAAATGGATAAAACGAAAGAAAGCGTCCCGGTTGATTAAATGTTTACAACAAAACTATCAAACATTTCGATCCGGCATGTTAAAAAAGAATGTAAATAAATTATGTAGGTATAGGTATTTGTTTAAAATGAAATTTCGTTTGTCATTTTTGTTCAAACTTATTACAAAGTTTAACTGAATGTTATTTTGAAACAGTATGTATATTTTGTGTTATAATGTATATACCTATTATTACTGTCCCTTTTAAAATAAACAAACATAACAATGATGAAGTGAGCGCTAAAGTACTCAATTTTAACCAGAGAGAAAACACTTGAAAGAGTAGGTACATACATAAATATTTTAAGTCAAATTCAGATTGACATATTTTCGAGTAAAAGAAACAGTGGCTCCGAAAGAGCCTTGAGTAAAAGAAAACGTCGGCATATTTACCAAAAATAAATAAATTTTCAGTTCACTTCGGGTCCTTTACTTGGCCAAATATTTGGCCAGCATGAACATTGTTTGCGCGTGTCGTAATGAAAAATGAGCTACCTTCGGAGAAAAGAAAGCAGCTCCTCGAGAGTCTGTCATCATTTCACAAACATTTAAATATGTACAAGAAAATGACTTGCAAATATTGGGTAGGTACCTCGAGACTCTAGTCTCGTTTTGCATATTCTTTATTCTTACTAAGAATTTTGCTACAAGGATAATAACGTTGAAATAATTTATATAATGAATTATAACTAGAATCTTTGAGGAAAAATAATAGGGTCAGACCTTTTTGGAAATTCTGAAACAGTTGGCTTCAAGACAAACAATATTATACAATTTTTATCTTATGACTTGCTGGTCCCGGCATGCGTTGCTATGCCATTTAATAAAGAAATTGTTTCTCCCTGAGTGTCCTTTCCCATTCGTCCCGTTCCCCTTCCGCCTCCCCTTCTTCTCCTGCGTCCTCTTCGCCTCTCGCGTTCCCACTCCGTCACCTCCACCGTCCCTCTCCCCACTCCACTCCCCCCCCTTCCCCCGTCCCGCAAACCCCCCTCCCGATTACCCCTCCCCCCTCACACGTCCCCTTCCCCTCACGCATTCCCTCTTCCCTTTCCCGCTTCCTCGTCCCGCCAACCTTCCTCCCGCGTTCCATGTATTCAATCCCAGTACATTCAGTTTTTAAACAGCCCGCGTGCCACCTTTTATTCGTAATTCAATTCAAACTATTAGGGGAGTACCTACTTTAAATAAATTTATCAACTTTTCAAAAATAGAATCCTGATTGAACAATCATTCATTGATTTGCAAAATGTCATTACATAAGTAGAGATTTAAAATTAACGTAAATTTAAAAATAAATAATATTATATAAGGTTAAAAATGATATTTTTAAAAAGTGTTGTGTGTTTGTGGGTGATTGTGTTTTATATTGGTTATGTGTGTTTTTATTTTTATTTTATGCTATGATATTTTGGTAGTATTGTCTATTTTGGTCTTTAATCCATTTTGTAATTTTGTGTCGGAATTTAATTTTGTTTTCCTCAATTTTATATAATCGGAGAAACAAAATACTTTTTGGTGGACAGAAGATTGGCCCCTTTGTGTGGTGCAGTTCAAAATAATAATAAAAAATGGGAACAGGAAGGTGAGTACGAAGCACTGGAAAAATTTGCATTTTTAGATTTGGTCTCTAAAATTGTTAGATTGTTTAGTAGAGCACTCGGTTAAAAATAATGAATAAAATATAACAATACTTTTTACAGCCTTCCTTCAAATGTTAAGCAACAATTCGTCTCGTATTGTGGTATACCACTTTCAAATGGCGTTAAAATACCGCATTTTGGCTCCATTCGTACCAAATGCTGTGCTAGAATGTTGATAAATCATCCCATATTAGGAACACACGAACGCAATACGTCTTGTATTGTGCTGGTGCTACTGCTGTTCTCACGAACACTGCATTTCTACATTGCATTCCCCGGAGCACATACTATCGCGGTCGGTATAACCGCGGATTTGAGGTAATTAATTGCTTTAGGTTACAAATGGAAATTCCTATGTGACGTGGAGCGTGGCGTGCCACGCAACTAACTACCAGGGAACTATGTTTGCAAACGAAGATTAATTCGGCCAATTAGGGGCGCATTAAATACCATAAAAATACAGGTAAATTAAAATCAAACATTCATTTACCTGCATAAATAAATAAAATTCTACGTGACTCTTGCAGCGAAATGAAATCTGAAGGCAGGCAGGTAAAAATATTACATGTATTTACTGGTTATTAATTCATTATATTTTAAATGCGCATTAACAGTTAACATAACCAATAATAAACATACATTACCATTAGTTATGTAACAATAACATTTTTAAATTGTTCAACATTCAGTTGAAAAAATATCTTCTTTTTTTACTTTAACTCCACGGGCCATGAGGAAAATAATTACCCTCAGGGCCTATATCATTTGAGACGCTGTGTGGAGGGTCTTTTTGAGGAGAGAAAGGAATGAATATTGGTCTTGAAGAGACCCATGTTGTAGGAAGGAGGAAACACAGAGACCGGCGAATCGTTCCACAGCCTAGCTGTTGAACGCAAGAATGAGTCGAAGAAGCGATCGGTTCTCATGTGACAAATGTCAACCGTGTACATATGTTGGGCACGCGTTCGCCGTGTTTACCGGTGCCGAAGGGATCAATGACGCTAGTTCCTCGGAGCATCTTCCATTGATATACCGGTAGAACAAGGATAATATTCCAACCCAACGCCTGTGCTCTAAAGATTGTAATCCTACGCCGTTGATCACCGGTGCCGAAGGGATCAATGACGTTAGTTCCTCGGAGCATCTTCCATTGATATACCGGTAGAACAAGGATACTATTCCAACCCAACGCCTGTGCTCTAAAGATTGCAATCCTATGTCAGGGGAAGTGGAAGATACTCTCAGTATCGCCTTGGTGTAAGACCACCATTCAGAATTGAAAGTTGCTTGAAATGGCTTTAGGTATGTTAGGTGACCAAATCTGAATAGCCAGGTACTTCCCCACCATCCTCTTCCCTATCTCCTTTCCCTCCCCACTACCTTCAGTCTCACAACATACCCCAATTGGGGATGCCACTGGCTCCAAACGGGAGCAGTTGGGACTCTTGTGCGGTTTGAAGTAAAAAAAATAGGACAATTTAGTTCTACATCCCGGAACGACGAAAGACCTGTGCCTGAACGCTCTTGTGAAGTTGTCGGGAACATAAAACTCAAATTTTTGTATAATATCGGGAATACAGACATTACCGTTCAGAAGATTATATGTTTTATCAGCAGAGCAGTATTCCTTCTATCAACGAGGCTATTAATACCCAACATAACGGACAAAAAGGCTGATGGATATAACAAAGGATAATACCCGAAGACCCTCAGAAACCCTATGAATATCTCAGAAATTTATTTTGTAATTTCTCTACAAAAATCTTATAAAGTAAACCATTCTTTTATAAAGAGATTTGATATATTTATAAACCTAACATTAAGAGTAAGTAAATGTGTAATTAGAGCCGATAATTAAATACCATAAAAGTTCAAGAAAATTAATATGAAACTTTCATACGATATCATAAACTTTATGATAAAAGGGGTGACTTATTTTTTTTACGTGACTCTTCAAGGGAACTTAATTTTTTAGGCGAGCATAAAAGGTATTATATTTGTTGGAAATAAAGTAAAGCGTAGCTTTTTACATTACCAGGAAACTATGAATGTGCTAACAAATGTTAATTGTCCAATTAGAGGTGAAATTAATATTAAAAAAATACATTTAATTAATAGCATGCTTTAATATAACATCTCTAATGAGACAGGCGACTAATTTGTCTACGTGACTGCTGAAACGAACTAAATTCTTAAGGCAGGTAGGGGTGAAAACAACATAGTTAAGAAGCACTTTAAGAGCTGGTCCGTGGTACTTAAATTCTAACATGCAACGTTATATTTCATGTTTTATTGTCATTTGATAATTTTATTTCTTTCTTTATATTAAAGTTTATCCTAGAAATTTGCTCAATCCACGCAAATAGCTTATTGGTTTGGTAACCAATTAATTAATCACATCAAGTTTCTTGCAGAATTGATGAAATACAACATAACCTTATCTTGAATCACGGTACTTTTTTTATTTCTATTCACTAAACAACTCATTTACATTCTCCTATTATTGTAACTCTTGACGTGCTAAGAGCAAGCATTTGATTCACTCTAGAAAAGTCGGAGTTAAGTTAGCCTCTCAGAAGCTGGGCGAACTGTACGTACAGGGCCCTCAGATACTTTAAGAGTACACAACTGCTGACCCTGTACAAATCGCAAGTGAGCTCCACTATTGAATTTGGCAGTCATCTCTGGTCTGGAGCCCCAAAATACCCTTAACTCTGTGCAGAAATGGTTGGTCCGTTTGATAGATTCCCCTATCATAATGATAGGGGAATCTAATCTTTAGAGCACAGGCGTCAGGTAGGTATGCTGTCCTTGTTCTACAGGTATTACAATGGTAGATGCTCCGATGAACTAGAGTCATTGATACCTTCGGCACGGGTCATACTCCGGAAATTGATATTTGTCCGGGATTGATATTTATCACATAGAATGGGTCGCTTCAACTATTCGTTCTTGAATTCGGCTGTGAAATGATTTGCCGGCCTCTGTGTTTCCTTCCTCCTACAACATGGTTCACACAGCATCTTCAAATAAAACAAAGACTCTGAGGGAAATTATTATACTCAGGGCCTCCTGTGTGGCGTTAATGAAAAAGAAAATCATCCCCGATAAATTCTTTTATCATCTTGCTTATTTTTCATTCTCCAGGCAATGCTTTCTGAAAGCACTATCTATATATCCAAACCATCAAATAGTTTCTTTATTAATCGGAGAAATAACGTATTTATTACTTTTCCAACAAAGAAATAACACTCCCTCGCAATAGTGCGTAAGTCCTTTTTTGATGAAGAGACAGTGAATTATATCTGGATCGTTTTCCATTTTGGACTAAAATAGATTGACCGATTGTAACATATTGAAAAAACGGCTCAACCTAAGTCCCAAAATTGTTGTATCATCCTTTTCGGTTCATTCGGTTTTTCGTTATTATTATTCCTTGCGGCCCCTTCTTACCCGACGCAGCACACACATCGTCTTGCCGCACATTTATCAAAGTGACAGAGCATATTTCCACAGTTTTCTCCATGAAAACTCGTACTTTGTTGGAACAGGGTTTTCTACTTGCTACTTGTGTGGGAATAAAGGAAAAGACTGATCGTTTTTTTACAATATTGATCTTTATCACGGAAACATCTCATCAAAATAATATTTACTACAAGAAATGACAAGGTTTCGAATATTTCTTTCACTCTGTCAATTATACTAACTAGAGATGCCACGAATAGTGATTTTGCCGAATACCGAATACCGAATGTTCGGCGACATTTCGCAAACCGTTTTCATGTAAAAATCAATTACTTTTCGAAAATGATTTTGATTTTTACATAAAAAACTGTTCGCCTAGATAGGACAGTAGACCCCTACAAGTGGTGGTCAGCAAAAGCAAAACAGTATCTAAACCTATCAGAATTTGCTAACATTTATTTATCATCTCCTGGTAGGATTGTATAATAGTGAGCAGCTATTTTCGGAAGCAGGTATAATTTATGAGGAACAGCGCAATCAACAAATGCTGAAAAATTTGTTTTCATTCATCATAACCTACCACTGATAGATTTAATGATTTTTTGTTAAAATAAAAAAAATATATATTTAATATTAAATTTATTATGCGTTTTCTTCATGATTTGGTATTCGGTATTCGGCCGAATGGAATAGTAAACAAAGTAACCGAATAGGCCGAATACCGAATAGTTGCCGAATGTTCGTGGCATCTCTAATACTAACTGCGAGGAATTGAAATCATTAATTTTTTACAGCTCGTTGACGCAACGTCGTTTCCAATATGTAAGAAGCTTGAGAATATTTATTTTCGTCGCTGACTTTTTCTTACTAGAAGAGGAAGACATGGCACGATCGAGTGAATCAGATTTTTGAGTCGGGCCATGTCAAGAGTCAGAATAAAAGAAGAGTAAATGAAACAATGTTACTTTGTTTGAACCACTTGTATATTTAAGTAAAGCCGATCGGTTTCGATTGTTCCCATCCACTATTTTGTAACTGTCAAATCAGTATACGTTTTCCCTAAAGAAGGAACGGTCGTTCCGAAACCGATCGGCTTTACTCAAATATGCAAGTGGTTCAAGCAAAGTAACATTGTTTCATTTATCTATAATGGATAACCACAAAGTTCTATAGCTACATTAAAAATTATAATAGAAGAGTATTTGTGAGGCGATGCATGAATGTAAATGAAACAAGGAGTGTGTACCAAGACCGAGTTCTTATGGCGGGTAATTAGTAAGTTAAGAAGCTTTAAAATACCAATTAGTAATCCCGGACAAGTAGTTGGTTGAGCGAGACCTTTGACTTCTCGACCCAAAGCCTTACACCGTAGTGGGAGGAATGGATTCATACGTCACCCAGATTCCTACCCACCTCTCATACCCTTTTCTTTCTCAGAATATCTTTTCCTTCCTTTTCAAAAAAATGTCTTCAAATATGACAGGCGTGGATATAATGTAAAAAAGAAAAATCACAAGCGTTGAAATAATTACAAACACGCTATCTTCCACAAAACACGAACAAATATCCAGAATATACAAACTTAAATAAAGCAACGGAAATACAAAAAAAGCTAAAAGATTACTTGTTATACGTTTATGCCATTTGTAGTGTTACGGGTTCAAGCAACCGTGAGGTGTCTCCTTCATTTACTAAAAAATACTCGTCACACAGCATCTTCAAAGATGACAGGCATGGATATAACGTAAAAAAGAAAATCACAAGCTTTGAAATAATCACAAACAAGCCATCTTCCACAAAACACGAATAAATATCCAGAATATGGAAACTTAAATAAAGCAACGGAAATACAATAAAAGCTACAAGACTACTCGTTATAGTTTACGCCACTCGTAGTGTTGTTAGGGGTTCAATCTACCGTGAGGTGTCAGCAGCTTGCCCGGCCAACCTTCCAAACATCGAGTAACGTATTTCACAGGCGAATGGCTGCAATCACTCAAGCGGGCCTCCTCAATCTATTTCGAATTTTCAAAGCATTTTCCGAGCTTTTTCTACGGGGTTAAAGGGAATATTTTGATTTTCTCGAATGCTTAATCCCGGATTGAAAGGTGATTGAGATTTGCAGAAAAACGGTTGTGTGCCAAGTGGTTTATCTGAAACTAGTATAAACGACAGCAAAAAAAACTTAGGTATGCAAGTTTAAGAACTGAAATAAGCTACATATACGTCGAGCTTTGATATTCTCGCAAGAGTAGTGCTAATAGTTCAAAATTAAAATCCTTAAAATTGCTGTAAATATTTCGTCGCCTCAGTTCTTAATTGTCCAAACGACCATTTTAGTTTTTGTTCAATCTCCACTTTAAAACTAAAAATAAAGTATTAAAAAGGATAGTTAATCACTTAACTAAGAATTATTTAAACTAATGAGACCTTTATCTTTACGGAAATAGCTTTATCTTAAACAACTATCATAATGTTTCACTGAAATAATGAAAGAAAATCTTCACCTCCTGTCAAATTTTCTAATGGTCGTTTGGACAATTAAGAACTAAGGCGACAATTTGGAGATTTATTTACATATGTATAAGTATTCTAAAAGGTAATTAAATTATTTACAACTTCTTTCAAGCGAATTTCTTTCTTGGATGAATATTTTAGACAATATGAAGGAATGCTTGATGAAAAATGTGAGGTAAAATGATTTTTTTCGAAAATATTGACATTTGTGGAGCGTATAACTCAAAACGGCTAGGATTTGCAAAATTACGTATAGAATAAAAGTTGTAGATAATTTTATGAGCTTTTACTTATTCTAAAAAAGTTTTCCTCTGCGACGCACCGTTTTCGAGATATAAACGAAAACCCGAAAATCGGGACTCCCCCCCCCCCCTAGCTCACTACCTAGACGTCAGGACTTTTAGTATGTTCACACCCTAAGCACCCTAAACAAGTTTCTGAAGGAATCGCTTAGGTTCCTGCTCTTGCACTCTACACCTCCTTTTGGACCATTCGTTGACTGGACTATAAGTTGAATAGGTATCGAGATTTTATGTAGCGTTTTTTGTTTTTTGTTTTTTTGTAGCGCTGAAAATTAAAAAAAAAAACATAACCCCTGAGTGGTAAGTAATTGTAAATATATGTTTTAGATCAGCTAAAGGTACAGGAACATTGAAGAATACACCAGGCTTCCTAAATAACTAATTTCAGTTTAATATTATGTTTGAGTAAAATTGAAGCACACAAACTACAAACTATAAACTCTACAAAACCTCACAGTAAGACGTACATCTTACAAAATTGCTTAACTTTACCAGCAATTATGTACATAATATTGTTTGTAATTAATTAATTTTAAATTTTACTAGGATAACACCACACAGAATCAAAACTCCTGTTTTCTTTGGGTTCAGAAATGACTAAAAAAACAAAATTCAAGCAACGATTTATTTTAACGGGAACATTTCGCAAAATAACAAGTACCTCGTTGATTTACACAAACTCGTTAAAAATAGATTAAAGGTAAAAAATAATATTAAAAATAAATAGTACCATTTTTAATGAAACGTAATATGTTCATAAAAAGTGTTAACGGATTAAATTTGCGTGTTAATGACAACGTTCATAGGACACACGTGTATGCTATAAAATTTTACCATAGTAGGATTTTTTCATTACCATAAAATCCTACATACAAGCGTGTAACGTCATCTTCGTTAGCATTTCGTCCAGTTCCACATGTACATAATATATTTTTATCATCGGTACATATTATATTTTTCATTTACGGAGAAATGATAGATGGTATACTGCTATTTTGTTAACATCACTTTATTACACAAATACCCCAACGGGTTTCAGCATAACCGTGAATTCGTCAGGGTAAATAAATATAAGCTTGGTATATTATATTTACGTGTTCTGACAAAACAAACATTATATTCATATAAAGCGATGCTCACAAAGCATAAATAATATTTGCCCAGACTTATAATTATAGATTATAGATAGCCTTGATTCACTAAGTCTAAATTTTGGAATAAAGAGGCTAATTATAATTAGCCTCTAGATTCCAAAACGAACTACTCGATATAAAAGACATTATATTCAACACCAGTAAAACAGTAGACTGCCAACTAAATACAAATGATATTTATAATATATATAGAGTATCACAAAGAAATAAAAATATTCCTCCAACAGTTAAACCTAGGTCAGTGGTAATTAATTTTAATTCAATAGCGTTAAAAGAGGAGCTCCTTAATGCTATAAAAAAATATAACAGATCTTGCGAAAAGATTGGGGACAAACTAAACACGGGAACAATCGGATTGTCTGGCCACATTACACCCATCTACTTCTCAGAACTCCTCACGTCTAAAGGCAAACGGCTTTGGTATCTAGCTCGCCAACGTGCGACTGAATGTAAATATAGGTACGTCTGGACGAAAGCAGGTCTAATCTACATGAAAAAAGATGACTCTTCTCGACCTATATTAATAGATTCAGAACAAGCTATACCGAAGCTCTGACTACATGCTCTTTATTCTAATTATCGTGATAAAACTACTCACTACCGCTTTATATCGCCATTCCATACTCTATTACATAACAGCACTATATTATATGAACACCTAGGATTTTGCATAACTCCTATTTGTACTGGATTAATTTTAATTCTAATTTTAACTTTAACTTTAATTTTAATCTTTATTCTCTCTAGAATGGTAACTACACTTATTACAAGATTATTGATTGATTTATTAGTAATATTACTTATAATTCGGCAAAAGAGAACTCTAATCAACATATTTTATATAACCCAGATATTGCTTATTTTTCATACTTATACTACTTTTTACTGTCTTTTGAAAGAGAAATTGCCACACACTAACTACATACGTTATTTATTTCCTGGATTTTATTTCAGATATTATTTCTTACTCAGATATTATTTATTTTTCCTAACTACATCATTTTGTTTACAGTTTTGTCGCTACATATTTCGTACTACAAGTATTGATATGATAATAAAATACCGTTTTAAAAAACTTTACCCAGAAAACAACAATTAATTTTTGAATTCTAATGGTAATAAACGATCTTCAACATGAAATCGATAGTATCATAATGCCAAATACTGAAATAATTTTTGAAAACATTAACAAAATTATGCAATTTAATTGGGAATCAAATAGGATTAATATTGTTCATCAAAATATTAGAACGATGGGAAACTTGGATGATTTTCTTATATTTTTGGAAGAAGTAAAATCTGTGGTAAAGTTCCATGTACTAATTCTCACTGAATGCAGGTTAAATGATTCATACACAGCCAAACAAATTTCAGGCTATAACGAATACCATACAACATCGCATATTAACCAAAATAGCGGAGTAGTAGTATATATCGACAACACATTAAATTCCTTAGTACAAGAAATAAGCATAAATCAGTGTAATTGTTTAAAAATCAACATTAATGAGAATTTAGGTATCCTAGCTATCTACCGATCACCATCGTTCAATGACATCCAAGATTTCCTGGAAAATCTTATTGGTGAGTTAAAAAAAACTAAGGATTACGCACAATACGTACTGATCGGGGACATGAATATAAATACTATAGGAGAAGTATTGCATAGGCAATCCGACGACTACTTATGTGCTATGGCTGAAAGTAATTTTATTTCCAATATTAATTCTCCAACTAGGGTACAAGGTAGCTCAAGCTCATGTTTGGATCATATATATACCAGAAATATAACAAATTCAAATGCATTTGTAATACATAATACAATCACTGATCATTACACCACTGCAATCAGTATCCCAAACTCAACACCCAAAAAACATAAAATTAATCACAAACAGATTATCGATTATGAGGCTTTATTAAATGATCTTAATAATAAAAACTGGGAATATGTTTATAAAGAGACTGAAGTTAACAATGCTCTAAACTATTTTATTAATGAAATCAATACATTCATAACAAAACACACAATAACTAAACGCATTCCATATAGTAAAATACATCTCACCCCATGGATTACCAACGGCATTGTTAAATCTATACACAAAAGAAATCACCTTCATAAAATAGCTAAACGAGACCCATTGAACGATACTAAACAGCAAAACTATTACCGATACCGTAATATTTGCAAAACCGTTATTCGCAAATGTAAAGAGCGTTATTATAAAACCTTACTCGATAAGGATAATTCCAGCAAAAACATGTGGAATGTTGTCAGAGACATAACCAAAAGTAAAAGAAATACCAGTACATCTGTAACTGAATTAAATACCGGAAATTTGATTATAACTGACAATCAATCAATTGCATGTCATACTAATAAATATTTTGCATCTGTTGGGTCAAATCTAGCAAAAAAAAATTTATTAGAAACCCAGAAAACGGAAGACTCTTTAGCATCGACAATTGAAACAAAGGAACAATCTTTTTCATTTGATATTAAACCAACTACTGTAGAAGAGGTCTTAAAAATAATCAACAGCCTTAATACTACACATGCAAAGGGTCCAGATAGTCTAAATACACAAATACTAAAAAAAATTAAAAATCAGATTTCTGCTCCGTTATCATATATTTACAACTTAAGTTTTGCATCAGGAATATTTCCTGATCACTTTAAAAAATCAATAATTGTCCCAATTCACAAAAGTGGACCTAAATCTCTTGTAGAAAACTATAGGCCAATATCACTTTTAAGCGCGATATCCAAAGTCATTGAAAAGCTTTTCAAAACTAGGTTAAACGAATATGTGGAGGAACATAACATTCTAAGTCCAAACCAATACGGCTTTCGGTCGGGTAAGGGAACGGATGATGCCATCGCATGTCTCACGGAAACTATTGCAGGGAATATGAACCGTGGCAAGAAAACTATTGCCCTTTTCCTGGACCTGGCCAAGGCATTTGACACAATATCTCATAAAATTCTTTTACATAGACTTAGAAATATAGGAATAAAAGGAAAAGCTTTTCAATGGATAGAAAGTTATATATCTAATAGATTTCAACAAACCAGAATTAACGAGGCTATTAGCACTTCACTAAAATACACTTTTGGGGTACCACAAGGAAGTACACTTGGGCCCCTTCTCTTTATTATATACATAAACGAACTTTGTAACCAACACATTGGTGGCAAAATTATCACGTTCGCTGACGATACAGTTATTTTGTTTGAAGGAGATGATTGGAAAGAAACACACCACCTTGCGAACACAGGTATAAACAGAGTAAAACAGTGGCTGGATAGTAATTTGCTTACACTAAACATACAAAAAACAAAATATCTCACATTTAGCGCTACCCTTGCAGGTCAACCCAAAACACCCCATTACCTCACAATACATAATATTAAGTGTAGCCTTGGAAATAATAACCATACTTGTAAATGCGAAACCCTTGAATGTGTTAAATCTTTTAAATATTTAGGTATAATACTGGATAACCACCTTAAATGGAAACAACAAATTGAAAACACAGCTAATAAAGTGCGCAAGCTTATTTATATATTTATAGCATTGCGGGAAATTATAAAAACTCAAGACATTAAAAAAATATACTACGGACTCTGTAACTCCGTCATAACCTACGGTTGCATTGGATGGGGTGGAACAGGATTAACAATATTATACCCGCTACTGAAGGCACAGAAATCCATTCTACGCGTCATTATGAAGAAACCCTTCAGATACTCGAGCGACGCTCTCTTCAAGGAGTTTAATGTGCTTGATGTTCGACAGTGTTACATAAAAAAAATAACAATCTGCGTCCACAAAAATATAAACAAAACAAAAACAGTCGATCATAATCATCAAACCAGAAGTAAGAGCAGAAACGACCTTTCTATTCCTACAAGCAATACTGCGGCTTATCAAAAAGTTTTCTCATACCTGGGACCAAAAATATACAACAAAATCCCCTCTCAATTTAAACTGTGTGAATTATCATCCTTCGGTAATAAAATTACAAAATGGTTATTAGACTTAGGTAGGACAGATTCCGAAAAATTATTAAAAAACGTAGTCTGAGTTGATTTCTTCGATTTTGTATTTTGTATTTTCCTAAAAAATATTTTTTTATTTTTCTTTCTTACATTTATATATTATATTTTAATTTTATATTTTACATGTATCTATCTGGATTTTATTGTTTATTACTGCTAATTTGTATTTTCCTAAAAAAAATACTTTTTTTATTTTTCTTTCTTACATTTATATTGTTATATTTTTATTTTATTTTATATTTTACATGTACCTACCTGGATTTTATTGTTTATTACTGATGTATACCTAGAATAACACAACTTATATCTGATATTGTACCTAATATCTAAGTAACTCCCCCAATATGTACCATTATTGTTAATTATTATTTAATCCATTAATGTGAAATTATGTACACGCAACCTGCCAATTTGACTGTCCTAAAACGGGAAACCTTCCTAGTTGGACAGTCAAAGCTTCCTTTTATATTGTTATATCTTGTATGTAATAAATGTAATAATAAATAAATAAATAAAAAATAAATAAAATTATTTTTAATTGCAACAACAATATCAGGACAGATATTTAGTTACTCGCTGGTACCTTGAATGCGTGCAGTTGGCAATACTTTATAGAAGTAGTAGATGTGTTCAAATGCAGGGAATATAGATATAAGCAGGCTATAATAATAAACTTCATTGGAGGGGACCCCACCACTTTCCCAACGGCGTTATAAGGAAACATATGGTTTCCTCCTTCACCGCACACGTCAAGACTCTATTTTTTTTTGAACGAAGCTACATTTATTTGAACGACTCTAGACCCTCCAATGTCCATGCATACGGGGTTAGTAAGCAGTATGCAAGTACTTACATTAACATTATACAAAAGATAAATAAAATAAACTTCAATAATAAACTTCAATAATAACAATCAATGTTAGCCTAAAAAAGGTGAACTTCCACAGGTCCGCACCGGCCGCAATGCACGCACGGCACGCATTCTCCCAGCCAATCGATTCACTCTTTTGTAGAAATAATATTGATTGGTTCGCTGGGAGAATGTGTGCCGTGCGTGCGTTGCGGCCGGTGCGAACCTGTGGACTTTCACCTTAGGGTAGGAGTTTTGAGATCTGGTCACTAAATACGGCTAAAGCCATTTGAAGCAAAGTTTCCATTTTTAATGGTGGTCTTACACAGAGTGATTCTGAGAGTACCATTTATTCTGGAACGTGCCGCAAATTATCTATGCATTATTTTAATGGAGTAAATTCTGAAATAACACCAATTAATAAAAAAAAAAATTCGAGAGTCTTACCCCTCCAATACGGAGGCCGTCTTATTATATTATCACATGTTTGTAAAAGCCTGAATAGGCGTATAATAATAAAAATAAATTATTACGAAAATAATAGCTTTATTGTAAAAATGATCACCTAATTTTTTATCATACCTACAGGGATATTTTTAAATCAATAAATAAAATAATACTTAAACGAAACAAAAGAATTGTTTTAACAAATCATTCACTACCAATGTAAAGGTTTAATACTGAGTAAGTCGATACACTTTAATTAAGAGGCTTATTTAGAATGTCAGCAATAAATAAAAAATAACAGAACCGAAGAAAAATCCAAGAGATCGGTTACTTCCCTGGTTAAGTCCTGAATCAAAATGAGGGTCGTAATCTACGAAAATAAAATAAATAACTCAAACTAAGCCAACGACGAAAGATGGCCATAAAAAGAAAGTAATTAATTAGTTGGAACACGCTACATTAAAAGAGGTTCTAAAATACCAATTAAAGTTTAAAAAAACACAGTTAAAACAATAAATTGTAATCACGTTTCTCAGCATGGTATAAATTTTGACTGTCATCAACAGAAAATAAAATGGCGCGAGTTTGACCATTTGTTTTAAAAATGAGCCTTTGTTTATCACCGGATTTGTTTTGTACGAAAATGGGTTAAGGTCGTTAAAAATAACACCCGTTGAACATATTAATTACGCACATTAAGGATTCTACGAATAATGGCCATACAAAAATATTACGTTGCGATGAATATTTATTTATTTGTTTGAAGTCACAACAATCTTATAATATGAAGTCACAAACTAAAGACTAGCATTGACGTTAAATCTTATATACATAAAAATCAGAATATGTTTCTATATATGTGAGTTTTCTATATATTGCCATATTAAGCACAGGAAATATATAAAACTTTCAAAATCCCTTCTTTCTACCCTTGCGAAGGTTTCTGGATTATTACAATCACATCATGACAATACACCTGAAAAGTTTTTTAATCATTACAAAATGACAAAATTTATTAAAAATGACACAATTTGAGAATGATAATTTGCAAACCATCGATTGTTTAATCAAAATTCAATTTTCGAATGATATAACTAAAATAACATAACACGTATAACTAATAACTTTGGTACTAACCATAATCGAATACTTTGAGGGGGTTTTTCACCATCCTGCTCATAGATTATTCATACGGAAACGTACATTTTAGATTAATTATACAGGATTTATTTATTTAAAAAGTCTGAGTTTACTATTCGGAACTTGAACCTATGTATAACTAATGGCTACATAAATACATAAGTTAGCCGAGTTTTTTACCAGTTGCGAGTATTTATTTGTTTATTTATTAATATTCATTATGTGTAAGATATGAGGAGGATGGTGAAATAACCCCTGAATCTAATAAAAAAATTATATTTATTTTACCAAATTTGACTGATTTTTCTTAAAATAATATACAAAAAGTAATGTTTGTAATATGTGAAAAATGAAAATTTGTAAAAAAAATTGCAATAGGTGGCACGCGAGCTGTTTGAAAATCTGAATGTACCGGGACTGAATATATTGAACGCGGGAGAGTGGAGAGATAATGCGGGAAAGGCGGAGGGGGTACGCGTTAGGGGAAGGGGAGGCGGAAGGGGAACGGGACGAATGGGAAAAAACACACAGGGAGAAACAATTTCTCTATCAGTGGCATTGCAACGCATGCCGGGAACTCGCTAGTCATTCATTTCTACAAGTTGCTTGTATTATTTTAGTTGATTTATTTATTTTCTAATTTTCGGGAAATCAATAGTTTAAATTTTTTCATTTTTAGTTTATTTTATATATTTAATAAAAATTAAAATGGAGTTCTACAAAATAAACTTAATGACAATAAATAAATACATTTTTTCAGCTTGCACACAAGCATTATGTAGCCAAAATAAAACCAATTATGGATTTCCTCCTTGTGACTTTACCTCTATTGAGACAGCATAATAAGTAATAAGTAAATTAAATGTATAAGAAAGGATAATGAAGCCAAAATCATATAAAACAAAAAAACTATATAAAACGAAAAAATACTAAACAAAAAAAAAAGATCAATACATTGGTAGCCGTGAAGAGAGATCGTACATACAAATAAAATCATAACAGTGATATTATAAACAATTGAAACATAAGATCCGTTGAATTATTATCTTTACTTCATAATATAATGGTAATCTTATTCATTTCTCATATAGTAACCACGTTTTTCATATTAAGGGGAACGGTTTCGCGGGCTTTTTCAAATTTTGGATTTGAGGCCAAAATACTCCAACCAAATTTTGGATTTGAGGCCAAAATACTCAAACCAAATTTTGGATTTGAGGCCAAAATACTCGAACCAAATTTTGGATTTGAGGCCAAAATACTCAAACCAAATTTTGGATTTGAGGCCAAAATACTAAAACCAAACTTTGGATTTGAGGCCAAAATACTCAAACCAAATTTTGGATTTGTGGCCAAAATACTCAAACCAAATTGAATATTTTTTTAAAATCAAAAGTAATAGCAAATGTCTATAGTAAGGATATGTGCTACTTTATTTATGTTTTGTTTCAAATTATACAATATAGGGTGTCGGGCATTAAAGAATTGAACTTTGAAATTGATTTTAGTGACAATTTTGGCATGTTTTGAGAGTTAATTAAAAAATTAATCTTGCCCTAATCTGTGTTGCAAATGAAAACTAAATAAAAAAAATAAAATCGTTAAAGAAACTATTTCTTGGCAATATTTTTTTAATCTATACACGACAAATTTATCTTCAAACGTAAATCGGTATATAATTCAACATATTCCTATAATAAAAAGAGTTATTTTTTCAAATAAGTATTAATAACATACAAACAATTGCCAAAGTAGCCTCTAAAATCACGAACAATTGATTTCTTTAATGGTCATTATTTTATATTTTCACACACATATAAAAAAGTAGCACACATCCGTACCTACTAGATATATATGCATTTTTTTTAAAAAAAGCCTTTTGATTAAAAACATAATTATTCAATTTGGTTGGGTATTTTGGTCTCACATCATAAATAAAGTTTTGTATGAAAAAGGCAACGCAACCGTTCCTCTGAAGAGGGAATAACCAGACAAAACCGAAAATATGTCATTTTAAAATAAAATTTTAGCCGTATTAACTCTTTTCCACAACAAAAGTATAAATTGATTTCGCAAGATTGTTCTTTTATTATGAGAAAATATGTTTATTTTAGCATAATAAGTTTATACAGCAGATTTCTTAAATTTTCAAACAAAATTTTGTATTATACAATACACATATCAAATTATATAATCATTCAGTAAAATAAATCAATAAATTATCTGGAAAAGCTACGTTTAAGAATTTTAATTTCAGTTTAAAAAAATCATTAAAAAAAATATCCGCGCACGTGTTTTGTGACGAAAATTTTTCAGTTTGTCTATTTATTTACGGTCTTACAAACTAATGTATTTAAGATTTTTTTACATTCTTATTTTGCTTAGACACTATTAAAAAAATATAAATACTTATGATCAAAAAATAATTACAAAAAGTTCATAATTTTAATAGTTTTATCATCACGCTGATGTAGGTATAAATTTTGAATGAAATAAAATGATATTGAGTTATACGATCTTTTGGATTCTCGGCCGCTGGCTGGTTACAGGCCCTTCGTCATATTTATCAATACTTAATTACTTTGGTATCATAAATAGCTTATTTAGGTAATAGATTTTATATACAGATTACACCAAAGCTTAATCAATTCAGTTCTCTTCACGAATATATTAGTCTTTATGTAGATTCACCAAGTCATTCAGTCGATTAAACAACGAATTATGGAAAAGTTCATTAGGTATTCACTATTTGATTTAGTACTACGTTCAACATTAAATTCAATGATAACTCAATCATTGATAAAGTCAGCAACTAACAGAACGCCTAAAGCTTGTTGTTTGGAACAATCGTAAACAACAAATCGCCGAAGATCCAACATAATATTATAATATTGTTCTATGAATTAATTTAACTCAATGTTTAAACGAGATGAGTGAACTAACATAACTAACATAACTGAAAATACAGAATTCTTAGGAAATTACACAGCGGGGAGAGGTAAATAATATTCGTTATCCCCCTTCAACGCTCAAAGGTATTTTGGTAAAGGTCTTCTCTGAAATAATAAGGTAAAGTAAATAAACATTTAATACTATCATCCTTAGACATACTTGGTTCCTTAGACGAAGATGAAGCCATACTAAATAATGCAAAATCATAAAAAATCATATGTTTTTGTTTTGAAAATTTGATGGCTTAGAAGTATTATAGATGCTTTAATTAAATACTGTGTGTAGAACATACCTTGGCCCTCAAAAATATCGGTCATTTTTTTATAAGTCTTTTAATAGGCCTATAAAAAATAAAGTTTAAGGTCTATAAAAAAAAACTTTTAAGTCCAAACTCTCCTATTTATAAACCCCTTTTCGGATTTGGTTATATTGTATAATGTGACAAATTTAGTTTCTTTTATAATAATCGCAACAAAAATTGATATTTACGCTCGAACTTCACAAAATAAAATAAAATATGCATTTTCTCGTTGTTATTTTTGACATCATTCCATACGGCCCGCACTCTCCGAATTTGGATCTTGAAGTGACCCTTATAGCATGGGCACAAGAACCATGCACTGGGCACACTTATTTCGTATCAGTCACGCGTCACGCCCCAACCGGCGCGGGAGACAGTCGTATGACTCCGCGTCGCTTAGTTTCGTGAAACAAATTTTTAATTTCAGTTTTCTTACAATAAACAATGCGTAAAACAGGAATTAATATTTTTTACAAGCCTTTACGAAATCAACGTGTAAAAAAAAATTCTCAAATAATTTTTCCAACCTTTCCAAAAGCTTTTTCTCAAGTATTTTTAAACTCCTCCCATAAAGGGCGTGAATTCCGATTTCGATTTCTTCCTGAACTATTGGATCGCCTTAAGTAGGTATATAATATGTACTTTTCTTTTTTTAATTTTTTTTTTATCTACATACTTTTTTTGTCTTACCTCTAAATTTTTCCAAAAATAATTTGCAAACTTTGATAAAGATATTGCGCATTTCTTTCATCTCTCTATTTGTAAAATAATTTTCTTATGTACATATTTTTTCCCTCCCTATAAGTAAAAAGATTTCTATATATTTTTATCGGCTGTTTGTCAATTCGTAAGAAATAGTTTGGATGCAGGTGAGTTCTCTAGTTTGTTAGTATATTCTTACCAATTGACATCTGTGTCTATATTTTCTCCTTAAATAAACAAAAAATCTCATACCTACTGTATCAAAATATAACATGAATTAATGACTATGTAGGTTCCGTAAACACCCAATGCATTTTGACAAACATTAGTGTCAATATTAGAAAATATTACATTTGTATGAACATTATCAAACGGAACGCAAAGCAGTCAGTCAAACAGTAACAGTTTATACAGGATGTCCGGGGTAAAGTGCATTAACTTCGGGAGGTGATTCTAAAAGTAAAAAAGATAAATAACTTTATTCAAAATTCCAACTTTTGCGGGTAGTTTTGTGGTAAAAAGATAAAATTAGACTGGCGTGTGCGGCCAGCTTTATTATTTTTCGCTGTTACAATACGGGCAAATCACAACCATGCAATGTTGCCACTCAGCAAGTAAAATCGTACCTCACACTAAGGATTTTCAGTGGGTATGTCTTTTTGTATAATGTTGGAATTTCGGAAAAAGTTATTAATCTTTTTTATTCCTACCATCATGTAGAATCACCTACCTAAGTTAATACATATTATCTCCGGACACCCTGTACTTCATGAACGATATTATGTAAAATTTGGAATGGTCTTTGGTTTTATACTTTTCCGCTAGACGATTTTCGGGATTTTTCTATCCATTTCGGCCGATATGTAGCGCTTAGGGTCAAGCATATTGATGGCAAGCAACATACTTTTCGTGTAATTTACGAATACTAACAGTAAAATGTCAACGCACCCAACGTCCTTCGACAGTTTCAACTTTTACCGTTATTACAGGATAGTTATTAGGCATCCGGGGTATCACTTTTATTCGGTTCACTGCAAGTTCATCGACAACGAGTTCATCGAAAATCAATTCATCGAAAACCATTTCATCGAATGATCAATTTAGCGAATCGCCAATTCATCGAAAAAAATATTTTGTAGATATTTGAGAGAAATGCCGAGCGGACCGGGAAGCTTAAAAAGCATTGGTCAATAAAAATTGACAATAAATTTTTATATAAAAAATTGATAATAAAACTTTGGTCAAGGAAACTAATTTACGTAAAAGATTAATTAGTAAAATGGTTTTCATAAACAAATATGATGTTTTGATGGATTGATTTTGTAATTTTAATTTGATTCATTTTTATTTAAAGTAATTTTATAATATTTAAATTTAACATATAATTTTTTCGATGAATTGGCGATTCGATGAATTGATCATTCGATGAATTCGTTTTTAATGAACTCGTTTTCTATGAACACGTTTTCAATGAACTAGGTTTCGATGAACTCGGTTTCGATGAATTCGTTTTCGATAAATTTCCTTTCGAGAATTGATTTTCAATGAACTCGTCGGTTACCCTTTTATTCGTGTTAGTGTGAACTTTCTGCACTTGGTTGTGCTGGTTTGTCGAGTGAATATTCTAATTATTTTTTTTATTTTTTTTTTATTTAAGTTTTTATCCCAGCAGCACTGGGAGGGTAGTGCAATCCCAGTCTGCCATATTACATAAACAACTATAAAAGAAAAAAAGTTTAAATATTAAGTAAGTACCTAATTAAAACATAAAATGAAAACAAAATTCATCACACAAATAACAAAAAATAAGCATAAAATTAAAATAAATAATAAGTAGACAAAATTAAAAATAAAAGATAAAAAGATATTTTTGGATCGTCCATCATGGAGGTCGCCTCATCATCTGCATCCATCGCTCATTTATTGGGGAACTGAGCCACTCGGAGCAGCCAAGACAATGATATTGGTTGAAGTTCGTATCCTGCTCCAGAAGCTGGCTAGTCGGTGGCGAAGTAAGGCTGGGAATGAGTGCACCCTCCCCTCGGTAAACATCGTGGAGGCACTGCAGAACCTCGGTAGTTGCATAAGTTGCCTGTATGCGTTATTGTAGCACACTCTCAGTTTGTCCCATTGCGCTGCTGGGTATTGTGTCCACAGTTCAGACGTATACAGGGCAGTACAGTATGTCTTGAATAGTAATTTTCTGACATCTTCGCTACAGTGGTAGAACCGCCTTGAGAGCATTCCGGCCTGTACGTTAATTGCTCTTCTTAATACTTAAGAACCTTAAATACTTACAATCTTAAGAAAAGTTTTCGCAAACAATTCACCTTCAAATTATCCTCGCAAACTTCACTATCGGTGGTATTGTTTTAAAAGTCGAAGAGCACAAATGTAAAGATCACGAAACATTAAATTACTTCATGGACCGATTTTCCAGACTCCAAAATGTAGTAGAGAAAATTTATCTTGCTTAAATGAATAAAATATCATATTAAATTCTTCGCAAACGATCTTGACCTGAGTGCCCTCCGCTGATTAAACGAAACGGAACAATGGAACAGAAACAATTAATAAATACAACGAGCACAAAAGTAATTATTATTCTAATTCAATATTAAAGATTCATGAATTCCTAAAAGCTGATTAAAGTCACTGACTCCCACAAACCATTGAATTAAGCCACAACCAATATTCAAAATACGGAGAAGCTCTCTGGCTCGGGGCTTTAAGATTCAAATGCGTAGGGAATAGGGACACGGACCGAATTAGCCTATAACTGTCCCAGTTGGCAATATTATGGAATGTTATTATTACTAACTGATGGGGGGGCACAGTTGGCTTTGAAATGGGACTCTAATGGCTTCAAGGTTTTCAGTTACTTAAATTGTATCATCACTACAGTGGTATTTAGAAAGTTTCCTACGTTGACCCGTAACTTATAAAGGATTCTTGTACCTAAAACATGATTGATTGAACCTCTAGGGGGGTTTACTTCACGTAATGGAACTACTTCACGTAGCTGAAAATTATAGTCATTATCTATCTAATATATAAAATTCTCGTGTCACGGTGTTTGTTACCATACTCCTCCGAAACGGCTGGACCAATTTTGATGAAATTTTGTGTGCTTATCTGGTAGGTCTGAGAATCGACCAACATCTATTTTTCATACCCCTAAAAGTAAAGGGTGTTCCACTCCGAAGAAAATTATTTTCCCCATACATTTTGTATGGAACGAATTCTCCTATTTTGAAAGAACTGCAGCAATATTGTAAGGGGTATAATATTGAACTGTGAACCGGGGGAGGGGGGAGGGGGGAGGGGGAGGGGGAAGGGGGGAGGGGGGAAGGGGAAGGGGGGGGAGGGGGGGGGAGGGGGGGGGGGAGGCGGGAGGGAGGCGGGAGGGAGGGAAAGGAACTCAGGAAGGGGGGTTAGCGGGACGGGGGAAGGGGAGAAGTGGAGTGGGGAGAGGGAGAGGGAACGCGAGAGGGGAAAGGTATACGCAGGGAGAAACAATTTAGATCAAGGTATGGTATACGCAGGGAGAAACAATTTAGATCAATTCAGCTAATAAATTGACAACAGTTTTTGATTCTGAGGCGGTACGAAGTTCGCCGGATCAGCTAGTATTTTCATAAACTTCAATTAAGAGCTCGTAACTGACCATGCTAAGCGTAAGGACTATATATTCATCTGCAACCTTCACAGGTAGCAGTTACTGTCTTCTAGACTAATATGTACCTAATTGAATAATGACGACTAAGACTGCTTGTATTAACTCAAGCATTGCGTTGTCAGGCAGTCCGGAACGACATCTAAAGAATAAAACCTTGTCATTAAACTAGAATACATTATAAATATGTCAGAGTTATACGTAAGCTTTGAGAAATAATACAAAGTAATTAAGGTAAATTAAAAAACGCGTAAAATGACATTAATATAGATAAAATAATATCCTGATGAAGAAATTATTAATTTCATTTCCGAGTCAAAAGAAAAATATTGGAATAGATGAATTAATACAGTTTATTCTAGTCATTAAACATTTTTTTAATTTAAGCTAATTTATAACCATCGGATGAGAATTTTAATATTAAAATTTCACAATGGTTGCTGTTCAGTTGAAAAATTCAATAAAAACATGATTTTTTTTAATGATTATTTCCTTTTCCACAAAATACCACTTATTTTCAGAGTTCGTTAAAAGTTACCATAGTAAGCGCTTCAAAATAATACCAACTCCTCCGAACCTAAAGTGGTCAGAAATAATTCCGTGAACAAAAGTAGTTAGTTTCGCTTTGTAGAAAACTTTCGTTCATATCTCGGCAGTAAATAGATAGACATTAGACACGTTTATAGAGGGCAGTTAATATTCCCTTTCAAAGGTAAGTTGGGAAAGATATTGCTTGAATTACAACCGCACAAGTAATTACAACTTCTAGTGGCCGGAACATGGACTTAGAAGTGGATAAATACAGTGGAATCGGCTACAGACGAAGCTGTAAAACCGCTTGTGACGAAATGCCAAAGTTCCAAGTGATAGGGTTATTATTTGTATTCGATCTCTTTCTTTCATGTTGGGATTAGTTCAAAAATAGGGAATAAATGTGAAATTAAATATGAATGCTGGCATATTTGATGAAATGATATTAATATTTTGTCTTATCTGTGGGGGATCGGAGAGTATTTCGTAATGATTTAAATATTATCATCGAGGTATCTTTCTTCGCACAAATTCTCTTCTACAGCAATCTTGTCTAAGATATTCTCAAGAACTCGTACTGAAATCACGAGAGAATTCGTACTACAAAATTTACGACAATTTGTTTTGGATTTCTCTACTCTCAAGTAATTGCGTCTAGTCGCGCGTGAGAACCACAAGATTCTCGAGAAATAAATAAATAACTTTCAAAGCAAGAGAAAAGCATTCCGATTTTCGTATTTATTAGGTAGGTACATTTGGAAAGAATTTCTGACGTTCAAACGACTTTTTCATGTAGGTACTTATTCACATTTATCTGTCTACCTTTATGATAAGTATAATAAAAAAAGTATGAACGATATGATGATTTCGTTTTCGAAAAGGAAAATAAAGCAGAAATGTTGTAGTTGAAACAACATGGCTGTTTACTCTCATCAAAGATGTGTACATATTGGTGAAATATAATCAAAATTGTTCGTAAGCTCTGCGAGTATGTCGGCAATATTTATTCATGAGATCACGAGAAGCGTCGTATTTTGTGAGAGGATAATATTATATCAGAATCAAAACAACATCAACAATATTATATTTCTACGCAATCATATATAAACGGTAGATCTTCAAGTTCAAGAAAATAAACGTAATTGAATCAATGATTATTTATTATAAGCAGGGCTGGGCAAAATACATGCTTTGCTGTAATTGAAATACAAATTACAAAATACTTTTTCGCATGTATTTAAAATACGAAATACAAAATACTTTCAAGTCGTGTATTTAAAATACAAAATACAAAATACAGTATTTTAACGATTTTTTTCTTTCAAATACAAAATACAAAATACAAAATACATTTGGTTTTGGTAGAACCTTTGGTTGCAATAAATTGTCGTAAATGCCCTTATCTAAGGGTGCGTTTCCATAGAAGCAATGTTGAGCAGAGTGAAACAGAGACGTGCAAAAATTGACCAATCATATTGCTCAAAAGACACATCTCATCTACGCTTCACTTGTAAAATTTGTGGTAAAGGACTCAGGTGTTAGGTAATATAATAATAATATATTATTATTATAACACGACATTTGTATAGCGCTATTTTGTGTTATTTCTAGTGACCGACCGAAGGCTCGGTTTCGGTTTCGTCAAGGTTCGGTAAAAAAATCTAGTTTCGGCATCAGTTTCGGTTTCGGCCGCACCGAAACTCTGCATTTGTGAATTATCGCGTGCCGTTTGACTGACTTCGGGTGAGTTCGTGGCTCGTGTGTCATCCACCATCATCAACTGAGTTCGTTGGCCGGTCCGGCGTGCTTGTATTGTGAGTTTATGTGATCACAAACTTCAATTATTTTTATTTATTTCATTCTAATTTTAATTTTATTTAACAAGTGTAAATAAAAATTAAAATCTAGTCTCCTTCAACGGAAGCGATCTTCCAAACAGTCCCTCCTTTGATATGCTTGGTGTAAGGCCCTCCGTTCATGGAGATACTTACAATCTACGTAATTGTGACGAAACCACAAGTACCCTGTTGATATACATACTACTTTTTAATGCTAGTCTCCGTACACGGCGCTATCCGAAATATACTATATAGTCACATGAGAACGGGTCGTTTCTATGACTCATTCTTGAGTTCAACAGCTCGGCTGTGGAACCCGGCCTCTATGTTTCCTCCCTCCTTCCTCTCCCCAAAAAGACCCTCCATACAGCATCTTCAAAGATGACATACGCCCTGAGGGAAATTATTTTCCTCAGGGTCTCTCATGTGGAGTTAATGTAAAAAAATGTTGTGATTGTAAACGCAATTAAAATTATAATACTCAATTTATGAAGTCCTTACTTTATAGTGAATATAAGTGTAAAAAATAAGCCGAATTTCAGTAAACAATAGATTTTTAACGTGTCTAAAAAAGTTTCGGTTTCGGTTTCGGCCGAAACTGAGACAGATATCGAATATTCGGTTTCGTTTTCGGTAGAAAATCCTGTTTCGGTCTGACACTAGTTATTTCACTTCAAGTGCGCTCTACTGTAATTAACTTAAAAATAGTTTAGTATTCAGTCAAATTATTCCTATAGTGCTTGATCTAATACTATGACACAAAAATGTACAATACAAAGCAATGACAAGCATTACATAATATGACAGAAAATGTACAATAACAGTGCTATTATAGCACAGGACGTGTTGCCAACTCTAAATATTAACACACATAACATATAGCTTTGGATTCTAGCGTTTTTAGTCTACGTATTATCTATGTCAGTTTATTTTTCATTATCATTATTAAGATCGCTAAATGTATTTGAAAATGTATTTTGAAGCCATAAGTATTTGAAATACAAATTACAAAATACCTCAGCCCCAGGTAATTGAAATACCAATTAAAAAATACATTTTTAGGAAGTAATTGAAATACAAATACAAAATACGTATTTGTATTTCAAATACGTATTTCAATTACAAGTATTTCAAATACTGCCCAGCCCTGATTATAAGACGCTTAAGGTCCACTAATCAGCCAGCGGCCGAGAATTCAAATTTCATCGAAAGATGTTCTTACGATCGTACCAATGGTTATAGGTATAACTATACTTCCCAACCTTCCTCTTCCCCACCTCCTTCCCCTCCCCACTACCTTCAGCCTCACAACATACCCCAATTGGGGATGCCATAGTCTCACTGGCTCCAGACGGGAGCAGTTGAGATTCTTGTGCGGTATTCACTGTAAAAAAAAAAAGGTATAGGTTCCAATGAGAAAGATGAATTATTCTCCGTACCAGCTTTTTTAAAATAATAACTCAATATCGATTTTATTTCATTCAAAATTTGCATTAATTTATACTTACATTAAAAAATGCTGAAAGGCGTAATGATAAAACTATTAAAATTATATACTTTTTGTAATTATATTTTGATTTTGATTTGAGTGTTTATTATTTTTCAATAATATCTAAGCAAAAAAAGATCGCAAAAAAATCTTAAATATATTATTTTATTTTTATTTTATTTATTATTTAAACGCCCGTACATAGGGCTATTACATACATAATACAAGTGTATCGAACATTTACAAACATTATATATATAGAATAACATACAGTACATACATACGATGCATATTAGTACAACAATTATTTATAATTTTACAAACATATCAGTTACATAAATAACTAATTATTTTTGCTTTGATGCAAGACGGTGAGGTATTGAAAATATCGAAAAGGTCTGTATACGTATTGGCAGTTCGGTGAAAACGCACTAGCGGTGAATGATAGGAATAGTTAGTGCTATGATTGTCACTGTGGAAAAGGTGGTGGAGTCGAGTTGATTTAACAGGGACACGAATATTTATAACACTTAACATTTCAGGGCAGTCTATGAGATTGTTCAGTAATTTAAAAAGTATAAGAATGTCATTAATAGTACGCCGGGTAGAAACTAGTGGTAGGTTTAGATCAGACATTAATGCATTGTAGCGGATTTCAATTACAGGCTGTCTCAATTTGAATTGAATGTATCGAAGAAATTTTCTTTGTACTCTCTCCAAACGGTGTAAGTTACAGGTATAAATCGGAGACCATACAGGAGATGCATATTCCAGCTGCGATCTTACAAGAGAGCAGTAAAGTAGCTTAATTGACTCAATGTTTTGAAAAGTCCTTGTGTTACATATTACAAAACCTAGAATTTGCACGGCCTTATTGGAAATTGTTTCACAGTGACGATCAAATGTAAGTTTCCGGTCAAAAATAACACCAAGGTCTTTGATAAATGGTACTAATGCAATTTCATTATTGTTAATTAAATACAATTTAGATATTGGAATCCGTGAACGGTAAAAACACACGTGGAAACATTTTTTTACGTTTAGGAATAATTTATATATTTCACACCAGCTAGCAAGTCTATCTAAATTTTGCTGAAGGATAAGTGCATCATTTAAACATTTTATAATCTTAAAAAGCTTTAGGTCATCTGCGAATAGAATGAATTTGACATTATCGAAACATAAAGATAGATCATTTATAAATAAAATGAAGAGAAGTGGGCCCAGATGAGAGCCTTGAGGAACTTCCGAAGTTACTTTAAATTTATACGAAAATTTATTATTTAATTTTACCATGAGTTCACGGTTACAGAGGTAACTATTCAACCATTTTAGGAATGATCCATGTATACCAAGGGCTTGCAGTTTCGCGAGAAGGATATTAATATTTACTTTATCAAAGGCTTTTAAAAAGTCAGTATATATTGAAAGCTTCACAGATATAGTGTTCATATAATAGAAGATTGGTTGTGGTTGACCGACCGGTTACAAAACCATGCTGTTCTGGAGTAATAATATGCCTAAACTTATCAGCAATCTTATCTAAGACAATACTTTCAAACATTTTCGGGATGGTAGACAGTATGCAAATTGGTCTATAATTTAAAACACAATTTTTATCACCTGATTTAAATACAGGTGTCAAGTGATTAAGTTTCCAAGGACCAGGAAATATTCCAGTTCGGAGTGACAGATTAAATATGTGTTGAAGAGGAGCTGCTATAAACTGAGCGCATTCCTTTATGAATACCGGTGGAATTTTGTCAGAACCTGACCCCTTCTTACAATCTAGAGATCTGATCTTTTTATTATCATCATCAAAGGAAATGTGGCATGTTGGTATATCAGTTACATTGGTGAATTTAAATTCAGGTAAAGTCACATTATCATTATTGTGTTCATAAACACTTGAGAAATAATCAGCAAAGAGGTCAACTATTTCTTGATCATTGTCAGCATGTTTGCGCCCTGAATACATTGATCTAGGACAGCTGTTATTGTCTTTAAGAGATTTCACATAATTCCAGAAATGTTTTGGATTTGACTTGATAGTCTGCTCTACATCTGTAATATAATCTGAATAGCATTTTTTAGATAGACTTTTACATTAGTTTGTAAGATCGTAAATAAATAGACAAACTGAAGCATTTTCGCCACAAAACACGTGCGCGGATCTTTTTTTAAATGATGTTATTTAAACTAAAATTGAAATTCTGAAACGTAGCTTTTCCAGATAATTTATTGATTTATTTTACTGCATGATTATGTGATTTGAAATGTGTGTTGTATAATACAAAATTTTGTTTGAAAATTTAACAAATCTGCCAACGACCTATATTATTTGCTTAAGTCCAAAAATGATTTTTTTTTTATGTTTTTCTTTAGACTCAGATCTACCATTTGTATTTTTACAAATACATAAAAACCATTTCAGCCATACACATATATGGTACAAAAAAAAATGAAAAATCTGGTGATTTTTATAACAACAGTCCTGGACCAAGGTTCTCTTAAAAACAAATATTTTAATTTTATTGTCTATGTTATCACTCTGTAATCTTGTGTCGCGAGATGGTAGGATTCCGATAATGCCTACTTCTAAAACCTGTCAACAATGATACGTACGAATAAATAAAAATAAAAGTTAAATGACCTAAAAAATTTGTTAAAATATATTGAACCATCGACTCTCAATTTTAACAATGAAGTAATCAACAGGAAAATAGATGGCGAAAACATTAATGAAATTGATGTTTTATATTAAATAATTTAAGCGTAAAAATATTTTTTTTGCTTGATTTATTAAAACACCCCATTTCAACACGTAACAGCTAGCATGCTGAAAAAAAATACTAAAATATCAGATATAATGTGCTTTATTTGCATTGATTTACTATTTCACATATATTTTTTTGATTTTCTGACAGAAATAGACAGTTTTCTTTGATTATCTCAATATCAATACCCAACAGCATGATCAATAAACAGTAATAATTATTATACAGGGTGTCCGGGAGTAATGTGCATTAACTTCGGAAGGTGATTCTACATGATAGTACAAATAAAAAAGATAAATAACTATTTTCGAAATTCCAACTTTTAGGGGTAGTTTTGAGGTAAAAAGATAAAATTAGTCCGGCGTGTGCGGCCAGATTTACTATTTTCCGCTGTTACGATACGGGCCAATCACAATCGAGTCGGGCGCCCGGCAGGCTCTCAGCAAGTAAAATCGTACCTCACACTAATGATTTTTAGTAGGTACGTCTGTTTGTATGGGAAAAAAAATGTCGGAATTTCGGAAAAAATTGTTAATCTTTTTTACTCCTACCATCATGTGGAATCACCTCCCGAAGTTAATGCACTTTACCCCCGGATACCCTGTATAGAAAAATGAAACAATACAACTTTGTATAAACCACTTATATAATGCCTAAATCTTACAGGTTTCGGAACAAACGTTCCTTCTTCAGGGAAAGCTTATACTAATTTGATAGTTTCAAACAATGTTTTATTATGGTAGGGGTGGAGCCGTTGCTAGTTATTAATGTAGAGTGGGTGGGTAGGGGAACAAATCCATGATTGGGCTATAAGATAATATGTTTTGTTTGTTGATAATAGATTCATTATTTTTAAGGGATTTTTTAATTTCCAAGGCTTCTAAATTATCCAAACGTTTTCCTTTATGATTAATATATGAAGAATATTTATCCCTGTATTTTTTTCAAAACCATGGTTATTTTCAATGATATGGTTAGCGAACTCAGAAAAATTATTATTATTAAGACACCTTAAATGTTCTTTGATTCTGATTTCAAAATTACGAGTTGTTTTTCCAATATAAAATGAGGGACAATCATTGCATTTGAATTTATATATTCCGGAATTAGTCAATTTATGAAATTTAATTTAATTAGTCGAAACCGGTAGGATTTACGCATTATATAAGTGGTTTATACAAAGTTGTATTGTTTCATTTTTCTATAATGGATAACCACAAAGTGATAGCTACATTCAAAAATATATAATCATTATATAACTTGAATATGTATCAAATGAAAGATAATCTTGTCTGTAAAAGCGTACACAAAGATAACACTGATTCCGATATAAGTGTGTTGGAGGTCGTTCATTAATCACGTGATATTTTTTAGCAACTTTTTAACCTCCTCCCCTTCCCTGGTAATATGTGGTGAGGTTTTAGACTACCCCCCCCCCCCATACCCAAAATCCTGTGTATTTTTTTTAGTACAAAGTACATTGAAATTTTCAGAATTTTATCGTGCATTCAACGAAAAATAAATGCACGTGATATCTCATTATAGCCCCCCCGCCTCGGATAATTCGTGATTTTTTCCGAACACCCCCCCCCCCTTTCGAGCGTCACGTAATTAATGGACGACCCCTTAGCGTTTTCGAGCGCTTGAAGTACCTAGGTTCAGTTTTTACTCACTGCTCGTGAAAGATATCACACATTTATAAGTATCGAAATTCTAATTCAATTAGGAGTCGCAAGGTATCACGTAAATTGGCAATTTCAGTTTTCTTTCGAATCAATATAGAACGAATTAATTGGGATTTTCTGTTCAGGGGTCCCAGCATGGTCGATCGATATAGGTTTTATCGAAAATGTCGGTTACTTGCCATCGCTCCCGAGCACGACTGCAGGCCGCTAACGAACAAACAACAGTTCACAACGACTAAGGGTAGCTAATTTATTTGGCGTGAACTGTTATTTCTTCGTTAGCGATTTCAAGTTACCGACATTTTCATTTTCGTTACCGACATTTCAAGTTACCGACATTTTCGATAAATCGACCATGCTAGGGGGCCAGATGTGGTTAATGTACTTAATGTAGTTCGTGGTAGAGCGATAGGTTTTTATTAGGTATTGACACAGATTTCGCGGGTTCAAATCCTGGGAACGAAAACACGTGCAATATATACACATAACATTCCATAGTGAGTAGGTATCTATCTTCCTTGACGGTATCATCATCATGAGATATACTAGTATCGACGTCATCGACGTTCATCCTCTTTCTTCTCACGTATCTTGTTTGAAAACGAAAAAGACAGAAGATATCAGAACCATAACGTCACGTTTAATCTCTCACCACCACTCACAACCACTATTAACGACGTACTTCGGTAGCTTTAAGTTGCTCTTGTAACTTTCAAAAAGTCTAGTACTTAAACCTCAAAACATTCCCCAATTTGTGAATGACAAAGTTCCACCATCCTGAGGCAGTTGGAACTCTTGTGCGACACCGCAGAATAAAAAAAAAATACAAAAATCGTATTTATTTTCACCACTTTCTTCTCAAGAATTTTGATGAGAAACCTGAGGCACCCCCATCACGGTTTTATGAGACGGCTAATAATACCTTATATTCCACACGGGTTGGACATAAAAGGCTGAGCTTTTAACGAGCACCCTGTACAATGTACAACCTCACGTTTATACACCATAAAATAAAAATGAGGCATTTGCTATCCAGCGGTAAAGAAAATCACCAGGTGAAACCGATAAATAAGGAATTGCGAGCAATAAATATCGACCAGCTAGTAATTTATATTGATTGAAACTGAAATACGGCTTGTTTATCTAGAGATAAAAATTTTGGCGATTCGCCTATCGGCAGCTAGACAAACTAGATGGGAGATACGTGTACCAAATGAAATGGACACGTGTTTATCAGCTAAATACGAGAAGCTAGGATATATTCCGACAAGAATTGTTACACGGATAAGCAGTTGAATTGTGGGATCACAAATACGCGACGAGTGGGTACTTAACGTGATCATATTAATGGGAACCGGAAAAAAAGTTTTTTTAAGGCGTGTCTAGAGATGCCAAGTGACATTGAATTAATAAAAGTGTTCGTGTATTATTCACACATATTTTTAAAGAGGCTAGGGTTAGTAGAGCTTTTATTAGAATGAATGAACTCTAAAAGGACCGTGATATAAAACTAATTTTAGAATGAGCATGGTTTGTTGTTATGTTTTATTAAGTCTTTAAACCGATCACTATTTGTATTAGCATTTTTTACTAGAAATCGGAATTTATTTCAGCGCAGAAATTCTGGGACTAACTGACATACGTACTGCTGATTGTCCAGAATACTAATGGAGGGAAATAATTATGCCGAATCAGTTAGTAGACATTTTCAATTTATCACTAAATAAATACAAAAGATTTTTGCATGGGCGTCCTTGGTATTCCTCGTCCTGGGCATTCCTCAAGCATCCTCAACGTCTTCTACATTTCACTTTCACGCTATATTATATCCTTCTTGCACCCCTCTCTTCGTTCATTACACGCACTAATTTTGCCATACGTAAGTATTTGTTTCACTCGATCGCATCATGCCTTCCTTGGCCGTCACCGACCGTTTCTACCTTTCACTTCCACTTCCATTTTCCTTACTCCCTTCCCTTCGTTCATTACAGTTCTGTAAAGTTTAAAAAAAGAGTATAATTTTAAATACTTCTACGTGAAAGTCTATAAAAAGGGTGTTAATAATTAAATAAACAAATGACCTTAGCGTAATGAAAACGAATATGTGAGGGTTTTTACTCGTTACAATGGTTTTGAAATTTAGGATGGATAGACATATTATGTCAGAAGAGGTGTGTACTATTATCACAAGGATAATTATTGATTTCGATAATATTACTTAATATACTTCTTCTACTTCTTCTAACACAACAATGAAGAAGAAGTCAGCTTTGCTGACGAAACATGCCGGTTTTATAAACAATAAAAGTGGTAATAACGAAGTAATTTTTTAATTTCAATTACTTAATATATTTTCTTTTTCTTTTCACTACGCTGTTACTAAATTGTGTTTACATAATATTACGGTGTACTTTAACTACTACCTACCTTATCTACGATACTGTTGCCATGGATGTATGACGTCAAAATAACACTTTATCTAAAACACGCGAACACCTCAGCACAGTTCTCCCAGTGAGGTGTTCACAAAATTCTTTCACCGATTTACTTACAGTTACTTATTATTACACATGTAAACTGTAAACATCCGTAAACCGCATGTTCGAGAATGACAATGAATAGATATATGCATTTTTTTTATTCATAGTATAGGTTTGACTTCATAGTTTGTATATTACTTGACATAAAAGGAGTAGCAAGGAAAGAAATGCACAAACGAGGATGAAGTAAAGAGTACATAGTTACTTATTTAAATACCTAGTTGTTTGGCGTTTCTCTATCTATCTTTGCGAAAAAACCGTATTGTGAGTTACAAGGAGAATAAATACATTGTGATGTATTTGAACGTGTGGCGTTCCAATAATGCTTTGGTATGAACATTACAATATTTGCTTTATCTCGAAGTAATGGCAGATTTATCACGCGTTTTATTTATATTACCCGTGGAGCATTGTCTACGTGCTTTTATGAGAAATCCTGGGATCACAAATAAAATCCTTCATGCTTCGTTTTTGATTTAGTCGGCAGAAAAATGATGATCGAATTGATCGCGTATTGTTGCTGATCGTAAACTAAATTTCTACGTGAGATAAATACATCCAATGAAAGCAATTACTTTTTACCAGTATGTCTGCCTGAAATAAATAAATGGGAACCAGTATACAAACAACGAAAAACGATACAAATGTATTATTTAGGTACTTACAAGTTTGAAAAAAGTTGATAAGCAAAAAATTGATGAACAAGATGAAAATACCTATTATAAATAATTTATATTTTTGAATGTAGCTATTACTTTGTGGTTATCCATTATAGAATAATGAAATAATTTTACTTTGTATAAACCACTTATTTGATGTGCAAATCCGACCGGTTTCTATCTAGCAACAGCTCCACCCCTACCATAATAAAACATTGTTCGAAACTGTCAAATTAGTATAAGCTTTCCCTGACGAAGGAACGTTTGTTCCGAAACCGGTCGGATTTGCACATCAAATAAGTGGTTTATACAGAGTAAAATTATTTCATTATTCAATAAATAATTTATTTTCTTCTCTTTTTGAACTCATGCCTTAGCTGCTTTTGCCAACCCAAAAAATCGTCGTTATTAATCAGGGATGGAAGAATTCAAGGTTTTTAATTCATAAGCAGGGTTTTTGAATAATTATTCGTAACCCAGGAATGTTTGTCTTTCTTTTAAAACAAAAAAAAAGAAAGAAACTGCCTCGAGCCAGTGGAATTCCGGCATCCACATTTTGGACAATACTTTAAGGCTGGGGAGAGAAGGAGAATGGACATATTATATGAATTTGAAAGAGCCGAACCATTTAAACGTCACTTCTAGAGTAACCAGATACTCAGAGTATCATCTGGGTGAAAGATCACACAACTCAGAACCGAAACTTTGCTTTAAATGGCTTTGGTGATCAGATCTGAACATGTTTTCAAACTTTCCAAACTTCCACTCCCCCATCTCTTTTCCTCTTTCCGCACTTCTTTCAGCTCTCAACATACCCCGATAGGGGATGCCATAGTGAAACTTATTAGCAATATCATTGGAGGGGACCCCACTACTTTCCCAACGGCGTTATAAGGAAACAAACATATGGTTTCCTCCTTCACCGCACGCGTCAAAGACTCTATTTTATTGAACGAAGCTACATTTATTTGAACGACTCTAGACCCTCCAATGTCCATGCACACGGGATTAGAAAGCAGTAAGCAAGTACTTACATTAACATAATACAAATGTGGCATAAGAATAATAAATGTGGCAGCCCGTAGAATAATTCCTCTGCAATCTATAGAGAAAAATATAAATATACAGATAAAAGTGTTAGTAAATAAAAAGAAAAATAAGAGCTGCGCCCGGTTGAGGAAGCCTGGAATAAGAGAAATAACAAAAAAATAAAAGTAATAATATAATGCAAGTATTTACAATAATAACAGAGGGAAAATAAAATGCATAGAAAGAAAATATTCAGAGAAGGTATTCCACAAACCACCAGATAGTCCCAATGACAATATGCATGGCTGTCGGCCCAACCGCAGACAAAACCCGGAGTCCGTGCCCTTTAGCCGGCTCCCACAGCAATATCAAAGAAAGCCTTGAATCTGCACTTTGGCTTCACCAAGGCAATACTTAAGAGCATCTTCCATTTAAGAACCTTAAGGGCCTTTAACCAGCCAGCGGCCGAAAATCCACATTTTGTCGAAAGATGTTCTTACGATTGTACAGGGCAGTTCCAATGAGAAAGATTAATTATTCTCCGTACCAGCTTTTTAAAATTATAACTTAACATTGATTTTATTTCATTCAAAATTTGCTTTAATTTATACCTACATCCAAAAATGCTGAAAGGCGTGATCATAAAACTATTGAAATTATGTTCCTTTTTGCAATTTTTTTTTACATTAACTCCCCACAGGAGGCCCTGAGACCTTAGACAGGACTGATGTGATCGCTATGGGGCGGTAGTTGGCCGGGTTGGAGCGGTCACCCTTCTTTGGAATAGGATGAAAAACCGTTTTTTTCCAACCAGAGAGCACAGAGCCAGTCTTCAGGGACATTTTAAAAGCTTCGTCAAAATTGGAGCTATTTCTGCAGCGCACCTCAGGACGGAATACCTGCAGCGCAGGTATTCCGTCAGGCCCACCAGCTTTATTAACATCAAGCCCTCGTAAAACATGTAATTATTTTTTGATCATATGTATTATAATTTTTTATTATCAAATGTATTATAATTTTTCAATAATGTCTAAGCAAAATAAATGTGCAAACAAATTTGAAATATATTAATTACAGTTTATTACTTTTGGCAGTTAAAATTTCAAATCATATCTAAGCTACAGTTTATATTCTGTACGCAGGTACTATATAATTTCTTCCAATCCTTCCAATTTTGAAACCAGACAAAAACAACAACAAAATATGAGAAAAATTATTTTGAAATTACACGACTTAATGTACGAAATAATAATTATTGAAAAAATGCGGGAAAGCAGGTTACATATAATTTCTTCCAAACCTTCTAATTTTGAAACCAGACAAAAACAACAACTAAAATATGAGAAAAGTTGTATTGAAATTGTATGACTAAATGTACGAAATAATTATTATTGAAAATATATAGGAAAGCAGGTACCATATAATTTCTTCCAATCCTTCCAATTTTGAAACTAGACAAATCAGCAATAAAAATATGAGAAAAGTTGTATTGAAATTGTATGACCTAATGTACGAAATAATTATTATCGAAAAAATATGGGAAAGCAGGTACCATATAATTTCTTCCAATCCTTCCAATTTTGAAACTAGACAAATTAGCAATAAAAATATGAGAAAAGTTGTATTGAAATTGTATGACCTAATGTACGAAATAATTATTATCGAAAAAATATTGGAAAGCAGGTACCATATAATTTCTTCCAATCCTTCCAATTTTGAAACTAGACAATTCAGCAATAAAAATATGAGAAAAGTTGTATTGAAATTGTATGACCTAATGTACGAAATAATTATTATCGAAAAAATATTGGAAAGCAGGTACCATATAATTTCTTCCAATCCTTCCAATTTTGAAACCAGACAAAAACAGCAACATAAATACGAGAAAAGTTTGTATTGAAATTATATGACTTAATGTACGAAATAATTATTGTTGAAAATATATGGTATAGGAGAATACCGAAACTAAACAATTCTGAACCCTTCAAAAATTTTGCTTGTTATAACACACACGATGTTGCGTTTTATATGGGTGTATATGTTACTGTAAAAGCCCGAACTACGGTAAATCCTAAGATTTTACGGTAACTCTTAAGATTTACCAACTCTTAATGGTAAAAGTCCGAACCGTTCTATAATCATCGTTCACCAACCTAATCTAACCTAACCTAACATGTACTAAATTCTAATGGTAAAAGCCCGAAAAAATCGTTTATAATATTTAAATAAGAAACGATTTTTTCCGGCTTTTACCATTAGAATTTAGTACATGATAGGTTAGGTTAGGTTAGGTTAGGTTGGTGAACGATGATTATAGAACGGTTCGGACTTTTACCATTGAGAGTTGGTAAATCTTAGGATTTACCGGAAAATCTTAGGATTTACCAATATTCGGGCTTTTACGGTAACATATACAGTATCATTTGAAAAATTATTTGATTGAATTCATCAAAGTTTTGGTTGGGAGGAATCTCCAATCCTTTCATTAATTTTCAAAATTTGCAAGCACTTAAACATTTTAAACGCTCTAAGCGTCTTAACCCCCACACCTCTCTGTTTAACGAACACACGCCTCTCTTCCCCGCCAACTGACATTTACCATTAACTTGTCATGAATTCTAGAATTTAATTTATTTGGCTGTGGACCAAGGCATAAGATCCACCGTTATATAGTTACACTGCGACATTTGCCTGATATTCATGTGAAAGTTATGGGACGGGAACTTGACGTGGCGTAAACAAGATTAACCCAAAATGTTCCCAAATGACTACAAATCATGAAGCAGACCACTAAATCATCATATAATTTATGATTCTTGGTAAGCTATGATACGCCACGCTACGATATTTCTGTTAAAAGTTAAACTTATTAACAATTCATAAAGCAAATATATTTAGGGCCATTAACCAGCCAGCGGCCGAGAATTCACATTTCGTGGAAAGATGTACTTACGATTGTACAGGGCGGTTCCAATGAGACAGATTAATTATTATTCTCCGTGTCAGCTTTTTAAAATAGTAACTAAATATCGATTTTATTTCATTCAAAATTTGCTGTAATTTATACCTACATTAAAAAATGTTGTTAAAAATGTGATCATAAGTATTTATAATTTTTCAATAATATCTAAGCAAAATAAGAATGTAATTTTTTTAAAAATATATTATTTATTTTATTTATTTATTTAAGGAACATAAACAGTCTTAATAATATAACATACATAAGAGGATAACAAAAAAAAGACCAATTATTAATGTTCACAGATAGGTATTTAGAAACATAAAAGTAACTGAATGAAAACAAGAATATCTAAGAAAAGAAAAAAAAAAACAGGACAAATCAGCAATTAAAAAAATACATATATATAATACAGGTGTAGATTCAACAAGTGATAAACCTAAATATAAATACACAGCAATAAAATAAATGCGATTATAACTGTAGAGAAAATAGGGTGCGAAACAGGTATTTGGATTGGGACGGGTAAGGGGAGGACAGGGATAAGGGAAAGTTGCCACGCAGGTAATTAAAAAATATTAGGTACCATTAATTTAATCATCATGAATATGTGTTATGTATTATTCGCACGTAGAATGTTATACTACTTTGTAAGACAGTAAATAAATAGACAAAATTAAGGATTTTCGTCATAAAACACGAGGGTGGATCTTTTTTAAAATTGTTTTATTTAAACTAAAATTAAAATTCTGAAACTTAGCTTTCCCAGATAATTTATTGATTTATTTTACTGCATGATTATATGATTTGAAATGTGTGTTGTATAATGCAAAACTTTGTTTGAAAATTTAACAAATCTGCCAACGACCTACGGTAAAATCTTATTGTAGTATAAATAAACATATTTTCACAAAATTTAAAATATAGCTTAAATTATAGATCAAAGTCACCATTTTGAGCAGGAAAGATATTTTTTTATGGCTTTGAAATATATTCATTAATTCATAAAAAATTTATAGGTTATACCAACAACACTGACTTGTTAAAAAAAAGCATTTAATTGTAGGTATACATGGTGTTCACGGTGTAGAAGTGGGAAAATGGTGAATCCTCATTGGGAGTTCATTTTGCGAAAAATGCTTTTTTTGATTTGTGCTCCCGTTTTAGAGTAAATCGAGTCCAAACTTGAAATTTTTTTGGTTGTATTTGAAAGAACTCGGTTTCTAAGGGTTTACTATCAGCTATTCATTAGCTTTTAAAATGTGTTGAAGCATACGATTTTTCTTACTAATAAAATGCCGGAAAAAGTGGAAATTCTCAGATCGGAAATTAGAAGTTTGTGATGAATATATTCACCAGTTTTTCGTTTGTCCCACTATTTTTTGTATTTTTTTTACATTAGCCCCCCACACAGAAGGAACTTTAAAAAAATATTTCACTCAGTCGTCTTAGGGGATGCTCTGCGGAGAGTTTTTTTAAGAAAATGAATAAAAGAAAGTTCTGGGAAGGAAATAGGAGTGACGGACATATATATCCATCCCTTCAACTGCGGTGCAAGGCGAAGGGTCGAGGGATTCTGGCAAGAGAGGTCAGAAGACCTCCTCAACCAGTCTCTCTCGATTCGGCCCAGGTGGGCAGACGCATCGGCCGCCAAGACTTCACCAAACGGGGACCCCTGCTAATTCACCAAACGTAGTGAACCACTCCGGGTAACCCGCGGCAGTGGTGTTGATTATCTAATAAATGGCTGCTGGGGCGGCGGTACCCATATTGTAGTTTACTTAACAACACCGTGTTACAACTAGTTTACGGACACCGTGTACACTATGGTATAGAACAAATAGTAACATATAGTGGTTTTTAATGTATTTTTAAATTTCAAAGAAGAATGTTTTATTTGAGAAATTTTGAAATTCTTCGTCCTCTTTCCTTTTATATTTCAATCAAAATTTAACAAAATCCAAGAAATTTTTTAATAAACGGATTTCTAAGATAAAATGCACCCTTTGTGTAAGACACGCTTAACGATCGTTTTAATATGGATTATAAAAACGTGTTACATCTTTGAAGAGGAATATATTGCTGAAGTTCGGAGACGTTTTTCACAAAGTTTTAAATGTCGCCGTGCTTGTCATTATTACCGAAAATTAATAAAAACTTTATCATTACGCACAGAAATTAATATAACTTTTAAAACTTTTCACGTCAACTCTCAATAATTACTTTTATAAAATATAAACCATAGACATCCAAATTCAATAGACCAGAAATAACAGGTGAGGGGAAAAATCAACTATGGCGGTACGAAGAGGGGAAGATGACTGTCATTGGTTGAAAAATTAATCTGACAGTATATAGGCATCTCGCATTATAATATCATCATTTAGTTCTTAAAAGCAAAATCTGCTTTGAATGAATAGACCTTTTTACATGGGAGCGCGAATTGCTTGCCACGATAATAAAATATTTGCGTAGGCCAAATGTACACCCCAAAAAGATTCGCCCGTTTTCACATAGCAATATTTTTTTGCCGTGTTTAGTTAAGACACTTTTACAAATGTTTCATAATTTACTTACCCCTGTAACCAGCGACGAGCACACTAAGGAACCGCCCACATTTATGTGCACACTGATATGTAGGTATGTTGTATAGCACAAGCTACTGTTTTGGCGTGTTATTTTTTCGTTAAATGTATAGATGTTAGCTTCGCGCTGCCCACGGCAAGAATGATGACGTCACACATTTTAGATTCAAGCGATTCTCTATCCCCTCCACATGGGGCGAACTGGCGCCAAGGAGGAGCTCCAGCCGGTTCCATGGCGAGGGGGAAATAATACGTTTTTATCACTTAGGGCAGGTCCAGATATATTCATATGTCCGTGATATAAACCCTATACGATAACTAAAGCGTTTAATTTTCGGTCTAAAAAGCCAACCTCAATTATTAATTAGGAAAAATCTTATTTTATTATCTCTACATCTCTATCTCTACATATTATAAATTAAAGACCCCCGCGTCGTCTGTCTGTCTGTCTGTTCGCGATAAACTCGAATACTACTGAACGGATTTTCATGCGGTTTTCACCAATAGATAGAGTGTTTCGCGAGGAAGGTTTAGGTATGTAATTTGTCAAGGATTTGTGTAAATTGGTTGAAACATAACGATAATTGTTGGAAGTGTCGGAAAAATCAAGCCGCCTGGTAACTTTCATCGAAAACGCTGCCTAATCCTTTTGGGATAGAACAAAACAATGCATGGTGGAATATTCCTCTTTCATAGATCTACAAAAAAGTCCGCGAAGGTATATATCTATCTTTTACGGATAGCTTACTATACCCATTCTATCTTATAAAAAAATGGTCACGTTCATTGCGGTAATTGAAAAGTTATTTAGACGGATACAGTATTAATCCTTAATAACTTAAATACGTTAGTTACCCCAAGCATTTTATGCACATTATTATAATCTTTCACACCATCTCAACGTATTATAAATTAAAGTCCTCCGCGGTAACGGTCTGTCTCTTTGCGATAAACTCAAAGACGGCGGTGGTTATAAAGGTTGGATAACAGTAGATGACGTTGTGTTTTAATAGCCACAGCAACGCGTGGCCGGGTCAGCTAGTTTAACTTAGCTTTATGTAACTAATTTTTTTTTAGTTCGTAGCAATAAATACTCGTTCGCAATTTTATTAATAGTATTTTTTAATTGGAATGAAACTAGAACGTAAAAGTTTTTATTGATGTTGGCATGAATTTAAGTTGGTTCCTATCTTATAAAACGGTTGGCGCTAAAAATGTGACTAACTGGAAAGTAATTCAATAGCCGCTCCCAACTAGCACATACATTATTAAGTAATCAAAAGGTTAAAATAAAGTATATGAAATCAATTGCGACTATAATTAACTGTTTTTCGTCCGTCATATAATCCAGGCCTATTCAAGACCCGCATTAATAAATCCCTTACTTCAGTCCCTCTCTTAAGGCTCTGCAACCGGGCTCGAAAAGAACAAGATGGAGAGATGCGAAATTATGAATGTTAAAGGACAGCGCTAAAAACAGCGACAAAATCGATGCGAAAATTGCGAAAATGTTTAATAAAACACGACTCGCTTAAAATAGAGCAAAAATCTCGCGGGCATTATCTTAAACAGCATTTAAAGAAACTCTGTGAATTTTTTCATACATATAATTTGTAAAATAACTGAAACACACGTGTTAATAATTATTTTTGGAGCATACTTTGCGATTTTTTTCTATCGAGGGAATTTTATATAATTTGCGTTTCGGCGCGGGCAAAGTCTAGATATTATCTTCAAGAATAACATATATTTTTTAAGAGCTTTAAAACTTACCGTGTTTAAGGGAAATATGTAATAAATCGGTACAAATCCGGGTTGCGGGCCCTTAAGCCGCCGCTAACCGAATTTCTACCGACTTTTTGCATATCTCCCTTAAACAATTGAAGTTTTTAAGCTCTTAAAAATATATGTTGTTTTTGAAGATAATATTCCATTCACGAACACATTCCCCACGCCGGTTCGCAAATTATATGAAATTCCCTCGATAAAAAAAAATCGCAAAATATGCTCCAAAAATAATTAAATTTTTATTTTCAAGTGGGTTTCTGTTATTTTACAAGGTATATGTATGAAAAAATGCACAGTGTTCTTTAAATGCTGTTTTAGACAGCCCCTAAGAGATTTTTGTTTTATTTTAAACGAGTCGTGTTTTATTAAACATTTTGACAATTTTCGCATCGATTTTATCGCTTTAAATATTAGCGCGCTCCTCCAACATTCGTAATTACATCTCTCCACCTTCTTATTTTTGAGCGCGGTTGCGGCACCATAACCTGCGTCACAACGTTGCCCAACCGGGTGGTGAGTAGTTCCCCTGTTTTTATTTACTCCGTACTGATATGGGCCCTCTTGTGAGGTAAATACAAAAAAATAGTGCATTCGGGCCTTCCCGTCAATGTTCAACTATTTATTAACTTAAACAATAAGAACGGTTTTAATTTTTTTATCACCAATTATAAGATAATAGGGGTTATACCCACCTTCTTCGAGTACAACATCGATTAGTATCACTCGAACGACGGAGATTTACGGGTATTCAGTTTTCGATTCGACCTTTCGATTTAATTAACGGAAACATACGAACTGCTTACTGCGGTTTAATGCCAAAGAATTCACCTATGTTTCAACGTTTATACAATATTTTTAGGTTAAAAAAAAAGTTTTCAAAAAAATATTTAAATTTATTAATAATTTTGATTTATAAAAATCACATTAGACCACGACTGTATCTACTTCATAGCAGCAAAAAAAAACTTAAAAATAGTGCTAAAACGCTTACCCTTTATTGGCTAAACATATTGTATGCTTACTTAATGAAAAAAAGTACTCAGAAGTAAAAGAAAAAGTAATTACGTAAAGTGAAAAAGAGTGAAAGGGGAAGAATAGACACTTGAGGGCTAAAAGAAATAACCCTCGTAATACGTATAAACACCTTGTCTAAAGGGATTGCTTTTCTCGTTCTTCTGTTATAATATTTTTGCACAATATGAAATGTGCCTGCTACGCTACGTTACGTATCTTGTCAGTTATTTTTTTTTTTTTTATAGTGAATAACCGCACAAGAATCTCAACTGCTCCCGTCTGGAGCCAGTGAGACTATGGCATCCCCAATTAGGGTATGTTGTGAGGCTGAAGGTAGTGGGGAGGGGAAGGAGGTGGGGAAGAGGAAGGTTGGGAAGTACCTGGCTATTCAGATCTGGTCACCAAACACGGCTAAAGCCATTTTCAAGCAACGTTTCAATTCTGAATGGTGGTCTTACACCAGGGCGATACTGATAGTATCTTCCACTCTGGAACATGCCGCAAATATACTATATATTATTTTAAATGAATTAATTGTGAAATAACACATATTAATCAAATAAAATTTATTTGCGCATGCCGGGTTTGAACCCGCGACCTCCGCACTGTGAGTCAAGAGTCTTACCCACTGGACTACGGAGGTCGTCATAATGACGTAATATCACTAAATAAAAAGTCGTTTCTGCACAGTCCTGTATTTTGTGTCTGGAGGCTCCAGACGAGAGGTGGATGGCAATCTTACCATTGATTTGTCTAATTAACTAACTAACTAATCATCACGCCGTTTCCCCGCAGGGGTAGGCAGAGAGGACGGACCGCCAAACAACTCGATCTTGGCACACACTCTTTGCTTCATTCACATTCATACATCGTCTCACACATGCTCTTCTATTCTGTTTCACTTGGTCGTGTTTTTATTTCATGTCTTTCTCAGGCGTCCCCAACTTCTTCTACCATTCACATTTGCGCCATATATTCTCCTTACACTACTTTCCTCGTTCATTCGCTCTACATGCCCAAACCATCTGAGCGTCCCTTTCATAATCTTACTCATTACGCTTACATCAGCCTTGCATTCTTCGCGGATCTTCACATTTCTCACACGATCGTACGTGGTTTTACCACACATGCGCCTCAGGGATCTCTTTTCTACAGCATTCAGTCTACTTTCATCCTTCCTCTGCCAGTTCCATGCCTCACTGGAACGGACTGGACGGCTAACTTCGCTTCTTTGGACAATTTTTTGTTGGCGCCAACGGCGTTCAGTCCTCCATTAATAGAGTTGCCTGCATTTACCCTTCTTTCGATTTCTCTATCAGCCTTCCCATCTCTCGTAAACATACTTTCCAAGTACACAAACTTATCCACCTGCTACAAATTGATTTGGCGCTATCAGGGCTGGGCAAAGTACATGCTTTGCTGTAATTAAAATACAAATTACAAAATACTTTTTTGCATGTATTTAAAATACGAAATTCAAAATACTTTCATGTTGTGTATTTGAAATACAAAATACAAAATACAATATTTTAACCATTTTTTAATTTCAAATACAAAATACAAATTACAAAATACATTTGGTTTTGGTAGAACCTTTGGTTGCAATAAATTGTCGTAAGTGCCCATATCTAAGGGTGCGTTTCCACAGAAGCAAAGCTGAGCAGAGTGAAACAGAGACGTGCTTAAATTGACTAATCATATTGCTCAGGGAACACATCTCGTCTCCGCTCCACTTATAAGGTTTTGTGGTATGGGACTTAGGTGTTAGATTATAATAATTATTTTAATAAGACTAGCTGGTTGCGCCGGCATGCGTTGCAATGCCATATTCAAAAAAATAAATTGTTTCTCTCTGCATGTCCTTTCCCGTGCGTCCCCATTACGCTAACGCATCCCTTTCCCCTCTTGCATTCCCCTTCCACCTTCCCTGCTTACCCACTCCCCTCTCCCGCTCCCCCATCCCGCCAACCCCCTCCCGCGTTCCACATATTTAGTCCCAGTACATTCAGTTTTCAAACAACTCGCGTGCCAGCTGTTACAATTTTTTCATTCAAATTTTCATTTTTCACATATTACAAATATGCATTTTTCTATAATAATATAATTCTTATAAAAGAACAATCAATCAAATCTGGTACCTAACATATAGTCTGTCAAATAAGAGTAGAAAAAATAAAAACTTGAACTACTAAATTTGTAGACTGGCAACACCAATTTAACTGTCAAATATTATTTTGAAGTGCTGTGACACTGAATGTATAGAACACAGAAAACCACATTTTAAAAAACATTTTTTCTTCATGACATAAATTTGATTAAAAGGTGATTTAGAAAGCGATTTGCTTTAATTTAATTTAACATAAATTTGAATTTAACAATAGATAGAAAGGAAGAATCACTAATGGTGAGTTTAGTTACACTACTTTTAGATCTGAATGAGTTAAATATATTCAGATCTAAAATTAGAGACTGATCTAAAGCCCAGGCAACGCTAGGTACTTTGCAATTTCTAAACTGTGCTTTATATTTTATTACATTTTAGTTATTCTTCATTATGTTAACACAAAATTGCAAAGGTATAATAATAATATACCTGTAAGCAATTCTAATTTTGAGATCGGCGGGTATCTATACTGCAACGAAAAATTTTTTTTTCCATTATTATGCCTTTTTAATTTTTTATAAAAATGTAGGTAACACAGCTTTACTTTAACACCATGAGTTATGTGTTTAGTATTGCCATTTGATCAACAGTGGTACCCTCACATATTGTCTACTCTTATTTGACAAACTGTAGGTACCCATTTAAAATATCTATGATTTAAAAAATCCATAGACAATTCTTTTGTTACAAAAAAACAGCTTCCTGCTAAATTCAATTAAATCAAACCCGCTAACTGTCAGACGTGCAAAGTTAAAATAGTCGTAAAGTTTTCTGAAATTATCCAATTTTCTGCGTTATGTTCTTAATTTTTCTTTCCGTAAGAACCTTCTATAAAGAATTATATAAAAATTAAAACTTTAAAAAAATTAATGAAATAGGAAAAGTCGTTCTGAAGTTATGGCGTGGCCAAGGGAAACAAGGATTAATTTTTATATATAAATGGATGACATTTGTACAGCGCAATTTTGTGTTATTTCACTTCTCTGCTCTTCTCTATAGTAATCAACTTAAAAATAATCTTGTAATCAGTCGAATTATTCCTATAGTGCTTGATCTAATACTATGATACAAAAATGTACAATACAAAGCAATGAAAAGTATAATATAATATGATACAAAATGTACAATAACAGTGCTATTATAGCACAGGACAATAATAATAACTAGCATGACGTAAAAAAATGTACAGTAATTTTAAAGCAATGATAAGGATTTTTCTTCTAAACTGGACTCCCCCCGCCCCTTGGTGAGATAAATTTGGGCCACTTCGTTTATTCTTTTCAAGTAACGTGAGATTTTGCTGGAACCACCCCCTCCCCTTTTTTGAGCTCACGTAATTAATGTATGCCCCTAAGAGACCTACAAATAATCATTCATAATCAAAGGACAATAATACAGAATTCTAGCGTTTTAGTCTATGTATTATCTATGTGTATTTATTTTTCATTATCATTATTAAGATCGCTAATTGTATTTGAAAATGTATTTTGAAGCCATAAGTATTTGAAATACAAATTACAAAATACCTCAGCAGCAGGTAATTGAAATACCAATTACAAAATACATTTATAGGCAGTAATTGAAATACAAATACAAAATACGTATTTGTATTTCAAATACGTATTTCAAATACGTATTTCAATTACAAGTATTTCAAAGACTGCCCAGCCCTGGGCGCTATTATGAAATGGATAGAAGAAACACTAGGCATGATGAAATACATTTTTACAGATAACAGAAAGGGAAAAGTGGAGAGATTATGTAGATATGAAGAAACAATCAACCCCTTCCTTTGAGTCCAATTCAGATTTAAGGACTTTACCACCATCCGACGAAGGTCTGCATGATTTTGATGATGGAATGACACGTCCTTATTGTGTAGGGGTTGATCATGGTTACACGTATCCAACCCACAGTTTCCATTTAGTGGAATCTCTGCCATCCGCTCTGCAGTGTAATAAGAGTATACCCATGCTAACGGCCCAGGCGGGAATTGAACCATAAATCACGTGCCCTGGACCGACCTATTTTGACGGAGATTCGCATACAATATTTACATATTTACCGACCCATATCGTCGCTTCAGATGGCCCCCGTTTAACCAACAGCGCCGGATTTCCTTCTGAATTTGTATGTGGTGTGTTTGGATAAGTAACAGAGTTACATGACCAACGTTGTTTTACTCACACACGCCTCAGCGGAGTAATACCAGAAAAGAAAAACCATATTCCTAAAAGCATACATGAACAGAGTTGTTGTTTGTAAAAATGTCACTCTGAAAAGCAATTTTTATAAAACGTACGAGTACTACTATGGAAAGGGGAACCGCGAAAACGCGGAAGGAGAAATCAAACATTGGTTAGAAAAAATGACATTTTTTAATGTGAGTTTGTTAATATCATCCCCCATTCAAGGAATATTGTAAGACTGAAGGAGGTGGGGAGGGTTAGGAGATACGACAGAGAACGGTTAGTAAACACCCGGGTAAACGGTTCCGCGACTTTTAAACCCGCGACAAAATACCCCCCGACAATATGTCCCCGACAAACTATCCTTACTTCCTCCATCAAAATATCCTACGGACAAAACATCCCCCAATAAAATATCTACTAAAACCTAACCTAACCTTACCTAACCTAACAAAAAATGGGACAAAATTAATACAGACTAACTAACTAACTAACCATCACGCCACCCCCCCGTAGGGGTAGGCAGAGAGGACGAACCGCCAAACAACTCGATCTTGGCACACACTCCATGCCTCGTTCACATTCATACATCGTCTCATACATGCTCTTCTATTATTCCGACTCTTCACATGGCCCGACTCAAGTATCTGATTGGTGTTATGACTTATGTTATGTCTATCGTGCTATGTCTTCCTCGGGCGTTCTCGACTTCTACCATTCACATTTGCGTCATATTTTCTCCTTACACTCCTTTCCTCGTTCAATCGCTCAAACCATCTGAGGGTTCCTTTCTTTAATCTTACTCATTACTCTTACATCAGCCTTGCATTCTTCGCGGATCTCCTCATTTTTCACACGATCGTACTTGGTTTTTCCACACATACACCTCAGGGATACAGACAACCTGTAAAAACAATACACAAATCCTATAAAGACAATAAATTATTGATCAAAAATAGTAAAACGTAAAATAAGATTAGGTTAGGTTAGAGTTAGGTTAGGTTAGGTTTTGTCCGTAGGATATTTTGTCCTTGGGATATTGTGTCGAGGGATATTTGGTCGGAGTACATTGTGTCAAAAATTATTAGGATGAAAACGCGCAGTACCGGTACTGCTACCGCAAAAAAATACGCAGTATAAAACACGCAGTACCGGTACCGGTACCGCAGTACTCTTTTCAATTCCCAAAATTTCGTATCCAAATGGAAAACAAGAGCAAACCTACTGAGGATATTTTAAATCATAATAGAATAAACCATTATCAATAATAACATATTCAAAAACTTATTTAATGATTACATCTGTCGTTTTCACTGGAAATTTTAAATTATCGTAATTCACGATGAACGTAGCCACATATAAATACGCATCCGAACATAATATAAAAGTACAAAGACTCATGAAGTAAAAAATGCTTAAATGTTAAAATAATCAAAAATGAAATAATTTGGAAACAAACTCGATTATAAAAACCAACCAACGCAAGCGAATAACTTTATTTTATTTGTTTATTTATACGCCTCAAAGGGTTTCTTACATAATTTGGTGATCGCCTGCTTTATATGGCAGAAATTTAATCACTTACTGTCTTGGACCATCAAAGTCCCACGATGTTACAAAAGAGGACATAAGAAAGGGTCAGCTGTCAGTTAGTCAGAAAATAATAATGATTATAGTCCATCCTCCTACAGAAGTAACCGAAGTTAAGAAACGAAAGGAAAAAGTGCCGAATAAAACTTGGGTACGAATGTTCGGGCAATATAATTAATTTGAATTACAAGAGAAGTGAATTACATTTCCATGTTATGGTACAGTGAAATACTAAAGTCTTAGTGCCTATATTTTTAGCCTTAACAGAGTTAACCTTCGTTTTTGCTGAAATAATAATGGAAGTGTGTAGTTTATATTATTGTTGTTGTGTGAATACTGCACAAGAAATCCAACTGCTTCCAATTGTCCTGAGCCAGTGGGACTATGGTATCCCCAATCGGTGATGAACCTTAAATCGTGTTGTCAGGCTAAAGATAGTGGGATGGGGAAGGGGAAAGAGGCAGGAGGGGAAGTATCTAGTTCTTCAAACCCGGTAACTAAAGATGGCTACATTTCAAGTTTCAAAGTTTCGATTCTGAATGATTGACTTTCACCAAGCTGATACTGAGACTATCTACTTCTATTTATCTTTTGTATAATGTTAATGTAAGCACTTGCATACTGCTTACTAACCCGTATGCATGGACATTGAAGGGTCTAGAGTATTTCAAATAAATGTAGCTTCGTTCAATAAAAAAGTAGAGTCTTGACGTGTTCGGTGAAGGAGTAAACCATGTTTCCTTATAACGCCGTTGGGAAAGTGGTGGGGTCCCCTCTAATGAAATTATCTATCAATCATCACCTTAGACAGATGGATAAGGTTTAAAAAAAATTGTCTTTAGCAGCACATTTAAAAAAGGTTTTTTAACGGTTGACGCTCTTGTACTTGCAGTTTTTGTCTTTACCCCTGAAAAAATTTGCTTTTTGGGAGGTGTAGAAGCAATATTTGAGAAGCAACATCATGAATAAAGGAGATCGTTGGATAAAGGCCGGAATATAAGAAAATCTGGTGTAGGAAGCTCACGAGATCCTACGTGGAGTAACCTCAAAACTTAGAGCTAGAATAAGGAATAATGATGGCATTATCTCCGTCAATAGTACAAGCGGTTCTGTGCACTGTAATTTCCCGATGCCAAAAATAATTACAAAATATTTTTGGATTTCGTAATTGACATTCCATATTTTTAGCCTACTCCACAAATGCAGCGTTTGTAAATATGTAAAAGTAGTTCAATGTCTCTCAGCAGATTTCCTTCCTACATGAAGTTTTAAGATGTCGCAATAGGTGTCCTTTTGAGTATTGCATGAAAGAGACAACTATTGTCATGTCGGTCGGGTCGGATAACAGAGTCTAATACCAAAGTTTTAAGATGTCGCAATAGGTGTCCTTTTGAGTATTGCATGAAAGAGACAACTATTGTCATGTCGGTCGGGTCGGATAACAGAGTCTAATACCAAAGTTTTAAGATGTCGCAATAGGTGTCCTTTTGAGTATTGCATGAAAGAGACAACTATTGTCATGTCGGTCGGGTCGGATAACAGAGTCTAATACCAAAGTTTTAAGATGTCGCAATAGGTGTCCTTTTGAGTATTGCATGAAAGAGACAACTATTGTCATGTCGGTCGGGTCGGATAACAGAGTCTAATACCAAAGTTTTAAGATGTCGCAATAGGTGTCCTTTTGAGTATTGCATGAAAGAGACAACTATTGTCATGTCGGTCGGGTCGGATAACAGAGTCTAATACCAAAACGGTTACGAAGAGTGCCGATCTTATCGCGTCAGCGGTTCCCCAGCGGCAGATTAATATAGAGCACTCTTTAGAACGGACGTTAGACAGTTAGACATTCAATATAAACACGCCAGACAATAAATAAGACTTGAATCTTGGACGAACCGAAGTATTATTGAAAACTCCCGATCATCAGAATTGTATCGTTAATCAGAGGAATTAACAGCACACCACAAACAAATCAGAGGAATTAACAGCACAAACTTTTAAAAAATTGAATATTCTCCACCAACATTTTCTGAATATCTTTTCAAAAAAAAATAGTTCGCTTTGAAAGCAAATTACAAACTTACGTAATACGAAATATTCATTAACCTATTAATATTATAATTCATGTTTTGACTCCCGAGAAGGCATTGCAAGAAGTTTTTTTAGGAGAATAATATAATAGGACGTTTTTGATCGTGCCAAGATTGTTATTTTTTATTGTCGGGGTTCAAAAATAAACGTATTTGATTTAAAAAGAAAAAGTGGAGGTAAAATATTTTTAAGATGTGATAAAAAAATAAAATAAGGTTTATGTATGTATGAATGTTGAAATACTGAATCAAATTCAATTGAGTCTGAACTGATGATGGCGTAGGAAGGTAGGTATTATGTTATACGAAAATATCGCACAAAACTAACAATGAATTGTTAGAAAGTAAATATTTTATTTTGTATGGAAATTTGATATAATGGGCACAAAAATTATATTAAGGTAAAGTAAATGTTTTTTTTATGGTTTCAATGTTTTATTAAAGAGACAAAAGGGTATATAGAGCCAAAAGACAAAAGGCTGGTAAATAGTTTTCTGTTGAATAAAATAGTTGACTGTAAATTATGTGAGAAATAACATCTTTCGCAAATTAACTGAGTTAAGCAAAATAGAATATCTTTTCTGTTTTTAGCTTTATCTATGTTAAAATACTCATTTTAGTAACTTTAACATAGTTATTTAATACCATATATCCACAACGTTAAATACTTACTATTAAGAGGGCATTACCAGAGAAAACCGGAAATACGTCATTTTCAAAAAAGATTTTAGACGTATTGACTCTTTTCCACAAAAAATTATAAATGGATTTCGAAAGATTGTTCTTTCTTTTATCTAGCATTCGTATGTAATAAATTTTGAGAATTTTTTAAAATTTTTAGTATAATAAGGTCGTTGGCAGATTTGTTAAATTTTCAAAAAAAAAATTGTATTATACCACACCCATTTCAAATAATATAATCATGCAGTAAAATAAATCAATACATTATCTAGCAAACGTATGTTTTAGAATTTTAATTTTAGTTTCAATAAAATCATTAAAAAATATGTACGTACATGTGTTTCTTGACGAAAATTGGTCCATTTGTGTATTTATTTGCGCACTTACAAACTAATATATTTCAGATTTTTTTAACATTCTTATTAAATTTAGACATTATTGAAAAATGATAAATACTTATAATCAAAAAATAACTACAAAAAGTACACTATTTTAATAGTTTTATCATCACGCCTTTCAGCATTTTTGGATGAAGGTATAAATTAAAGCTAATTTGAATTGAAATAAATTATATTATTAAATGATATTGAGTTATAATTTAAAAAAGCTGGTACGGAGAATAATTAATCTTTCTCATTGTAACCGCCCTGCACGATCGGAAGAACAACTTTCGACGAAATGTGGATTTTCGTCCGCTGGCTGGTTAAATGCTCTTAAAATATTTCCAAAGTAAATATATTATAAGACGGAATAACTTAACGCGCAAGGCGTATTTGGTGCATTTTATGATGCGTCGAAAATAGGTCACTTATCTGATTCAGCTGTCAGATAAGGAGATAAAAGAATTGAAATACTCAGCGATTTTAGATCTTTTCAAAAATATCCATCAGATAAATTAACAGAATTAACCCTTCGATAAGAGACGAGGTCCAGCCAGACCTTTTCAATTTTAAAAGTTGTGTAATTTTTTTTCTGGCTTGTTAGAATGACACGGTTTCATGACTTCCTAACGGCTTATGAAGGAAATCATGAAATCAGGATTACATAAAATATATAAAGCAGTTCTTTGAAAAAATTGCTGCAAATGTTTTCTTATTTAAGAACCTAAAAAACATTAATATGTCCCAATTAACCATCCGACTTGCTGAACTTCTCTTGCAGGACATCATGCTGGGGTTCTGCAAATTTGATCGTAAGCAGGCAAAACCGCCAGTCGAATTATTATTATTCCATTCTAATTTGAGTAACTCTTGTTATAATAACTTTTGAAGGTTATACCTACCAATGTAATATATCATTGAAGAAGAAAATAATACCAATAAATCTTAATTAACATATGAAAAACAACAAGACATAGAAAAAAAATGGTTTTGCAACTGGAACTCGAACACATGTCTTGCTCTTTTTCATAATTTCGATAATAATGTTGAAGAAGAGGATGATCTAAACGAAATTTTCGTTTAGATTATCCTCTTCTTCAACATTATTATTGCTTTTGTTGCGCCGTCGGAATAATAATAATTCGGTTGGCGGATCGACATGCAAGCAGTACTGCAAATCGGATGGTGAGTACAAAAGTTTAACCGGCGTAAACTCCGCATCAAAATTTTAGCATAAAATAGCCAAAATTGGAATCACAGCAATGTCACTACAATGCACATTATTAAAACTAAAATAGATATTGTCAAGAACAATACATACATTCCTAGAATTTTACTACGCCAGGATTACAAGATAAAAGCAATTAGTTCAAAAAACTACAATACGAATCGAGTAAGCCCGGCAATGTATGGCTTCGTGTGCGGTGCACTTGCGTGAACTTTATCACTGATGAGCCTTTGTTTCACTGAGAATTTTCCCGTAGTACGGACGGAGTGCATACAGCTTAAAGCTCCCAGCTCTCAGCCAACATCAGCGAGCTCGCTGCAATATTCGCTGTGGAATTTTAGTATCTCCGTAGTAGAAACTCGTAACATGAACCCAAATTCAGTTGATGGAGTGGTTAAATATTGTTAGAAAATACTTAGTTAGGAAGGTACTTTCTACTGCCGTGATAATTTTTTACGACCAAAATAAACTGAATAGTAACCGAATGATAATATTTTCGAAGTCCAAAATTCCGAAAGGCTGATGTTGGGGTGTTTCAAATCCAATCACATTTAACCGGTCAGGTTAATTTGTTCGCTTTTTAAAACGACTCACATAGATCTCATAGAAATAGTTGGGTCTCCCTTACTATCATAATGAGAAAGATGATCTAAACGGCATTGGAAAGAGAAAACACCACGCTATAAATAGTTAAATCAAAAAATTAACCCCGAAAAATTAAAGAGTACATCTTTTGAAACCAAAGTTTGAACCGCAATTTGAAAAAAAATTTACCAAAATTTCTGAAATTTTTATCAATTATTTTTACATGAAACGAAAGGAGGTGAGGTGACGACGCGACGTTTATAAAACATTTGTCTCATATATATGTTTTTTTTTGTTACCAGTAATTTTACTTAGAAAAAGCGTAAGGTGAGTCATTTTTTAAAGTTTGCATTAAAAAATTTTATATTTAAAATAATTAAATAGTCATTTCTAATAACAAAATTTGAGAGCGCACCTCATCGCTTTTCGAAAACAGTTTTAAGTTTTCTGATAAGTTAGCGAATATTTCATTTATTTGGATTTTATTGCAAAGCGAAAATATTCTGATCTACTTTTATTTATTTTTTTATTATTTAGGAATTATATTATATTTATTATTTTTGACATTTTTATATGAAACATGTTAGGTATATATATATAAAATAGAAAAAAATAAACGTAGTCCTCCTCACTAGGAGATCCTGTGCTGAGGGGGATTATGCTTTGGATAAGTTTTCAGCGACTTCTATGGTTTAACTTCAACGTTTGAATAAGGTTTTCCAGAAACTTCTATGACGATGTTTTAAGTATACTAGTAAGTTCATTTTCTGATAGTTCCTTCAGCCAACAATTAATGTCCTTTATGTAGCTTTTTTTGTTTTAATTTGTTTGGTACTAAGTGGGAGTTTGTTATATAACTTTACTGCTAAAAATTTAGAACTTCTTTGTCCAAATGAAGAGTTATATATGGTACTTTGATATATTAAGAATGTCCTTTTGTTTGGCTCTGGTTTTATGAGCATGTGAGGTGTCTACCTCTGAATCATTTTTGTGGTGATGTACTAGAATGTTTGTGGCATAGATTTTCTCTATGCTTGGAACATCAAACTGTATAAACATTTATCAATTTATGACAGAATATGGTCGAGGCCTGAGGGGCTAATGGACACCAAATCGACAAACAGCGCCACGTTGAATATGAAACTAAACCTAACCTAGTCCAGCTATCAATTTTTGAAATGGGATGGCGTGTTGAATTCGTACAAACACTAATGTAAAATATTAGAAAAATTATTAATTTTTATCCTCCAAGATGTCCTTCGTCTTATGTTCTCACTCTCCTCAAAACACTTCAAGCTTTAAAGACTTAAGGATAAAACTAAAAAAAGGTAGGGAACCTCTTGAAAACGATTGTACGAAAAACACGAACGGGCATTAGGGGCTGAATGAAAAAAGCTCATTGAAAAGTACTGACGGAGCTTTAAATGAAGATAATTTTTTGCACGCATCATTGATAAAGTGACCCTTGTAAGGGTTTTGAGGGGTTCAAAGGGCCGGCAAAAAATTAGGTGCTTGAAAAGATATATTTAATCCTGAAGTAGGGCAGAAAAAGTTAATACTTTTTTAATGTTGGCTTCTCCGTGTGAAGACAACGCATATTAGGAGCTTTTAAACACATCAAGGAAACGATAAAGGATACATTTTAAATGGGGTGATATGTATACGGAATAATAACACTGTTTATAAAGTATGTTATTAAGTGGCAGTTTATGAAGTGTTTTTTTATTTATTTATTAATTTACGGACAATAGTCCATTAAAACGTAATAATAACACGAATAAAAAAAACAGAGATGGCATTGAAGGGAGATCACGTATAAATTAAGAGCAATGACAATATGAAATGTAAAAAGTACATATAGAAGACACTACAAGTCAAAGCATGAAGAAGCTTTTTAGTATTGCGTATCGACTGCCGAAAGTCATTTAGTTTTACACCAAAAAAATCAATGCTTTGACTTTCGTTGACAGGACGTCTCCACATTCTGGATAAGGGAGAATGGTATCCATAATTAGTAGAATGTTGATTGAGGAACAGCATTTAGCATATTTTGGAGTTTACGGGAATTGATGTTGAACTGGATGAGTTGTAACAAAGCAGGTGTATCAGTAATACTGTTGATAATTTTAAATATGCAAACTAGATCAGAGTCCTTTCTACATTTTTCTAAAGAAGAAATGTTTAAAATGTGTTCAATTTCATCATATGAGTACTCGCCTCTTTCAAGACCCAACCTCCAAGCAATGAAAACGATTAATTATGATGAAATGATTATACTATAAAATAATGTGAAGTTGGTTCCACTAAGAAGATTAAAACCAAGGAAATTGAAATATAAGATTAAAACCTTAAATGTTTCAAGAGAGTTATTTAATTAATGTGACAATATTCATAACGGCAACATGCTTCAAACAGAAATATCATATTCACGTCACGAAAACCTTTTCTCATGTCTGTTCTAGATTTTTTCACGGAAAACATAATAATTTAATTTACTCTCGTAATACACGGTAGTTATTTAATGAAAAAAGTTCCAAATTCATTGTAAAAAATGTTTAAAACTTGATTACAAGCATGAATAACTTCATTTTAGACGTATAAAGCTAAACCAAACCTATATTATTTACCTAACGTCAAAATTCAGCTATCCTACTATCCTACTACTATTTTAAAAACGAAAGTTTGTATGGATGTATGTATGTTTGTTACTCTTTCACGCAAAAACTACTAAATGGATTTTAATGAAACTTTACAATAATATAGCTCAAACATCAGAATAAGATACAGGCTGTAGCTCAGAGCTCTGGCATTATGAAATTTCTATAAAATAATTGCAATAGATGGCACCGCGAGCTATTTGAAAAATGAATGTAATGGGTATGGCGGGGTTGGAGAGGGGGGGGAGAAGTGGTGGGGGGAGGTGGATAGTGGTGGAGAGTGGGGGGGGGGGGGGGGGGAGGGGGAGTGGGGGGGAGTGGAGCGGGGATAGGGAAGGTGGAAGAGGAGGAATGGAAACCCCCTAATACTATACGAGCGAAGCCGGGGGCAAAATCTAGTATTATAATAAAACAAATATAAAACTTATTTCCGCTTTAATTTTACTGACCGTAACCGGTTTCAGCTCGTTAAAGCCACCTTCGTACTGGTACAAATTATTCTTAGCCTACGGTTTATATACATAACATACGGGGGAGGGGGGAGAGGGGTGGTCTACAAGGATTCTAATTATTTATATTAATTAAATTTGTTACAAGTCGTTTGTTTTTGACTGTCAAATTTCTAATTATTTTGGTTATTCGAGTAGGCTAATTAGTAATTACTTCGGGTTTGTAGCTCACTTCAACGTTGTTCAGGAAAAACCTTTCAAGAAATATGAATTATTAATGACCTAATTGTTGTCGAATCGTTATTATATTTATGAAATGTAAAACATGAGTCTCTTCGAAAATCACTTGAAAAATTCCATATCATAAATATAATAACGATTTGACAACAATTAGGTCATTGAAAATCTCCTACTACCGCCACAGTAAGCGGAAAATTGTTGCTTGTGTCATGATGGAGGACTTGGCCAGCCGAGAAATCGAACACGCGACTCCCGAGTGGGACCCAAACCCACTAAGCCACTGACGAGCCAGAGAGAACAAATCAGAGAAATACTGTCTTTACCATTTTAGACAGTTTTTCTCTGGCAGAGCTAGATTTTATAATTTGAACCCCTCATTTCAAGCTCTAACTCAGAAAATGCAAAAATGTTTAATACGATCCAAATATAAAGTCAAATACTTATAGCACTACAATACGGTGGCAAACGGATATCTAAGCATACGCAATAAAAATGTTTGAAAACAGAAATTAGTACGACTTGCAATTTCTTTTGTAAAAATGTACATTTTATATTTTCCACAGGGCATAAAAACTATCAGCCGAAGTCAATAGAGCTAAGAAAATTAGTTTATTCAATTAACACAGGTGATTACAACATGAAAGTAAAATGGATTAGGGTTTTTGAGGGCAAACTGGAAAAAAATCTTTGAAAATTCAGCTGTACTTTGGCTGAAAAAGAACTCATTTGCATACTTATTATGCGAGGTCTGCGGGGTAGACCAAGTTGTCCTTTATTAAACCATTCTAGGAAGATGAGTTTGTTCAAGGTCGTTTGCTTAAATCCAAATTTGAACATCTTTTTCCATATTCATTTGCTTTGTCTAACTTTGACGTTTAAGGCTTTTATTAGACTAATATTTTTTTTATTAATTACTTACGAGTTCCCGGCGTGCGTCGCTATGCCACTTAATAAAGAAATTGTTTCTCCCTGCGTGTCCTTTCCTATTCGTCTCGTTCCCCTTCCGCCTCCCCTTCCTCTCCCGCATCCCCTTCCCCTCACGCGTTTCCACTCCGCCTTCCCTCTCCCCACTCCCCTCTCCCGCTTCCTCTCCTCCCTCTCGAGTTCCCGTCCCCCTCCCACATTTCATGAATTCAGTCCTGGTACATTCAGTTTCCAAACAGCTCGCGTGCCACCTATTGTAATTTTTAATACAAATGTTATTATGCCAGAGTTCAGCGCTTCTTTTATACAAACCTTGTCCTGACAATAACGAGCACAAAAAAAAGAATTATCCAATTTGGTTCAGTTGTTCGGAAGTTATACGCGTACATACATTTCAGCGATTCATTTTTATTTATGGAGATTTTTTGAATTCCAACGGAACTAAACGGGAAAGAAAACTCAATATTTATTAGAACAAGTCCCTTTTTATAACTTTTGAAGGTTATTCCTATCAATGTAATAAATCATTGAAGAAGAGGATAACACTAAAAATCTAAAAGAAAATATGAAAAAGAAGAAGACACAGAAATATGAAACGGTCGCAATTGGGACTCATATGGGTTACAAACCGGTTCATCGAACACTTGCAATGAAAAGGATAGCTGCCAATAATTTAAATAAAATAAAATAATAATATCCTTTTTATTATTTTCCAGCGAAACTTTTATATGAAGTAAAAATGTATGAATGTACGAGTAGCATATAGCATCTATTATCTTATATAACGAAGAAAATTTAAAGAAGTTATTACTTTAATACCGTCTGAAATTCAGTGCAGTTTAGAAACATCCTCATTTTCATGAATTTATTCCACGAGCAATTTGATAATAAATGTTGAAAGGGTAGCTGTATTTTTAAGTTGTGTTTGTAAACTTTGATATTTTTCAACAGCAAAAACACATAGATTACAAAAAAAACTATCATTGTCGAGAGCTAATAAATGTAAAGTAATTTTTCAAAGTAAATTACTAGCGTACATTTTATTTGATTCAACAGATCTTATCAGGTAAAACGGAGCGAGTAGACACCAAATCGTACGTCTTATCGAATCGGAATGAAAACCTAGGTCAGATCGGAGAAACGACATGAGAGGCATTTCATGAAATGACATTAATATTCAATGATACGATAAAATAGAGCGTCTAAACCACGGAGGAAAGAATAGAGTGGAGATGGCACTAGGGCAAACAAGCCCAGCGCATCAAACAATCTCAAACAAGCCCAAATGGGCGGGGCATGAGCGTGGCTTACTGCCTTACTAGGCCAATATGATTTTACCGCTCGGCTTGAGCTTCTTATTCCAAAGAGTGGGTATGATTACCAGTTATGGCTATTTTTTGCTGCAGGTATATTATTGATATTTTGATCTTACAGGTTTCCGGTAGATTCAGTGGTAAAAGAGCAGTGGAAGAAGCTTGTAGATAAAGATGGTTGGAATCCAACAAAATTAACAAAAATTTGCTCTAACCACTAATGATAACGGCTTTTATACCACCAAAAAGGGACGTGGAAAACTGCGACCTGGAACTGTCCCTGATTTGTACTTGGAAAATGAGGGGTGTATCATTAAAAGTACCTATTATAAAGATAGGTTGGACAATTCTATTACAATAATGAGGGAGTATTTCACCATACTCTTGATAGCTTATCCATACGATAACATATATTGTAGTACTATCATATTTCATATAAATTCATTTTTGTGGGAACCTCTTTCTTTAGAACCAATGCAGGCGCTGAAATCTGAGCCCGAGTTTTCTGAAGTAGGTGCAAATGTAGAGATAAATTTGCTCTTGGGAAATCAGGTTTGTATAATGTTCTATATTCTCCTATATAAAAAAAGAATGAATATGGAAAATGAATGAGATACGAGGTGGCAAAGTGAAAATTCGAAAAGAGCACATCGAAATCTATAAAAATAGCAATTTTTAAAACTCCCGGAGAACTTTCCAGACAAAACGACTGAACTACTAGTGAGGTTAACAATTGAAATAATTACTAACATATCAATAATACAATAAAATATCTCCCTGTGAATAAACAATAAATTTAAAAAATGGGTTTTATTGTGAGCATTGAATACCATTATGAATTGTTGCTTAAAATGACTATTTTTTTTTGTTATAATTTTACATGAAGGTAGTGCTTATTTTTGTTGTGTAGTTTACTATGAAGATATCTAATAAAAAAGTTTATTACTATTTTATATTGTTTGTATTATCTAACTCTTGATAAAAAAACCCTTGTAATAAATTTCCAAAAATTAAATAATATAAGAAATAATAAGTAAAAATGAAATAATAAGAAATAATAGTGTGAAGTGGTTAAAACTGGGGATTACCCCCCATTCTGGCCAGAGGGATGGGCATATTCATTTTAAATCCCACCCATACTTACCGCGCGTCCCTTACCTCTTACCGCAAACTGGCGACAAAATTTTCGAAGAAAAAGTCCCTATCACCACCTCCACTCTATTCTTTCCTCCGTGGTCTAAACACATGTTACGACTTCCCGTCTATTTTTGACTCAGTACGCATCAAACTCAACGGGGTATTATTTCGGGTTCATTTATTATTTTCTAAACCAAGCAATTTACCCTCCACACAGCATCTCAGATGATATAGGCCCTGAGGAAAATTATTCTCCTCAGGGCCTCCTGTGTGGAGTAAATGTAAAAAAAATTGACTTCGCCATCTACAAATAATTGCGCCATCTGATTCCCTCTCAATTATCTCAGTTACTTAGCGTGAGAATACTGACTTCGTTTCAAAAGTCACTGCTAAAACCCCTCCGAATTTTCGCGAATATTCGCTTATGATGTCTCAAACGAAATGACATTTTACGAAAACTTTGTGTTATTACGGCTTCACAATTAAACCTCTATAAATGAAAAATTTCTGAACGTGGCCGAATAGTAAAAACTGTTTTAGAAAGTTTACAAAATAAGCTTTCGAATTATTATATTTCAAATAAATATTAACATTTGTAAATATTAAAATTTAGAACGCAAACATTAAAATCTTCTCTTTTTTCTATTCACTTTTCCCGGTCCCTAAAGTTGTTGCACCCGTAAGAGGAAAACAATTTTGTAAAAAATAACAATAGTGCTTCCTTCATGTTGGACACTAAATATAAATATTGTAAAATATAATCATCAATAGAATATAGCACACCACAACGCAGGTGTTGGAACTGAGTTGCAAAAAGGACAAAAAAGACACATTGACCGTGTAAATATTTCACGAAACGTAAGATTTGTCTTCCGTTTTGCATGACCGATAAAACGTAGGATAAATTTTAGTCTCTGCCTTGATATAAAAAGTATTTCAACTCTTGGTAGTTGCATTTGTAAATTATTTAGACATTCTCAGGAGTATGCTGACACACAGAACAATAGGTAATATAACTCCTCTTCCTTGGCTCCCCGTACTTGCAAACATAACCCTGCCAAATATCAGGTAAGAGATTGCAACACTAAGGAAATACAAGAAGGCGCTGCAAAAAAGCGAAATTTTGAAACCTTTGCACGATGATGTCGTTTCTCACTCGGTATGCCGTTTGAAGTCTCGAAAACCCTTCCGAACAGAAGGAAAAAGACTCCTTCGAACACCTCTCACCCCAGAAGATAGATGGAAGCTTGAGTGGCAATCAGACAACGCCAAAAATGCACATCTTGTTCAAGACCCCACTGATAGACAGCCTGGGTTCTCATTGCCTCGCAAACTCTGGACTGCCATCAATAGGATAAGGTGCTCCCATAGCCGTTGTGCTCAAATGATGCATAGATGGGGCCTAAAAGAGTCGGCGATGTGTGAATGCGGTGCGGTGCAGACAGTCCACAGGGCAACGCCTGAGGCCCTAGACTGGCTCGCAGACCTAGATGCCCCCCTCTGACCCCCCACCAAACGAAAGAAGAAGAAGAATAGGTAATATTTAAACCAAACTAAAGATTCTTGGTTTAACGAACGAATGAACGTTTTAATAATAGTATTAAAGAAATGAACAAAAACAACTCATTGCCTACTCTCAGATTGGTGAACCATTATTTGATTAATTATCTAAAGACTTTCATTAAACGAGTCAGCTGTCGTTAAACGCCGATTCCTTAAGTCAAGTCAAGTGTAAGCTTTAAAGTACTCATGACAAAAAGTTCTTAACGAATGTAAGACATTTTCCAGAAGGACAACCAAGAAAAATAGTCAACTTTTCCTTTATACTTGTTAAAGGACCAACTTAGATACTTATACAAAAAGAATTCACGTGTCATAACTTTCTGTGGTAAAACTACAATCCCAAAGGCTGAAACTATCATTTGACCGTTATTAGATTGCATAAAGTTTTTAAACTTTTTTTAAACGAGAGGGAGAGGGGTGATTCACGTCTTTCTCGAAATTAAAACTTTTCCACAAAATTGCCTTTATAAGAAGTTTCACATATGGAAAAGAATGGGGAAAACTTGACAAAAGTAAAAGCCGCAGGGGAAATCTCTTTCAGCCTAATAAAAAAAATTTAACGAAAGGCTGGTAAATGCGTGGCTATCTTAATACGCACATAACCGCTGTAATATAACTTCGAAAGCTCTTTTCTCCGGGGATTAAAGAAGTAATCGATATTAAACGGTAGTTGCGATGGGAAGGGTAGTTAGTTAGTCTTTCAATTTAGAAGTTTAAATTGTTTTATGCGAAATTTCAATTACCGCTACAGGTACTTCTAATCACTTGTTGATCTATTTTAGAGGAATTAACATTTTGAAAGTTTTCCAAGTGCCGAGAATAGACGAAGAAGCCGGATGAGAAGGGTTGATTTTACAAAGTGTATTTAACCAACCAGGCCTCGATCATATTCTGTTAGGGGGTCGGAATATCTTCGCTTTGCATTAAAATTCGAACAAATAGAATATTTTTGTACGTATCCAAAAACTAAAAATTGTTTTTGAAAGATTGTTTTTCATGATTAGAAATAACCAGTGGCGGCTGGTGCTCACAAAAAAAGGGTGGTGCGCTAAAAAATCTTTGTATGTAATACAAATAAATTTAATTTTTGAAACAATCCTAACCGTTAGTTGCCTAGGTCGATCCCCAGTTGTCTCTGAGTGGCAAGTATATCAGTGTCCATGGGTATAGATTGAACAAGGCGTTTTTCAATGCTTAGCACTGACAATGCATTGAGTCTATCTTGACTAATTTTATTTCATAAGAAAGGTTGAATTATTTTTAAAGTTGAAAAACACCCTTCTCTCTTTACCGATGTCATAGGGATTGTACATACATTTTTTTAACCATTTAACACACTCCGAAAAAATATCCGAAAATTCATTTTTATTTTTTTATTTTATTTATTATGGAAAATCAACAGATATTATGCGTATAACAAACTATCTATATAAAATCTATATATAAATATATCTATATAAAATAGTAGTAAAATAGAAATTGACCCTTAGCATTAGTAAAGTCAACATCGGAAGATTGTAAAATTGTCCACAGCTCAATCCTTAGTTAAATCTTGCTTGAACGTAAGATAATCTAATCTCGCACACTTCTTTACAAATCATTTGAAATCACCGATCAAACGTTGAATGAAAAGGAGTGGTTGTGAAATTGAAGACACAATATCAAAAATAATATGACAGAGACGCGTCCCCGCTTAACACGCTAGTGAACAAATCGTTCCTTCTGATGTGGTGGAAAATTTTGGAACGCCGTTCGCATTGTCCGTATATTTTCAAAGCATTCTACCTACCTACGATTTCGACTCATTTGAGAATTTTGCTTCATTCTCGTGCAATCCTTGGAGCGCTGTTCAAAACGAACCACTGCTCGAAATATAGGAGCAAAACATTCTGCATTTTTGTTACGGACGTAGTTATATAGACACCTATACAACGTATGCCGTATGCATTACAATCGGAGTGAGTTTAGTATTGTGATTTCTGATGAGGCGTGTCCTACATTAATTATGTTGTTTTGTTTGTTCTTCGACGCTCGGCAATTTTTATTTTGGCAGAAATTCAGGGAGTGCGTCGCTCCTCCGCTTCTTAGAGCTAGCCGCCACTGGAAATAACCATGAATTTTTTTAAATATAAAAATTTTTTAAGGCAAATATTAAAAAGTTTTTAAAATGGCTAACCTTACGATTTTTCTAACTTACTTGTAAAGAAAAACAAACACACACATATTTTATTAGATACATGTATTCACCACCGTTATCACCATCTCGCTTTTTGTCATTTCATGTTAAAGTAATAAAAAAATAATTAAAAAGGTTTTTGGAAAGATGATAGAATATGCTTTAAAATTTTATAATTCGAAATAAACATTAATATTATTAAAAAAAACAGGTGTTTTATTAAGCAAATGCATTATAAATATTATCGCCAACTCACTTTTTTGTCGTTTCATGTAAAAATAATTAATAAAAAGTACCCAAACTTTCTAATTTTGTCTTTCAAATTGCTTTCGGAAGCTTTGGTTTCATAAAGGTGTATATTTTAATACTGTGGCTAACGTTTAGATTTGAATCAATAGCGTGGTATTTTCACATTCCAATACTGTTTAGATCATACGTCTCACTATGATATTAAGGTATACCTACACAGCGGATTTCTATGAGACCTATATACCTATATATCCGAAAAACCACTTAGCATGAGGGGTTCCAAACGAACATCTCAATAACGTGACCTTATCTGAGACAAGACAATCCAATAAACAGACAGTCGATTCATCATAATGTACGCAAAATACTTTCGATAACTATTACGTTTATTAGTACCACATTTTATTCAGAATTCGATACTTGCTTGTAAGATAAAATAAAATGAATGCCACAGAACCTCTCTTCGTTCCTTTACTTTGCTTAATCTTTTTTCTTTATTCATCTTTATTATTTCTGTTACAATTGGTGTGCTACGCATATTGTGTCACTTATAACTCCTGTATTGAGATAGACGTCTCAACACAGTAGTTCCAGACAGTCGACCTCCATACACGGTCTATTGTTGTTCTGACTCTAGACAAGAAATGAATTAAAGATTCGCTTGAAAGAAATATTTTTGAGTATTCCCATTAAATTTGGCATCTTTTGCTCCTCACACATTCTTCTAAAACACCTTTATCCGTCCTATCGTTATAATATATCACATCCCATTCGTCATGCTTACGGTTTACACTCTTTTCGGATCTCCTCATTAGTAATGCTGTTGAACATGGTTTTACCTGATACAAGACCTTTCTCGTTTCCACAGCCTTCAGTTTACATTAATTTCACGGCAGTTTCACACCTCACTGCCATCAGGATTAGTAACAGATCTCAAATGTGAACTGCTAGCCTAGAATCTTAAAACGTTTTCGCTTCGATTATAAAAACTAAAAAAAACATTTTAGATAAATTATTTATGTAATAGTATTATGATGAAACAAAAATTCAAAAAAATCAAATACATCACACGATTTAGTTTTAGACGGGTATTCATTCATACGAAAACTTCGAATGAAATTGAAATCTTTGAGAATTACTCGACATCACGACGATGACGAAGCAAAAATCGTTTAAGAATAAATCTTCATCACGTAATCTAAATTGATGAAATTAAACGATGAATCATTCGCACGAACTCTTATGTATGCGAAGATGTCGTTTACCCGAAACTTTCCCTAGGATATTTATCTAAAAATAGATGAGGGTCCCTAGTCCCTAGATATGTTATCTTAAGCTAGGGGTAATAAGGAAATGGGAGGAGGTAAGTTTCAATTAATTTTAACGAAATGGCAAAGGTCGGTTGAGGACATTAGATATAAGATATAATGGGTATTATTAATAAGTAGACAATCTTGTTTCAAACATAAGATGCATTAAGAGGGCATTACCAGAGAAAGCCGGAAATACGTCATTTTCAAAAAAGTTTTTAGACGTATTGACTCTTTTCCACAAAAAACTATAAATGGATTTCAAAAGATTGTTCTTTTATCTAGCATAGTTATGTAATAAATTTTTAGATTTTTTAAATTTTTAGTATAATAAGGTTATACCATAGGTCGTTGGCAGATTTGTTAAATTTTCAAAAAAGTTTTTGTATTATACCACACCCATTTCAAATAATGTAATCATGCAGTAAAATAAATCAATACATTATCTAGCAAAGTTATGTATTAGAATTTTAATTTTAGTTTCAATAAAATCATTAAAAAATATGTACGTACATGTGTTTCTTGACGAAAATTGGTCCATTTGTGTATTTATTTGCGCACTTACAAACTAATATATTTCAGATTTTTTTAACATTCTTATTAAATTTAGACATTATTGAAAAATGATAAATACTTATAATCAAAAAATAACTACAAAAAGTACACTATTTTAATAGTTTTATCATCACGCCTTTCAGCATTTTTGGATGAAGGTATAAATTAAAGCTAATTTGGATTGAAATAAATTCGATATTGAGTTATAATTTAAAAAAGCTGGTACGGAGAATAATCAATCTTTCTCATTGTAACCGCCCTGCACGATCGGAAGAACAACTTTCGACGAAATGTGGATTTTCGTCCGCTGGCTGGTTAAACGCTCTTAATAATACAATAAGAATAGTTTATATAAACTATTCTTATCGATATTATAATCACAAAATTTTATTTTGTGATTATAATATCCATTTTTCAAACCACTTTAAAAAAACAAGCAAAAGAAAAGAAAGCGACATCTAGCGACTTTCTAGTTTCACTTCTAACGCTTGTGAATTAAACATTACATTTTTTTTCTATGTGCGACCAGTTGACTTGCGTTTCGCGAACATTAGTTAATACGATTGACATGCTCAATAATAGATCACGGATGTGTTTGCCCACTTGTGGCGTGGCAGGCTGAATCGGGAGAGACTGGTTGAGGGCGACCTTTTCAATGGGACCCTCTCTCTACCGAGCCCCTTATACCACAGTGGGCGGGATGTATTCCTACATCACTCCTGGACATTTTTCGTTTCCCAGAACTTTCTCTCCTTCCTTTCCTTAAAATACTCTCAACACAGCATCCACAAAAATGACATAGGCCCTGAGGGAAAACATTTTTTTCAAGCCTCCTATACAGGGCCGGATTAACTATGGCGGGGCCCCTAGGCAATGCACGTCTCGGGGCCCCTTTACCAATGGCTGACTAACGGGGGGGGGGGGGGGTGAAGGGGCTTCCAAACGCCTCTTCGTTCCCTTGACCAAATCCTTAAAAGGCTTTAATGGGGGGGGGGGGGGGTAAGGTTTTAAAACTTTTGAATTTTTTTCTGAATGTAAAACATGTCAGTATATTGAGTACTGTGTCAAAATTGCAAGTAAATCGGAGCAAAACTAACGAAGGTACAGCGTTTCAAGCGACCGGCCCTCACTTTTATTTTCCCAAGCAGATAGGTAGTGCATACTGAAGCTTGTACATTTTTTAAATTGTTTAAATTTTAAACACATGAATGCATAATAATATATAAAATGAAACAAATGCCAATATAAACCACACACGGCACCTTCAATCACTTCAGATATAAAAATTGCCAAAAAAAAATCTCAAAGCTGACTTTTTCCGAAACTTCTTTGCTCACTAATTGAAGCAAGTTATTTTTTCCCGGGACGCGGGGCCCCTAGCCGATGCGGGGCCCCTAGGCAGTTGCCTACTCTGCCTTAGGGATAATCCGGTACTGCTCCTATATGGAGCTAATGTTAAAAAAAACATTAAAACATTAAAAAAAATAAGGTATACAAAAAAAAATCGAGTTCAGTTTTACACGCGGTAGAAGCGAAACTTTACCAAAATAATCTCAACCAATACTTGAAAAGCGAGGTCATAATCAAAGCGACCAAGATCGCAGACCTATCGTAATTTCCGTTTCATATCTCAACCAATAGGAGCCTTTAAAAGTGACATCATAATCAAAGCGGTCAATGAGCGTAGTTGATGTGTCACATGTGCAGTAATCGTCATTTCCGTTTCATGCGAAATCGGAATCACAGCGGGGCTATAGAAGTTTCACTTTAACAATCTGGTGGTTTTTTTAAAAAGAACAAATAACCACCAGACTAGGTATAATAATTAAGGATCCATATATTATGACATTTTCTTATCTTCAAGTGCATGGTTATAGGTAATTTAATATCTCCCCTTGGGAAACAAATTTGTGTTTTAATTCAATTAATAAATAATTTCTAAAGTAATCAAATAAGTAATAGCCTACGGCCTATTATAAATCTGATTTCCCCTATTTATAATAAGGTAAAATTAAGACAACCGTAATAGACAACGAAGATAAAACTGTCACTCCAAAAACCACGGACAATTTCAATCCCGAAAACGAGCTGATATAAATGGAGGCAGGGTGGGTCAAATTCTAAATGAAATATTATCTCTGTCCTTACAGGTACGTTTTAAGCCATGCGAAATAATGCAAAATCTTACAAAATCATTTGTTTTTGTTTTCAAAATTTGATCGCTTAGAAGTATTATAGATGCTTCAATTAAATACTGCGGCAGAACATATTTTGGCCTCAGAAAATATCAACCATTTTTTTGTAAGTCTTTTAATAAGCCTTGAAAAAAATTAAGTATTAGGTCTATAAAAAACACTTTCGAGTGCAAATTTTCCTACTTATAAACCCCTTTTCGGATATGCTTTTATTGTATATTGTGGCAAATTCAGTTTTTTTATAATAATCGCAAAAAATAAAAGAGGCGTTAATCAACTGCAAACTTCACCCTTCTGCGATCCGCAGAAGGAACGAAAGCGCGTCGTATGGTCCCACTCAGTAGCCGCCCGGACGGCCCGGATTTCGGGCCGAATAAACGTGCTTTGCTCTTCGCGTCGCTTTGTTCCATAAAAATGTACTAGCGAAATAACAAAACACCATTGTTGGCTATTGATTGGTCAATTCCGTATGGGTCCAGGTCTAGGGGATCGTCTTAACATGTTTAATTAAAACTCGTTGAGTGGCCTACGAATTCAAACAACTACCATTAAAAACAAATCATGCAATTCGTAAGCGTGATGAACACATTATTTTTCAAAAGAATCACTGAATTCTTCATAACTTTAAGAAAGATAAAATCATTTTCTAAAATATTTCAGAGTGAACATTATTTTTTTAGGGACATTTTGAAATTCCGCTCCCCCTTTCAAGCGGCCGTAAGAATAATAATTTGCGATTTAATGTGACGTTTAATCCGAATAAATGGATTCGATACTTGGTAGTCTCGGATGGCCCGGAAGCGGAAATTAACCCTTGGGGAGGGTGGCCGCTAGCGATTAAAACCTTTTAACCAAAGTGCACTATGAATTTAAACGCTTCGTTAGAGTGGGTCACGGCTTCATAACGACAGACGTTTCACAAAGGAATCCGATAGTTTCGGACGGTTATCATGTAACAGGATTTCATTTTCAAAGGGTTTCGATGATAACTTAACATTTGAGAACTGAAATATGAATCCTCATCCCATAACCATCCAGAACCACTTAATAATTAATCATAAAGGAATCTACCGTTTTATTGTGACAACACCACAATCACAATTGTAAACTCCCGGTCGCAGTACACAGAATTTGGGTAATGATTATAAGGATGCTGTTGACATATTTAATGTATCAATCACTAAACATAATGAGGTCTTAGTAGAATTTATATCGGAAAGCAGAACAACAAATCTAATTAAAGAAACTGCTTAGCTCTGCTTCGACTCATTTATTTATTTATTGTATTCCCAATTTACTATTTTTCCATCTTGCACAGTGGAGTATTTTGTTTTTGTGATATTATGCTCATTTAGATGTTCTTCGTGTTAAAAAAATAATAACACGTAAAAGACCAGCTGGGCTTAAAATTTTATAATTAGTTATATTTTTTTTAAAGTTGCTACCGTTCGGAGCCAGCGGGACTATGGCATACTGAATTTGGGTATATTGTGAGGCTGAAAGGATTGGGGAAGCGAAGGGAAGGTTAATAAAAATATAGCTTTTCTGATCTAGTCATCAAACATGGCTGACGCCATTCCAAGCAACAATTCGATTTTACCAGGGCGACACTGAGGGTATCAGAAAAACTGATAGATTTTCTGTCAAAGGCAAGGCAGCTGCTGTGTTAAAACATTTTACACAGAGTTACATTTTAGTTATCATTTAAAAATATTTGTTGGAATAATTTTTTACTCCGATAGAATCGATCGTTCTACTTTTTGAGCAAATTTTTTTGAAAATTACGAATATCAGAAATAGAGAATGCTAAAACCACATCACGAGATTCATACAATTTGACTTCAAATACAATTGACTACAAATCAAAGAAGCTAACTCGAATCGATTCACTCTAATAATGCCTTGATAAAACACTTTACTAAACTGGTAAAAGAAGGAAAGAGGGAAAGCAGAACATAATGTGATACGACAAGGAAGCTTACAAGCGCAACATGGTGGGAGGTTGCCAGTTCAATGAAAACGTCGAGATAAATTAAGGAAATGCATTTACAGGATGAAAAAGATCTGCGTTTCATTCGAATTAGTTATCCAAGTACATTTTGTCTGGTTAAGGGGGCAAAATAGGTCAGAACGGTTCTACTTCCAATTCGTTTCTAAAGGTAAGAATGTTTAAATAAATGAAAGCATTTAGAAATGTCGGTATGTGTAAGGGAATTACTAATAAAAATTTAAACAAATTCATGCAATTTCTGGTGGCAATTAATTAATTTACATGTGACTAAGTTATTATATTATATTCTGCCATTTAGTAATGCAATTACCCGAAAGGCGCCTTGGTTATTGTATTAGGTAGACTTTTCAAAAAATGTGTTTAATTGACTCAATAAGAACGAATAACAGATTAAAAAATAACAAAACTGGGTAAAATAGTCATGATAAGGAATGAAATAACTTCTTAATAAAGTTGTAACATAATAATCGTATTTAATTATTAAACGCAAAATTTGCAATGAACTCAAACTTGCGCGTACGTATAGAGGAGGAATGCCACTTCCATATTCCACCTGGCGCGCATCTGAAGGTCATTTTGTTCGTGCTGTACGAGCATGTATGCATTACTTTTCAGCCTACCCTAGTATAATACAATCCGTATAATAAATACTTACCATTTTACAAACATAATACAGAAACAGGTATATTCAAAACTAATTATTTTTGATTTGATATAGGACGGAGAGGTTTTGAATATATCAACAAGGTCTGAATATAATAACATCTGCCTTGATGAAGGATACTGTAACGCTGTCCGAAACGTTTGCTAAAGAAGGAGGTAGCGCAACACGGCATAACACCCCAAAAATGACTAACGAAAAAAAAGGTCTGAATATGTATTGGCAGTTCGGTGAAATCGCGCTATTGGTAAGTTGTCACGATGGAAAAGATGGTGGAGTCGTGAAGAATTAACAGGAAAACCAACGCTTGAGGGCATTCTATGAAGTTATTCAGTAATTTAAAAAGTATAAAATGGCGTTAGTTTTAAATTAGACTTTAACATTTTGGCAGACATCAATTACTGGTTGTCTCAACGTATATTGAACATTTCTAAGACACTTCCTTTGTACTTTCTCCAAGCGGCGTAAGTTAGGAGACCATACAGAAGATGCATATTCTAGCTGCGATCTTACAAGAGAGCAGTAAAGTAGTTATACATTAGTAGATACATACCTAATATACTTCTTAATAAATAATGTACTTAATTGCAGACTGCATAATTTAAGCAGATGACTATTCCTGGACTTAATGGCAGAAACTTCAGTTTAAAGTATGAACATAATAGTAGAAAGTTTCTGAGTAGTTCAAATAGTGAGAATGTAATAAAAATTCCGACAACAAGAGTGACAAAGAAACTTCTTGCCATTAAAGTCAAGATTAAATAATAAATAAATAAAGAAATTTGTTCGGAAGGCAATAAATGACTTTCGTTATACGAGTATGAATGATCATTATTATCATTATGTATTTCAATAAGAAGATAATAGGCATCATCTCAACAATATACTTTATTGGTAACAGAGGATACAAATCAACAAAATATTTGAAAACTTTTTACACAAATGTAAACGGAGTATGTAGCGCGCCGTTTTTACGCTTGCCACTACACCATCTCTTTCCCCCGTACAGCGCCATCCTGCTCACCCACCCCTAAGCAAACCAGGATGCGCCGACGCCTTCTGCGCATCTCCCACCCTCGAGCCGCTACATAAACCACACCCCGCAACAAGGAATGGGCTATATAACAGGCCGCGCGCCCTAAATTAGTCAGTTCGTCTGCAGCTCGCTCTTGGCTAGTACGCTCTCTTAGTTGCGCTTCGTCCTCTGGCACGACCCTCTAAGGAGTATTCTACTACCATAAGTAAAGCACCAACCAGACCCCCGACTGCTGCCTTAGTTGCGCTTCGTCCTATGGTACGACCCTCTAAGCAGAACCACAGTCAGCTTTTGTTGTTCCCAAAGCCTAACGGCAAGGTTCCCTCCGATCCCTTGCTCAGTTAATTAGTGAATTGATACATTGTGACTATTTTTACCATATTATGTGATCTGTGAACTTACTTCCTTAAATAAATAACCCTTTACCAACAATTGTGTTATAAGTATTTTTTGTTAGAAAGGATTGTAGAACGAACCATTAATATTGCCATATTTTTATGCTATTATTGTCTATTCCTTTCCTTCAAAGTGTACTAAATAATAATAATGCGAAGGCTATATCATCAGAAAAGAGACTTAAAAAAGTATTCAAAGAATTTTTCCGTTCTTATTTGGCTCATAATGTTTCTTTTCGCATTCTTTAAAACATCGAAAATCCAAAAATCATGCGAATATTATGAAGCCAAAAATTGTGTTCCGTAGGGATGACTCTCGCTTGGGAGAATTGGTCCCTTGTTATCTCTCTCTCTGGTTTCAATCCTGGGATTGGTTTGCAACAATTTCCTCCATTCTTCTCTTCCATTCTTCCCTGACTTGTGGGGCTCTTTTGAAGTCTGCACGAAATGCAAGTCTGCACGTCCACCAACAGGTCCTCCAGGTACTCTCGGCGTGGGCGTCCCCTAGATTTTGACCCCATTTGTTTGCATTCAATAAAAGGTCTAAAATAATAGAATCGAATAATATAGACCTAAAACTGAGAATACTCCTCATCAAGACCTATGTATGGAGTATCTTGATGTATGGCTGCGAAACATGGTGCCTATCCGAAAGAGATAAACGGCGACTAGAGGCTTTTGAGATGTAGTCCTATAGAAGACTATTAGGAATTTCCTGGAGAGACCACATTACAAACGAGGAGGTTCTCCAAAGAATCGAAGGAGGAAGGCACCTGCTCAGGACCTTGTCAGAAAGGCGTGCAAGATGGATCGGTCATGTAATACGACAAGAAGGCCTCTTGCATGCCATAATGGAGGGTATGACCGAGGGGACAAACCGTTGTTATATATATGTGATATTTAAGAATTCTGATGGATAATAGGTACTCGGTCTAGAAATAAGGGGGAATTTATAAGCGACTTATAAAGGTTGCATGAGATTATTTATACCTCAGCAAGATCGCATACGAAGCAGAGAAGAGGTTATTTTAAGGTTTTCGAAGAATAATTTTTTAATACTTTATTATGTCGTAAAAAAGTGGGAATGACAAGTATTTCACATATAGTTCGATAGAAAATGGAGATGAGAGAGAATTTAATCAGAAATTCATACTTGTAGATAAAATGTATCCATCTAGATCTAGGGTCTAGGAATGACCTTCATCCGGGAATTTGTAGGCACGAAAGTTAAAAATGTTTGGAGGAGCGGAGGAATGTTCATTTCGAGAGCAAAATTTTATATTTTAGATAGCTGTGGGAAATCCCAAAATAATTGTTTTAGGACTCATTGTTTCACAGACTTTGAACAATTATCTAAGTATTCTGAAACAACCGGCTCATAATGTAATAAAAACAGAACTTGAATAGAACTTTCACTGAACTTAAATTTTAACTATTAAATTTAAACAATTCATCCAATTTCAAACTTAACATTCAAGTTTCGTGAAAGCCTTATTTAAGTTATGTAACTATTTTTTTTTAATTTTCTTGATTCATTGCATAAATATTATTTATTTATTTATTAATTTTCGGGAAATCGACAGTTTATATTTATTTCAGTTTGTACATAATATTAAATAGCCAAAATAAAACCAATTACGGATTTCCTCCTTGTGACTTTACTTCTACTGAGACAGCATAATAAGAATAAGTAAGTTAATTTTATAAAAAAGGAATATTAATCCAAAATTATAGAAAACAAAAACAAAAAATATATATATATATATACTCAAAACAATTTTTTCAATATAAAAATGAAAAATTACAAAACAAAAAAAAAAATCTATCAATACATTGGTAGCCTTGGAGAGAAGTTGTACATATAAATCAAATCATAACAGAAATATAAACAATAAAAACATAACATTACTCAAGAACCATCAGAGAAATACTCTTTTATCGACCTTTTATATTCAGTAAGTTTGCAATTGAAAACGTCAACATTGGATAATACGCTATTATGTTTTTTTTTTTACATGAGCTCCACACAGGAGGCCTTGGGGAAAATGATTTCCCTCAGGGCCTATGTAATCTTTGAGGATGCTGTGTGGAAGGTTTTTTCAAGGAAAGGAAGGAGAGGAGAGTTCTGGGAAGGAAAAGGGTTTAAGGGGTGGGTAGGAATCTGGGGTTCAGTGCGTCCTGGTCATCCGCCTCCATTACTGTTACATTAATTAGTGGATTTTTCGACCACCATGCTAGGCTGATGCCGGTGTTATGGTGGTCGATATCCAAGTACTGTGAAACAAACGGCCTATAACGAAATAAGAACAGAACTTTAATATTCACATAGAAATATGATGAATTGTTCAAATTCTGTGAAACAACCCATCTTTAGTGAGGTAACTTCTAAACTGAGGAAAAGTGGTTTTCAATTATAATTTTGATAAAAGTTTTAAAGAAAACCTTTCGAATAAATAACTTTCGCTAACAAACATTCTTTTTTTTTTACAGTGAATACCGCACAAGAATCTTAACTGCTCCCGTCTGGAGCCAGTAAGACTATGGCATCCCCATTGGGGTATGTTGTGAGGCTGAAGGTAGTGGGTAGGGGAAGGAGGTGGGGAAGAGGAAGGTTGGGAAGTACCTGGCTATTCAGATCTGGTCATCAAACACGGCTAAAGCCATTATCAAGCAACGTTTCAATTCTGAATGGTGGTCTTACACCAGGGCGATACTGATAGTATCTTGCACTCTGGAACATGCCGCAAATATACTATATAGGTATTATTTTTTAAATGAATTAATTGTGAAATAACACAAATTAATCAAATAAATTTAATTTAATTTATTTGCGCATGCCGGGTTCGAACCCGCGACCTTTGGATTGTGAGTCTTACCCACTGGACTACGGAGGACGTCAATTCTTAATACATTGTTGTAAGTTTCAAGACAGAGCTTGGATGTACATTTAAAATATTAGTTACCAAATATGCAGAACATTTTCAACAAGTCATAATACATTTGATATATTCGTAATATATTCTTAGTACAGAAAATCACACCTGTTCCGATTAAGTTTGAACTCTGATTGCATGTTTGTTTTGTCGCCCGGATTAGATAGACGTGTCAATTAAAGGCTTGCACCTGCGCAGGGAGCATTAGATACGTTAAAGCAGGAACCTAAGGGGGTTATGCAAGCTTCCGTTAACAACGCAATATTACCCTTCCCAGCTGTGCCAATAAGAAAAAAACCTCTTAATATGCAAATATTAATTTAATGGCATAGAAAAAAAAATCGGCACGAGCTGGAAATTTGGTAAACAAGTTATGCAAATCAATGCTGAACATGAAACAAGTAATTACGTTATGTAATGATTTTTAATGTATGCATATTTAATATGCATATATTCGCCGATAGCCACCTTCGTTGTAGAAGTTCGTCGAATAAAATTCTAGGTGCGAATAACACAATTTAATTATGATTAAATGTTACCTTAACATGTTAAGGTGAAGTTAGAACTCTATCCAACAAAGGTGACGATTTCTCAATAACAAAAAAAAACGAGTGTGCTTTAGACCACACAACTGAAGTAAAACAACTTGACCTGTCGATGGTTGAGTGGGCATAGCGTTTGGGTTCCACCCGGGCTTCGCGTGTTCGGTTCCTCGGCTGGCTAAGTCCTCCATCACAATACAAACAAATATTTTCGGCTTTCTGTGGTGTTAGTAGGAGATTTTCAAACATTTTTGGGTTATTCGTAACCCGGGAATGTTTGTCTTTCTTTAAAAACAAAATACTTCTTTAACTCCATCTAATGATAGGAAGAGAGAAAGAAAATGTGCGCGTGCACTGTTCACTATTTCTCCAACAGCGTGATACAGACAATAGGCCTGTACTGTGTCTTAGATATACGAAACGTAACTGGCTATGAGAGAAAGAGAGAAAGAAAATGTGTGCTCGCACCCCTCTCTCTTGCCCCTACAGTAATATACGAAACGTAACTCTCTCTCTCTTTCTATCTTCACTAACTTATATCTAACTCTCAACTACCGTTCGCCGCCTTGATTTTCGTAACGCTTTCGTCCCGCATTCCCCAGCTTACTCCCCAAGTCAAGCGTGCGTAAAGAAGTTTTACTTCAAAAAGAGTATTAAAACAAAGATTAATTTATCGGTAAGCCGCCGCATTTTTATGCACAGATTACGGAAATTATACTTCATTTCAACAATTATTATAAGAAACAACGGTAAATTATCGACAAGCCGCCGCATGCCGCTACGTCTTAAATAGGCATACGATTTGAAAATTAAACTACTTTTAAACTTAAGTACCATAAGAACCATCGGTTTCAGTCGAGATAGACGGGAAAATATGCCTTAAAATACGATTTTCATTCAAAGTTTAAAAATTACCATCTCCATTACGGCCATGTTTTTTTGTATGTTTTTGACATTTGCGAAGTTTCGTTTCAAACTAAAAACGCACGAATTACTTAATTTCCCTAAACAAAGAACCTGATAACCTATTTTGTGTTCGTAAATAACTGTTTCATTTATTTATCGATAAGCCGCCGCATTTTTATGCACAGATTACGGAAATTATACTTCATTTCAACAATTATTATAAGAAACAACTATTTACGAACACAAAATAGTTTACAGAGCAAAGCAAAACAAAGCTATTAGATTAGCAAAGCTAGATATCAAAAAAGATAAAAATTTCGGTTATTTTCAAATAACGAAAGTAGCTTGGATGTCTTATTTGGATGAAATGGTAGTGTTTCAGCTAGCGGCATGATAATTTATAGCAAATTTTGTTTATGCATTTACAATGATAATATTGTACAGTAGGTATTGGGATTTACTCACAGGAGAGTCTGGAAATGGTATCTTCCGAACACTTTGCACTTGGTATTAACTTGTTCCAGTGAACAATTGCGATGCGAATCTTATTATTAATAAAACTTAATTGACTTGTATTAACTTTCACGTGAATCGTAAATGATCGGCGTTGGTTGGAGCGAAATATTCATCCGGCTTGTACAATGCGTATCTCGGAACTCACCGGTAGGTAGGCGGGAGGGGAACCGGGGCAGACAGGATGGCACAATCATTATCACGAAACAATATTATGGTTCCAAAATACACGCACAATAAATTGCTGAGTGCAGCCAAATTCTAGTTGGCGCTAACATGCCCCCGGCCTTGACACAATGGTCAAAACAAACCAACAATGCGACCAGCAACGAAACTTAAAAAGAAATAAAAAAATAAAAAATAAATAGGAAAAACCCATAAATACTATAAAACACTCACGACATCGTTTTTCATTGCACATCGCGTTAATGCGTATTTCTGATGCGAGTAAGATGAAAAGAAAATAATAAAGAAAGGAAACGATTAAAAGATAGCAATTATGTGTACATGCCTACTTGAACTAAACTAATAAATTATTAGGTATTATAAAAGTTGCCGGAAACATGAGATTAATAATGTGAGTGTAAACTTGGTTTACGAGAAACCTTGTTTTGGTTGCGAGTTACGTTGCTTTGCTTGAGAGTAGGTGCGTTTCCGACTAGTACGTACCCCAAACTGGTTTCGATTGCACTTGGTAATAACCGAGAACCCTTTACCTTACCCGGTAATATTATTTGTCCAAATAAATTGGCACCGATGATTGCATCGATGACGCCTGGAAGATGGAATTCGTCATCGGCGAGAGGCAATTCGTTTAGGTAAGATAAGGCATTTCTATCTATAGAAGATGCCGGCAACTGTGTTGTGATGCGATCTATGACCAAAGGTCGAATGGAGAAAGATGTTTTATTATTATATCGCGATTCAAACTTTAAATTTGCTATTCCTTTAATACTTTGAGAAATATTTCTTATGCCTCTAACAGTTGCGTGATTGCGATTTGGGAATAAACGCAAACACAGACGTTTGCAGCATTCCGTTGCTATGAAATCATTTTGCGATGCACTATCAATTAAAACACGCATTTTCTGATAATTATTCCGATTATCGAGAACGTTAATAGATGCGGTACCTGGTAATATTGTTTGATTTTGAGAAAAAACGTTTGAATCTCTATTATTCAGAGTACATAGTGTGGCATTATCTGACGGAATTTCCGATTCATTTTCTGGATTTTCCGATAAATCCTCTTCGTTATCGTGAGTGGAATTGTGCGAGGTGATATCAAAATGTAATAAAGAATGATGTTTTTGATTACAATACTTGCACCTGTTTTCCGATTTACATGTTTTGGAAAAGTGCATTTTACTAAGGCAATTTCTACATAAGTTTTGTTTTTGAGATATTTCAAACCTATTTTTAGGCGACGCTTTTAGAAATGTTGGGCATTTATAAATTAATGTGTGGTCCGAAAGGTTACATACAGCGCAATTGTACTGTTTTGTTTTGTTATTTGTTAAACTAACAAATGCCTGGCTGTACTGTTTCTTAAGGGAATTTTTCTCAATACGCTGTTGTGATTTGTGACATTCTGATAATGTTGATGTTCTTTGTAATATCTTAGCTTGTTCCCGCAAAAATGTTATGAACTCCTGGTATGAAGGTGTCTCTGACTTTCTGATCGATGATTCGAATGCTACAGCTGTTTCTTTGTCTAGTTTTTGAGTCCCTATATAAAGGAAGAAACATTGTAATAAATTAGGAATTTTTAATTGTTGCAATGCTGAAATTGAGGAGTGAAATTCGTCTACGAAAGCTTCTAAATCCAATGCAGTCGGTATTGTTATTGGTTTTATGTTTAAAATTTTATCAAAATAATAAATTGCGTTTGCCCTTGTATCTTCGTATTTTTCAATCAATGTTTCCCAAATAAGATGGTAATTTTCGGCTGTGGTTGGAATTCCGGCACAGATGTTTAACGCTTTTCCCGACAAAGTACTTATCAAATATTGAATTTTTTCCATGTCGGAAAGGTCTGAATTTTCATGAATTAATTTTTTGAAGGTGTCATGAAAAATTCTCCATCCTATTATACTTCCATCAAATAACGGCAAAGTTAATTTTGGCAACTTAACATTGCGATTTGATTTATCTAATTTTGACTGCGTGTCGGATAATTCAGTTGTATTGTCACAGGTCTGTTTTGCGGTTAATTGTATTATCGAGTATAAATCATCAAAGGATTGTTCCATCTGAAAGATGGGCGAAAATTCAGAATTTAATTGCAGTTTTAAATCATCAATTTTATTTACTAACTCAATAAACTCTTTCCTTATCTCCGATAACAATGCTGCATTGGCACAAAATATGTTTTTTGAATTAGAGGATTTCAAACCCTTTATACTGTCATATATTCTTTGACATCTTGCAAATTGCGAATTCTGCCTGGCTTCTAGCAACTTGATATCGCGTTCAATTTTAGAAACAGCTGATTCCTCCGGCATGTTTAAATGCGTTAGTTTGAAAATATGATGAAATTATTTCAAGCTGACGTACGTATGACCTACCTACGACGACCTACCTTTCTCAAACTACTCCCGATAAATTTATATGCAATGAAACCCGTGCGTAAATATTCCAAATAAAAATGGGCGCTGGTTCTTTACACATCCAGGCTAGATTGGACCAAATGTTTCAGCTAGCGGCATGATAATTTATAGCAAATTTTGTTTATGCATTTACAATGATAATATTGTACAGTAGGTATTGGGATTTACTCACAGGAGAGTCTGGAAATGGTATCTTCCGAACACTTTGCACTTGGTATTAACTTGTTCCAGTGAACAATTGCGATGCGAATCTTATTATTAATAAAACTTAATTGACTTGTATTAACTTTCACGTGAATCGTAAATGATCGGCGTTGGTTGGAGCGAAATATTCATCCGGCTTGTACAATGCGTATCTCGGAACTCACCGGTAGGTAGGCGGGAGGGGAACCGGGGCAGACAGGATGGCACAATCATTATCACGGAACAATATTATGGTTCCAAAATACACGCACAATAAATTGCTGAGTGCAGCCAAATTCTAGTTGGCGCTAACAGGTAGGTTATCTAAAAATAATGACTTGTTTGGTTTTACTTGCAAACAAACAAACACTGTGTAAACCCAGTCCTTGGTTTATGTGAAAGCCGTTTGTTTCTAAATTTATCGCACCTTTATTTCAAAAATGCCCACCAGCCCAGGTATCACTAAATCACCGCTTTAGCAGAAAAGGTAGTAGGTACAAACAATTCAATTAAAATTCCGCCGCAGACCTAAGTCAATCTTCTGTAATTAAAAACAAACAAGCGTGGGAGAGGGGAGGAGAAATGGAAGTTAGTATTGTTAGTGGCCACGGAAATTCGGTGCGTTTTGTTTGAATTTCAAAATTGGTGTAATTTCTCCGGCGCGCAATGCCACAAATTTGAGCCTAATTCAACACAGCAAAAATTTGAGCAAATTGCTACAGCAACGGATTAAACAATTTACTCAGCGAAACGCTTCGGGAAGACAAATAACCCCAGTGATTATTATATAATTGCGTGGATTATTTGTTTGGTCCGAGTGGAAATAACTTCACCACGTCCAAATTCACCACGGAGGGATCATGTGGGTTAAGAAAGGGCTCTCTAGGGGCAAATGGTGAAATAACTATAAGGATGCGTCTGACTTATTATATCTTTTTCAGTATTCTTTTCATCGTAGCCATAGCGTGAATGTGTGATTTTCAGTTCACTACATATGTCATACACGATTCGCGTAGGTACTTACCCGACATTTCTTCAAGGTGAATTTCCTTCAAATTATGATTAAGTATGAAGTGTCTTACCTGAAACGAAAGAGAACAAATCATTAGAAAAGACAAAAAAAAACACAGAGGAAAGAATTGAACAAGAAAAAGAAATTGAGCTGGCATAAGAATAATATTACAACTACGATATTATTATATGTGTTACTAGCTGACCCGACAAACGTTGTTCTGCCATATAAATTATTTCTAGTGAATATTTTGGTTATTAAATAAAAAAAATAAAGAATGTATTGAAAGTTTGTGGGGATGGGATCTATGACAGAAAGAGGAACAGAGCGATGTGTAGACGATGACCGCCGATAAAAACAAAAAAACACCAACCAAAGTAGGAAAATGAAATAAAGAAAATCAATGTGAATTTCGAAGAGCAATTTAATGCACGATATTTTTTCTCAGTCCGTCTTTAGCCAACACAAATAATAAGCTCGATGGTTTGCCCACGCAAGAACATAATGCAAAATGAAATAACAAAATGACGCGGCGCTTCTTGTGAATGCCTTGCGCATATGTGGATGAAATTTCGATGATGCGGACGTAGCGCCATCTGTCATTCAACAACATAAATAATTTCGTTCTGTTTGAAATACGAACGACGGTAAAATTTGTTTTTACAAAAATACAAAAATCGCGATTAAAAAAGGGGTGGGAGGGGGAAGGAGGGTTAAAATTTGAGGTTATAGGTATTTTTTGATACCAAATAAAAAAAAAATACAAAATAAATTTTTTGATCAGTAAATAAAAAAAGATATCCTGGATAGGGACACGCCAATCACCTAGCGGTATGAAATATACTTTAAAACCTATTCTCATATCTACCAAATATACATAAAAAATTACATACACAATCGGTCTAGCCGTTTTGGGGGAGTGCGACCACAAACACCGTGACACGAAATTTTTATATATTGGAATATTTAATAGTATTTGGTATTAATTTCTTCAATACTTATTTTTTCTACTTTCATTGTTTTTTATCTTATCTTATCTGTACCTTTTATGTATCACACAGTATTAGACAGTATATACCTATAGTCTATGTTTAGATTGTTTATATAGTTCCTCTCTCTCTCAATCTCTGTAATTTTAGGCAAAAAAAGTTAATAATTATTAACTTTTTATTTATTATTTGGACATGATGTGAATATTTGTTATTGGGTTGTAACCTAATTATTATAATTTATTGTTTTGTTTAATGCGTGTAATGTTATTAACCTGTAAATGTTCCTAATAAAATAAAATAAAATAAAAAATACTATTTTTATAAGTGACAAAAATTTTTAAAAAAGTATTCAGAAAAAATACTGTTACGATGGTCGATTTTACCAATTCTTAACAATATTACTTTAGAATAGCAGAAACCGCTTTTTACATCACTATTTCACGTTAATGCAATAATTTAATATATCACAAGTCACAAGATGAAACTTTTATTGTTAGCAAGTTTTATTTTACAAAAATGTGAACCATATTAGGTACATATTTGTAGTACCGTCGTTTTTAAATGATTTCATCTCTGTTTTAACATAATATTCACCATTCGAACCAAACTTTTTATTTATTCTGTGGATAATTTAATAAGAAAAAAGTAAATCAATGGAAACTGTCACAGATAACTTTAGCCTTAAAATAACATTTAAAAAAAAAATTATATATATTCATGCATGTTTTATGAAAATAAACATTTTTAGTAGCCTACGCTTATTAACATTTTATTTTTATTATACGTAATGGAAACGGTAGGAAAAGCTACAATTTATCCAAAGTATAATTTTTTGAATTTATAATGCAAACCGGTTCGTAGTAAAGATTAAATCTTGAATATGCTTGTGTTATATGGTCTCTTTTTTATGCTGTCCATATTCGTCATATTGAATCCGTTCAACATCGATTCCTAAAAGAGATTGCTTGGAGGCTAGGATTAGAGCGAGGCAATTACTCATATGCTGAAATTGAACAAACTCTAAACCTTTCTCCTTTAGAAGACCATCAGATAAAATCTGATCTCATTTATTTCTTCAAAATTATTAACTGTTTAATCGATTCGCTTATATTACTACAACTCATCACATTCAATATACCTTCTCGTAGACTCAGAAATAAAGATCTGCTTTTCCTCAATTAGCACTCGACTAACTATGGTTACAACTCACCACTGTCCAGAATGTGTAGACTAGTCAACTCACGTCAAGACCATGATTTTTTGGTATTAGCTTAAATGATTTCTGTCGCTCTTTAAACAAATGAAGATATTTCATATTCACCCTAATTTTTGCAAGGTCTTGACGTGACTTGACACTTATTTTTTCTTCTATTTTCTCTGTTTGTCTTTGCTTTCATGTACCATCCGAATCTAACAATGTTCATTTCTAAATTTAGTGATACTTTGTTTTAAATTTGACGTAAGTCCGTAAATAAATAAATAAACAATAATAAACCAAATTAGTTATTTAGAATTAATCTTCACTTTATAGGAGAGGTGATGGTTGTATTGGGAAGCCGAGATTGGTTAGCAAATGGTTCTATTCTTCGGGAAACACAAATGTAGGTATACAGGATTTTGGTTAAGAGGATATTCTTTAAAGATAGCCTTCGTATTTTGTAAGGGTTGGTTAATAAGAACTTGTGCAAACTTCTCCACATTTACGGTTGTTATGGGCAGAACGCATAACTGCTCTACAATATGTCCCCAGGCCAGCTCACGGTAGAGACAAAAGTACCCTCTATCTCAGAGGGCAGGTCGCACGAATGCGTCGGGATCTCTCTCTCTCTCTCCTTCTCTCTCCCACAATCGTCTGGGAATACTCACTGGGGAAAGGCTCCTGCCGAGGCAGATTAACAACAGGATGTAATTAATAGACTCATGTATTGTAAATTCAAACACAGTACAAGGGTTATTACAGCACAATTCAATTCAAGAGATGCATGTTACACAAACCTAGCTATCGAGTTTATATCTCATGATCCCTGTCAACGAAACTTTCTGAGTGGTGGCTTTACGCGAGAGTTCAAACAGTCTATCGTTACGGACACATTAAAGAGGGAAAATCAGAGGACAGCTTACATGGTGATTGAAGAATCCTTCGGCTCTCGGGTTCAGCAGGGCTCATCCCGAGTCTAGGACAGGTCCCGAAGTTCACAGGCATGGTAGAACACCAGCGCTAACACTCGTATGTACTTTAATTACATCGCAGATGTTACTGCGTTTAATTTGATCGGGCTAGTTAGCCGCGAACTGTATAGTTCGCGGAGGAGTGTCACGTGCGCCTGAGACGGCTTGTACTACTCGACTGGTGGCGGCGCGGCGGAGCGTGCCGGAATGCCGAGGGGAGAGGAGGTAGGTAACAGGAAACAGCGGGGAGCAACGAGTTGTTGCCCGCAGCGGTTTGTTTAGGGACTCGCGTTGGCGCTCCCTGTTGCTCTAAAAACGTACCATAACACTTCCCCCCGCGCTTGGAAAAAAAGCGACGTGGCAATGGAGCTGTAGGGAAAAAAAATCCTCTTATGCTTCCATCGGGGTTTTGAGAGATTCGTTGCTTGAGAGATTGCCTAGCTAGAACATACAGTTTATGCTATAGTTTAGGTCGCAATGTTTGTAGGGAATGGATGGGGGTACATGGAATGTTTGGAAAAGACAGCTTTGGGGAGAGTACATGGTGTAAAACAACATACAAGGTTATGCAATTGAAAATAACAATACACATGGTTATGCAATTGAAAATAACAATACACATGGTTATGCAATTGAAAATAATGACAATACATTTGTACAAGAGAAGAGAAAAGGTGTGATTCTAAAGTTTCATTGGTCTGGGAGCTAAGTTTGCGAAGCGTGGATTTGTTTGGTTTCGGAGAATTTCGAAGAAAAGGACGTGGTTTCACAGATTCTAAGGATTACAATATCACTGTAATCAGACCCATTTGAGATAACACTCAAGAGTACACTTGGGCCTTAGAAAACACTTGGTTTGGTCGAAAACGTTGAAGTTCACGAAGTGGAGACTGTGGTTGCTGTGCCGCGACTATGGTTACAGAGGCCATTGAAGAGAAGAATCCAGTATCTGCAGACATGCCAGTACGAATCCTAAGTGTTATTATGGTAAACACGGATCGTATATAATGGTTATTGAAGCATAGTGTAGCTCAAGATAACTTGTATTGGTACGCATTCAGCGAATACTGGTGGGTCAAGGTAATGATGGTTTACACATGACGATATATGCGTCACTGCATGACAGAGCAAGGGACGGCAAGGTTGGCATTGATAGCAAGAGTAAGAACAAACCTAGGAGCTAGCGTGCTCAGAAGGTAGTTTAGAGTGTCATAATGTATAGTGGGACAACTCGGCTTGCTGTGGCACGACAAGACAACATACATATGAGCGGTATGGTCTGTGCTTTTAGGAACAAATGCGTAGAAAATGGCAGCAGGAGGGACCTTGTAACCACAGCGCGTGCTGTCAGGAAGTGAAGCTCAGCTTGGCTGTTGATGATGACATCCGCCTGGGCTTCTTTTTAAATCCGGGAGAAATTATTATTAGAGCAAAATTCTTGAAGTTTACCTGCCTAGGGACCAATGAAGAAAAGGTTTGGAGAGAAACAAAATGTGTCCAGAAAATGAAATAAACGAAATTTAGCCACCGACTCAGAGAGTGACGAAGAGAGATTCCTAACTAAATTGTGATTACAAGAACATTTTCCCTTTTTCAGGAAGACTTGGCGTTTGCCGAGTGACAATATGTCTTGGTTAAAAAACAACCGGCCCTCTATGGCCTATGTTAACATAAGATGGTAACATTTTCGTAGAATTTCAAAGAACAAGACAAAGAATCGTGAACTAGTCACGGCAGAGGGAAACCAATTCATGAATAAAGGTTGTCAAAAAAGAGACAGACGTTACGCCAAGTGCATATCGTACATATCCAACATTCATGAATGTGTTTCGTAGAATTGAGAAAGAGAAAAAAGGTGAGACATATGCAGAGATTGAGGGGGAAAACCTGTAGATAACCGGACAGTTACCTATTCGAACTCCAAGTGAGGGCGAAATATGGTCAACGACAGATTTTTCACTTCATAACATACGTCTGAGAACATGGGGGAATGGGGGAGGAGGGGAGGAGGGAGACGAGTTACGAAATTTGCTAGAGACTGGACTAATTTCCAATTCAAACTCTATGTGAAGATGAAACATAATCAACCAGCAGATTTCCTGACTCTTTACATTTATTAAAGGAGGAGAGATTTGAATACACATTATAACAAAGAGGCTAATCTTTCGCGTGTATTGGGCAAAAGATTAGGGGTCATTTTAAAACTTCTACATGATTGTGAGAAAAGACAGACCCTTGCTCCAATTTCACAAACCTGGGGGTTTTCTTATTCGTTCTCCAGACAACGAGTTAGGTGGTTTTGTGCTCAATCGATTAACTCCCACAGCACTATGCCCCATAATTGACAGTGAAGCTGAAAACTAGTCCTTTTGGGATAGTAGATATTCCTGGGCTTCTTTCCTTTTGCAAAGAAGTAAAAAACAGGAAGTCCACGGGCATCGGCGTTGAATGACAACAAAAGGGTTGTGGACTACATTTCGTAGATCGCACACAAAAGGGTTTGATATTATTTCGTTCGCACGACTCATGGTAAGTGTTTTAACGTCTCCACGTATAGTGTACAAAATATGTAAGTACATACAAGATACAACTCAATTATAGACAGAAGTCAAAGAGTTTATACAAAGCATCTTAAAGAGGATGGCAAAGCCGATATTATGTCGTTCACACGAATCACGGTAAGTGTTTTAACGTCTCCACGTGTAGTGTACGGAATGAACGATTTACAACAAATTTGCCCAGTATTGAAAGACAGTAGCCCAATTAGGTTCGAAAAAGTGGGTCCCCATTCAATACAGACGGCGGATTAAGCGGTTCTCATGCCAAAAGACACACGACCAAAATAGAATATACAAAACGGTACTCATGACAAATATGTCACACGACCCACTCAATAACATTTAGCTATGAGCAAAAGTGATTATGACGAGCTTCTCGTATTGTGGCAGGTATTTTAAGGATCCCTCCTATAATGTAACAGGGTTACGTTTAAATACAACACAATAAACGTTAACAATGCTTGTTTTAACACAGTATATGAAGATTTGTTAGATTAACTAACTCCGTAGCCCAGGAGCGTACGATAGAATAACAAGGAGGTAAACAATTTAATGTCACTTCATATGTTATAAAGGCGGGGTGATGACAGAGTACATTTCTGTTTACACCATGTGACAAACAAAGACAGACCTATATGGTTTTACATACTGTCTGTTGTAGCAACTTCAGTGGGAACAAACAAAAGGGACCAATAGTGGTTTTACATACCCTTTGTGCAGTTACAACATACCGGGTTATGTGCAATTTAGGTTGCAAACAAGAGTTGAATGCCTAAGTTTACAAAACGATTGTCAAACAAAATATTGATGATTCACGTTAAACTGCGGTTATTTATGTATGGAAAACAGGGCTGTCGTTAGGTTTTATTAACCTTTTCCGTCAGGGCTGAGGCATGTAATACAAGACATACATGTTGAGAAGAGGGACAAATCGAGGACTTCTTATAACAACAAAAGACCGAGTATTTGGTTTTACGTACTTTAGTTGAAGCGGGCCCAAGAAGATTTGTATAAGGGTGGAAAGACCAATTTAAAGGCTTTTCCTTTATTTATATACATATGATTTCAAAATGGACGTGTCAAAATCCAATTTGTTAGCAAAGAGCTCGGGTAGGACGCCATCAATTTTTTAACATTTGAGAAAAATTGAAAACTACTGTACACAAGGAATGTGATTATGTGAGTAACCACTTATTTTTTACCATGATGAGTAAAATATGGAGCTTGTTAAGATGGTTTACTTGTCCTGGGTCGTGATTTAACGCTTTGGAGTTTACCAAATCCGACTTTAGAACGACGCTCCAGTACTTACAGAACATAAAAGAAAAATTTTTTGAAGAGATTCCTTCCGATATGATGAAAAAAAAACAACAAACAAAAATGGTGAAAATTACAATATTGCATTACATAGCAAGGCGTGCCATGGCATGAACGTTGCGTAGTGTGAGGGGTTGAGAGGCAATGATTTGGGTTCATGACTCCCAGACACTGTGACTCGACGGGTGTCTCTGCTCTAAAGTGATCAATTTTAGAACAGGTGAGAAAAAAAATAAATAAAAAACGTGTGAAACAAAAATTACGGTGGTTGCCAATTCACGAACATGAACGGGGTAAACTACACCGTGGAGTGTACATAAATTTACAAAAATGATTTTTTTTAACAATATTCGTTTTATCAACGAAAGGGTGGACATGTAATTGACACTTTACACGCCAGACATTGTAAGACTTCAATGTGCTTACAAAAAGGGTTGTGGTGATACACACTGGATCATTTTGAGTTTGCTGAGATAGTGGGGGTAGTTTTACTCGACTCCTCACTTCCAGTCTTTGCGATATCCTTAATATGGTAATTACCAATGTGCCTTCCAGAGAAGTCAGACAAAGAGTACACTAGATCTGATATCTTTCTTAGAACTTTGGCCTTCACGAAACGTGGTGCCAGCTTGGCAGAGAAATACATGGCTCCTTGGGAAAGTGTGTTGTTCTTTCTCCAAACTATGTCTCCAGTATTGAAGGTGACATGTTTCCTACGTAGGTTGTATCTGTCCGCACTCTTTTGATGAGCCAGGAGTAAAGCATCAGTGACTTCACTGTAGATGGCCGACAGTTCTTCCAGACGATGGGCATAGTCCGCGGTAGGGTTGCTAGTGGCGGCAATTGACGTAGGAAAGTTTGTGTCCCTATGTAGAGAACCGTGAACAACTTGTTCCATACCGTGTTTTAAGAAGAAAGGTGTGTAACCAGTGGCCAGGTTAACCGTGTTGTTCATAGCAGCCTGAATTTTATCTAGGTTTTTACACCAAGTGCGTTGATCTTTATCAACTAGAATAGCCAGAGCTGTGTTGATTGTCTGGTTATAACGTTCGACAGTGTTATTCTGTGGAGTATACAAGGTATTATAGTAAATGTCCTTGATTCCGTATTTGGCAAGAAAATTTTTGAATTCTTGAGCAATAAATTGTTTTCCGTTGTCAACTATTACGGTTCTGGGTGTTCCGTAAGGTATAAAAATGTGTTTTTCCAGAAGTTTGATGATGGCGGACGCATTGGCTCTTTTTAAAGGGAAGATCCAACAGAATTTAGTGAAAACATCCACTACACTAAGTATGTGCATGTGTCCGGCATAACTTCGAGGAAAAGGTCCGACGAGGTCCATTGACAATGATTGTAGGGGTCTGTCGGCACGTTTGGGATTACCCATTAGGCCGGCAGGTGCTGCCGTGCTATGTTTATAAGCTTTACAAGTTTCACATTTAGAGATGTAATTGCGAATTTGCTTAAAGAGACCAGGCCAGTAATACTTCAAGGTGATCTTTTTATACGTCTTGAAATTTCCTGGGTGTATGGAGTCGGGAGCACTATGATTGTCAATGATTATTTGTTCTCTACCTTCGAGGGGAACGACAAGTTTCCACGAGTAATCTTCGAGGATGGATAGTGGTGCCTTGCAATTACGGTATAATTGTCCTTCTTTTATGATAAAGTTAGGAAACTTTTGTTGGTTATTTTTACAACCTTCGAAGATTTTCAAGTACCATTCATCTTTTGTAGATGGAGGGGGGGCAATTGTGTCAACATTTAATGAAGCTAGTTCAATTCTTGAAAGGGCGTCGGGAACAATATTGTTCGCGCCTTTACGGTGAACAACATCAAAATTGTATTGAGACAAACGGGAGGACCAGCGAGCGAGCCTACCGAAGGGATTACTTAAAGAGATCAACCATTTCAAACTACTATGGTCTGTGACTACAGTAAATTTGCTACCGTCTATGTAACCGCGGAAATGGTGAACAGAATCCAATACAGCCAATAACTCTTTTTCGGTAATTCCGTAGTTTTTCTCGTGTTTGTTTAGTGTGCGGGAAAAATACGCTACAGGGTGTTCGCCATCTGGGAATTCTTGAGTAAGAACTCCACCGATTCCTACATTGGATGCGTCCGTGTGGAGGGTAAAAGAGAGTGCAAAATCCGGGCAATTCAGAACGGGGGCTTTTTGAAGGGCATCTTTTAAAGTTGTAAACGCTTCTTCAGCTTCGACAGACCATCGGAAATTGCTGACACCTTTACGGATGCCGGTAATTTTATTTAAGGGGGCTGCAATAGTGGAAAAGTCTTTGATGAATCTCCTGTAGTAACCTGCGAGTCCAAGGAAACCTTTGACTTCCTTCGCGTTCTTGGGACGGGGAAAATTTGCCATGGCTTCCACCTTAGCGGGGTCTGTTCTTAGGCCTTTTTCGTCGACAATGAATCCCAAATAACGTAGACGGGACTTACAGAATTCAGACTTCTTCAAGTTGATGGTTAAACCAGCGAACTTGAGTTGTTGGAAAACTTTTTCCAGCATTAATAGGTGTTTTTCAAAGGTATCGCTGACGATGATGAGGTCGTCAAGGTAACAAAACAGGCTGTTATCGACTTCAGGACCGAAAAGTTTGTCCATCAGTCTTTGTAACTCGGCTGGGCTATTTTTTAGACCAAAGGGTAATCTTTTAAAATGGAACATTCCCCTACCAGGTACAACGAAAGCAGTTTTTTCGCACGATTCTGCGTCCAAGGGTATTTGCCAAAACGCTTTGCTGAGATCGACAGAAGAGATGAACTTGGCGTTACGCAGCTTGTCTAAGGTTGCGTGAACGTGAGGTAAGGGATACGCATCAGCTTCCGTGCAAGAGTTTAAACGTCTACTGTCGAGACAGAAACGTGCAGAGCCGTCTTTTTTAGAAACCAAAAGAGTTGGGTTGGTCCATGCACTTCTGCTGGGAACCACCACACCCATTTTTAACATTTCGTCAAGTTCATTTTCTAAAAGTTTAAGTTTTTGGGGGGCTAAGTTGTAATAACGTTGCTTTATGGGTGGGCCATTGGTTTTGATATGGTGCTCAACCAAATCTGTCAAACCTAATCCGCATTTTTCGAAGGATATTGATTCGAATTTATTGACCATTTCCTTTAGTTGGAGAGCCTGGTCCGTGCTTAAATTTTCGTGAGGTATTATTGTGCGGATCTCACTAATTTGAGCGGCAGTGGAGGTTTCGCCAAGAGTATTAAATACTTGGGGAGCAACATTGAATGCCTTCCAGAAGTCAACGCCAAGGATGAAATTCTGGGATATAGAGGGCACTATTAGAAAGTTGATTGTAACTATTTTATTGTTACAATTGATTGGCAGGGCCAGGGCACCGATGACCGGCTGAGAAACATTATCTGCAGTCGTCAGGTGTGTCGATTGGGGCGAAATTCTAAAATCACTGTTAACAAAAGGCAGGTGAGCATTGTTGCCAAGACAGCTGACAGATGCCCCACTATCGAGTAATCCGGAAAAGGTCACATTGTTAACAGAGAAGGAAGCATAGGGTCTCCCATCTTTAGCTTGTTTGCAACAAACCGAAGAAACATTTAAGGTCTGGTTAAAATACTTAATGTGTGCTAACCAATCAGTCCATCCTTTAGACCTTGGTTCAGAATGGGTGCCTGAGAGGTTATTATTTAGTTTTTTGGCCTCTTCATGTAGAAATTTGGTGGGGGCTTGGAGAGATCCACCTGAGGTCTGACATCGCTTGGGTTTTGTAACCTTTCCATGTCGTGTCTTGATTTCTTGAAAATATTGCGCAGTTCGTCGCGTGGAGGAGAGCGGTCCCTAGAGTGATGTCTCTTGGAAGTTCGGGGTTCCTTGGATTCCAGAAACTTCGCTTGCTTGAAACAAGTAGTGGCCAGATGGCCTACTTTTTTGCAAAAAGAGCATACTTTTTTGTTGTCGAATTCTGGTTTTAAACCAGACGAACGGCTTGGCACAACTACATTATTAGACACATTCTTTATGTTCTTCCTATCCTGGTATGATTCCAGAAGGAGACAGACTTCGTTAAGCTGGGCCAGGGATGCAATTTTCTGCGAGGTGATGATGTTCTCGTATTTGCTTAAAAGGCCATCAGTTATGACTGGTAATAGTTCAGCTTCCGAAACGGGATGTGAAAGCTTGATGTTAATGGATTCCGCCCTTTCTATGAATGTTGCTACAGGTTCATTTACCAGCTGTTTAATAGATAGTAAAGATAATTTGATCCTGTGCTGGGCTTCTGTTTTTCCGAAGCTCGAGATTAGGGCAGATCTGAGTTTATTCCAATCTTTGCATTTAGTTTTTTGGATGCGGTGCCAGGGTATCAATTCTGGGGAGATGAGTTCTATGAAGTTTTTTCGTAGAATCTCGAATGGGATATTTTTGATTGTAGCCGTTTCTTCGATACGGTCGATGAAATCCAGTACATCGGAGACGCCATTATATTTGACTTTCCAAGAGGATAAATCGTAAGTTTTATCTTGTGTCAAGGTGGGTGCGATGTCCTGTTTTATCATTACTTGCGGCATAGGTTCTTTGTTAGGAACAAGATTATCCAAAACTTGCATAGCCAAGCGTGAATTATTTTCGCTTGATGGGGCGAGGTTTATTTTCTTAATATACTTTTTGTTAAATAAAAGTGCATAAGCCTTTAATGTAGATTTAGATTTGCTAGATGGCGAGAGTCCTCTATCCTTTAAAGCAGTTTGTAAGTGAGTTTTGGATAAACTGAGCACGTTGGGAATGATACCCAAATTGGATGATGCCATAGCTTGATTGTTTTCCATTGTGAGTTTCCCGGGAGGTGAAAAAATTTTGCCAGGGATTTCCTTTAGCAAACGCAAAATTAATTTTGTGAGGCACTTTTCACTTGGTAACCACTGGTTGACACTTCTAACATAGTTATAGAAAACTGTATTCCATACTACAATTTGGTATACATGACACCAGAATTCATGGTCAAGGTGGAAAAAAAATTGGCGTGGACTGACCTTAGGGGAAACACTTTTTTATTTTTCACAAAGCACTTTTGGAAATTCGGTGAAATTCACAAGTATTAAACTGATTTTTCAAAAAATTGGCCAGGACTGGCCTTTAGAAAACGGCTTTTTAAATTTTCACAAAGCACTTTGCACTGAGAGGGGCACTAAAATTCACAAAAGGCACTCTTCTGGCAAATAGGAACAAACTTCCGGATGAAAATAATTGAATATGGGATTTGATACGTCAACCACATTGAAATTGTTTTATTTATTCATGGAACCAATCATTGATTTTATTATATTATTTCACTTTCCTTTATGTAGGGAAAAAAACACAATTCACTTTACACTTATGCTGAAAAAAAAACGGTACCTATAATGTAGAATAGGAAAAAAAGTCATTATTTTGTCCATTTAGTGTAATATAAATTGTACTAATTTAATAGACACAAGTGGGCCAATTGGTATATTGTGCAAAACAACAAAAAAACGTCAGTCCGAAATTTTTGATTAAAGGAATTCGCACAATAAACTGGGATTCCAGCATCAAGTTTGTAATAATCATTTCCGTTGCTAGCCGGTTTAGTTATAAAAGGGCGTTCTGATTAAAAAAGTGCTGCATAGCAACAGATAATCATTTGTTCCGACGGGTTTTTTCGTTGGAATTTGGCGCGGGAACAGTTGCGCGCGCAGTCCGGAGACTAGGTATTTGCTGCGTTAATATTTGCCGTTTGCATAGGCGCGAAAGCTGTTGCGGACCGGTGTTTGTGGCGCGTGCGCAGTCAGATTCGCGGTTTAAATTTTGGGCGACCTTCTACTTGCTTCTAAAATGGCTGCCTTTAAAATGCGGCGTGATTCTACCCATATGTTTCTGTGGTTTTTTCACAGAAATTCCTGTACACTGGATGTAGAATAACAAGTTATAATTAATGTTCACAAAACAATTCCTGTGCAGGGAGAATTTCGACCAGTTGCATCCAGCAAAACGATCGGGACAGAGGGAGAAAAGAAAGAGAAAAAAAAAATTCCGAGGCCCCACGCTGTGGCGACAGTTGTTATGGGCAGAACGCATAACTGCTCTACAATATGTCCCCAGGCCAGCTCACGGTAGAGACAAAAGTACCCTCTATCTCAGAGGGCAGGTCGCACGAATGCGTCGGGATCTCTCTCTCTCTCTCCTTCTCTCTCCCACAATCGTCTGGGAATACTCACTGGGGAAAGGCTCCTGCCGAGGCAGATTAACAACAGGATGTAATTAATAGACTCATGTATTGTAAATTCAAACACAGTACAAGGGTTATTACAGCACAATTCAATTCAAGAGATGCATGTTACACAAACCTAGCTATCGAGTTTATATCTCATGATCCCTGTCAACGAAACTTTCTGAGTGGTGGCTTTACGCGAGAGTTCAAACAGTCTATCGTTACGGACACATTAAAGAGGGTAAATCAGAGGACAGCTTACATGGTGATTGAAGAATCCTTCGGCTCTCGGGTTCAGCAGGGCTCATCCCGAGTCTAGGACAGGTCCCGAAGTTCACAGGCATGGTAGAACACCAGCGCTAACACTCGTATGTACTTTAATTACATCGCAGATGTTACTGCGTTTAATTTGATCGGGCTAGTTAGCCGCGAACTGTATAGTTCGCGGAGGAGTGTCACGTGCGCCTGAGACGGCTTGTACTACTCGACTGGTGGCGGCGCGGCGGAGCGTGCCGGAATGCCGAGGGGAGAGGAGGTAGGTAACAGGAAACAGCGGGGAGCAACGAGTTGTTGCCCGCAGCGGTTTGTTTAGGGACTCGCGTTGGCGCTCCCTGTTGCTCTAAAAACGTACCATAACACGGTATCAACGGTAAAGGTTACGAAGGTCCTCGCAGAGGGTTGGTTGTATACCAACCTTCTACGCCCAAGGTTGGCACAATGAGGTTGGAAATTAACTTTGCACCCCGTGCAAGGAGAATTCAATCTACCGCTCGTGATAGGCTAGACGGGTAGAAGGGTAGCTAGGAGAGAGTAGAGCACAGGAAAACAGGAACAGCGGGAGGAACACGGAGTTCCCGGAGCCGTTACCTTGATTATGTTACCGGTTACTGACTGGAGTGGAAATGTTGCGTTACAAAATCGTTTAGGAGCGGAGTTTCGCTCCAAGCTGCAAAGCGCTGACAACGCCGTAGCTTTTTGGATATCGATAATGGACGAGCAACGATAGTGTCATCCGTGCAAATTTGAGAAAATTTATGAGGAAACACGGGCGGCGAGATAGTTGAATAGTAGGTATTTTACAAAACTATTGCTGTTACTGTTACTGTCACTTTTGCTGTTACCTCCTGAATACTAAAGACACCCTAAGCAAATTATACCTAAATAAAATTGTCAAAATTAAGGTTTTATTTTCCCGTTTTATCCTTCTAAACTGAACCGATTTTGAGGATTTTTCTCACCAAATCCATAAGAAGAAAATATTCAATGTCCTCATGTTTTTTTTAATATATCGTCAAATTTGTAACTAGTCACAGAGAGAGATCGTAAGTGACGTCATCATTCTAGTATCTTATCTGTGCTTTTCGTTTTCAAACAAGACGCGTGAGAAGGAAGACGACGAACATTGGTGACATTCGTAAGCGCTCTCGTTAGGAATATATATAACGTTTTATTATACTTTGAACTATGGGAATATATTGATTTTCTTATATACAGGGTGTCCGGGGGTAAAGTGCAATAACTTCGGGAGGTATTCTACATGATAGTAGGAGTAAAAAAGATTCCAACATTTTTTTCCCATAGAAAAAGACGTTCCTACTAAAAATCCTTAGTGTGAGGTACGATCTTACTTGCTGAGAGCCTACCGGCGCCCGACTCGATTGGCCCGTATCGTAACAGCGGAAAATAATAAATCTGGCCGGACTTATTTTATCTTTTTACCTCAAAACTATCCCTAAAAGTTGGAATTTCGAAAAAAGTTATAACTTATAACGGTTGTTCAGAAAACAACTATATATAAAGTGTTTCAAATAAGTGAACCTGTCAAATATTTGAGGACATATGCAATATACATAGTTTGTAAGCATTTATTCCATAAGAAAGAGACGCCGAAGAAATGAGTTAACCTAATAATATTAATTTAAAATAAAACAATAACTTTGTAAACACCACTTTTATTTTTATACTTTATGCCGACCGGGTTTCGCTACAACCGTAGCTTCATCAGGGCAGTATAATTCTCTACTAACATTAGGTTACATGTGTGTTATAATATATAATGGGCCGGACTCGTCAAGTGTAGGGGGAGGAAGAAGACATAGATGGAGAATTGGGAAGGGAACGGACGTGTTCTTTATCAATAGGGAACAATCTTAGTATGGGACTTTTATTTAAATTTAGTTGATTATTAATTACCTTACTATTAGTGTTTATGGCTTTCCTAAGCTCAAGTGCCTCTAGATTATCCAACCTTACTCCGATATTGTTTTTATGAATCAGTTTGGCGCCGGCTGTTTGGTCAAATTTATGATCTTTTTCGATCAAGTGGTTGGCGAATTCTGAAAAACCCGAGCTGTGTAGACATCTGAGATGTTCTTTTACACGTGTGTGTATGTTGCGCGCTGTTTTACCAATATAAAAAACTGAGCAGTCACTGCATTGAAGCGAATAAATTCCCGAGTGAGATAAGCTATCATCCTTATCCTTACCGTTCATTAAAAGTTTGCCTAGATTATTATTAGTGTAAAATGCTGGTTTGATTTCTGATGGGAGATTTTTAACACTTTTTTGAGAGAAATTATTGATGTACAGGATTCTACGCCATTGATACGGTTGATTATTATTACTTGGTATATTATTATTATGAGGTGGACTGTTGTATAAAAATTTACTTGTGGATAATTTCTTTAATTTTTTATTTAGAATGTTGTCTACTATTTTTGGGTTGTAACCGTTATTTATTGCTATTTGTTTGATCGTAGATAGTTCTATTGCAAAGTTAGTATTTGATAAAGGTACTGTAACTAATCTATGTGTCATGGAATGAAAAGCTGAATGTTTATGGGAGTTGGGATGGTTAGATGAATTGTGAATCATTATATCGGTGAACGTCGGTTTGCGGTAGATTTTATATTCAATTTTATTATTTATTATCGATAACGTAAGATCTAAAAAGTTTAAGGTAGAATTGGTTCCTATTTCTATGGTGAATTTAATTTGTTTATGGAAGGAGTTTATTAGGAGCAGGAAGGAGTTTAATTGTCTCTTTGTTCCTAACCAAACACAAAAAACATCGTCAACATACCTCTTCCACAATAATAAGTTTTGTAATAATGGTGATTTACTATTAAAAATATTATTCTCTAAATTGTCCATGAATATATCAGCGATGAGAGGCGATGTCGCTGCCCCCATGGCCAATCCTTCTTGTTGTCGATAAAAACGTTCATTGTATTGAAAATAGTTTTGGTTAAGACATATATTAAACAGGTGAGATAAATCCTTAGTGAAATTATTTGGTAACTTTGAATTTTGTAGCAATTTAGATAATATATTTTTGCTTTCGGCTACGGGAATATTTGGAAACAGGTTAACAACATCGAAGGAGACTAATTTTGCACCCTTGGGGATATGTAAGTTTTCAAGCTCATCAATTAAGTCAAAGGAATTTCTAATGGTGTATTTTGTAGCAAAAACTTTTGAGTTATTGAATACATTAGTTATAAATGAAGCTATTTTGAAATTTGGGGCATTGCAACTTGATACGACTGGTCTTATAGGTATGTTCGGTTTATGGAGTTTTAAGAAACCATATAATTTAGGGGCTTTTGGATTTTTTGTAAAAAATTTTACTTGTTGATATGAGTTGTCTTGAAAGATTGGGGATTTACATGATCTTAGAGCACTTTTTTGTTCGATGTTGTTAACCTGTTTCCAAATATTCCCGTAGCCGAAAGCAAAAATATATTATCTAAATTGCTACAAAATTCAAAGTTACCAAATAATTTCACTAAGGATTTATCTCACCTGCCTAATATATGTCTTAACCAAAACTATTTTCAATACAATGAACGTTTTTATCGACAACAAGAAGGATTGGCCATGGGGGCAGCGACATCGCCTCTCATCGCTGATATATTCATGGACAATTTAGAGAATAATATTTTTAATAGTAAATCACCATTATTACAAAACTTATTATTGTGGAAGAGGTATGTTGACGATGTTTTTTGTGTTTGGTTAGGAACAAAGAGACAATTAAACTCCTTCCTGCTCCTAATAAACTCCTTCCATAAACAAATTAAATTCACCATAGAAATAGGAACCAATTCTACCTTAAACTTTTTAGATCTTACGTTATCGATAATAAATAATAAAATTGAATATAAAATCTACCGCAAACCGACGTTCACCGATATAATGATTCACAATTCATCTAACCATCCCAACTCCCATAAACATTCAGCTTTTCATTCCATGACACATAGATTAGTTACAGTACCTTTATCAAATACTAACTTTGCAATAGAACTATCTACGATCAAACAAATAGCAATAAATAACGGTTACAACCCAAAAATAGTAGACAACATTCTAAATAAAAAATTAAAGAAATTATCCACAAGTAAATTTTTATACAACAGTCCACCTCATAATAATAATATACCAAGTAATAATAATCAACCGTATCAATGGCGTAGAATCCTGTACATCAATAATTTCTCTCAAAAAAGTGTTAAAAATCTCCCATCAGAAATCAAACCAGCATTTTACACTAATAATAATCTAGGCAAACTTTTAATGAACGGTAAGGATAAGGATGATAGCTTATCTCACTCGGGAATTTATTCGCTTCAATGCAGTGACTGCTCAGTTTTTTATATTGGTAAAACAGCGCGCAACATACACACACGTGTAAAAGAACATCTCAGATGTCTACACAGCTCGGGTTTTTCAGAATTCGCCAACCACTTGATCGAAAAAGATCATAAATTTGACCAAACAGCCGGCGCCAAACTGATTCATAAAAACAATATCGGAGTAAGGTTGGATAATCTAGAGGCACTTGAGCTTAGGAAAGCCATAAACACTAATAGTAAGGTAATTAATAATCAACTAAATTTAAATAAAAGTCCCATACTAAGATTGTTCCCTATTGATAAAGAACACGTCCGTTCCCTTCCCAATTCTCCATCTATGTCTTCTTCCTCCCCCTACACTTGACGAGTCCGGCCCATTATATATTATAACACACATGTAACCTAATGTTAGTAGAGAATTATACTGCCCTGATGAAGCTACGGTTGTAGCGAAACCCGGTCGGCATAAAGTATAAAAATAAAAGTGGTGTTTACAAAGTTATTGTTTTATTTTAAATTAATAATGTCACATCACAAAGTATCCGCTTCATATGAACTAATAATATTAGTTGGTAGATCACACTGGAAAGGCACCATTATATTTATATGAGGAAATATATTTTATCATGGTAAAAAAGTAACGCCCAAGATTTTTCTTCCAAGAAAAAATAACATTTTATGCGAAGCCTCAAGCCAGGATGCTAACGCAATAAAAAGGATGGCTTTAGAAAAAATATGATAGCTTCCGTTCGAGGAAACTTTTACTAAATAAATTTAAAAAACCACAGCACAAATAATAAATAAAAAATACTTTGAACGATAAAGGTTTGAAAGTCTTTAGATTTTAATGTTGATATAATATAGGCTTTATTATTCTGGAAATATAATATTTTTTCGAGAATGGTCATGAATTTTTCTTCTCAGTTGTATGGAGGCGCAAAGAATCTAATGGTGAGAATTGACGTTAACGAAATATTTGTGTGCCAAGATGGAGAGGTGATTAAGGGGATATAGATTCTATTAAAACAGTGTTTTTCAATCTTTTTGAACACGCGACCCCTTTACGGGTTGAAAAATTCTGGCGACCCCCTTTGGCCATAGATACAGAAAAAAAGTTGGTAATTTATATACGTTAATTATTTTTAGTGACCGACCGAAGGTTTGGTTTCGGTTTCTAGTTTCTACCTGGTTTCGGCATCAGTTTCGGCACCGAAACTCTGCAAAAGATCTCAATAAATGGTAAATTTAGTCTTAGTCGTATCCAGTGTTAACGATTCAGCATTATACCTACAAAGTCGAATATCGAGTCGCTAACGCAGGGAAGCCGCACACAATGGCCGAAAATCTTATTTTGCCAGCAAGCAAGAGGCAAAGAAGTTAAAAAGCATACCACTTTCTGATAATACTATTTCACGCAGAATAAACGATATGGCTCATGATATTCGAAAGCAAGTTAAGTAGTCGAAAAATTAAAGAAGAGCCCACATTTCGCTTTGCAGTTTGACGAATCTACAGATGTTTCCGTTTGTGCTCAGTTTGTAGTATTTGTGCGTTTTGAAGCTGATGACAGCATCATGGAAGAAATTTTATTTTGCAAAGCACTTCCTGCAAACATTACAGGCCAGATTTGTATGATATGTTTTTAGAAAGCACTTACGACTACGACATTGATTGGAAAAAATATAACGCTATTTGTAGCGATGGCGTTAAAGCCAAAAACTGGCAAAAATAGCGGTGTTGTTGCGAAATTAAAAACAATAATGCCAAACGTATCATGGACTTGCTGTTTTCTTCATCGAGAAACTCAAGCAGCTAAAGTTTTACCTTCTGATTTAATTGACGTGCTTAAGGAGGTAATACAAATTGTGAATTATATCAAAGGTAAAGCCTTGCAAACCCGGCTGTTCAGAACCGTTGGTGAAGACATGTGTTTTCTTTATCACAATCTCCTTTATCACACAGAGTCAGGTGGCTATCAAAAGGAAAAGTATTGACAAGAGTTCTAGAACTCAAAGCTGAATTGTTGATGTTCTAAAAAGATACCAAATCTGAATATGCTAATCATTTTTCTGATCCTGTTTGGCTACCGAAATTAGCCTTTTTGGCAGATCTTTTTAGCCACCTTAAACAAGAACCTCCAAGGTTCCAGGAACCCAGAGAAGAAAATATTTTAACAGCTAAAGATAAAGTCAAAACATTTCGTGCGAAACTTCATTTGTGGTCAACCTCTCTGCAAAACAATATATTTGAGTCTTTTCCGTGTGTTCAGAAGACTGTTGAAGATAATGCAACAGACCAATCACTTGTGGTAAGGGCTCCCATTCCTTGCATGATACAGAGCTTGCATAATTTGAAAGAGAAACTATTAACGTACTCTCCAGGCTTGACAATGGGCGTAGATGGATTATAAACCCTTTCTTGGGTAAATCAATAGAACTGGAAAAAAAATCTTATAGATTTTGCTGCTGACGGCTTGCTTAAAGTGGCATTTCATTCTCAAAGCGTTGACGTGTTTTGAATGAAAAGAAGAGAAGAGTATCTAGAGCTGGCAAGGGAAGCTCTAAAATTATTAGTGCCATTTGCCACTTCATACTTATGTGAACTAACATTCTCTTCAATGGTCATTAAAACTAAAAAGAGAAACAGACTTAACTTAGAAAATGATTTGATTATTAACATATCAAAAATAGCACCACAATTTGAAATATTTTTGAAAAATAAAAGAGCCCATTCTTCTCACTAAAATAGTCTTCTTCTTCTTCCTTGCGCTGTCCCAACTCATTGCCTAGGTAGGCTGTTGGGGTCGGCTCTTCTCGTTCTCAGGTTGTAATTTCTCCTGTTTTGGGTATCGCCTTCATCCAGGCCGTTTTTCTGAAGAATTTTGGCGCATTGAGTCAACCAGGAGTTCTTTGGTCTTCCTCTGAATGACTGTCGATGAAGCTCCATAGACATTGCCTGCCTCACTGTGTGGTCCGATGGTCTCCGTCTTATGTGTCCATACCATCTCAACTGTCGTTCCTCCAGCTTACTATTTATGTCTGTGACACCCAGGCTACCACGAATGCGTGAACTTTTGATCTTATCTTTTAGTGATACTCCTGCCAACCATCTAAGCATTCGCATTTCTACTGTTTCGAGTTGACTAGAGTAGGAGTTATACATAGTCCAGCATTCGGAGCCATAGATTATTGCGGGTCTTACAATAGTCTGGTATATCTTTCCTTTAAGTTTTATAGGCATTTTGGAGTCACATAATATTCCTGTTACGGATCTGAATTTAATCCATCCCACACATATTCTATGGATGACATCCGCTGCACATCCTCCGTCTCTGTGGAATAGTGAGCCTGGATACTTAATGAATCACAGTTGGCTAATGTTACTCCATCCAGTTGCATCGAAGGAGTTACAGCGTTTGTGTCTTCAAAGGGCAAATACAAATATTCAGTCTTTTTCCTGCTAATTTTAGGCCATTATCCTCCAGAATCTTTCTCCACCTTTCCAGGCTATTCTGTAAGATCACTCAAACAGAAGTTAAAGTAGCCACTCTGTGCACTCTGTACAATAAAGTACTGAATGGAGAACCAATGCCAGAAAACTTTAGGCAGAGTTACCTTCTTCCATTTTACAAAAATAAAGGAGACTCTAGGAAGCGCGACAATTATAGAGGGATAAAGCTTATGTCTCACACCATGAAAATATATGAGAGAATTATCAACACACGAATAAGGAATATTGTAAAAATACATGACGATCAATGCGGTTTTGTGTCGGGAAAATCAACAATAGATGCTATTCAAACATTCAGAATAATAGTTGAAAAACATCGAGATGCAAAAAAAGATTTGCACATGGTATTTTTAGACTTGGAAAAAGCATTTGACAGGGTTCCCCGAAGCCTGTTATGGGCGGCATTGAGAGCCCACAATGTACCAGAAGGATATGTGCTCTCCATACAAGATATTATACAAACGTTGAAACCCAAGTAAGATGCACATCAGGGACATCACCAAAATTTCCAATTAAAGTGGGGGTATATCAAGGATCTGTCCTCAGTACCAGAAGGATATGTGCTCTCCATACAAGATATGTGTACAAACGTTGAAACCCAAGTAAGATGCACATCAGGGACATCACCAAAATTTTCAATTTAAGTGGGGGTACATCACGGATCTGTCCTCAGTAAAATAGTGTTTTTATTTTAGTTAGAACCTCGCCTTTTTCCTTTTGCCGGCGACCCCCCGAGCAAGGCTTCGCGACCCCCCTAGGGGTCGCGACCCACAGATTGAAAAACACTGTATTAAAAGATGAGTACTACATTACTCGCGTTGCACGAACATAATAAATGTCAGAAAGCTCATCCAAAGAGATATTCTTCTGAAAGTTATTCAATTACCATCAACTTCAGTTGGTGTAGATATAGTGGATAGAATGCCACATTCATCTGTCCTTGGACAATGCTTGGTTCAACATCACTCATTCTATAAGAAGCATTTACTTGGTGGTTTAAATTTGTATAAGAAAACACTTTTTGTAACTTTTGAAAGTTATTCCAATGATGGGAATATCCTTCAAACTTCCTGACATTTAGATAAGAGGTCTGAGGCGTTTGTCCCGATAAGACGAGAGATTTTGGGTTCGGGTCCCAGTTTTTTTTCAATTATTTCTGGATTTCACCCTTCAAGGGTGTTCTAGGCCATCATTTAAAATTACAGAGAAAGGAAAGGTGAAATTATATATAATTTTATTTAGATGGGCAAATTTCAGAATTATGTGGAAGATTGGCGTCGAGTTCAGACTTAGAAGAGATGAAATGTTGAATAGGGGGAAGGCAATTTCGGATAACGTTTGGTAGAAGAGAGGATGTTTATTTAGAGAGGGACAACCAAAAAATATGCGAACTAAAATTCCCACATCTAGACCACAGAATGTACAATCTGGGGAGAAAAGGATGTGATTTTAAAAAGGTGAAAAGGAACGGAACAATGTCCGATTCTCATTCGAATAAGTGAGGAAATTTCTTTTTTGGAAAAATGGGGAAATTTTTGAAACCACGGTTTTGATGGGATAGTCCTCTGTATTGAGGCGTAGCGGTGTTGCAAACGTTATCTTTTTTGAGTGGGTAGAGCAAGTAAGCGAAGACTACTACCTAGTTTAAATAGGACGAAAAAAAACGAAATAAATCAGTTAACCAGACCAGGAACACTTGCCTCGACAATAACTCGCCCGCCCGACCTAGCTCTGATCCTGCATCTATTCGCTTCGTTTTCAATTGACCATCGCCTGACCCTGAACCACGGATTACCCTACCCTCTCTGGACCAGACCAATACGGAAGAAGCCATTGGATCATCTCGTACCAGCACTAAAGCGGGCAACACAGACTACGTTCTCCTTCACAAATGGCGAAAGGAGCGACGTCTTGCGCCTCCGTGGTTTGGGACCTTCAGCTTATCTTACAGTACTGTGTTTCACCCTGTCTGGCACAAAAATATATTTTTATTTGTTTTGGCATTCCTCGTGACAAAAGGAACAGAGAGTTCGCTGTTTCGCCCCTGGGTGAATCGATTTAGGAGCCACCTAAATAATCATCTTGTTTATTTATTTTTCCATTCAAACAAGAGTTTTTTTTTTATTTCCAGAAAGCTTTTACGAAGCTCGTAGTACGTATTTTACATTCATTTAATGGCCGATTTAAGCGTTAAACATCAGCTAATTCCGAAGCACTCAAACCGAGCAGGGTTTATCCACATTCAGCAGCGAGACAACATCATTCCTAACCAAACCGACAAAATAAATCAGATGGAGACGAAAAATGTTCACGACAAAAAAGGTTTACTACAAAAAAGGTTTACGACAGAACAGGCCTGAAATAAAAAAAAAAGCGGTGAAAGGTAAACTTGATCAATGTTGTTCGAAATTTATTTTGGAGATTCGTGTACAATGTATAAAGAAGATTCTCTAATTGTAGGTATGGTAAATAAAAATAATAAGCTATACGTGTAATCTACCGTATTACTATTAAAAACTTACTTCTTTAAAAAAATTTCGTATTACACTGTTTACTTATTTTCCTGATACAAAATAAAATAATAAAAAAAAAACAAAATAAACATTATCGAGGTTTATTTTTGGGGTATAGTGCAGTGTTGCGCTATCTTTAGCCAACGATTCGGACAGCGTTACATAGTCCATCGTCAGGGCAGATGTGTAATCGAAGAATGTGGTGAAGTGTTGTGCTTATACAATATGTATAGTTTGTCAAATAAGAGTAGAAAATATATGAGGGCGCCACTGTTGTTCAAATGGCAATACTAAACACATAACTTATGATGTTAAAGTAAAGCTGTGTAACCTACATTTTTATAAAAAATTAAAAAGGCATAAAAGTGGAAAAAATATTTTTTCATTGCAGTATAGATACCCGCCGATCTCAAAATTAGAATTGCGTATAGATATATTATTATTATACCTTTGCAATTTTGTGTTAACATAATGAAGAATAACTATAATGTTATAAAATAAAGCGCAGTTTAGAAATTGCTCACATTTATTTAATGCTAGATAAAGTACCTAGCGTTGCCTGGGCTTTAGATCATGTCTCTAATTTTAGATCTGAATATATTTAACTCATTCAGATCTAAAAGTAGTGTAACTAAACTCACCATTAGTGATTCTTCCTTTCTATCTATTGTTAAATTTATGTTAAATTAAATTAAAGCAAATTGCTTTATAAATCACCTTTTATTCAATTTTATGTCATGAAGAAAAAATGTTTTTTAAAATGTGGTTTACTGTGTTCTATACATTCAGTGTCATTGCACTTCAAAAAAATATTTGACAGTTAAATTGGTGTTGCCAGTCTACAAATTTAGTAGTTCAATTTTTTATATTTTCTACTCTTTTTTGACAGACTATAGATGCCATACCGATATTACCGCATAATCAATTAATTTAAAATAGTTTTAGATTTAGCCGTCAGATAACGGATACCAAGAACTATAGAGATTAAATGTCGGATTTTTGTGAATTTCAATTGCCTCTGTAATCAGACGTGCTCCAAAAATTTATCAGTTTCGAAAAGTCTTTTGCTCATCATAGATCTTGACAATCTAATTACGAGGGTGGTCCGATAAGTACTGGATTTTTTAAAATTTAATTTCTCAACGTAATCTCCTTTTAGCTCGATACACTTGACCCAGCGATGCTCCAATTTCTATAACCCGTCTGAAAAATACGTTTTCTTGAGGTCTGCAAGGTAGGCCTCCATGGCTACGATGACCTCCTCATTCGACACAAATTTCTGCCCGGCGAGTGACTTTTTCAAGTTTGGAAACAAAAAGAAATCGCACAGATACGGTAGATGGGGCAGCAGTTCTCAGCTCAATTCGACCACTTTGGCCGTGGCGAGGGCGGAGGTGTGAGCCGGTGCATTGTCATGGTGGTAGATCACTTTTTTCTTCGCCAAATGTGGCCGTTTTTTCTGCAATTCGGCGTCGAATCGGCCCAAATATTCAGCACAGTACAGCCCTGTGATCGTTTTGCCCTTCTCCAGGTAGTCGATGAAGATCACACCTCGTGAATCTCAGAAAACGGTGGCCATCACCTTTCCGACCGTCTTCGCCTTCTTCGGAGCACGTTCGCCGGGTGAAGTCCACTGTTTCGACTGTTCCTTGGTCTTTGGTGTGTACCAGTGATCCATGTATCGTCGACGGTCACGAAACGACGCAGAAACTCCTTCGAATTGCACTTAAACAGCGTCAAACACTGCTCTGAAGTGGTCTCACGGTTTCGCTTGTTGTCCGGAGTGAGCAAATGCGGCACCCATCGCGCCGACATCTTTCTCATGCCCAAAATTTCATTCATGTTACTACTGTATCGGTTATTTTGTGTTTTTAGCATTTCATCTGTCTGTAAATTTGTTTGTTCCGTTTCCGGATTCGAAAATCTGCTGCATCCATTTTATTATTCAAGCAAACCTTATGTGGCTAACTTTGAGCTTTTCAATACGGTACCTGGCTTTTTAATTTAATTTTTATTTAATACAATAAATTTACGTATTTATAACATTATTTGACGACGTGGGCGTCACTGATGCTTTACCCGTGCCGAGGCCCCCTGTCTGAAGCTGAACCACCTGAAGAAATGTGAAAAAAGAATATTCATTGCGGTAGTGACGTATCTTTGGACAAATTGTACAACTCTTTATTTGAAATTTTTAGGAAATGGTATATACAATTCTTTATTTAAAATTTTGAAGAAAATATACAAATTAAATATGTACATATTTAAGTAGGTACCTACTTACAAATTTTATAAATTTAGAGGACGTTTTGGTTGTTATATATTAAATAAGAGAAAATTAACAACATCCATTTTTGGATCCCATTGTCCCCATTAAATGTACATAGCATAAGGCGCAGCGTCCTGCATTTCTACTGATTTATGAATTATATGAAATTCCCGTAACAGAAAAAAATCACAAAATATGATCCGGAAATTATTATTTTATTAAGTTTTTTTCAGTTAGTTATTTTACAAGTTTATGTATGAAAATTTAACAGAGTTTTTTTTTTTAAGTGTTATTTTAGACATTTTTACTCTATTTTATCAGACGAGATTTTTGCTATATTTTAAACGGGCCGTGTTTAATTAAATATTATCGTTTTTAATATTAGCGCGCTCCCTCCAATATTCGTATTTACATATTTACCTTACTTGTTATGTTTATTTATTTATTTTTTTAATTAAAAATAATGTAATATGTTTATGTGTATATACATACTTGTGCGTATATATATTATTTTTCCACTTTAAGTCTGGTGTTTTTTTTTCAAAATTTTTTTTTTTTTTTTGTAAATATTTTTTTGTTTTATAAATATTTTTTTAATTTTTTTTTTTTAAATAGCCATAAAACTGGCACACTATATTTTACTATTTTTTGTGAGTACTATCACTTTACTTTTATCTTACTTTCAGTTTTTTTTTTTTTTAAAGTACATATTATTTCTCGATCCTACATCTAGTGTTTTTCGGTTTTCATCATTATTATTATAAATTTATTTTTTCTACTTTCATTGTTTTTTATCTTATCTTATCTGTATCTTTTATGTATCACACAGTATTAGACAGTATATATAGACTATGTTTAGATTGTTTATCCAGTTCCTATCTCTGTAATATTAGGCAAAAAAAGTTAATAATTATTGACTTTTTATTTATTATTTGGGCATGATGTGAACATTTGTTATTGGGATGTAACCTAATCATTATAATTTATTGTTTTGTTTAATGCATGTAATGTTATTAACCTGTAAATGTTCCTAATAAAATAAAATAAAATAAAAAATATCTCTCAATCTTCTTATTTTTGGGCGGGTACACCTGTCATAACAGAACATCATTTAAATAATGAGTAGGTAATTTTGTCATTGTGATGGTATTTGGATATAATAGAACATAGTAAGAAGTTAAGTTGGATTCGATTTTTTTCCTTAGTTTTATTTAAAGTTCGGTTTGTACTGTTTTGTTAGGAAAACCGTTGTGACATAATATCCCCTGTTGGTATCCTTGATAAGCTTTTCGTTCCTTAGAAAATCAGAAGTCTCGTTACATTCTCAGATATTCAAGCTGTTTTGTCGGTAAGTACTGTTTAATCCCGCACCTTTGTTAGCGTGGCCACAGTATCTACATCACGACCTGACAGCACTAGCGTTACGAGGAAAACTCACTTTAGCTAGGCAGGTACCGGGAACTAACTGTGATCGATGGGCATGATTAATTTATCAACCCCCGAGTCGGTAATTGGATGGATTCAGTCGAGGGCTGAGCCAGTGGAGTCGCCAGATTTGCATTTACATTCGCTAGTCATCAATTCGCTAGCTCGCTTCTCTCGACCAATAGGAGGCCTCCGAAACAAGTAGTGTACCGTACGTGGTGCGGTTTGTTAACGTGTTGTGATGGGGAAGAATCAATGTTTGTTGGATTATAGGGGATGAAAAAAAATAATGGATGCCTTTCTTCGAATCTTTAATTTATCATCATGATACCGATGTACCGTCATACTTTCTACGATCTTGATAATATTCTTATCACTGTAAATATTACTTGTAAGGTATTCCCCGAACAATATCGAAGTAGCCAAAAAATCGAAGTAATTAGGCCTACTGGGAATAACCAAAATAATTATAAATTCGACAGTCAAAGACGACTTAGTAACAACTATAAGAAAACCTATATAATAGGATAAAATCCTTGTAAACCACCCCTCTCCTCCCCTCCCCCTTATAAATCCCCGTTGGGTATATACACCGTAGGTTAAGCCGCCGCTACCAGAATTTCTGTCGATTTCTTACACATCTCCCTTAGTTTTAAAGCTCTTAAAAAAATAAACGTTATTTTTGAAGATAATATCTAGATATTCCTTGCGCCGAAACGCAAATTATATAAAATGCCATCGACAGAAAAAAATCGCAAAATATGCTCCAAAAATTATTATAAACACGTTTGTTTCAGTTATTTTACACGTTATATGTATGAAAAAAGTCACAGTGTTTCTTTAAATGCTGTTTAAGACAACAGATTTTTGCTCTATTTTAAACGAGTCGTGTTTTATCAAACATTTTCACAATTTTCGCGTAAGGTGAGCCTTTTTGAACTTTTTTTATGTTTGCATGTAAAATATTTATATTTAAAAAATTAAATGTTTACTAGCTGACCCGGAAAACGTTGTTCTGCTATATACATTATTTTTAGTGCATATTTTGGTTGTTAAATAAAAAATAACGAATGTATTGTAAGTGTGTGGGGATGGGATCTATGACAGAAGGAGGAATGGCGCGCTGTAGACGATGACCGCCGATAAAAACAAAAAAAACACAAACCATCCATTTTCTCCATTCAATGTATTTCATTAAAGTTACGGACTTATTCGTTGTTCAAAATGGGAGGGTGGAATTGATTCCAAATAAAAATAAAAATACAAAAAAAAATGTAAAAAATAGAAAGAAATTTCTGGATAGGGACACTCACCTACCAGTATGAAATATACTTTACGAACTATTCTCATACCTAACAAATACATATTAAAAATTTCATAAAAATCGATCAAACCGTTTCGGAGGAGTGCGACCACAAACACCGTGACACGAGATTTTTATATACAAGAAGAAGATTTTGAATTACAACATTTGAAAGCGTATTTTATCATCTTTTCAAAACAGTATCAAGTTTTCGGATACATTCATAAATATTCCAGTTATTTGGATTTCATTACAAACAGGAAATATTTTGACCCTCTGACAAAATGAGGGGTTAAGATAGGTAAGGTTTTTTTGACGTATACACCAGTTGTCTCCTATTCATAAAAAAACAATAAGTTTGTATATTCAAGACAAAATGCAGATACTCAGTGACGTTTTTAATGATATTTTGATTAATCCTTTCATGGCAGAATGTATGTACTAGATTTATCAACTTTGACGGGATATAAAAAATCGTACGCCATAAAAAATACAGCATATTGCTGCCGATACGCCATCAATGAAAACCAATTAATATGGAATGATTGAGTGAGCTAAAATCGCCAAACAAATGCTGGAATGATGGGACAAATAACTCGTGGACCACGAGCACTTTGAATAAAGTCTGCATGGTTGACATGTGCGACGTCAAAAAGACTTGAATAATTAGTTAGTCTGGTCAATATAAATACTAGGCCTGCGAATCATTTTGCAATTTTTTTTCAGTTGAATGTACGAAAAAAAAGGAAAAGGGAAAAATAAAAAAACTATAACTTTTTTAACAGAATAAGTCGAATAATATATTGAAGGCGAAATGGAATACGAAACAGAACAATCATAAAAAGATTCGGCCGCATCTTTTCCTAATTTTTTTACATGTGTTTCTTGACGAAAATTGGTCCATTTGTGTATTTATTTGCGTACTTACAAACTAATATACTTCAGATTTTTTTAACATTCTTATTAAATTTAGACCTTATTGAAAAATGATAAATACTTATAATCAAAAAATAATTACAAAAATACATTATTTTAATAGTTTTATCATCACGCCTTTCAACATTTTTGGATGAAGGTATAAATTAAAAATTAAAGCTAATTTGGATTGAAATAAATTCGATATTGAGTTATAATTTTAAAAAACTTGTAATGGTTTAAAAAAATAAAAGGTGTAATACTTTATAATGTACACCACACTTGGGCATTAATGTAATGGTTTAAATATGATTAAATTATAATACTGCATACAAGAATAAGTACAACAGAATATTTATAGTTAAAAATAAAAGAGTTGAGGCAACAATCAAATTATTTTATTAAATAATAAAACAGAACATGAGACTCTAACAAAATAATACTTATTACTTCAGGGTTGTGTTTAGTCCTTAGAAGAAGAAACTAAATAGTTAAAATCTAATAAATGAATTAATAGCTTGTAATGATTTAAAAATGATCTCAAGATGTTAAAATTACTAAAGAGGGCCAGTTCAAGTAAAACAAAATTAAAATGGTAAGTCAATAAACTCAAACTAACAGAAGTTATAAGCTCACAGTAATTACGATTTCACCGAAGTATGTGCCTTCCCCACGTTGAGACAGACTCCCGGATCCTCTGGCCGCTAGCTTGGAACTGAACTCAAATTCAATTGTTCCTCCTATCTTTTGGGCAACAAACGAAAAATGCTGGATTCGACTTGCTCGTAGAAAAATTTCAATTAGGAATTCAAAATTCAATTTGAATTGATACGTAGCAGCCTAGTTATTGGGTGATTGTTAAATGGGTGCTTACTTCATCGAGTGAATATTTGGCCAGTATAAATACAAACTGTTACAAACTGGTACGGAGAATAATTAATCTTTCTCATTGTAACCGCCCTGCAAGATCGTAAGAACAACCTTCGACGAAATGTGGATTTTCGTCCGCTGGCTGGTTAAACGCTCTTAAAATTACGGCACTTTCTCGGTAAAGCTGAGTCATACCCAAGCATAATTTTTTAATATTTAACAGAATATAATTAACAATTCGTGAACCAATTCTAGGAACATTGAACCTGATTTGATGAAGTAGAAAAGGGCAATTTATTAAACCATTAACAATTTTGAAAAGAAGGTTTAAATCTATATTTAGTCTTCTCTGTTCAAGGGTGCGAACATTGTAGAATTTTAGTCAATTACATACAAATAATATCAAATATTATGTTCACTTAGGGTTGAAAATTCAATAGGTTTACCACAAAAGGGAACATTTATTCAAATGAATGGAGTGCTAACATATCTACTGCATTCCGTACCGATGGCAATACGAGTCTGGCGAAAGGAATTACATTTGTGTAAAAGCTATGCATGGGAAAGCGATTGGATCCATTTGAAAATATTGTCAATAATCCCAGCATTACTGTCGGCAGAGCTTTGTGTAAAAAACTGATAAAATTTCACAAATTAATGTGGGCGGAAAAAAATTTATCACACATTTTAAATCACATTTTTGTATATGGTACTTTTAAAAGCTCGTTATTTTTAATTCCATGATAAATTTCTACACAATTTCCACGTAATTAAACGTAATTGAGGAACGTTTTCTTACAGACAAATATCCACAAAAACTTTTTTTTCGTGGGACAGTTTGGGGAATAAACACCCGGGGTCAATATGTTTTGACAATCTTTAAATTCGATTAACGACATAATAAAACATAAGAAAACTCAACTCATTTGTGAAAAGCCATCTTTATTTAAAAAGAAATCGAAAAGCGAATTTTAACAAAAGCGAAGTATCTACACATTTGAAAAAGAAAATTTTCACACAGCGAAATACCTATAAATTTTAGTTGTAAATACCATAAAATGATTATTTTCATAAAACCAAAAACAGTTGCTTTGTCTATCTAGTAAGTACGTACCTAATTCCACCTAAATATAATTTTTAATTAAAAATTTAAAAAAATATATATATATATATATATTCCAAAAACTGCATAAATAATACATAGCAAAAATTGTGATAGTTAATCAGAAATAAAGTTTATTTTTTACAAATAACTGGGGGCCTACTCAGATGTATTGAAACAAGATTATAATGGCTCTTATACATTGTATACCTTTCTAGTTATTTAAGTTTTATGTGGACGTAGTTATGTAGATATTTTACTTTGTGAAAATCTTCTCAATTTCTTTTAGGACAATCGTGGGCGAATCGTTGCTACAGAAGTACCCGACATGACGTACTTCTGGTGGTTGTTGCTTTAAAAAAATCTATGGTAGAAAGTACCAACCTTATAAAGCTAAAGTTTCAAGGCTCTACGTTGTTTAGTATTTGTTTGGCAGCCATCAACAGTCAACGCTCTCGGTGAATTTGTAATCATTGACAAAATTGGTCATCGTTATGTGATACAATACTTTCATTTGAAAGGTCTAGGTCCAACCAATATCAAAGCCCAGCTAGATTCTACTCTGGGGGAGTCTGCTCTTTCGTTTATAACAGTAAAATAATGGGTGGCAGAGTTTAAATGAGGCCGCACGAGCTGCCAAGACGAACATCATAGTGGTCGACCAAATGAGGTGACCACGCCAGAAATTGCAAAGAAAAGCTACAAAATGGTATTGGATGACCGTAGCAGACATGGTAGGCATTTCAAAAAGTGCTGTACATCGCATATTGACTGAAAATTGGGACATGAGAAAGTTGTGAGCGAGATGGGTGCCGCGTTTGTTCATAATGAAACAAAAACAGCAAGATGTTTCAATCGAGTGTTTGGCAATGTTTCACAGCAATACCTAAAGCCGAGTTTTTGCGTTAACCATGTCCATCACTTCACACCTAAGACGAAGGAACAGTCAATACAATGGACTAAAAGGGGAGAATCGACTGCAAAAAGGCAAAGACAGTTCCATCTGAAGGCAAGGTCATGGCCTCAGTTTTTTGGGATGCTCACGGAATAATTTTTATTGATTATCTTGAAAAACAAAAAACAATCGACGGCGAGTATTATGCGAACTTATTGCAGCATTTGAGAGAAATCAAGAAAAAACGGCCACATTTGGCGAAAAAGAAAGTGTTGTTTCATCAAGACTGCACCAGTTCACACATCCGTTATCCCGATGGCCAAAATCAATTTCTCACACACCCTATTCGCCAGATTTAACCCCTTCGGATTATTTTATTTTTCCAAACTGAAAAAATGGCTCAGTGGTAAAAGTTTTGCCAACACTAAAGAAGTGGAATCTACGGTTGATGGCAATTTTGAGGCGCTCGACGGTTCACACTATAAATAGGATATCTAAACTATTGTACAACGCTGGGAAAAGTGTGTCGAGCTGAAAGGAGAAATATGGGTATGGGTATGAAAGGAGAGTATGTTCATAAAACACAAAATAAATTTCCCAAATTTTTCGGAAAAACGTTAGCGATTTCCACCCTGTAAGAGATAGCAAATCAGATTCCATACTTTCCACTTCCGCGAGCCTCACAACATTACCAAAACTGAAGACGCAGTAGTCCCACTGGCTCCGAAATTTGGGACTCTTGTTCGGTATCACACCGACAAAACAGTTGCTTATGATGTTGGATGACCGTGGCCGGTTATCATCATGTGTTTCTGGACTCCCTTGGATGGATCCAGATTCCTCTTATTAGGTTGATCTCAGTACAGGGTGAGATTGCAATAATAATACGTAGGTAGTCTATTGTGGTTTATTCCGAGATATTGTACAATGGTGTTTCTAGGAAGTCTAATGAAGAGAACAATGGACAACAATCACACCCTTTTATATGTTACTCATGCTGTCTCACTCATACACGCACGTCTCTTTCATACCGCAAGACAAACGTTCACCACAGATGTATCACTTTTTATGACAGTCAACGTAGAAAAATGAAAATGCGGGCAAACAATAAAATGCATTTCCACGGGTGCTCTTAAAGTTATGCACGGAAACTGCAATATATACTCGTATGTATACGTGATTGAATGCCGTTTTTATTTTTTATCATATAAATTCAATAAAACCAACTTTAACCCGCCCTTGCAATTTCATCAAGGATGACTTTCGTAATAAAAAAGCGGAGGAAAAGTAAAGTTTAAAATTCAGCGTATAAGAAAGTTTCTCCATGATATCAGTTGAACGTTTTATATCTGGGAGAGAAAACGTCTCCAGTCTCTACCGATCTACATAGAGTAACTTTCGAGTTTATTTCGTGTTCTGTTCTTGCTTCCAACCACGCATAAGTTAAAAACTTATGGTTGGTTTAACCCACATTTTATCGTTTCCTAAAACTTTACCGTAAGACAGACGTGATTTACTTTAAAAAACAGTGTAAATGCTTATTTTATATCAGATACTATCTGAAGTCCCCGGCGATGCACGGGCTTTACACAGAGTTTTCAAAATCAAATGTAGACAGTGACCTTCATTTGCATACAGATCGAATCCACAACGCCGCTTGCCAGCCTGCCCGTCCACCACATACAGAAATTCTCCTTTATATATTATACTAGCAGACCCGGCCACACGTTGCTGTGGCTAATGAAACCTTTATAACCAACACCGTCTGTTAAATTAAATCCATACCACGCTGCCCGCTGCCGCTTGGCCAGATATATTATGTATTTCAACCAATTTACACAAAACCTTGACAAATTATATAACTAAAAACCTTCCTCATGAATCACTTTATCTATAAGTGAAAACCGCATGAAAATCCGTTGCGAAGTTCAAAAGATCTAAGGGCACATACAACGTAAGCGAACTCATTTTATACTTAGTAATATTAAGATATTTCAACCAATTTATACAAAGCCTTGACAAATTATATACATAAACCTTCCCCATGAATCACTCTATTGGTGAAAACCGCATGAAAATTCGTTCAGTAGTTTTTGAGTTTATCGCGAACAGACAGACAGACGTGGCGGAGGACTTTAATGTATACTATGTAGATATGAAGACCATAGGCGAAAAACGGGAAAATCCCAAATTAAAGCAAAAATGCCGTCAAAAATATTTTAGCAACAACCATCGCTGTCAAACAATATGGCACTTCATTTTGTTATTTATGGGAGGCAAAAAAACATGGGTATCCGCGAGCAAGCAAACTTTTATTTGAAAATAGACTTCCTGTGACAAGGCGTTAAACACGGATGTGTGACAAAATAGAGACGAGAAAAGAATAAATTCTGATTAATGTAAATTTGTGTTAAATTCAAAAGAAAATAATTATTTTAATGTCAGAGAAAAAACTTGATATGACTCAACTCACGTATGTGATTTACATGATAAAAAATACGTAACATACAAGAACTTTTATACGTACCAGAAACTAGTGAGAATATGAAATACTTAATTTGGGACAGAATTGTTACGCTGAAGGTACTGTGAGGGGGAAGGAGGTTTGGAAAAAAAGATTAAAAAGTAAATTTAATTAAATGAAGACAATATTAGCGAAACTCAATCGAAAATCTGAGACAGAAAAATCAGAAAAAGATATTGGCACCTCTGGGACTCGTGCCCAAGATCTTCTGTTTTCTTTTCTGATTTTTCTGTCTACTGATTTTCGATTGAGTTTCGCTAATATTGTCTTCATTTAATTAAATATTACAATTTGAGGTTTTACTCATAAAGTTAAAAATAAAAATAAATGTTCATCCTGTACTTGCAAAAAAGTCAATAGATGTCGCATATTAAACTTAAAATGGATAAAAATTTATTCAGACACTATCTAGATAGCATTTAGTTCGGGTTTGAATCTTGAAATCATAAATAAAGATAGCAGTCAATAACATGTGCGTTAAGAAAATGAAGATAATGTTGGTAGTTCTTAGTCGAAGCATGATACAGTTAAAATTGACCGAATGGGATATAAACACCTTACCGCAGTTGGTAGAGCTGTTGCTATGAAAGCAGAAGGTCCTGGGTTCGAGTCCCAGAGGTGCTAATATCTTTTACTAATTTTTATGTGATGTTAAAAATAAAAATAAATGTCTGTATCCATTTACCCTACTTTATTTAAAGCGTTTTTATGGGTTTACCGCACAAAAGTCTATGACATTCGAGAATACAATGTGTGGTATATTTTGGAAGAAATGGAGAGGGAAAGGAGAGGGAAGATGAAGGTTGGGTATTAAATTTCAATGAACCTTTCGATTCTTATTACTTTTTCACGAGCGCGATTACCATAAGTGAAAAGTTTTGGTGTATTGAAGCGAACGGTGATGAATCCACGTCAATAAATAATTCAACACACATACGTATACACTATACACAGGGTCATAATTCGACTGAGTCTTACTCGTAATCCCTGTGATCTCGGTGGTTACTCGTGAAGCATACAATTTGATGGCTGCCAGGTATAAGAAAATTTTGGGGTTGAAAGCCCTCGGGAGGTTCGTGAAAAATTGAGTAATTTTGCGTAAAATTTATGTAAAATAGGTTTTCTGATCTGTGCCCTACCCCCTTCAACGACTATCGAAGTTTTTCGAGGCAACTTTTTAAATTCTGAAAGAGCTTTTCGTAAGGAAAAATTTCATCAATTTAATTAAAGTCATTTAATGACAATAAATTTAAATACATCAACAAATTTTCACGTTGTTTTTATTTCCTGTTATTCAAATACTCGTCGATTTAATGTAATTTGCAATTATAATAATGTAACTTCATGAATAATTTATTGTATTATTAATTTAAATAAACAACCGAATATTGTAATTATTTAAGTACGCACTTAATGTGCCTTGAATATTTAATTGAAATAAAAATAAGGTTTTATTTGTTTTAAATCAGTTAATAACGATTACAAAAAATAACTTTACCTTAATAATTGGATTTACACAAAAATCATTAAAAAATATTACAAAGAAACGTTGTTTATCAAAGTTACGTTATGATCGTTGGGAAGGAAAAATAAATCTGGAACGCCATGTCGAGGCAGCAACAATAAAATCTCATACATCAGACCATATTTTATTTTATTTTATTTATTAACAGAAACCACAGTACATTAGATACATTGGTTAAAAAAATTACAATTATTAAGTATATTACATGGTGGGTATCTATTATGTGTTTCATTGTAGTGTCTTATTTATAGTATGCGTATTAAGTAATTACCGGGTTATGTATGTAGCGGGAAGGTGTGTGTGAGGGTGTGTGTGTGTGTGTGAGTATATATGTATGTAAGTATGTATGCGCATTGAAAAAAAAAATTATTGACACGATGCTCTTTTTAAATTTGGGCAGTGAATCGGAGAAAATGTCGATGTTAGAATTTAGACCAATAATATTGAACACATGAAAAGCACGATTGATTGGTGAATTAGATGCTGCATTTGGCTTGTAATTAAGCGTGTGGAATAGTTCTGTATGGCGTGTACGTCTTAATGGTATGTTAAAATTAACTAGGGAAAGAAGTTCGGTACAGTCAATGTTATTATTTAAAATGTTGTGTATAAACGTCAAATCAGCTATTGCTCGCCTTTGTTGCAAAGTTTGAAATGTGCATTCAAAGTTTAGTTATAGTTGAATTTGAAGGTAAGATATTTTATATATTTGTTTTGAATATGTTCTACGCTATCCTATGTATACTTTGTAATGCGGGTTCCAAATTGGCGAAACATATTCCAGTGTACTTCCAACTAATGCAAAATGGAAAATATATGAATGTGAATGAAGCAACGAACGCATGTAAAGACAGAGTCGTTTGGCAACCATGCCCTGCCATTTTCATTCAAAGTGCTGCCAAACAGGAGGACTTTGTATACTATAATGCTTTTTGAATTTGTTAAATTATTGTATTCCCTCTTATATAGGATGTCCTGATGAAGCACTGCGAGTTGGTGAAGGATGCCAGATAGGAAACATTAGAAGCTTGAAAGGCATTACAAGACTGGGGTGGAATGCCAATATCGTGTCGAATAGAGAGAATTTTGGATGCTTTAACAAGTTTGGAAAGTCCTGGGTGAAGAGATAGCCTGTACTTAGAGTTTCTGACTTAGATTAAAATCATATTTGTTCCAGGTGCCGTGCTTATTGTTCTTTCCCCTCCATGATTACTTCTGTCACAACTTTATTATTGCCTATGCCCAATTGCTTCGCATTTTAGTTATACTCTTTGTTTCTACTTTTCTCGTTTTGTGTCATGATTACACTGCATATATTATTTTGTTTTTATTAATTTGTTGTTTGTATTGGCTTTATACATTTTTTTCCTTTTTTTAGATTGCCATAGTTTATACCTGAGTACTCTTTTAGCCCTATTAATTAGGAACACGCTGCTAACGACTACAATGTTTCTTTTTTTAGCCCTGTAACTATTACGCAAATATATATTTTCCCTTTTATATTGCGTAAATTTGTTGTTGATCACAACCTGTTTTCTGACTTTTTTGTTTTATTATGCTACTAACGCTTTGATTTGTGATTAGATAGCCGTACTGAATTGTTCATCTCCACATCATGGGTGGGAATGTTCCGGTTCTTTTCGTCCCCTAGGTTCTTTGGAAGAATCCCCCCCCCCTCCCAAATTGATATAACCTTGGAAGGGTTACGAATTTGGCCAAAACATAATATTCGATCGTTTCGATAGCAAATAATCTCCCTTATCAATTCCCATTTCGTCTTATCCATAACTTACGGACACGCCGTACACCTATATTGAAACAGCTGTTGTACAACGCTGCATAATCCGAGATTCGAGCTTGATAGACGTGAACGTAATAAGTAATAAGAAACCACAATGCGATATTAAATCACGAACTTTACACGGAAGCATGAAACAAAGCAAAAGAATCACTGTCTTTTTCGCAGAAAAAGTCGATCTTCCCGCCGAGAAAAACTGGATAACATTATGACAAATGGAGTAATTTATCTTGCGGGGGAAAAGTTCTCACGAGCTGCACCTCCCTTCCTTTCATTAATTCACTTAACACCCCATTTACTCTTTCTATCTCTTGCCCCCCTGGTAGGATGGATACGTATTTGCATACTGTAAGGCGATACGAGTAGTTATTATTATTTTAGCCGTTAACTTTTTACATGCTCTTAACAAAAGATTCCAAAGGTTTAATGAAAAAATTCCGATAATGAAAAGCATTTTTAAGTCAGGGGTTTTCGTGATAATATTTATTTTACTGTGGAGCAATTTATATGACAGATTAAATGATAGTTTTTTTGTGAGTTTAAAGGTCTCGTCAAACAGAACGCGTAATTTACGCGGCGTACGGCGTAAAATACGCCCGGACTGACGCCGCGTACTAACGCGTTGTGTGGTAATGAACTTGTCTGAACCGGTCAAACAGAGCGAGCGCGTACCAGTACGCTACGCTCTAGCGCGGCGTTAAAACGTTATTTTTTTACAAGATTTTATTTTCCGCCAGGCGTTCTTGCTCGACTGTGATAAAAATGATTATTGAAAAATTAATTGAATGAGTTCGAAAACATCTTTGTTTGTACGAAATGAGGAACAGTGCATTTAAAAATAGTTCTATGAAGGCAATTCTTCGAAGCACACTTGTGACATACGAAAGTATTGAAAGAAGCGATCTTCGTGTGATGAAAGCTCCCAGCATAAACGATAATATTCTCCAAATTCTTTCCTCTTCTTATTAATATCGTGCACACATATTCTATTATTATGTGAACGTGATAATGTACACAGCAGTAACAACTCATCTTCATCTGAGCCGCTGGACATCGTGACGAAGACTGACTGACGCCGAACGCTCTGCCGTACGCTCTGCTGTACGCTCTGCTGTACGCCGAAGCCGTTCAAACAGAAAGTACGCGGCGTTAAGGCGTAATTTACGCCGCGTAAATTACGCCGTCTGTTTGACGAGGCCTTAAGAAAATACGGTTTGGAGTCAGTTGGATTGTGGCATACCCGATTAAGAGCATTTTGAAGCGAAATGAAATGGGGAACATGCAGGAAAGGAGATTGTTAAGTTGCAAGTATAACAATGGTTGATGGATTAGTACTTACATCCCAATCCATCCAGTTATTTCAATTAATGTTACGGGTAGTAAATAAGAAGATTATAGTTTACTAAACTGGATTTGGTTTATATTTAAATTTCACATTTTAGAGAGTAAAATACACGGCAATAACTTTTGATAAAATTGACACTTGAGCAAAAGGTAAACTACGTAAAGCACGTCGCGACCAGCCCGGACCAAGGTACCTCCAAGAATGTTCGAAAATTCGTCTTTCGACTGTTTCTGTTACTGATTCTGTCGACTCACAGCGGAAAGTACCAAGGTCGCGGTGTTGTCATATTACTAATATATTTTTATGGCTGTTATGTGGTGTGCGTAGGCACTGTCCACACAAGTATATACTAACGTGGCTATTGAGTTCTGGTCACTTAAAATAGCTTTAACGATGACCGGAGGCTGTAGAACTGTGGCACACCCATTTGGGAAATGTTTTGAACCAAATGGAAGACTGAAATATAGGAGAAACGGTTAGATTATCGGGAAGTAACACGCTTTCAAGATCTGGTCAGCAAACATAGCTCCAATCATATTCAGAACTGTAAGTTTGTGGCACACCCATTTTCGGAAAGATTTGTGACCAAAAAAAATGTGGGTTGGGTAGGAAATGAAAAATGGCAACGTCGCAAGTTGGTTTCTTAGTTTTAAGCAGTGGTTCAATGGTGTTATTACCAGGTCGGTAATTTATACGAATTCCGTTTGCCAAAGATACGATATTACTTATGTAAGCATCAATATTTTTTTAACACAGCTCAAAGGTCATCATTTTGGTCCTTCAGCAAACTAATGACCAGCATCAAACTTTAAAAAAGGTGTGTCTTTTTTCGTCGCGGCGGGTTTCGAATTTAACCCGTCTGCTTGGTTCAATATATTTGCACCTCACAATCCGGAAACCTCAGTTTCGCACGAAAATTTTGAAACTGTCACTTTATATCGAGATTGTAAAATATCTATGCAAGATAGCTTTCATATTTCTAAGACAATAAGAAGCATTATTTCGTTTTATTTCTGGTTAAAATAAAAATACATATGTTTGCGTAAGAGGAGAGATATGTATAGCTTGTAAGGTCGCTCAGGACGTTTTTGGTCTTATGAAAGAATAACGCGATTACGTGTTTTGGGATGTATTTATTTCTAAACGAGCAGATGGATTTTAATCATATACATCTTTTCGATTTAAAAACAAATGCCTAGGTATTAGAGCATTCAAAGCAATTGTTTCAAATACTGATTAAGGCGTTACGATATGATGGCAACCTCTATTTAGAAACATTATCGGAATAATTATCAACACGGTTAGAGCACTATAGCCTACAGCTGACAAGCATTTCGAATTCAAACGGCTGTTTTAACGCGACCATTGTTGGTACAATACTAATATTAGCCGGCGGCCCGTTAAGAACAATAATTTCATTGTTTATCATAATGTTTCCCATTGGCCATTGTAACAGATAAACGAAAAATAGGCAGACGCACGGCAAGATCACTTTTAGAACAGGCTTTACAATACATAAAGTGAACAAAGAAAAACGAAACCAAGAACTTGAAACCGTATTTTTAAAACTAGACCAAGAAAACGAAGGACGACGTAGACACGACGAAGAAAACCAAGTATTTTAAAAGCGCGAGACCACCTACAAATAAAGTCAAAGCAGATCAAATTACAAGATAATTTAAATGTGACCTTTACCCTATTCATTTTACCATCTAAAAATTATTTAGACAATACACGGTGTCCGGAAACTCGTAGTACAAGCGGGAAACTGGTTAATCTGCGTCACATTCGGAGTCGATTTGTGATATAACTTTATTGATTTGAGCTTTCGTTTTCGAGTAAATCGGGTCCGAAGTTGGAATTTTTTTGGTTAAATTTGAAAAAAAATTTCACTAGGTGGTTGATTTCAGCTGTGTAATGTCTCATAAAATGCATCGAAGGGTAAACCGGGCTCAAAATTTTTTTTAACCCTTTAGTTGCCGAAAAAATGTAAAAAATAGAAAAAAAATAATATTAAAATCGAAATGCTCAGATCGAAAAAAATAAGTTTTTTGGGTTCTCTACGTGATGTAGATTCACCAGGTTCCCGCTTGTACTACGAGTTTCCGGACACGTTGTATATTAATCTGTTAAAAAAAAACTTAAGATAAGATGTGGAAAAATGATTATTTTACTAAATTTCCTGCCCCCTGATATAGATATTTTTAAACTAAATATTCATCAATTCAAAAACGCTATTATTACTTAATAAAATAAAATGTATGTTTATTATTGGTTATGTATAACTGTAAATGTGCATTTAAAATAAAATAAAATTTAAAAAAAATATCTTAACCCCTCAGACCTCTGGCATATTTTGTAAGAAGATCAAAATATTTCGGCTTTGCAATAAAATTCAAATAAATGGAATTTTTCTAAATGTATCCAAAAACTAAAAACTGTTTTTGAAAGCTGATGAAATACGCTTTAAAATTTTATAATTCGAAATAAACCCACAATTTTCGAAAAATAATATTAATTCAATTATTTACTGCAAATATAAAAAAATTACTCGGCTCTCATTTTTTCTGACTAAAATAACCAACAACAAAAAAGGCATATTTTTTTAGACAAATTTGTTATAAACTGTATCATCACTTTAGTTTTTTGTCGTTTCATGTGAAAATAAGTAATAAAAAATTTACAAAAATATATTTTTTTTATATTGCTGTCGGAAACTTTTGGTTCCACAAAGATGTATATTTTAATTATTTGTGGTAAACTTTCGGTTTAAATATAAAGTGTGGAATTTTCTCTTTCTAACACTGCTTAGATCATGTTTCTCAGAATAATAGTAAGAGAGACACAACGATTTCTATAAGACCTATGTGAATTCTTCCTAAAAGCGAACAAATTATTTAAAGGAGTTAAAAATAATGTAATATAATACAATAAGTAATATGAGCACATTTACAAAACTAGGGTTGTGTATCAGCTAAAGATTTTAGAAATACAATAAGGTTAACGGTATTCAATGTCTACGAAAGATTAAGGTAATGTATATGGGTAATTAGAATCTAGAAAGAGAAATATAAGCTTTGTTGGGAAACTATTTAAAAACTACGAGAATGTTAAAAACAAAACTGCAAATCCGCTTAAGTTTTCCATTTGAGTCAAGAAATTAGTTCGGACTTTTCCATCTGAGTTTTTAGGATTATGCATCGTCATTTAAATCACGAGAAATATAACTTTTAAATACCATTATTTTGACAAAAGATAAGGCATTACGTCAAATTGTTAGTTTTGTCCTTTTCAATAAAAAAAATAAAGAAGACCAAATAAAACGTAATAAAACGAGAATAATATTTCAGATGAAATGGTTATTTCATAGGACAAATTATTGGAAACTTAGAACACAACACAACAAAATAAAAGTATATAGTATTTAGGAAAATCTGAAGAGATAAGTGTTTTTTTACACAGCTCCACGTAGGAGGCCCTGAAGAAGATTATTCCCCTGTCATCTTTGGGGATGTTGTGTGAAGGGCCCTTTTAGAAAGAAAGGAGAGGAAGTTATGCGAAGGAAAAAGGTAAGTAGGTAGGAAACTGAGGGTCAGTGTGTCCAGGAGTAACGGACGTATGAATCCAAACCTCACGCTGCGGTGCAAGGCGATGTTCCGAGAGAGTCCTGTTAGAGAAATCAAATATTTTTAATTTGGGAGGTGGGAATGGGTACCGCCGCCCCGGGAACCATTTATTGGATTACCAACACCTGTGCCATAGGTCACCCCAAGTGGTTCGCTACGTTTGGTGACTTAGCAGGGGTGACCGGGTTCATGGGGTGAGGTTTGTCCGGATCTTGGCGGCGAATGGGCCTGCCCACCAACTGCGTGGCAGGCCGGATCCAAAAAGAGTTGTTGAGGAAGACCTCTCCAGCAGGACTCTCAGAACTTCGCCTTACCTTCATACGACACCCAGATTCCAACCCACTCCTCATACCTTTTTCCTTCCCACTACTTCCTACCCTTCCTTTCCCTAAAAAGACTCTCCACACAGCATCACCGAAGATGACACAGGCCCTAAGGAGAATTATATTCCTCAGGGCCTCCTGTATGGAGCTAATGTAAAAAAAGGTCTCTCTCAACCAGTGTCTCCCGATCCGGCCTGCCACGCAGCTTGTGGGTAGACGCATCGCCGCCAAGACCCGGACAAACCTCACCCTATGAACCGGGGTACCCCTATTATCATATCAAATGTAACGAATCACTTGGACCTGAGGCAGAGGTGTTGGTTATGCAATAAATGGTTCTCTTATCCATACCCGATTCCCAAATTGAAGAAACCTTTTTAATAGTAATAGATAATAGGCTGTAAGCGCCTCAAAAAAGACAATAGAGAAAACTGAACCATAATAATTTGGGAAGGCTTAAACATGGTTTATTAATCTCAAATACCAGAGAAATTCAACCCACGCTTGGAAGTACCTGACAACCCTGACATATTACAGGTACCTGAAGTAATTCACATTTATTTTAGTACCTCCATCAATAATAACGATAACACAATAATTAATTTAGGGACTATAAAAGCACCTCTTTAGAAATGTGGTGCTTAACTCCCACCGAACAAAGGCGAAAATCATTAAATTTCTGTATAAATAATAATTCCAGTAAACCAAACATTAACGTGAGCCGTAATTACAAAACAGAGGTTTAAGCGTGTTTGTACTTTAATCGGGAGTTATAATGTGTTATTTATTAGTGTAAATAATATGCTTTACGCGGCTGGTTCATTTACAAGGATTGGAAAGCTTTGCGATGGTAACTCGGGTTGAATTAAGCTTTTTTATTGAATCAAAATTGAAAAATTACAAAAATAAACAAATTCCTATTAAATAGTCAACCAAATTTATACCCTGATAATGTGTTTATGTTACTCATTTAAACATGCATAACAGTGAGCTTTGGTGTCACGAAATTCGCCAATTATTTAATGTTTTGAATTTCTAGGTCAATAACTGTTCTTAGAATGCAATATTGTTTTCCTCGTGGGCTAAAAGTTGAACTGAGCTTGTATGCATGTAACTCCATTGGAGGACTGAAAGCCGTTGGCGCTAATAAAAAACTGTCCAAAAAAGCAAAGCTCACAATGGAGAGCTGGTACCTACCCTGATGTGTGGCAGTGTGGAATGAAACTGGCAGAGGAAGGATAAAAGTAGACTGAATGCTTTAGAAATAAGATCCTTGAGGCGTATGTGAAGTAAAACCATGTATGATCTTATGAGAAATGTGGAGATCTGCAAAATGATCTGAAAAATGCAATACTAATGTAAACGTAATGAGTGAGATTTGGGCGTGTAGAGTGACGGACAAAGAAAATAATGTAAGGAGAATATATGACGCAAATGTGAAAGGAAGAAGTCGGGGAAGGCCGAGGAAGAGTAAATCAGATATTTTAAGTACACGCTAAGAGTCAGAATAATAGAAGAGTATGTATGAAAAGATGTATGAATGTGAATGAGGCAAGGAGTGTGTGCCGACCGAGACCGAGTTGTTTGGCGGTCCATACTCTCTGTCTACCCCTACGAGGAAACGGCGTGATGGTTAGTTAGAGAATTGCATTTACGGTTTCATCGAATAACTTAAAGATTTTATTACGCATAAATTTAGTTTTTTCTAATAAAAATGCTTTATCCAAAAATAATATTCCATCTTGCACTTTCAAGACAAGAAAGTTACATTCCCAAAAAAAAAGTGGCTTGAGTGATTTTACCAAAACACAGTCCGTGGTCGATATGTAGGTATACATGTTATCAAAAACCAATGGCAGATGTTTCGATCATAATAAACATCTGTAGGTTCCTTTCACGTAGCTGAAAGTAAGAAAAAGGTTTAGATATCACCAAGGGAGGCGAGTTTTAACTTGCGTGGGTAACTTTAGTAGGTTGAAACGTGCTGTATAAATAAATAAATGTGTAAAACGACATTGTGAACGTGAGTTTTACCCAAGAAGGTATTGTTGGCACCACCGAATTCATTACGTAATCTAGAAGAGGGCAACATTGAGAGAATGTTCTGCCGTAAAGTTCAAACGCGATTTGGTTATGGAAGAATTTCAAATAAATCTTGTCTGCTTAATATTTTCAACTGACTTTACTCGAAAGTAAAACCATGTTATGTAGAAGCTAAAGTTTAGATTCAACGGTTAAAATTAATAGCATTCTTGTTCAAGTAGAATGTAATGAGATTCAATGGTTGAATAATGAAAAATTACGGCTTATTATTTACGAAAAACAACATAACTTAGAAAGTTTACATATTTTTTCAATATCTTCTTCTTCTTTGTATGTCCTATCAGGTCCCTCCGACGTTGGCGATCACTCTTGAAAATGTCTCTCTGTCTTGCGCTGCCCGGAATAGCTTCACACTTCTAATGCCGGTCCACTCTCGTATATTTCGCAGCTAAGACATTTGTCTCCTACCAGGCCCTCGGCGACCCTCTATCTTGCCTTTCAATATTATTTGGAGCAAGTGATACTTCTCCCCTCGAAGTATATGACCCAGATATGAAATTTTCCTGATTTTTAGCCCGCCTGAGAATTTCTGTGTTGGTGATCATGTCAGTCCATGGGACTTTGAGCATTCTCCAGTGAAGCAACATTTCAAAAGCCTTTAACTTGTTCATGGTATTTACTTTCAAGGTCCATGTTTCACATCCATACAGCAAGACCGACTACACATAACATTTTAGCATCCTTAGTTTTAAGCTGATATTGTCATTGCAGAAGAGGGATTTCATTTTAATGAACGCAGTTCTTGCTGCTTCAATTCTGCACCTAACCTCTACATCTGGGTCAAGAGTCTCCGTGAGAATACTGCCGAGGTATCTAAATCTTTCCGCCTTTTCGACATTGCAACCATTTAATTGTTTCACTGATTGACTTTTTCCATATAAAGATTCATATTATGTAGCATGTAATTCTGGGCCATTCAGTCATGCCCGAGCCATTAGAGGTTAGTATTTCCAGCCAGGATAGAAAGCTAGTAATTCTAGCTACATGTAAGCAGAACCAGCTTTGTTTTTCTATATAGTAAGAAAGCCAGTAGGCTAGCATCTCAAGCCAGGATAGTTTAATAGGATGGGGTTCTGTCATTTGAGCTACCCCACCGAAGTTACTATCCTGGCTATGAGTTTAGCTTCATATGGCCGGCGAAGCTAGTACAATAATTGTGTTGTTACCTTAGTCATTACAATGGTACTGGCATAAAATTTCCTAGCATGCCAAGCTAAGAGAGTTAGCCAAGATCTTGCCAGGATAGTAGCTTGCTATCCTGGCTTGAAATACTAGCTTCGGTGACTCGGGCATAAGTCAAATTATCCATCATCAATCCTTTTAAGTGTATTGACTGAGCATATTATGTTATTATTATCTTTTACAAGCTGGTTCCCAGCATGCGTTGCTACGCCATATTCAAAGAAATACATTGTTTCTCCTTGCATGTCCTTTCCCGTGCGTCCCCGTTTCCCTCCCGCATCCCCTACCCTCCCGCGTTCCTCTTCCACCTTCCCCGCCCACCCTCTCCTCTCTTCCGCTCCATCGTCCCGCAAACCCCCCTCCCGCATTCCATATATTCAGTCCCCGTACATTCAGTTATCAAACAGCTCGGGTGCCACCTATTACAATTTTTTAATTCAAATATTCATTTTTCAACATAGATACCTACCTATTTCATACACCAAGTAAAAAAAAAACAGCTACCTGCTAAATTCAATATCATCAAACGCGCAAACTGTCAAACGTGCGAAGTTAAAATAGTCGTTGTTTTCTGAAATTATTCAATTTTCTGCGCAATTTTATTAATTTTTCTTTCCGTAAGAAAAACTTTTTAAAAAGATGTATGAAATAGGTAAAGTCGTTCTGAAGTTATGGCGTGACCAATGGAAACAGGGATTCATTTTTATATATGTATACAGATTTATTTAGAGTTGGTAGTAGAGTAGCGAGTTTTTGGTGAATCTAAGAAAAGAAAATGTTGATAAAGGAACGGTATATTTAATCCGGTATTTATCTCAATATTTTTTGATGCCTGTAATGGCTTGTTTTATGTCCTTCTCAGTAGGATATTTCCTGCGTCAAGGGAGACGTTGTTAATAGGCCTCGTAAGCACTTACTTGAGATGTAGTTGTAGAGTGTAATAAAATACAAATTTTATGTCATAATTCATAATTCTGTAACATCACAAAGAACAATTTTTCATACTCATCTTTAAATAGAATAATGAACAATAGCACCTCTTGAAAGTATTTATTTAACGACCGTTTCAATGGTGAACATATAAAAATTGTTCTTTTCTTTTTTTTTAATGTCCAAGCATAAATTTGACTTTTTATCGGTATTTTAGACAACGAGTAATTTTTTTATTCTGTAAATTAAATATAAACCTAAACTTATCTTCGTACGAAGTATTATAAAGGTGAACTCTGGCGTCATGACCTTTGCACAGCTTTTTCCGTTTTGATTTATCATGTTAACGGTTCCATTTAAGCACAAAAAGGCATCTACTTCATGAGTACCGAAATTCCGATATATGGACTGTAAATTCTAGTGGAATTTTTATTTTAACGTTTTCTACTGTTCTGACTAACATCCGCAACTATTTTTAATAATTTTGTTGGTTTAAAAAAAGATTTGGTAAAGAAATTGATGAACTTATTCGAAACTAGTTAGTAATCAGGTACTGGAAGTGCTTTCTGTTTTATGCGTATTACACACATACCTTTTCATTGTTAACCGACACTGAAGTCATATAGCTGATCAGATGCTCATGTACAAAATTATTAACTCGAAAGTTGACTGCCCGGAGTTGCTAAAGAAAATAAATTTCCACGCGGCGACTCGATATAGCAGACAAAATACCCTTTTCTACATTGATAGATGCAACACCAATTCCAACCAAAATGAATTTATGCGAAGGACATGTAACTACTAAAACGTAAAATTTGCACGTATAGAAACACTTGCTGACATATTCACTGCTAGTTACTTTCGCTACAAATTTCATTGTATCACATTCTAGGTGCGAATAACACTTAACACATATTCATGATGATTAAATTAATTGTACCTAATATTACCTGCGTGGCAACTTTCCCTTATCCCTGACCTCCCCTTACCCGTCTCAATCCAAATACCTATTTCGCAGCCTATTTAAGTATCTATAGTTATAATCGCATCTACTTTATTGTTGTGTTTTTATATTTAGGTTTATCACTTGATGAATCTACACCTGTATTATAATTATTTTTTTTATTGCTGCTTTGTCCTGTTTTTTTTTCTTTTCTTAAATATTCTAGTGTACATTCAGTTACTTTTATGTTTCTAAATACCTAACTGTGAACATTAATAATTGGTCTGTTTTTTTGTCACCCGCTTATGTTATTATGTTACTAATACTGTTTATGTTCCTTAAATAAATAAATAAATAGTATTTTTATTACTCTGAATAAATAAACCAATTTATGCGAGCATAAGAAAAACAGACTTTCAGTATGTATTAAAGTTGCAAGTACCAACCTAAGTAAAAATAAAAATTCCATTTTCCGGTGATATTCGTAATTCAAAGTCGGAGGGCAAATGAGTCAGCGAGTTAAATAATTTGTTCAGGAAAAACACAGACACTTAACACGAAACCGGGAAAATAAATGGAGATAATTTTTTGAGCGTTTATTCCCGTCCGGTATTTGAACAAAGGCCGACGGGCGAACCCTTCCGAGGAACAAATAGCCCCCCGTGAAGATAAGACAAGGCTTTTTTCCAGTTTTTCATGGAATTCGAATGAAACAACCGTTTGAGCTTTGTCAGGGGACCATTATCTAGGAGAGGCAAAAAACCCTTGGCACTATCAAACAGTAGTAAAGGCGAATAAATATTATTTACCCACATTTGTCTCCGCAAATGGCTTTTTGTGCAATAATGGAACAGGCATTTAGCTTTTTCCCCAGGCATTCCGTCGGCCAACATGTTTCAATTAATCTACGTGTCTTTGTACGAGCTTCGATTATTGTATTTATTATTTTTATTCTATCCACAAATTAAGTTCAATAGAGTATCAAAAGAATATCCTTCAGCAATATTCGTTAATGCAAGAGATTGGCTGTCATCGATTAAAATCAATGTGTTCAACAAATAATTCAAAATTATATAGCAAAGTATGGCCTTTGTTTATATTACGGAATAGATAAATAGTACATTTCTCTATTGCGTCAGTTAATTTCGTTAAAAAAATAAACAAGGTTTTAGGGGGTAAAGTACACCAGCGTGACACTGATGCTTATTTGGTGTTCAAAAAAGAAAATTAACTTTGTTCGAAATTCTAACCTCTGCAGGTAGTTTTAAGGTATAAAAGTATCTACTGTAAAACCATTTATCAGTGTAAAAATATTTTTGCACTAGCTGGTTCCCGGCGTGGGTTGCAATGCCATATTCAAAGAAATAAATTGCTTCTCCCTGCATGTCCTTTCCCGTGCGTCCCCGATCCTCTCCCGCATCCCCTACCCTCCCGCGTTCCCCTTCCACCTTCCCCTCCCACCCTCTCCCCTCTCCCGCTCCCTCGTCCCGCAAACCACCCTCCCGCGTTTCATATATTCAGTCCCAGTACATTCAGTTTTCAAAAAACTCGCGTGCCACCTATTACAATATTTTATTAAAATTTTCATTTTTCGTACATTTCAAATATTCGTTTTTGTATATTATAAGAACAATCAATCAAATTTAGTACCTAACATCGGTACCTATTTAAAATATCTATAATTTTTAAAATCCATAGACAATTCTTTTCATACACCAAATAAAAAAAACGGCTGCCTGCTAAATTCAATTTCATCAAACGATCGAACTGTCAAACGTGCGAAGTTAAAATAGTCGTTAAATTTTCTGAAATTATCCAATTTTCTGCGCAATTTTCTTATTTTTTGTTTCCGTAAAAACCTTCTGCACAGTAATAGAAAACTTTAAAAAAAGATGAATGAAATAGGTAAGGTCGTTCTGAAGTCATGGTGTGACCAAGTGAAACAGGGATTCATTTGTATATATATTTATATTTGAAAAGAAAAATAATGGCATTTTTATTATATGGAAGTCAGTGCACTTTACTTCCGTACATCCTGAATGCACCTATACTATTTTAATTACTTAACTTTGAAAGGTGTTGATTTTTTTCTGACATATCACACTGTCTCCAGTAACATTTTTGATGATTTTTTTCTTCATTTTAAAACATTAAAAAATCAGTAGGCATTGGACAGATACGGGGGTCGGGATGGAGGTTTGTTTGGTCACTCGGCTGAGTTATCAATGATGATATGTTGAAAAAAATATGAATATGTTGAGAAGAAAAAAATTTAATCAATTTATTCACCGAAGACCAAAATTTTGTTCATATTTTTTACTTCCAATAATGTTAGGTATCACTTGGTTAAAGTTAGTGAAGTACATTATTAACATCCTGTATATGAGTATAATGAAAATACAAAAATACAAGGTTGATAATATAAAAAAGACAAAGGCCGACGCTTGGGTGCATATTGTAAATGTACGAAATATACATATTATGAATATACTCAAATTATGTTTTTAAAATCACTATTGAATTTTCTCTTTTTATAATAAGGCAAATATTGGATTTTAAGAGAGCGGAAGAGGTCACGAGACTGGTCGTGAATATTGCTAGCGTTGAGTGAATGATGTGACTAAATAAAATAATTATTTTCTGACCGGTCGGTGGGTGAGTTGGCATCGTGTTTGGTATTTTGGCCTCACCGAGGCGTCACGTATTCAATTCCTCGGCTGGTTAAGTCCTCCATCATGTTACAAGCAACATTTTCCGCTTTCTGTGATTGTAGTTGGAGATTTTTAAATATCGTGAGTTTATTCATAACCCGGGAATGTTTAAAAAAATTAAAGTGAGGAACTGGTCACATCATATTACTCATTAGTTCAATAAATAAATTTAAAAAACTTTTTTATGTCCAAGGCACTTACACGCAGCGCGCTAACTCATGACTAAGATCGTCATCTGTCGTGCTACACTATGGTTGAAAGGTACTAAGAGTGGCAACGTTGCAAACGTCAAAATTTTAAAGTTACTACATAAATTACTAAGAACTGGGTCCGTTAGACCCTTTAGCGAGTCCTTAAATGTTAAAATGATCTTCAAAACTCCATAATAAGCCTCAAACTATTAAGCTGATTACTCATGAATGTGAAAAAGGTATAAAACCTTTGACTTCATTTATTTAAAAAACATAACAAAATATTATGCTTAATAAATTTCAAAAGTGTTAACTCTGACTTTATCCCTTTCCATTCGGTCATTCCTCGTGCCACTCTAAATTCATTCAGTTCACCCCAATTCTGGGTACTACAGACCCCGGGTAGCGTATTTACAAACCCTAACGCGTTTGAGTCGCTTTAAATTTTCAATATCAAAATTTAAATATTTAGAAATAAAATTATTAATTTCTAATATACACATTGGAAAGAATATTTTATCTAGATTTTAGAACATTTTTTTGTTTTTGCAAAGTGATAAAAATTTTCAATATAGAGGTGTATTTACAATATATGGGAATAATATTAAAATTTAAATATTTAGAAATAAAATTATTAATTTCTAATATACACATCAGAAAGATTATTTTATCTAGATTTTATAACTATTTTTGTTTTTACAATGTGATCAAAAATAACCAATATAGAGGTATATTTAAAATGTAAATTGTCGTTACCGCGACTGAATCGGTATAGGTTTTGTAAATACGCCCCCGGGTATGGCTTCAGGCAGTTCGGACTCTTCTTTGGTCATCATAAATAAACTGGGGATGATAAATTAAATCGTTTAACTATCTTACTTTGATAAATGTACTACTAATGAATGAAATTTGTTTGAGTGGAAAGAGGAAAACATAATAACATTGCTTTATTAAACGAATGAGAAATAAAGTCATTTAAAAAAAAAACTTTCAACCTAGATATGCAGAAAAGTCAATAGATGTCGTTTATTAAAATAAAAATTCATATATTTACTCAAGACTGCCTAGATTACATTTAATTCGAAAATGAAGTTTTATTTTATTTTATTTTTATTTATAATTTATATGTGAATACCTCACAAGAGTCTCAGCTGCTCCCGCCTGGAGCCAGTGACACGGCAGATGATGCCAGACTACGGTATCCTCATTGGGATATTTGTGAGTCTGAAGGTAGTGGGGAGGGGAAGGAGATGTGGAATAGGAAGTTGGGGAAGTACCTGGCTATTCAGATCTGGACACCAAACACGTCTAAAGCCATTTCAAGCAATGTTTAAATTCTGAATGGTGGTATTACACCAGAGCGTTACTGAGAGCATCTTTCACTCTGGAAAGTGCCGCAAATATATTATATATTATTTTAAGTGAATTAATCGTGAAATAACACAAATTAATCAAAAAAATATATTTGCCCACGCCGGGATTCGATCCCGCGACCTTCGGATTGCGAGTCATGAGCCTTCCCCTAGATCACGTCGGTCATTAAATAATGTTGGTAGTTCTTAGTCGAATAAAGTTAAAAATGACCGAAGGGGATAGGGTCGAACTAGCTCAGTGATTAGAGCAGAGCTCCGGTAAGACTAAGGTCCTGGGTTCAGTTAGTTCAACTTAATAGTTGTGACCGTATCTTTCAAATATTTGGTTGAGAGTCGCTAATATTTTCTTCAACGATTAAAAATTTAGTTAAAAAAGTAATTTTCAACTCAATAAATGATATATCCAAGGAAGGTTTCTACAGCTTAATGGGTAAATAAATTAACTTGCAATAAAAACTAACCATAGAAATTGAATTACGTAATTATGAAGAAAACTAATCACGTAGGCGTATCATGCGGTTTGTAACATACAAACATACATTTACGTTTTAAGCGAATATCTTATTGTTGGATAAACATTTATCTAATCGAAGTAAAATACCATTTCTATCAATCATTTTTATTTATTTTTAAAACAAAAGCAAAACATTATCGGGTTACGAATAACCTAACAATATTTTTTGTAAATCTCCTATAATCACAATAACACAATATAAAATAAAACTTATTTTTCGGTTCATAAATATTATTAGTTAGGCCGCAGTGTTTCTTAACCGTATTGAAAGAATCATCCCTTTTACCACAGTAAAATTATCCAGCGCCCCCCCCCCCCCTCCCATATCGCCCCATCCCATCCCACTATCCCATCACGCCCCCCCCCCCGTTGTGGCCAATATAATCGTGACCAGTGGTGAATCTGGAAGCGCTACGAGTATAGTCACGATTATACTGACTACAACGGAGGGAGCGTAATGGGATAGGTGGGTTCCTCGTTTATTTACCAGAGCTTGTTAAATCGCTGCACCTAAAGAAAGTGTGTCAATATATCAGTGTAAACAGCTCGTGAATGAGCTTTTTTCTATATTAACACAATGCCCAATCGAACTTCTGTAGCGCCCCCTAAATGCTAACAATTTAAAAACGGCCCCTTCGACCTCCAAAACGCCCCCATTAAGAATCACTGAGTTAGGGTAAGAACTATTTTACTTAACTACAAGATAGCAAACTGATCTTTGTGCGATGTATGCAATCTTATGAATGAATATAATTAACACACCTAGACTAAATATTTGAAGGTAGGTATTACCTAATTACCGAAACTTCGCGTCGTTACGTTAATATTAAAGGAAAATTCATGGATATTGTCAGGCAGAGAGATCGATTGACGAAAAATATTCGATAAAAGATTAGGAGAAAAGCCTCCGAATCCGTATCCTGAATAACTAGTTTCATGTTGGTAGCAATCAATGGCATTGTTTTCATAAATGGAACAATAGTCATCCAATGCACTAACTCTTCAATAATCTTCCTCAAACAAAGTGACGCATGACGTGTCTAAATTGTTTACTGTTTTGTATTTGACCCTCCACTTTGTTTATCTAACCAAAAATGATTTACAATTGAAAATTGCAAAGCAAGGCGTATTCCATATATAACAAAAATCGATTTAGATTCGATTTCATCATGGGCTGATGAAAAGAAATTATTATTTAATACAAAAAAGTGTGTCGCAATGTCATATACACGTTCGAGAAACCCCATCAAATTTGATTACAGTATTAAAAAAGATATATTGTCACCAGTAAAATCCATTAAGGACCTTGAGGTAGTCTTTGATCTTAAACTTATATTTTCAGACCATATATTGCAGTTGACAACATCATGCTACAAGCTTCTAGCGTTTGTCATAAGATCGTGCAAACAGTTTTCAAAACATGAAGCAATGATGGCTATGTATAACTGCATTATATGGTCTAAAATTGAATACGCCTCTGCTGTATGGACCCTATACCAGAAAAAATTCATTGAGAAATTGGAACAGATTCAAAAAAGTTTCTTAGATATCTGTATTGAGAATGCACGGGGAGTACCCGCGATTCATGCATCATGAAGATCTGCTCACAGAAACGCGTTGTCAAAGTCTCCAGTCGAGGAGGAGTGGGGCCCTCGCGGTAACGGAAAAACCATTAATAATTTAATAGATAGCTCATACCTCCTGGAATGTTATAAGTTGTAAGTGCCAAACAACTACAGCCAGGGACGGTACCACGATCTTCGATGTATCCCACATAGCAGAACGGATGCATTAGCTCGGCATAGCATGATACGAGGTATGGTGTTGTTAAATAACGCTTCCAAAACTGTTGACATCTTTAACCTTCAAAAATTCAAGCCTTGAAGAATTCAAGAGGCATTTACTCATTACCCGCAATAATATTATGCATTTATCTCATGTTACTATTTAAAGTTTATTTTATTTGTGTCACATGTTATTGTAAATGGACACAGAGTCTGTAATACACAATAAAAAAATAGAAAAAAAAAATACCATGATATTACAATGACAGGCTTTGAAAAAATCTGAACCCGTTAATCCTTTTGCTTCGGATATTAAAAAACGATCTGAACGTAAGCACCAGTCCCTTATAATGTAAGCACATACGGGAAGCAGATAAATGTCACATTATGACGTGAATAAATGTACGTGTGAGTAAATTCAGAAAAGTTTTCAATTAAGCTGCTTATCTTTACAGCGTAGGCGCATAAAAAATATCAAGAGGGAAATAAAAGACGCTATGATCCTTATCGATATTACCTACTTGAAAGCAATCGTTTCGTTGATTGTATTTCGTGTTTACAATAGATACACATAAAAAGCTTTGAAATGCCGTTCCACTAATAACAAGAGCATTCTACATTACATATCCGCGTTTTTGAAGAAATACCCATCACAAAAGATCAATGAAACGTGGCTATAAAAAATCTATGTTCACTGAAATATACATGTGAATTTGGCAACGTGTATTTCGATTAACTCAGTGAAATCCCCTACCTCCAACATGACACGTTTCTCAAAAAAGAAAAAGCACGGATATATTTTTTTGATTATTTTGTTTTCTGGTTCATGAATTTTCAAAGGTCTAATTTTAATAGGGTACGCGGTTAGTAATACTCAAATCCAATAATTTCTAGCCTGAATCAAAAAACAAATAACGTAGCTCACGATGTGTATTGTTTAAAAAATATGTTAAAAATAAAATAAAAAATAATGAATCTATTATCAACTAACAAAAAATATTGTCTTACAACCCAATCATGGATTTGTTCCCCTACCCACCCACTCTACATTAATACCTACACACCCACTCTACATTAATAAGTGGCAACGGCTCCACCCCTACCATAATAAAACATTGCTCCCATCCATTATTCGAAACTGTCAAATTAGTATAAGCTTGCCCTGAAGAAGAAACGTTTGTTCTGAAACCGGTCGGATTTACTCATTATATAAGTGGTTCAAACAAAGTTGAATTGTTTCATTTATCAAATAGGTTTCATGTTATTTTGTCTATTTATAAATCAGCTAGAAAAACCCATCAAAATCTTTGAAATAAAATATTAATATTCTACTAATATCTATGCCAAGAAAAAAATACACTTAAAATGTAGGTAGGCTTAAGCCTAGAGCGACATTGTAAAAATCCAATGTCAGTATTGTAATACAGAAAGAAAAATACGTCTTCTATCATTCTCGTAAAAGTACTTTAAAAAAATTTATACACGTGTCCCGGCAACCTGTCGATTTATTAATGTTAAAATATAAATTATGCCCTTTTAAAAATTATTTAAAATATTATATTTCTAAAATTTCAGTACCTTGATTGAACATTGTGTCCTATAAATATATTTTTAATTTTTTTTGCAGAATATTGAATAAAACGAGAATTTTTGAGCATAGGAAGGCAAACCAACGTTCACATCTTTCCATTTCTGTTTTCGCTAAAGCTTCCACCGAGAACATAGAATGTGGATGTTGTTTATACGACCGACACACTTGTGCTACACAAGAATATAGCACGCATATAATGTGGTCTGATATAGGTATTATACGTAAATCCAAAAAAAGGAAGTTAGATACAATATCGCTCCACCTTAGTAAGCATAATATGAGACAGTAAGCAATTCCATAAGTGAATTTATTAAAATGTTTATCTCTATTTATTAATAAATAAACATCCCGTATATTCCAACCAAACATTTATAATAATTCTCTCCTCATAATAATTACGAGCGTATGTTGTTAATACTAATAATAATAATAATAAGTAATCGTCTTTGTAAGTTAAACACCAAAGCAAAAGCAAGGAGTACAAACAAACTGTGTACCTAAAAACATAAACTTTTAAATTGAAAAAAAAAAACAGTTTCTTTTACTTGCTCCTTTATTCCACACTAACAAAAATAGGAAACCAATGTTTTTTTATGTATCTTTTATTATCTAGTTGTTCCATTATTCTTCTACTAATCTGTTATTTATAATATATTTATGTAAGAATGTACTTATAATGTGTTTATCTACCTGCTGACAAACTACTGGAGAAGATTAACAAGTATTTATAAGTGATACAATATGTAATTACAGTAAATAAGGTTGGTAAATTGACTTGTACTAGACTTACATAGCACAGCATGATGCCCAGAGCACCACCTGTCACGTCACGTCAAACAGCATATCCAACAGCATTATAACCGACGAAGGCACACACCGACACACTTGAACCCTTCAACATCATTTTGTTCATTCATCTTGTTACATCGAAAACCGATAAGCGATTCGATAAAACCGACGAGAAGAACGAGCAGAACACGAAACTAAAATTCAAACGGATAGAAAGATAAAAATCGAAACTTTTTAACACTAACACAAACCACCAACTAAAAGCTCGAATTTTACATTCGAGCTTAAAACTGTTTGTAAATTTTTTTAAAATTCCTTTTAACACAATATTCTATGCACTTTTTTGTTCACAACGAAATGTTTTCTGTTATCTATTTTTATATCTGTGAATTTCAGAACTTAATTATAGTTTTATATTTTACAGCAATATTTTTTGTTTCGATAAACCTTTTTGTATACAGAAAGTATTTGTAAAAATCTGCAGATATTAAACCTGGAAAACGAAAGATTTTCTATTTACGTATCTCGCGAAAATCAAAATATTCGTTCGGAGAGCGCCGCCAGAGCACCGTCCGCTCCGCAGGAAGTCGAATAACTTTCTGAGCTGTCAAAAGGGAAGTAGGGAAGACGTTAATATTTGTGCGCGCCCTGAGCTGCGCAGCTTCCGTTGCCATGGTAACCGTATTATGTATTTTGGTGCTCCCAAAACAAATCACAACTTTTACTAGAAAAGACACGCGATGATTCTGATAACAATTAAAACTTTGGAAGCTGTTACGGAAATTATGGAAACAAACTTTGAAGAAAAAGTTTGCGCTAATAATTTTTAAAAGGGTTAAAATTTGTTAAAATACCGTATCTTAACAATGATATCCATGATTTTTTTTCAAACAGAGCTTATTTTTAAGGAGATTTTTTATGCCATTTATTACTATCATTGTCGAGATTAGATAGAATCTAAGAATTCTTAATAAATTGTACAGCGCCCTTGAGGTGATTTTTAACAAAAACGGAGCTATACAACAATTATTTTTATTATTATTATTATTAAAGAAAATTCAAATCTCTGATAAACCACAGTGGTAAAACTGCAGGTAAAAGATAAACTTTTTTAGTGCAATATTTTTCAATATAATAAGAGGAAGAATGCAAAAATCCGAGTGAAAGCAAGTAGTAAAACTGGTTTATTATTCATCTGACAATACATATCAGGCAGAATACATATCATTTCTCAAGGTTGGGACCTTACTTGAAGAAACCGTGGAAGAATTTATTTGCATATTTGAGGCGATATTTCGTTTACATGAATCTTACTAACTTCTTCTTCTTCTACTTCAATGGCGCTACAGCCCATTTCGAATCTTGGCCTCCTTCAAAATAAGCCTCCACCGCCCTCTGTCCTCGGCCGTCGTCTTCCAATCTGCAACATGGAGTAATCCTCTCGCATCCTTCCTGACATCATCCTCCCATCTCAGTCTAGGTCTGCCCGCCTTTTGTTTACCTCCCGGGTGTCCTGTCAGAACCTTCTTCGGTACTCGTGTGCTTGGCATTCGGTGCACATGTCCGGCCCATCTTAATCTTTGGAGTCTTAAATGGGTGGAGAGTCTGGGAGCTTGGTAAATATCATAGAGCTCATTATTGTGGCGGATTCTCCATGCCTCTCCCTCTCGCACCGTTCCTAAGATTCTTCGAAGTACCTTTCTTTCGAAGATGTCCATATGTTCCGCTGACTTTGCTGTCAGTGTTCCCGCCTCACATCCATAGGCCAAGACCGTTCTGATAATTATTTTATATAAGGTTATTTTGGTTTTCCTATGGATGTTTCGGGATTTGAACACTGGCAGCAACGAGAAGTAAGTTTTGTTAGCAGCTGTAATGCGCTTTCTTACTTCTACTGGGTCTTCTGAATCTTACTAACGTTGGCTAAAGAAGGAGGTAGCGCAACACGCCGTGTTGCGCTACCTCTTTCTTTAGCCAACGTTTCGGACAGCGTTGCAGTCAGGGCAGATCCGGCAGATCCGACAGATGTGTGATCTGTCGGATCTACCCTGATGAGGGACACTGCCTGAAACGTTGGCTAAAGAAGGAGGTAGCGCAAGACGGCATAACACCCCAAAAACAAATAACGAAAATACTTTTGGCCGTGAAAATCTAAGAACGTGTCTGTTAAAAAGTTGTTTTTTTACATGCGTTCACACATTTCTAACGAAAAAATACATTTTGTTGTAGTTTACGCACAAATATTTTAAAAAGTAATTAACAATTTTATTTTAATTCTTCTCAATGGAAAGATAGGAAAAGCATCAATCTATCTAAAGCGTGTAATTTTTGTATTTATAACGTAAACCGATTCGTATTAAAGATTAATCTAAATTAATAATTTATAGCTTTTAGAGTTTTAATATGACTGAATAAGAAAAAGCAGTCAAAGTGAAATCATATGAGCTTAAAACCGGTCACCAACTTAAGCAGATATATGCGTTAGAAATACGACAGCAGTCAAGTACAATAAGCGTGTTTATACGTCAACGCGTGTATCTCCATAGAAATCGTTATAACTCTGTTATTCTTTTAGTGACATCCCTAAAAGGTCGATAGTGGAATAAGCTGTATTCAAGTTGTCCATAGAAATACATAACAAGAATATTCTGTCATTCGCGCAATCTGACACATAATTTTTCCCGCCAAATTTCGGACCGGCGCGTGGCGGCTCGACCCCGCTCGACATTGTTAATTTTTATTAAATATTTTTATATGAAATGATAAAAAAGTGAGGTTACACAAGTGCTTATTATACATTTATACAATAGAATAAGTATTGTTGTTTACATAATCTGTGATTTTAGTACCGTTTTCATATAAAAATATCACGTGAGTCATTTTTAAATTTGTTTAATGTTTGCATTCTAAATTTTAATATTTACAAATGTTAATATTTATTTGTAATAAAATAATTCGAAAGCTTATTTTGTAACCTTTCTAAAACAGTTTTTACTATTCGGCTACGTTCAGAAATGTTTCATTTATAGAGCTTTAATTGTGAAGCGGTAATAACACAAAGTTTTCGTAAAATGTCATTTCGTTTGAGACATCACAAGCGAATATTCGCGAAAATTCGGAAGGGTTAAAATAAAATTATAAAGGGTGGTTTAAACAAAGTACCAGTGATTTAGTTTATCTATAACGTCATACGACAAAGTGTGCCTTTAAATACAATATCATTCAATTTCTACAGAGGAAATGAGGGTGCTTCCATCGTACCTACCGAGTATCAGCGATTCTTTAGTAAATGTAATACAATTCAAATAAATATGTTACTTTTTATTAACGACCATTATTATTTACCAGAAGTTGTAAAGCTAGACTTTATTGTTATTTCTGCTGCAATTTAACAAAATAATTGACCATTTTATCATTGTGTTGACACAAAACGCACTAAGTACTGCGATCCCTTGCCAAATGTCTTTGTCACTATATGTAACCTCTTGGTAACGCCCTTTTATTCATCGTAGAAATGGCGTTTGTGAAACAAATAAATGCTTTTCCGTTGGATAATTTGCAATAATTTTTATAACAGATATCGATCTAATTCAGACTGTTGTTATTTTTATACCTTTTAACTGAAGACAGACTTATTTACAGACTTAGAGTGTAGGCTTAGGTGAGTGATATCAATTAAATACAATAATGTACGCGAGTACGAGATGAACATTTATAAGGTTATTTACAGGTTATAGAGCTACGTACTAACTAACGTGCTGCCGGTAGGGAAAGAGGGCGAGCAGATGCATACATCTCCTTTTATACCGAGATCTGTTGTCTCGCTCTTACATTTTCAAAAAGCAGGCGTGCCACCCAAAACCTTTCTTACACAGACAATAAATTGTTCAAAAACCGAGTCTCTTTTTAGATATTTGTTTAGGTAGGTATGAACCAAATATTTATGTGTCAAATACTATAATAACTTACCAAACCTCTTGCTTCTCATTTTGAATCATATTGACAGAGTACAATAATAGTATTTTTTTAAATTCTCTTCTTTGTATTATGTAGGTACTAATATACTGCCAAAACACCCCAAAAACAAATAACATAAAAATGCCAAAACATTATTTTTTGTAAGTTTCGCACAATCTAAGCTAATTTCAAAATACGTTGTTTCTTCGACTCGTTTTTGCGTAAGTCGGCTAGTATGCGGAACGAGCGATTGGCATCTGTTTTTCCTTTACATAATCTGGCCTCTTCAAGACATTATTAATCCCTCACTACTTAATACCTTAATCCGCCTCTCTAGGCCTCCCGACAGGTGGCGATATAGTTTCCCTGTCTTTACACTGTATAAATAGGGACGCACTTGTGAGACGTCACATTAAAAAAAACACTGAGGCACACCGTCTAGGGACGACTCGTTTGTGCTAGTGTCCAAAATAACCGTGCCTTTCGGTATTGTTAGCAAACGTAGCAATCAGTGCTATCTATTGGTATCTACATATTGTACTACTTGTCTAACGAAATATTGATAAAAGTATCATGTTGGCTTTCTTTTAAAATTATATTGCCTACGTTTATTTGGCGGATAAATATGTAAAATTTTATATAACAAGTAATTGGCTTGTAAAATAAATAAATTAATCGGTTATTTTTATATTCCATGGGATTAAGGTAATATCAATCGACATCAGCTACAGCCACAGCTTAGCCATCCTCAGCCAAAACTTGCACGAAGGGTGTTGCCTGGGGTAGTTTTTTTTTTAAATCAATTAATTCGTTATTTTTTCTATTTCCCACCCTGATTACAATTTTTGTGGATGGCGTCTTGCACATAAGAATCGTAATTTGCTGTATGTTGTGAGGTTGAAACATCGGTAAAGCCATTTGAAGCAACGCAACGTTTCCATTCTAAATTAACAAGTCCTTTTACACCTACAAGTAAAAACACAATACATTCAAAAACAATATTTTCGAAAGTTGATATGTAAGTTTACTAGAAGCAGTAGAAAGCTTTATTCTAGTAAAGCATTATAAAACTACGGCCTTGGAAGCTTCCAAAAATAGCAAATTTAAAGCGAACGCTTTGGTAGAGGAATTTCTAGAAAATGTCATGTATTTTCTACGACTTACATAGATTACCCAAGAGAAGTTAATCGAAGCTTTGGAACAGATACGGAACATGGAATAATCTGTAGACCTTTAAAGGGAGCCTTACAACATTGAGAATTTTGCTCCGTTTAGTTTTTATAAATTGTGAAGCTCTATTTTTGGTTTCAATCTAATTAAAGCTATTTAAATATATTGAGACGTGTGGTTGGAAAAATAATTGATAAAAAAAAACTTCTTGCAAATTTTTCAAAAAGAAATCCTTAATTACGTTTGCTTCGAACAATGTTCTCGGACGTGATAATCGCTACTATTTTGTAAAACTTAATGTGGGTATCTGTTCAAAATTAAGAAGATTGGTCTATATCGATTATAAAAATCAACTCTTATTTCTCAAATTAAAAATACATTACATTCAAAAGAATCCTAAAATCTAGATCTAGACAGTCCAAATAAATTGTTAATTTAATCAAGAAAGAATTTCGATATTTGATTTTTTAATAAACTAAGATTAAAATTTGTATTGTTTTAGCATACAGACACGACCGCAACAGATTCACATCGGTGTTTCTCTTCACTGGGTAATTTGCTGAAATAGTGAGTCTGTCATTACTGAAACGTTACAAAAAAAATAAAGCCAGCAATATCTCGGAAGCCCAGTAAAAACTGAATACCATAAAATAAAACGATTTGATAATAATCGGCCAAATTAACAATACGTGTTCAGGGAACGAGCTAATTTTCCACTTCAAAAAGCAGATTTGAATAAATATGTGCGTAGGCGCTCCAACTACATACAAAATACAGTAGGATTGAACATGAAACGCAGTGAAGTGTTAAATTCAAGCGAAATTGACGAAACTATGTCTTTTATGTCTTTTATGGACGGATAGAAAATCGTCCAGATCCTCGTAAATCAAATCGAAAAAAAAGTAATAATTTTACAGAAAATCCTAATTTAAAAATAAATAGATGTTTTTCATTTGAAGCCATCACGGTAATATTTATTTAAAAAAATAACACTAAAATCGATACAGGAGAATCTAAAGGAAATCATAATCAAAATCTCTCCGGGCGTACGTTAACCCTTGAGGATGCTGTACGAAGTATTTTTACAATTTTTGTACGAAATAATTTTTCTTATTATGAAATGACAAGGTCGTGACCTAATATTTACGGTTACCTGTAAATTATAAATGTCTGTAAATCATGACGAAAATTTTGTGGCTAGATGAGATAAATTTAACTTAGCAATATCTAACAAAAAGTTTCGAAGCCTAGGCAAACCGTTCTAGTTTAAAAAAAAATGGAATATACTATTAAGGCTATGTCTTTTAGGAGTTGATCCGGCGACATTTGGTCCGGCGACAGTTGGTCCGGCGACATTTGATCCGGCCGACATTTGGTCCGGCCGACACTTGATCCGGCGGACAGTTGATCCGGCGGACATTTGATCCGGCGACAATTGATCCGGCCTGATTTTTTCTTCAAGTAAGTATGTAAAGAGGATACACGGCCGTACAACCAAAGTCGATGTATTTATATCTGAAGGCATCTTGAGTGAAAATCCGCTGTAAAAATATTTTTATTAACAATAATTTCGACTCTCCGAAGAAGCATGCGGCAATACAAAATACGACATACTTATACGTGCAGTCAGTTTAACAAAAAAACCGTAAAAGATTACTACTTGCGTATAACTTTTTAATCTGAAAATTACACTAGAGTCCCAACTGCTCTCAACCATCTCGAGCCAGTTAGTGCCAATGGCATCCCCAAATTTGTTATGGTGTGATACTGAGGGTAGTTGGGAGGGGAAGGAGATGTGGAAAATGTACCTGGCTATTCAAATCTAGTCACGTCATTTCAAGTAATCCGATTAAACCTACATAAACTGTACACCAGCGAACAAATTACAAAAATCATATGATATAATTTTTTTAATATTTTTATTTTTTAGAACTTTTATCAAAACACAAGAGTCCCAACTGCTCCCGACCGTCTGGAGCCAGTGAGATTATGGCATTCCTAATTTTGATATATTGTGAGGCTGAAGATAGTGGGGAGGAGAAGGATATGTGAAAAATTTCCCTGGCTATTCAGATCTAGTCACCAAACACGCCTAGAGCCGTTTTAAGTAAAGTTTCAATTCTGAATGAAATCTGACGAATAGCAAAATACGACATTCTTATATGTGCAACATCTACTTAAGATTTAGGAGACGGATATGTTTACCGTCGCCCTGGGAACCATTTATTGGATAACCAACATTCCTGCCATAGGTCATCCCAAGTGGTTCGCTACGTTTAGTGAATTAACAGGGGTGCTTGGGTTCTTGGAGTGAGGTTTGTCTAGGTCTTTGTGGCAAATGCTTTTCCTCATCTACTGCGTGGCGGTCCAGATCAGGAGAGGCTGCTTGAGGCAGACATAATCTAGATCTCTCCAGCCGGACTCTCTCGGCCCATCATCTTGCACCGGAGTGGAGGAGGTGGATTTATACGTCTCTCACTCCTGGACATATTGTGCCTAAGATTCCTACCCACCCCTAATAAATTTTTCTTTCTCAGAACCTCCTCTCCTTCCTTTGATTAAAAAAGACCCTCCACACAGCGTCCCCAAAAGATGACATCGACCCTGAGTGATTTTTTCTCACAACATATCAAAATTAGGAATGCCATAGTCTCACTGGCTCCAGACGGTTGTGAGCAGTTGGGACTCTTGTGTTTTGATAAAAATTCTAAAAAATAAAATTATAAAAAAATTTAAATCATATGATTTTTGTAATTTGTTCGCTGGTGTACAGTGTATGTAGGTTTAATCGGATTACTTGAAATGACGTGACTAGATCTGAATAGCCAGGTACATTTTCCACATCTCCTTCCCCTCCCCACTACCCTCAGTATCACACCGTACCAAAATTGGGGATGCCATTGGCACTCACTGGCTCGAGACGGTTGAGAGCAGTTGGGACTCTAGTGTAATTTTCAGATAAAAAAGTTATACGCAAGTAGGAATCTTTTACGATTTTTTTGTTACACTGACTGCACGTATAAGTATGTCGTATTTTGTATTGCCGCACGCTTCTTCGGAAAGTCGAAATTATTGTTAGTAAAAATATTTTTACGGCGGATTTTCACTCAAGATGCCTTCAGATATAAGTACATCAACTTTGGTTGTACGGCCGTATATCCTCTTTACATACTTACTTGAAGTAAAAATCTTCTAAAGGATCAGGCCGGATCAATTGTCGCCGGATCAAATGTCCGCCGGATCAACTGTCCGCCGGATCAAGTGTCGGCCGGATCAAATGTCGGCCGGATCAAATGTCGCCGGACCAACTGTCGCCGGACCAAATGTCGCCGGATCAAATGTCGGGTCACCATATATAAATATGGGTGGTGCATTTGATCTAGTAACGCTGAATTAAAAAAATATATTAATATAATTAAATATACATAATAAATTTTGTACAACGAAAACGTTTACATGGACATGTTTAATTTTCATCGAACCTTCGAAGAAATCCATAAGTTATGTCATTGTCGTGATAGAAATTCTATTAAAAAAATCAGAGTTTGCAATTTACATGCGGTGGAAATGAAACCTTCAGAAAACTAAAGTAGACAGGAGTGGGAAGACTACAAAGCACTTTTTTAATCAATGTGAAGGATGATTTTTTCTATATTTGTGTCTTCGAATTCCAGTGCACCTTTTCCTATACATTTGGTCACCTTATTAATATTTCTTCTTCGGAGTAGATAGATGTCGCTTTATTTTGTGTTTTCTTTGCCTGATTATTTTGGAGTGGTTTGAAAATTAGATATTGAGTTTACCAAAATAAAAATGATATTTTTTTTTTGATTTCGTAGGATTCGATCCTTGGTCGGCTGAATCTGAATGTCTGGCCGCTAAGGTTCGTCAGGGACTATATACCACTAGGACAAAGGAGACTTACTTTGGACCGTGGATTTATCGTATTATATTGAAACCGAGTACCCATGAAATAAATAAATATTTTATTGCTATCTCATTCTCTTGCAGGCTAAATCCTATAGATGTATTTGTTTGTCTCTTTTTAGTGTTGCTCGCTTCCGTTTCATCGAGTTTAAAATCACAACGGTGCTAAAGAAGTTTTTACTTCAAATCTCCAAATCTCCAAATTGTACTCCTAAAAATATCATGACGATAATCGTATTATCTTGTCAAAAAATATGCAAAATAGACGTGGCTTGAGAGGTGACAACTACCCTCGTAAGATATTGTCTCCATGAAAGATACAAAGAGATGCCCTTCAGCAGAGGGTCTACGTGACAAAAGATTTTCCACCCTTCGTTTCACCTCCCCCCTGGCAGTTTTCCACTCCACGAGCTGACGAGGCAATCCTCAAAATTCAGGGCTGGCATGACAACTAGGTGAATAGAATTGGACACCGTTTATCAGATGTAAGTCGCGTATTTATTTATGCACAGATCAATAGTTTCACTAAGGCGTTCCATATAACTTTATGAACGAGTTTTGTCTGTCCACTGGAGCGTTTTTGGCCACATTTTGTCTAATTTTTGAAAATTTTAAGGGAAAACATGTTTTGGATTCATTTCAAAAGTTTCCGCAGGTTGGAATCTTCGATAATCACAAGGCCTAACTTAATAGTTTCACGGTTGAATAAGAGATGTCTCTCATCTTAATTATTAGTTGCTGCATTCCGCGAACCGAAAATATTGAAATATTTTTTCGTCCAAATCATAACAGGTGTTAATATGATTGTAAAAAAAAATTCATGTTCGAGTTTGAATTTAAATCAGTTAATATCAACTAGACCACAGACAATTTATAGCTGTATTATATACTTATATATATATATTATAAAATATTACATATTGCTCCAAATAGGTACCAAGTAAGGCAATTTTAAAGCAAATAATATACAGACTTTACGCGATCATAAATAATTTAACGATTTTATTATTTTGTATTTATTTTTTTTTAAAGAAAGACAAATATTCCCGGGTTACGAATAACCCAACAATGTTTGAAAATCTCCTACTATCACCACAGAAATCCTAAAATGTTGCTTGCGTTGTGATGGAGGGCTTATCCAGCCGAGGAATCGAACACGCGACGCCCGTGTGGGACCCAAGCGCTATGCCCACTCAACCACTGACCGGTCATTTATGAATCATAAAAATATGGGATAAGCGGTCAAACATGGATGCATTCACTGGCTCTTTATCTGTCTCCAATTCAGAGGTATGATATTTTGAATGAGGGCGGGAAATTTCTAAACCGAACGCTTAAAAATTCCCTACTGCTTTAGGCTGAAATTATTAATCATATTGCGGAACAGTCCAGTGGATAAAAAACAATTATTAACAGAAAATAAAGTAATACAATTTATTTGGTCTACAATATGAATACTAGTGACAGAGAGATCGTACGTGAGGTCATCGTTCTATATTATTATCTCTTTTGTTTTTGTTTTCAAACAAGATGTGTGAGAAGGAAAAGGACGAACGTCGATGTCGGCCTTACAAGTAGAGGCGTAGCGAGGCCCGCCCCGGGTGCCACCCGACAGGGGGGTGACACCCAACCGAGTGTCACCCCAAGCGCAAGCACAATTCTCACCACTCCACCCCAGGACGGACCAATTTTTTATGAAGTCGAAATTTTAGTTTGTCAACATTTTAATGGGAAGGGGGGGTGACGTTATCCGCCCGGGTACCACCCATGCTAGCTACGCCACTGCTTACAAGCTCTTGCTGGGACTAGTTCAATGAATTTACGATAATATGTAAAGAAAAATAGTTATTATATTATATTAATTAAATGATTCATTGATTTTATCCAAATTGGTGCCATTACATCCATTGGATGAATATAAAATTCAACCTGTGTAATTATTTTTTTCAGAAACGTTCTATTTTTTATTTAAGTAGACTAGAGATTTGACGGAAGAAGATGATTACATTAAAAAAAAAACATTTGGAAACATTCAAGCTCAGTTTTTTCGTAGAAATTAAAATGTAATATAGTCATCAAATGACCATTGAGCGACATTTTGTTTTTTTTTCGACATCTGAAAAGTCTTCGTTAAACGCTGATATTAGGTGGTATCATCAGAGTTGTATTGATACACTGTCTCAATTAAAAAGAAACCAAAAGGTTTTTTTTTAATTTATTTTGAATATCACAGCATTCACTTTGATATAAATGACAACGTGTGCGATAATTTTTATTCCGAAAACCATATTTATTCAATGACACACCGAGGCCGACGTCTTCAAAATTATCTCCTGCCCCTGGTTTTTCTACCTACGTTAGATAAGGTCAATGAGTTATTTGACATAGTTGGGAAAATTCCAAAACCCAATACCTTGGACAAATAAGCTGACTGGGAGTTTCCCGAGCGAACTTGAAACAGTGTGGAAACCACGTCAGATGAAGTGAAAACCAGACAAATTAAATTCGAAGCAAATATAGGATCTAAATATCGTATCTGTGACATTGGAACTGAAAATAAAATACAATCAAATGACTTTGAAAAGAAAATACATCGATGTTTAAAAACAATACCAACATTTTTTTACAATACTCCACACAGGAGGCGCGGAGGAATTAAAATGTCCTAAGTGCCTATAATATCTTTTGATGTGCTGTATGGAAGATCTTTTAGGGAAAGAAAGGAGAGGAAGTCTTGAAAACGAAAAAGGTATAAGGGGTGGGTAGAAATCTGGGGTTCAATGTGTCCAGGAGTGACGGACGTGTGAATCCATCCCTCCCACTGTGGTGCAAGGTGATGATCCGAGAGAGTCCGGCTGGAGAGTTCAAAAGGTCCTCAACTAGTCTCTCTCGATTCCACCCACTAGGTGGACAAACGCTTCCGCCGCGAAGACCTAGATAAATCTCGCCCCATGAACTCGGATACCAAAAGTCACCAAATGTAGCAATCACTCGGGGTGACCTATGGCGGGGGTGTTGGTTAGCCAGTAAATAGTTCCCGGGGCGGCGGTACCCATACTCGCATCCCAAATTGAACGTATAGATTTTTGTAAAATTTTAGGAGAGACAAAATATTTTCTAGGTAGAATTTTTGTTATTTTTAATATTCACAAATGCTTTTCACTGAAATTGTGGAATGAATTTGTACATACAAATATTTTCGTCAATTCAACTGAGAATGATTGGTTTAAATTTGTGTGACGTTAATGATAATAATATAATGACATTATGAGGTAGTTTTGAATTTTTAAATTTGTTAGTGTAAGTGGATGCACGGGTACGAGGGTAGGCTGAAAAGTAATGCATATATTCCAAAGTGCAAGAACTATCAGAATCGCTCTGGTGTAAGACCACCATTCAGAATTGAAACGTTGCTTGAAATGGTTTTAGCCGTGTTTGGTGACGAGATCTGAATAGCCAGATACTTCTCCATCTTCTCATTACCTATCTCCTTCACCTCACCACTACCATCAGTCTCACAATATACCACAATTGATGAGGCCGTAGTCTCCCTCATACCCGAAAAAAATTAAACAAAAATCGTCATGAAATAAAATTTCAAGGGTTATAAGGGTCAGGCGCGGTCCATCCATACATACTGTGGATGCGGCGCTTACATTCCTTTTGAGGCCCTTTTTTTAAAATATAATAATAATTGTTATTTATTTATTCAGCATTAAAAAAAGCTTTGAGCTTATTTTTTTTTGCCGTAAACAGCAATAAATTGTCCCAACCTCAGCTTTCCATAAACCACAAGCCGCGACGAGCTGACCGGACCGAAATACATAATAACACCATTCTCGATGCTAGTGTGTCGAATGTCGCGCGAACGCACCAATACCAGCAGCAGTGGATTCTCTGCTCCATTCCGGATCCACGATGTTAGAAAAAGGTTGATATTTGCGCATGCGCGTTTAGTTCTGCGTGCCAAGTTATGCCTGAAGCAGTATACGCATTCGATGGGAGCATCCAACGCGCAGAAAATGACTTTAATATGCGTAGGCACAGTGCACAGAATTGAATAACAAAGCGCGTGGATTAATTCGGTACGTTTTTAATGACGGATGCCGATTGATGCGTTAAATATCTTTTGGATATCTATTTAATTAATTTAATTTTAGAATTGTAGTAATTGATGTGAAGCAAGATGATGTGCTATTTATTACATACAAACTATTTTTGTCGGCTAGTCTGTAGGTATTTATATTTGATATTAAGTAGGTATATACTTCAGCATCCCTTATACAAAAAGTAACCGACCGCCACTGATAAGGGGATAAGGTTCTAGTAGTTCCATCATTTAAAAAAAATAATAATAATTTTTTCAACAAAGACGTAATGCTTAAAACTTAACTCAATTTATTTTTGAAAGCGATAACAACGTGAAAGTTTTGTCGTGTAATAAAAGCACTTTCACCTGAAAACAAGAACTAACAATGCCAGCCCCCTGTAACTTCCATTGTTAAAGTGGTGGAAGAGTTGTATAATTATACAGCCTCTCTACGAACAACCCTCCAGTGAAAAATCCTTCGTTATCTACCTGGTAACTGGACGAGGAAACTCAAGAATTATTACAGTGGAGAAAGCAAATTGTTATTCTTTGAAAACAATACACTATATTAAAATATACATCTACTTTAAAATCTTTAAATTAAAATACGAGTACGTAAATACACAAGTTTTCCGACAAAAAGTATCATTGTTTATTTTGATTAACGTTTTGTACTGGAAAGAAGAATATTTTTTTAAGAAAAAAGATTTGAATACATATTGAAAAGGGATTTGTAAATTCCAATATGAATAACACGGATAAAATTTAAAAACAGGCTTTCTGAGAAAAAAGTATAACCAATTTATTCGGGTTAAAATATTTGAAATCCCATACTCAGATAGGGATAATAAAAACTTACTCGAAATCAGGAGCAAAAAAATTACGAAATATTGTTTGTATTTTATGTAAGTAGGTACCTTCTTATTGAAAATTAAATAAAATAAAAATTAACGTTTTTTTTACATGAATGCCGCAGAGTCCCAACTGCTCCCGTTTGGAGCCAGTGAGACTATGGCATCCCCGATTGGGGTATATTTTAAGGCTGAAGGTAGTGGGGAGGGAAAGGAGATAGGGAAGAGGAAGGTGGGAAAGTACCTGGCTATTCAGATCTGGTCACCAAACACGGCTAAAGCCGTTTGAAGCTAAGTTTCAATTCTGAATAGTGGTCTTACACCAGGGCGATACTGAGAGTATCTTCCACTCTGGAAAGCGCCGCAAATATACTATGTATTATTTTAAATTAATAAATTGTGAAATAACACAAATTAATAGAATAAAATTTATTTGCCACGCCGGGATTCGAACCCGCGCCCTTTGGAATGCGAGTCAGCCTTACCGTTGGACTTCGCCGCCTTCGACTTACTGTTGAATTAAAACAAGCATAAATTTTATTTTTCTCAGCAAATTTTCCGATACGTTGGTTTCGGGATCATGAAATTTGCACAGTTTTTTCTGTCTAAAATTTTTTTAGGTCAACGGAAACTGTTTTCAATTGCAACGGCATTTCCACAAAAAAGTTATGGATCTTTCAACTGATTGTCAAAAAGTAAGACAAGATGCCATTTATCGGGACCAATTGTTATTCGGCTAGAATTGAAACACTTCCGAAAACGGGTAGTAACTGCGATCATTAATACAAATTACGTAATTTATTTAAGCCTTCCTTTTAACCTGCAAATTATTTTCAAAAAGTAAAGCTAACATCAGTAAAAACGTAACCAAATTATTTTGTAGACCTCAATTTAATTAAAATCTTCTTAGTCAGCTAATCAAATCCCAGCCCAGAAAGGGATAAAAAAATACTCAGAGCAGATAAAAAAATTCTTGGTTATTAAAGTTATACTTCAATTTCCCGTAAAGATCATTCGAGTTTAAAGGGATTCGAGCTTCTCAATTTTGACTCACCTCAGAAATAAGTAGAACCCTTGAGAGGCTTAAGTTCTCGAAACATGCTGAATTGCAGGAAAACGTGAAAAAGACATAAACAATCAAAAGTGATTACTATTTATCTAGAACCTTTGAGAAAATTAGTAAGGCTTAAGTATTCGGAAATAATCAAGATGCTGAGATTATTCGCAAAAGAAATGTTTACGCTTAGTTTTTTTTTTTGTAACGGAAAAGTTGAAACCCTGAAAAGTTTTTGTTAGATCTCCTTAGCACAGTTTTTTTAATCAAGAGTTTTTAACTAATTTATATTATTGTCGGTAAAATAAAAAGAAAATAATTTGTGGATTTCAGATTTCTTGATTTGTTACACTTTAAATTAAATTTTTAATAACTTTTAACTATTTCATGAATTCTTACCAAACGGGCTAAATATCCAGAATTTGGCTGAATTTAAACGGGCTTTAAAAACAAAATTATTAAAAAAGTCATACAATTCATCTTTTCAATATACGTAATAATAATAAGCCATGTTCTCAAATTTCTCGTAATTGTTTGGTTTCGGTTTCCTCCTAATTGTATTTTTATGTTTAATATCCGAATTTATGTCAGAATATTTCTCATTTCTGAACGCAAACTACCTTCGGTTAGTATATTATATTTTAGTTTTAAAATTCTTGTTTTGTCCTGTGCTACAATAGCACCGTTATTGTCCATTATTATTGTCCTGTGTGTGCTGTAACAGCACTGTTGATTCGTGACGATGCACGGGGGTGAGAGTAACTTTGCGGCTACTCCTTGCTATTTAAAACGCTTATGGACTTCGATACCAATTATGCCCAATCACCAAACAAGATTCGGTATACATAATTAAGTAATACTCACTGTTGTGTCTCGTGGCTTGATCTCCATTCGGCGACGGTCACAAGTGTATCCAAAAGCGTACGATAAGATTGTTCTGGTCGGTTATTAGAACCACGATAAAGTTTGAGTCACGAGACGATTGAGCGGTTCACACAAAGCATTCGATAAAGACGGCGATATAATGCTTCATATTACACACTTCCGATTGATAAAAATAAAATTTCATGGTTGTTGATAGACTGGCGATATTGCGGTACTTGACTTAGTCCACCGTGTAGGTAAGTACACTTAATGTGCGGAAGTCCAAAATCTTCGATCTGCTGGCCGATTGGAACACAAATACGAATGAAATCCATCAGCCTCATGAAACAACTGTCTTTGTTAATTTTCCTTGTCATTGTTTTGTAAATACTGTAAGTATGTTCTTTTATTATTTTCTCAATATTAGAAGGAGCACTGTAGGATTATTTTTAAAATTTATTATAGTTAAGCGCACTTGAAGTGAAATGTCACAAAACTGAGCTACATAAATATAACGTTATTATTATTATTACATTTAAATAAATACATTGTTTCACTCCGAATCACTAGCTAGCTTTATAAATTACTAGCAGACCCGGCCACATATTGCTGTGGCTAACGAAACACAACGCCATTACCCAACCTTCATAAATCCACACCACCCGCTTGCCAGCTGCCTGAATTGAATATTTGAATTTTTCGACTTTTCTCTATTATAATAAGCATGTATTAACCTTCCTGTTGAATCACTCTATATATTGGTGAAAACCGCATGAAAATCCGTTGCGTAGTTTAAAAGATCTATGCGCACATACATTTTGAGCGACTTCATTTTATACTGTGTAATGATAGCCTATATGTTATTCTGATGTATGAGCTATATTATTGTAAACTTTAAATAAAATCCATTCAGTAGTTTTTGCGTGAAAGAGTAACAAACACACATACAACGATACAAACTTTCGTGTTTACAATATTAGTAAGATTAATGGAAGAACTAAAATATATTGACGACACGTATATAATAGGACTCTAAATCATATTGTTGAGAGAACCACTTAGCTATCACTTGCTACATGGTTTGATACATATTAATAACATATATTTGGGTTGTTCATTCCACTAAACCACTGCCAAAATGAGCACCCCCGAATATATGAATAAATATTATTTAAAACATAAATTTACTATCAGTAGTAAATTTAAGGATCGTGGTAAAGCGTGCAAGGAATAAAATAATCTTATTATTAATAAAAAATATCACAAAGTAAAAAAACTCACAACGTAATAGCATCCTGAATCACAGCGTCACTCGTTGACAGTGAAGATTTATTGCTTACCTGAAAGAAAAGAAAACTTTTATTATATAGACATTATGAAAATCAATATGCGTTAATACTATAGGCATAAAACATATTTTGCAAGCGCTGCTTTAGGATTATTAAACTTCATTTCAGGTTCTCCGTTCACCTTATTAAACTAGAATCCACGTTCATTTACTATTTCAAGGACCGCACCATCTCTAGGTAACGCTTTTCCCATTACTGAGCGTATGATAAAGTGAGAGCGTCCTTATAGTGTCATCGATAAATTAAAATTAAAGCTCTGAGAGTTTCCACGAGCTTTCGCCGGGAAGTTTCATATACCAGGGAGTTTACTCCCAAAGCTTTCATGCAGTGAGGATGCAGGTAGCACTCTGACATCTATTGGAAATTTTGTAAACTGGAGTTATCGGATAACGAAGGGTTAATGAAACTGGGGTAATGGAAACACAAATACGCTTAATGTGATTTTCACTGAAGAGGAAGACATCGTATTCAGAGGGTATTATTATCAGAGAAAACCAGAAAAATGTCATTTTTAAATCAGATTTTAGACGTATTGACTATTTTCCGCAAAAAATTATAAATGAATTTCGAAAGATTGTTCTTTTATCTAGCATTTGCATGTTTTAAATTTTGAGAAAAGGTGTTTATTTTTAGTATAATAAGGTTATACCATAGGTCGTCAGCAGATTTGTTAAATTTTCAAAAAAGATTTTATATTATACCACACCCATTTCAAATCATATAATCATGCAGTAAAATAAATCAATGCGTTATCTAGGTATCGCGTGTTTTAGAATTTTAATTTTAGTTTAAATAAAATCATTAAAAAATATATACGTTCAGGTGTTTCTTGACGAAAATTGGTCCGTTTGTGTATTTATTTCCGCACTTACAAACTAATATATTTCTTTTTTTTTAACATTCTTATTTAACTTAGACATTATTAAAAAATGACTAATACTTATAATATAAAAAATAATTTTAAAAAAGAACATTATTTTAATAGTTTTATCATCACGCTTTTCAGCATTTTCGGATGTAGGTATAAATTAAAGCAAATTTGGAATGAAATAAAATCGATATTGAGATATAATTTTAAAAAGCTGGTACGGAGAATAATTAATCTTTCTCATTGTAACCGCCCTGCACGATCGTAAGAACAACTTTCGACGAAATGTAGATTTTCGGCCGCTGGCTGGTTAAACGCTCTTAATTATTTTGTGTAATGATATTAACATGAAAGCTATTTTCGTGAACACAAACATATTTATAATGAAACTTCTTTCTGGAAGTCAAATTAGCGATGCGTATGGAGGGTCTTTTGGGGCGCATCTTCGGACTATACTCTGTTTAAGGAGCTAAACGCCACAAAAATTATAAAACTGGAAAGACTTCGGTGGCTGGGTCAGGTGGAAAGAATGATTGAGAATCAAGCACCAAATTCCCTGCTGAACTCAGGGCCGACAGGGCGTAGGAGCCTGGGAAGGCCACGATTAAGAGGAACGATAACGTCCTCAAAGATATATCTACCTTGGAGCTTCTAAACTGGAGAGAGCTGGCACAAAACTGAGATGAGTGGATGAAGACTCTTGAAGGGCCAAGACCCACCAGGGGTTGTAGAGCCAAGAGTGATGATGATGATGATGATGATGGAAGGTCTTTTAAGTATAGGAAAGAATGAATATCACTTAGCATAAGGTTATATCTGAAATAAAAAAAAACGGTAACTGTTACCGTAAAACGAAACGTTATCAACGTTGAAACCATCTCAGATGTCAATAGTGTACAAAAGTTGAGCATGCGTTTGGTTCGTCTCCTGGTCGCGAAGTCACAAATGACGCTAGTTATTTGGAGCACTTTCGTTGACATACGGGTACATCAAATACAGGATTCCAAGCTGATGTATTGATACAATGCGCTAAACAGAAAAGCATTAAATAGACAAGCCTGAGAGAAGTTCAATAGCATAAAAACGCTGAAATCATGGAAAGAAGGAGATCAGACCATTGCATTGGTCGCCAAATTTCTGTATGAAGACGGAATATCATTTTAATGAAATCTACACAGAAAATAAGTGATACCTTAAAACCAAAGCTTTAAGTAAAAAAAAAAACTTTTTTTAACCAATAATAAACAACTACAACTCCCACAAAAACCTCACATTTTATCATATTTAAACTGCTGCGAATTCAGAATATTAATTTAGGAGAGGGTTTAATTTAGTCTAGCTCGAAACTTATTAGAAGTTGCATGAAGCATGACGGATGGCGGTAGAAAACAATATTTCATGGAACTGATTCTGTCACCAAATGGCTGTAAATCAACAGAAACAGAATTCAAAAATAGCGAAGGTTATAATTCAGAGAGCGAAAACGGCGAATGTTTTCAACGTACGAATGGAGGTTCTTCTGACAGGGTGGGACTGAATTTGATATACCGACCTAAAGTTACATGGGCAATGAAATATATGACGAATTTTCAATTAACATCTGACAAGCACACATTCCCAATTTTATATACTGAGAATTTGATCATGAAAAACGCGTCGATCCATAAATTAAAATTATATAAATTTAATTCGCATTCGTGTTCGGAACAACTTATCTAGGTCTCATAGAAATCTTTGTGGCTTCCTTACTACTCGTATCATGGTTAGAAATATGATCTAAACAGTGTTAGAAAGATACAACATCCCGCTTTGAATAAAAATCTAAAAGCTAACCATAAAATAATTAAAATGTACACCTTTACGAAACCAACTTTTCCGACGCAATTTGAAAAAAAAAAATGAAACTTTGAGAATTTTTTAATAATTATTTTTATATGAAACGTTAAAAAAATGAGTTAACGATAACGTTTTTAAATACATTTGCCTAATAAAATATGTTGGCGTTTTTATTTTTTTTCGTTCAGTAATTTTAGTTGGAAAAAAAAAAAAGTCATTTTTAAAACAGTTTTTATGTTTGCACTCAAAATTTTTACGTTTAAAAAATTTGAAAGCGTACTTCATCACCTTTCAAAAAAAGCTTTTAGTTTTCGGATGTGCTCAGAAACATTCCATTTATTTGGACTTTATTGCAAAGCGGAAATATTTTGACCTTCTGACAAAACAGGGCCGAGGCCTGAGGGGTTAAAGTAATCTATAAAACCATGAAAAGTACGCCTAATGAAAACAATCAAAAAACAGGATATTCAGATGTGAAACATCGCAACGAAGATGGGAAAATCCATATAATTTGAATAAAATCATTGTATTCTACCACTGAGAGAATGACCGAGAATCAAGCACCAAGTCTATACTGATCTCAAGACCGACAGGGCGAAGGAGCCTGGGAAGACCAAGACTAAGATGGAGCGACAAGTCCTCAAAGATATATCAACCTTAGAGATTGTAAACTGGAGAGAGCTGGCACAAAACCGTGATGAGTGGAGGAAGACTCTTGAGGAGGCCAAGACCCACCCGGAGTTGTAGAGCCAAGTGTGATGATGATTATGATACTACCCCTGTTTACCTACCTCCCCAAAATATTAAGTATATAAACTATAGTTTAAGATATATTCGTACAAGTCTGGCCTTAATTGGCAGTAACCGGTTACAGTCAGAAATGAATTAAGAGGATATTACCAGAGAAAACCAGAAATATGTCATTTTTAAATCAGATTTTAGACGTATTGACTCTTTTCCACAAAAAATTATAAATGGATTTCGAAAGATTGTTATTTTATCTAGCATTCGTATGTTTTAAATTTTGAGAAAAAATGTTTATTATTAGTATAATAATGTTATAGGTACCATAGGTCGTTGGCAGATTTCTTAAATTTTCAAAAAAGTTTTTGTATTATACCACACCCATTTCAAATCATATAATCATGCAGTAAAATAAATCAATACATTATCTGGGTATCGCATGTTTTAGAATTTTAATTTTAGTTTAAATAAAATCATAAAAAAATATATACGTACCCGTGTTTGTTGACGAAAATTGGTCCGTTTGTTTATTTATTTGCGCACTTACAAATTAATATATTTTAGATTTTTTTATCATTCTTATTTAACTTAGACATTATTAAAAAATGATAAATACTTAAAATCAAAAAATAATTACTAAAAACAATTATTAAAAGTACATTATTTTAATAGTTTTATCATCACGCCTTTCCGCATATTTGGATGTAAGTGTAAATTAAAGCAAATTTGGAATGAAATAAAATCTATATTGAGTTATAATTTTAAAAAGCTGGTACGGAGAAAAATTAATCTTTCTGATTGTAACCGCCCTGCATGATCGTAAGAACAACTTTCGACGAAATATGCATTTTCGGCCGCTGGCTGGTTAAACGCTCTTAAGTGGAAAAAGTTAAAAATATAATTAAATCAAAACGAGACCTACAATTTATTCCGTAGAAAATCTGATCAAGCGCACTGGCCGCTACTATCACACTTAAAAACAATCCCCCTGAAAATCCTATTGAGAAGCCATCAAGTCAGATACAATGAGTATTGCCGTCAATCTTTCGAAATCCGGGATTCACGAATTCATAGAACTTATACCTAGGAAGGGCACGTCCTTATGCGTCTTGTCGGCGAAAATGGTGACATCTTGTGACGAATTCTTAAGTTATAAAACGAATTACAACGGTAGCTTTGTCTGAAAATCCACGTACACGGATGTTTATACGGTGCGACGGGTAAGGCGCGGCGACACGTTCGAAGCCGGATTCTTAAATTCAACCACGCAGATGATACGGTATTCATAACTTTCGATAACAACGGTGAGTGCGCAATGTCGTTTTACTCACGGCAAAATACTATTGAAGACTGGCTTGCAGAGTCTGCAAGCCAGTCCTGAAAGTCAATGCAGACCTGTATGTTAGCTTGTGTTGCTCTCCATAGATAGAAAAAATTTATATATTAAACGCCTTATTTTTAAACGCCCGGGGTCTCAAAAGTTTCGTATGATCCGTAGCTATTCGAAAACATAAAAATAAATGAAATTATTGTTCATTATTAGCCCGCTAAAATGGTCGGAAGTTTTGAAAAAAAAATAGATTTCGTGATTTGGAAAAAAAATAAAACAAAGGTCCATATTTTATATTTTGTACCAAACTTAATTTTTATTCCATAACTGCAGTACAAAGAAAGCAAAAAAAAAATTTTTTTTAAACATATGTGATGTGTTTGTTAGAAATGTAAAAGGGGAAAATAACACTTTTTCTGGATAAAATCAGTATTCTTGTTGACTTACTTGGATTCATAAATTTGATTTTTTTCTTCTTTTTTAATAACAAACTAACGTTAAAAGGTAAAATTATTGAAAAAAAAAATTGTTAAAATAACTTATTTTTTAAAGTTTTAGGTTTGTTTTCTGATTTTCAATACATTCCTCAATATACAAAACAAAAATATATCTATTCTAATAATACAATGTTGAAGACCGTGGAGTCTGCCAGTAACTCTCTAAAAATATGACGACAGCACTGAGATGAAGCAAGCATTTGTTACATCATGAACTTTCGGCCGTAACACACATTTTTACTCATATTTGCTCGAAATTGGTATTTTTCGAATTCATCAATGAATTCCACGAATCCCTTTTAAGCGTGTTAACTGCCATGAGGCCGGAAATAAAGAGCGTAGGGTGCTAGCGGCCAGATACACCGATTAATCATCGCATTCGGGAATGTTCAACGTATTTGCAAGTGATGGGAGTCGTGGCGCTCCACCCCTTACTAGCTACCAGGGGGGCAGCATTGGAAGGGGATGATTGCGGGATGTGTAACGCTGATGTTATATGGAAATGTTTGATTAAAGTTATGCGTACAAGACTTAGGAAGATACGTTGGAAATGTTTTAATTAGTCGATATTTGATAAAAGAAAACTGATTGACGACCCAAATGAAACCTAGAAAAGGATGTCCTTGGCACTAAATTCAAAGGTCGCGGGATTCAGATTCAAATCCGGTGAGGGAAACAAACTTTATTAACATGGGTTAATTAATTAAATAAAGACGTTTTTTTTTACATTTAGAATCTCAAATAATGGAAACATAAAATAAATTAGAAACACTCGCGATAATTGTGGAATGCGCTTAAATATACCAGAGTAAAATTCATATCGATGTTTATAAATAAAATAAATACGTATATTCTCGAAGGCCTGTAATTGTAATAATATGATTATAACACTCAATATAATTATATTGTCTTGTTTATATAAAGCCTTTCGGAGAAGGTTATGTTTAGGATCTTGTTTGATTTGCAAGCAAGGATAATATTTGGGTTAGGTGAAAATAACATTGCCTATACATCCCATAATATAATTAGTTGTAATGTTCTTTAATATCTTGTAATGTGTTGTGGCTCACTAGCCCACAATGTAATGATTACAACGTAAGTTCTTTTTACTGGTTTATTGCGAATTATATTAGGAACAAATATTGTCAGCAGTGTCTGTTTACAGGCGATCTCTAATTAGGTCTGACGACGGTTCGCCGAACGGCCGACTACTCTGCACGTTCGGAAACACTCGGCGCCGCCCGACCATCTCCGAACGAACGCAGTCTTTTCGTGTGGCATTTTACACCACTACATTGATATACTACATAGGGCCTACGTCATCTTTGGGAATAATGTGTGGATGGTCTTTTAAAGGAAGGATAAGAAGTTCTGGGAAGGACAGGTATGAGAAGTGGGTAGGAATCTGAGGGTCAGTATGTCCAGGAATAACGGACATATGAAACTATCCTTTCAAAGATTGCGGTTCAAGGCAATGTCCGCCGATCGAGAACTCAACAAAGTATCCTCTAACCCTCCTGATAAGTCACCAAACTTAGCGAACCATTAAGGATGACCTATGGCAGAGGTGTTAGTTATACATTAAATAGTTTTCGGGGCGGTGGTAAGCGTATCCGCCACCCAAATAGAAAAAAAAACATATTGCCTTCAATATTATATTCCATTTTGAATATGCACACAATTGGATCAAACCAGGGTTGAAAATAAACAAGGAAATAAGCTATAAAGAATACCAAATCATATTAAAAAGTTCAGCGTCCGAGTTTTTTCATTAAGCTAAGAAAATATATCTTTTCGGGTGTCATATTTATGACCTAAAAATTTACGCTCTGGAACATGAAAATCCGATAAAAGGCAAAGGACTTCGCGCAAGGCTAAAAACGACTTATGTAGTGGAGTAACTAACGCGTTATCCTATATAGACGATGTGAAGTTATGGATCTCCGCAAATTCAATCAATTTACGACCGTAGTAGGACGTTAGATGGTCAGAAATAATTGTAACTTATCGGCTGCAGTATATTGAGGGACATTGTCCAGAGTCCAGAGGGTAGGCCGTATAAAGCTGGTAAGATTAAAGGATTAAGGGAGTGAAGAGCTGCATAGACGCTCCAAAGTGTACCTAAGGTACGATCAGTAGAATAAACTATCGTCGAGCTCGTAGAGGACACTGTAATCCCGAAACGGATCACATTTACTATATGAGATTGAGATGATAACGTGCTCGCCATTATGTGTAAGGACCTACATACTGTTCGACAAATAAAACTACCTATGTCAATAATTTCGTTAGGTCATTATTATCTATAGTTCTCTCAGGTGTCGCAAAAGTTAGCCATAACCATTAAGATTATAACCTTATTTAAAATGTTGACTTGAATAGTACTTTTGGCCCTACACCGAGACTTGAAAATACTATATCGTCAGAAGTCATTAACTAACAAGATGATTTCAACCCGCCATGCCACTTCCGGATCGTTAATCAAGAGCCATGCCCCTCAACCACGTAGCCTTTCTTTAATCAGATACCTATACAAGCTAAAATAATAACTGTTGATACATTTGAATATTTATCAGTAATTTTACTATTATTCATCCACAACAACTGCTTTTACGTAGGAATTTAACTTTTTGTTTTATTTATAAATAGGAAAAAATTGATAAAAAAATGAACTTAGTGACTTTTGCAAACATCAAATTATAACAAATGGATGTCTTAGATATTCCAATTGAAGCTCCTCTAATTTGGTAGCCGTCTGTTGTGCAGTGTGTGGCCTAGCGTTCTAACGCGCGTTTGTTGATTTGCTTCACTTAATTCGTGAGGTACCCACCATTCAAGCTTTTTCACCTTCTCAATTTGCTTCAAGTGGATTAAAACAGTTTTATCACTAACACCGTAGCCTGCAGCTAACTCGGACGTGGTTTGCGATGGATCCGCTTCTTAATTCTTAATTATCAACTTTGGTCTCCGGCCGCCCACGGGGCTTGTTCTGCAGGTCGAAATTTCCAGAACGAAAACGTTGGAACCAAAAACGCACTGTGTTTTCTTTTGCGGCACCGTGGCCATACACATCATTAATCCTTCGAGCCGTTTCTGCAGCACTGGTGCCACGGTGGAACTCCTACTCGTAAATAACGCGATATTTCAAATTTTACATTTTGTAAACTAAGTGACGCAAAGAAAAAAAAACAATTAAGGAAAAAACAAATGAATTATAATTTTCGAAACACAAATACGTGAGTAAATAGCTGTATAAATTTGATTTTGGAATTCCTAACCAAAGAGAAGATATTTGAGATCAAAGTTGCCAGTACGGCAAAATGCCAATTTCATATGTAAGGACCCAATAATTACTGAATTGTGTGGATACTTCTACAGCCTTCGTGGTCGAGGGGGCAAATAAATTTTAACCGATAAATTTGTATTATTTCAAAATTGTATTACTTAATTCAAAATAATATATAGCACATATGCGGAACGTTCGTTGGAAGATACTCAAACAGGGAGGTACTTTATATTTTTTTCATATTTTGGAATAAAGTATATTATTTTAGTAAAAGTAGGTAATTAGGAGATATCACATTTTTCAAATGTTAGGAAGATAATCTGTTTTAAACGAATAATGGGGCTTTATTCCATTATGTTTGTACTATTAAAACATACAGTGAAACAGTGTCGCCGAGCTAATGTTAAAACGAGGGGTTGTTTCGCTTAATCCATCCGCATTAGACACCCTTACCTGTGGTGGAAACACAAATAAATTACCTGCAATCAAGCCGCAGTTTTTCCTGTTGTTTTATCACCTGAGGGTCCCGCGTTGTGGGACCTTTGTAGTGCTTTAATTTACGAGAACCGCGGACGCAAATACAGGCGAAAATATGTAAGGAATTTAATACAATGCCAGTGCAATAAATTTGTGGTTGCCAGAAAGCTAAAAACATGTAGTAGGATAGAATAAAAAAGGTAGAAAACTAAAATTGAAATCCTTGGTTAAATACGAGTGAGCAATGCTGTAAAATTAGGCTGAGCTCTATAGCGTCAAAGGTAATTATGAATTATGCAGTAACATATTGTAAAAACACACTGAAATTTTTTTTACTCGATCATCTGGTATTTCTTTGCCTATAAATTTAAATTGGGTAGCGGGTATGGTACCGCCGCCCAGGGAATAATTTATTGGACAACCAACGCCTCCGCAATAGGTCACCCCAAATGGTTCGCTACGTTTGGTGATTTAGGGATGCCCGGGTTCACGGGGTATGTTTTGTCCGAATCTTGGCGGTGGTTGCGTCTGCCCACCAACTGCGATCGGGAGAGACTGGTTGAAGGAGACCTTTTGACCTCTCTAGCGGGACTCTCTCGGAACATCGCCTTGGATGTCAGTGAAAGGAATAGATTCGTATGTCCGTCACTCCTAGGCACACTGACCGCCGGATTCCTACCCACCTCATATCTTTTTCCTTCCCAGAACTTTATCACCTTCCTTTCCTAAAAGACCTTCCACACAGCATCCCCGATTCAAGATGGTGGCAGTTTTAACTTGACCTTCACCGCAGCAGAATACGATCATTTTTTTTCTCTTAATATTTGTAAGGGAAGTAACTACTCCGGGAAAAATAATTACGGTAGATTAAAAACTACTTGAATTAAAAAATCGAGTGCAGTTCACACGCGGTAGAAGCGAAACTTCACGAAAACAATCTCAACCAATAGGAGCCTCGAAAAGTGATGTCATAATCAAAGCGACCAATGAGTGCAGTTTGACCCTTCGTAGGTACTCTAATGCGTCATTTTCGTTTCATAACTCAACCTATAGGAGCCTTGAAAAGTGATTTCATAATATAAGCGGCCAGTGAGCGCAGCTTGACGCTTCGCAGATACTGAAATGCGCCATTTCCGTTCCGTCCGAATTTCAAATCACAAGCAGGCTAAAGAAGTTTCACTTCAAAAATACAAAAAAACATTATATGATAAGACAGAATCATTTATAAAAACATCATTTTACAAAAAAACAATAATTTATTACGAAAATAGAAGAGCTACCGTAAGACGATAATTTGGCGCCGGTACAAGACGGGTTGATGGTACCATAAATAATATTATTCTTTTTTCAAATGTGGTCGATCGTCGATTCGTCGAGTTCATTAATTAAGTACCAAAGTAGGCATTTAAGTACCTGCTTTATGATTTCATATAATAGGAAATTTTGATTTTGACATACTTTTTTGGAAGCGAGGTCTACTGTTCGCAAAACCACCAGCAATGGTATTACACGAGAGGGTGTGTTGTCCAAAAGCGTTCACTCACAGGCAGATGTTATTTCTACTTGCACGGTGCATACACAAATTACCTGAACGGCGCACATGGATGAACTATGTAGGTCAGATTTACTTACTTACTAGATTGAACATTACGTTCGTGCTAAAACATCGAACAAACAGGCGAGCGAGAAAAATTACGCAAAAGAATATACACTCGTACATAACACGGTTTAAAATAAACAATCTGTAAAACATATAAAAACGGAAAGGGACCTAACGAAATTCTAGGATTCGACCAATAGAAGGTACTTCCAGAAATATCTTTATTAATCCGAATATGCTCAGGGATCGCTGTTTAAAATCCTCGGTTACGTGATGTTACACCCCGTATTGTATTGTATTAGGATTATATTAGGACGAAGGTAACCATGAACCTATAGAAAAAAAAACACAAATCTTAATATGTAAAAATGAATGTTTCTTTGTTTGTCCCTTAAGCGTGCCTAAACCATTCATCCGATAGCCATGAAACTTTTGTGATTTGTTGTGTGCACGCTAGCGAAGGTTTCTGTATATAACGGTGAGATCTGGCGTTATGAAATTATTTCATATAAAATTCATCCGATTGCGATGAAACTTTGGTGAGTTGTTGTGCGCACGCCCGCGGCGGCTTCTTTATATAATGGTGAGCTCTGGCGTCACGAAACTTGTACAAAAAATTATAATACGTGTAGCGCGAGTTGTTTGAAAAATGTTTGTATTTCATATAGTTTAGCGGCAGGGAGGGAAGGTGGGAGGGGTAGGGGAATCCGGGAGGGAGGAGGGGAAAGAATGAGAGGGGGGTTCGCGGGATGGGGTATTAAGGATGGGGTAGGCGGCAGTGTCGGTCAGTGACTTTTTGTATAAGGGATGCTGAAGTATAATACCTACCTACCTAATATCAAATATAAATATTTCTAGACTAGCCCACGAACAAGATGCGATTACTGAAAAAGATAGTATGTCAAATTAGCTCTACAAATCCTTTATGCTTCCCATCAATTATTACAGTTCTAAAATCGGCTTCAGTTATTTAAGCCAAACGTTTAAATGGTCGCGCGAACAAAACTTTACGAATTCTACGCGTCTTAGTTATGCTATTCTGTGCACTATGCCCACGCGCATCAATGTCGTTTTCTGCGCGTTGGATGCTCCTATCGAATGCGTATACTGCTTCAGGCAAAACTTGGCAGTCAGAACTAAATGCGAATGCACAAATTTCAAACTTTTTCTAACATCGCGGATGCGGAATGAAGCAGCGGTATGGGGGCGTTCAAGTATTACGTAAAGCAATTTTTGAAGATTTTTTCAATTTTTTTCCCCCCTCCCCCCATGTAACGCGCCGTAACATTTTTCTCTACTCTCCCCCCCCCCCCTCCCCTAAACGTTACGTAACGCCCAAGTGACAATTTTTACCTGAAAGTCACAATTAAGTTGCGCAAAGTACTGGAAAGTCGCTTAAATACCTTTTTTTGTTTTATTCGCGTTTGCGGTAATAAATAAAACAAGAGATTTCGAGAACGAAATGGATTGCAAACTTGGAAGATTTTAATTCCCTAATTTTTTATCTAAATAAAGAAAAACATGTTACGTAACGCGTTGTTCAAACCTCCCCCCCCCTCCCCCCTCCCCCCTCTTCGTAACGCACAGTAATGTTTCACAAGACCCCTCCCCCCCAAGTTCGTGACGTAATACTTGAACGGCCCCTATTGGTGCGATTACGCTACATTCGACACGCTAGCATCGAGAATGGTGTTAGGGAACGTACCCATACTACGTGACACGTTTAGGGGGGGGGGGGTCTTCAAAATGTCACGCTCCATACAAATGAGCGGCGGGTTGCTTAGGATTTCGGTCACCGGGGGGGGGGGGGGGGGGGGGTTAAAAATTGCAAAAAGTTGGTCACGTAGTATGGGTACGTTCCCTTATATGTATTTCGGCCCGGTCCGCGCGTCGCGATTTGTTTTTGGCCGCTGAGGTTGGAACAGTGTCGTTTAATTGCAGTATTTGTTGCTGTTTTCGTCTAGAAAAAAATAAACTCAAAGCTTTTTTAAAGGCGGAATAAATAAATAAGAATAATTATTATATTTATTATACACCTAAAAAGGAAGGGAAGCATCCACAGTACGTATGGAGAGACAGCGCCTGGTAAGCGGGGAAGGTTGAAAGGGAACATGGGAAGGGAAAGGGATGCTGGAAAGAAACCGGCAGCAACTAGAATGCATGGGAATGGACACGCAAGGAGAAACATTTTCTTTCATGTCGAATACTCGCTAGTAAATAATAAAATAAAAAAAATAAAAAAATTGTATAATATAATCTATTATATAATTTTTTTTGAAGATTTGTGGTAAATTCTAACTGAATTTATTCATGAAGAATTTGACTGCCCCTTTTAAGTTGGAGAGATTTAACATCTTTGGAAGTAGCACAAAATAGCAACACTCATTTTCATAGTGAGCAACACTCATTTTCACTTTATTAATGAAAATTCATTGGCCCCTACTAATAGTACTTATTTGATGGAATTATTAGTTGAATTTATTTGTATTAAAAGGATATATAAGTAATACATTCAACGATTCCTAAGCTTGTATTAAGTACGTACTTATTAATCAAAGCGAAGAAATAAATTATTAAACAATCGTACATCTACAAGATTCAATTAAATTAGATATATAACAAGAATTCATATTGAAATTATTACAAATTCAATTATTTTACAAGCATTCGCAGACTCCGGAACTTTTGATTAGGCCGCCTCTACCCGAATTTCTACGAATTTTAAGCTCTCAAAAAAAAGTTATTCTTGAAGATAATATCTATACATTCACCATGCCGAAACGAAAATTATTTGAAATTCCCTCGATAGAAAAAAAATCGTTAGTTAAGTTAAGTTATATGTGTATGAAAAAATTCACAGTGTTTCATTTAATTTTTCGAAGAAAACTTCTTCTAAAAGGTTGTTACTTTGTGATATCATTATTTATTTATTAAAAGAAAATAACTTAGTTTACATCACTTTATTTTTTTAATATTTTATACTATCAACATGTTTCGTGAACCATGTTCACTTCTTCAGGAATAAAAGTATACTAAAGTTAAAAAATTAATTATAGATTACATATGGAGAGAAGAAATTGAAGGAGGGGGAAGGGTTGACAATGGTGGGAGTTTCGAAGAATTGGGGATTACCAAGCTATTAGAAGTAAAAGGCCGGTTAAGTGGGAAGATATTTAAAACAGGGTTAACAAAATTTTTTTGCTTATTAATTATGTCAGCTTTGGAATTTATATTTTTTCTTATTTCTAAAATTTCTAAATTATTGATTTGCGATGTTTTATATCCTGTATGTAATATTTGAAGACCTGAATTTATGTCAAAGCTATGATCAGCATTTATGTCAAGGCTATACATACATACGCGGATAACCGCCACCGTTCAGAATTGAAAAGTTGCTTGAAATGGCTTTGGCCTGTTTGGTTACCAGATCTGAATTGCCAAGTACTTCCACACCTTTCTCTTCCCCATCTCCTCCCCCCCCCCACTACGTTCAGCCACTCAACACACCCCGCTTGGGAATGCCATAGTCTCACTAGCTTCAGAGCAGTTTGGACTCTGCGGTCTCACATAAAAATAGAAATAAAACGGTGGAAATATTTTCTTTGCTGGCAATCGCAAAATGCACCACCGATTCCAGAGTGGAAGATACTATCAGTATCGCCCTGGTGTAAGACCACCATTCAGAATTGAAACGTTGCTTGAAAATGGCTTTAGCCGTGTTTAGTGACCAGATCTGAATAGCCAGGTACTTCCCAACCTTCCTCTTCCCCACCTCCTTCCCCTCCCCACTACCTTCAGCCTGACAACATACCCCAATTGGGGATGCCATAGTCTCACTGGCTCCAGACGGGAGCAGTTGAGATTCTTGTGCGGTATTCACTGTAAAAAAAAAAAAAGAATCTACATTTCTGCCGTAAAATCGACCTAAAATAAACTTCAGCAAGTTAAAAAAAAGTGGAAATTGGCAATGACAATTTCCGGAGCAAAATGGCCGCCGGAAATGAAGGAATTACTCTTGTACAGCGCCGTTGAATATTTGGTACCAAATATAAAAAGGAAAAAAATGTCAGTTATTTTTGCACGTTTGAAAAAATACCTCTACATAAATATTGAAAAAATACCCCCACACAGCATCCACAAAGATAAGATAAGCCCCGAGGGAAATGCATAAATTATCAAAATTATTATCCTTCAGGGCTGCAAAAAAATTCCAATTTTTATTTAAATCAAAAGGCGGTACAAATAATATAAAATAATTAATTCAAATAAAAAATAGCCATTCAGAAATTAAACAATGTAATAGATTTCGTTAAAATATACAATATTGTGTAAAAATTATATTGGGTGACATCTATACCTAGAGTTAGAAAACAGTGAACATTCTCACCCCTAAATTACCGAGCATTTTTGCTAAGCAAAGACGCAAACCATTTCTCTTGGAATACTAGAATTTTCCACTCCCCTATTTTTCAGGAATAAATTATAAAACGTTACTGAAAATATCAACAGATGGCTCTTTATGAAATCAAAGGTAGTTGGAAAATTTCACAAACGGCATGCATTATTAAAGAGAATTTTTAAGAAATTTGTGAAATTTTCCATTTACACTAAAAGTTACCATCTAATCAAACAACACTACCTTATTACTTCATTTGAACACTATTTCTTTAAAAAATAATAAACAATGAAAAATATTGTGTCTCGTATTATTTTGAACAGGAAGACGAATGATACGTTTTAAGATTTTCACGGCCAAACCACACATTGGCCGTGAAAAGATTTTCACGGCCAATGTGTGATTTACGTCCGGTAGATCACACATCTACCGGATCTGTCGGATCTGCCCTGATGATGGACACTGCAACGATGTCCGAAACGTTGGCTAAAGAAGGAGGTAGCGCAACACGGCAGAACACCCCAAAAACACATAACGAACAAAAGGAAGACGAATGTTTCAAAGCGCCAAAGTTCATCATAGAGATGACATTTTAAACTTAACACAGTCAAAATTCAAGTTGTGTGAAAGTTCTATTTAAGTTTTAATATTACTTTATCATGGGCCGGTTGTTTGACAGTAAACAAATCGATCGTCCAGTTGATTAGTCAGACATCTCCAAATCAGTGGCGGCTCGTGACTTTTGGGTGTGCTAGAGTGCTGATATTAAAAAATGGCATTATTGATGTTGTTGTAGCCGAAAAAAAAATTTTTTTTTTGAAAATCAGTTTTTTGTATTTCAGAAAGTTTCAGTTTGGCGGTGCGCCCGCAACGCACCGATTTCCTGAAAAATCTTCATACAAAACACTGATTTGTGAAAAAAAAAAAATATTTTTCGCATACGACAACATCCATGATGCCATTTTTTTAATGTTTGCACCCTAGCACACCCAAAAGTCACGAGCCGCCACTGCTCCAAATACTGAGTTTTGAGATAATGAGAAAATTAAATATTTGAATGCGCACAACAAATCAAATATTATTTATACGTGTTTGTGTTTTATTTATTAAATAAGCTATAAAATAACACCGGAAAGCTTGACGGTCGTGTACATTTATTGGTATGACATTTTGAAATATCCTACTAGTGACCCAGAAAACATCAATATTTTGTTTAATTCACTGAAAGTTTTTCTGTATTACAATTGATTTAATGATGTCTATGAGTAATGTTCATAAATAACCAACATTTCTGCCATAGGTCACCCCAAGTGGTTCGCTACATTTAGTTACTTACCAGGGGGTCCGAATACATGGGATGAGGTTTGTCCGGGTCTTGGCGGAGGATGCGTCTGCCCACCAGATACATGGCAGGCCGGATCGGGAGAGAATGGTTGAGGGATTCCCTTTGACTTCTCCAGCCGTACTCTCTCGGAACATCGTCTTGCACCGCAGTGGGAGGAATGAATTCATACGTCCGTCACTCTTGGACACACTGACCCCCAGATACCTACCCACCCCTAATACCCCTTTCCTTCTCAGAACTTCCTCTTCTTCCTTTCTTAAAAAGACCTTCCACACAGCATCCCCAAAGATGACATAGGCCCTGAGGGGAATTATTTTCCTTAGGGCCTCCTGTGTGGAGCCAATGTAAAAAATATCTGAGTATTGTATCGGATAGAGCGTTCATTTTTGCATGTAAATGCACACTCAACTTAAATTCCTATTTTTGGGAGATGTCTGACTAATCAACGGGACGATCGAAATAATAACAGAACTTGATTTGGAATTTGATGAATTTTTCAAATCCTGTCAAATAACCGGTCTTAAATCCAACATTCTGCTTCAGAACAAACAACCAACGAACATAATTTCTGCATTGTCGTTAAGATGAACATTTTCTAACGTGTACATTTTATTCATTACTACCTACACAAAGGTGTCCCAATAGCGGATGTAAAACTGTATTTTATACATTACACTACACAAATCTCGAATTGTTCGTCCCAAAAAATGGAATGTCCAGTCGCTGGAAATAATACTGCCACGTCATAAATGTAACAAAATGTGGTCTGGGGATCAGAGGTTCAGAGCTGCGAGTCTCCAATAACGATCAAGAGTTACTCGTTATGCGCCATCTACGAATGAAAAATGACTCGCCGTCTCTATGAACTTTGTCGAATGTTTCATTTTTATGTCCAAGTCGAAGAGTTGAAGAGATGATTATATTGGCAGCCCTGTGAATAGTGTCTGTATTTCTGATGTTTTTTGACGTTTCCATAGTGTGAATTTGGAATTACGGGCGCATTTTCTTCGAAACGGTTGGCGGGTACAACCAAAAACAGCTGCTAACACATGCAAAATGAGAGTACAACATATTAATTATGAAGTTAATTTTTATGTGAAAACTATCTACCCTTCGGCGAAATATTCTTGTTGGTCTCAATATCGCCGATTAACCAGCGATTATGATGAACCCCGACGCAAGGGGAGGTGTTATAAGTTTGACTTGTCTTTGTGTCATCGTATGGTTTAAACGAATGGACCGAATATGATGCGGTTTTTTTTTATTTGAAAGCTGACGTGATCGAGATGATTCTCAGCTACATGAAAATCTTTTCAGGCGTTTCAAGGTCATCAGCTCTTTTTTGTGTCGGGGGTTACTTAAAATTTTTAAAATTTTACTTATTAAAATATATAATCCCCGTCATAGTGCGCGCAGGAAAGGGTATTAGGTTCAGATACAATAATACTAGATTTTGAGAAGTTACGGCGAAGACAACTCGGTGTCGACTGGTTCGACCCACTCGTCGAAGGAAATGACTTTTGACGTTTGGCGTCTAAGTACGTACCTTCGATGAGACTCGAGAATAACAAAATCGTCCAATGTAGGTACGTACTTTCGACGGCGACTGCAAGCGGCCTCGACTGGAGAATCGAGTCCCAGAACGGGAAAGGAGGTTAAAGATTAATGATAAGGCAAGAGTTACTGACAGCCCTGAGGGCTCGGGGAATGGGTCAACCCTCACCAAGAGAGGGGAGAAAAACTGCCCTACGTGTAGTACGTAGTACATAACCAAATTATTCATGTTTATTTTGGGGCGTGATTGTGTTGAAAATATGAGATTAGAATATTTTGAAAAATTATACTGAGTATGCATTTGCGAACATTGATTTATTAATTCAAAAATTAATTCATGACAGATGATTTTTCACCAAATAAAGAAATAATAAAAATAAAATTAGATAAAAAATGTCCACAAGTCACAAAATTACAAAAAAATACAGCGATTTGATAAGTTTACAATAATACAGATATGTTTAGGAATAGTTTTGGAATAATTTTTTTACAAGATCCACAAAATTCGCCAAGTTGATGTTAAATATGTCGACATCACCTAAGTACTGATTCCCCATAGCGTGAAATTGTTGTATAGGAGAGTGGGCAATGTAGTTCCGCTTGTGAATGCTGCAGTAGAATAGTGTATTTTGTCGCGTGGTTACTATCGGTATTCGTAAGTTTATGAGTTGTAGGAGTTCGCAACCGTCGAATTTAGAGTTAAGTATTTTGAATAAAAATGTTAAGTCGTTTATTTTACGTCTGTTTTCTAGTGTATGTATTTTTAGAATATTAAGTAATAGATTATATTTTAGGTCTTCTATTGGGATACTTAATTTAAAATTTATAAAACGCAGAAATTTTTTTGTGTTCGCTCAATATTATTAACGTCAATTTTGTAAGATGGAGACCAAACTACCGAGTTATATTCAATTTGGCTTCTAACTAGAGATACATATAATAGTTTAGCGGCTTCTATGGAACTAAAGTTTTTAGTTGTTCTTAATACGAAGCCTAGTGTTTTCATACCTTTGTTCATAATTTGGTGGATATGATTGGCGAAACTTAGTTTTTCATCCAAAATAATTCCAAGATCTCTCATTTCCGTGACTCCTAACCTACGTTTAGCGCCGTTTGCAGTCGTTTCGTTCCTTTCTCATAATTCGTGGTTCAGGTCGCAGGTTCGGCTCGCATGCATATACGCAGTCTTAGTTTGGAGTGTTGACTGTTTTTTTGACTCTTCATTTTTTGTATTTCCAAACAACTTAAGTCAGTGGAGTTTTTTTTACTGAAAGGCAAACATAACAGGTTTACGAATAACCTGTCAAAAACTAACATCATTATAAGTGGAAATATTGCTTGTACAATGATGAAGGACTTATGATACAGCAGCACAAATTCGAACCCTCAATTCCGGGGTGAGAAGTCGACGCATCTACTCCACTCGACAATGGACCAGTCAAAGAAAACCGTTTTTGATTCAATAGAAACCTTTTTTACATACGATAATGAGAGATGATAGACATTATATAATCTATAACGTTTATGCTACGGAGCTCATTTATAAAACTATAGTTGCTCCACATTTAGGTTACTGCTATACAATGTTGTATTTGGCCAATGAAGGAAATTTGAACAGGCTAGAAGTTATACAGAACTGAGCTACAGGACGTTTACTGGGGAAAGGAAAATTTGAAAGGTTTAATCAAATGAGAGAGGAGCTATACTGAATTCCAATAAATAAGAGACTGCTATTTAATGTATTAATTTTTGTGAATAAAGTTATGAAAAACCAAATGCTAAAATACCTTAAGGATAAAATTGTTTTTAATAGAGATGTGCGGTGTTCTGTTATTTAGTGGACACACTAACAGACTCTCCAAATACTTGGATGGAGATTACTTGTGGGAATGAATAGATTCTTGTTGTTATCTGGATTTATTTATACTTCGCGTATACAATTGGGACTAATTGGGGCAATTGGGACGGTTGACTACCTAACTAGAAGCTATAATGGTTCTGGCGAGTGTTTACTGGAACCCTGCCGGAGAACTTAGGCATTACGCTGCCTGCCATCTAGCGGAATCTACCGATAGATGATATCACCACCATTTGTGTCTACAAAGCGGAAGCTTTTACGATACACTACAAGATGTAGGTATATAATTACGAAACCAGATATAAAAATAAAGTTAAAATGCCACATTAAAAAATTCAAATTCACAGAACTGCCTAATGTATAGTGGACTAAAGATGTACGATGAAATGCCTGAAAGTATTTTTTTTACATGAGCTCCATTTTTTTACATGAGCTCCAAAATAAATTCCCTCAGGGCCTATGTCATCTTTAGAGATGCTGTGTGAAGGGTTTTTTTAAGGAAGAAGAGTTCTGGGAAGGAAAAGGGTATAAGGGTTGGGTAGGAATCAGGGGTTTAGTGTGTCCTGATCATCCGCCTCCAAGACCTAGACAAACCTCACCCCATGAACCCGAGCACCCCTGCTATATCACCAAACGTAGCGAACCACTTGGGGTGATCAATGGCAGAGGTGTTGGTTATCCAATGAAGGTTCCCATTACCCGGTACCCATTCCCGCCTCCCAAATTGTGAAGTATGAAGAATTAAATATATTAAAAAAGAAATATTATGCTTACTGTAAAAATGTTTAAATTTATTTAATGAAATGATACTTTGTGCATATTAGTTTATATTCTAATGTGGTATATATAAACTAACTCAATAAATAATAAAAACAACATAAAAAAAAACGTTTGACAAAATGTGTTAAGGACATTAGAGGGCAATCGTCAGAGCATTAATCTCATTACTAATGACGACCTTTTCAAACATCCCACGGTGGGCAAATTTTCTGACAGATCCACGCACAAATTAATATTAAAAAATATATTAAATCAGGAAAAAATTAATATTATTTGTCACAAGTGCTAATTATCAATGCTGAAGCCGTTAATAACGATAAAACTGGCAAATTATGCATTCAACAATTTCGTAACAATCTCGGGTTATCCCTAAAATTTTCGTAGTGCCAATAATTAATAAACCATTTCCAAAGTTTTCCTCCCACGCAAACGGTTGGTAAATGTGTGGAATTAAAAGCGGAGGTGTACATTTTTTATTTGAAAGAGAATTTAGGTAACGTAATTAAAAATTTATGTTCGACATTATACAAATGAAAAAAGATCTTCGTTTTAAAACATTTTATTGGAATTATATACGTCAACCGGTTTCAGTTGATCTCAACTTTCATCAGGACAATAAACATCCTACTTCCTACTATCCTACATCCTACATCCTAATCCTACTTCCAACCATCCTATTAATATTATAAAGGCGAAAGTTTTGTATGGATGTATGTATGTCTGTTACTCTTTCACGCAAAAACTACTAAATGGATTTTAATAAAACTTTACAATAATATAGCTCATACATTAGAATAATATATAGGCTATAGCTTAGAGCTCTAGCATTATTTGAAATTTGTATAAAAAAAATTGAAATAGGTGGCACGCGAGCTGTTTGAAAAATGAATGTCACGGTATGGAGGGGGGGGGGGGAAGGGAGAGGTGGAAAGAAGGGGAGGGGGGAGGGGGAGGGGCAAGAGGGGACGGGGGAGGAGAGGAGGGGGGTATGGAGTGGGGATAGGAAAGGTGGAGGAAGCGCTGTGGGAACCCCCCTAATACTATACCCTAAAACTAAATTACAGTACATAGGAAAATTATAAGATAAACAAAAAAAGAAAGGACATAAAAGAGGGAGAGATCATCAGAAACAGGCTGGTAGAGGGGTAGAAAGGGTGGGGGTTTTATAGGGAGAAAGGAAAGCACTTTACATTCGATTTTAAACGGACGATAGTTTTTTTTTACAATAGCTCCACCTTTGGGGATGCTGTGTGGAGGGTACTTTTAGGGAAATTAAAGAAAAATGGTGTGGGGGTGGGTAATAATCTTTGTAAAAGAAAGAAGAAAATTGTAGGTTTATACATTAATCAAACAAATTTATCACGAATAGTAGATCCAGGCTGGACAAGAATAAAAATATTAAGAGAGTTGTTGTTTTAAATCTAATTTCTTTAATCAAAGAATTTCATCACGAACTAACAGCTTCAAAAATAGAAATATTATAAAGCCATGACATGATTTATTCATATTTAACAAACTTAGCCAACTTCAAAAAGCCTTATTCCGCAAAATGAATAACAATTTGGCAGAATTAATATACAAAAGAAGCCCTTGTAGGATAAAATTTAATAATTATTCCAGCTTCGTCCTGTTTTGGAAAATCCTTTCACCAAATATTTGTGGGAGCCGCACTGGTCCCCTGGGCTATTCCCTAATTAATTCATCGTAATACGCATATGCGTTTTATTTTAATAAATCGCCAAACTTTTTAAGGCCGCACAGACTTGATTTGTTTCAAAGAAATTTAACCCCAAATTTGTTTGTTTAATTAACATTACTTTTCGATGTTTGCGTGTGGTAACTGGGGTAACTTTTGCAAAATACCGCGAAAATACATCTAACAGATTTAAAATAAATATTAACTTGAGAATCTAATTAAGCATGAGACAGTGTGGAAAATCGTTGTTCAATAACAGAACAATAAAAATCATATTCAAGCGTGTGCCCCAAGTAAAGAGATAGACTGACTTCGTGGAAAGTAGGGCCTCGCTAATCCGGATAGGGAAAAACAAGACCCCTTCCGAATTATCGAGGCGTCCGGATTATAGTATGCAATATTTTAATAGGAATAAAACACATTTTTAACTTGGGTTTTATTTAATAAACTAAAAATTTAAGGTCAATTTGGACAAAAATATGTTTGTACCTACATACAAATGTACTTAAAAAAATTCAAACATGTAAGAAAACAGCGCACTTAATATGAAAAAAAAAAAGTTAATTAACGAGTGACGGCAAATGATTGAATGTTGACACGTTGTGACCCACACGCACTCGTTCGGATTACAGCGTGCACCGAAGTAACGGGGGTCCGGATTAGCGAGGCTCTACTGGAATTATGTTATCAATCGGTGAAAATTTGGAAACAATTGTTTAAGGTAACCGATATTTTGCAATTCAATTCAATCCAATTTATTCATTTAAAAAAAAAATAATTATGAAGAAAATTATTTTCTAGTAAAATAGATTTCGTGCGAAGAAAATAACAAAATAATATATATTGACGGCCTCCGTGGTCGACTCGCAATCCGAAGGTTGCGTGATCGAATCCCGGTGTTGACAAATGAATTTTATTTGGTGGATTTGTGTTATTTCACAATTAAGTTGTTAAAAATAATATATGGTATATTTGCGGCACGTTCCAGAATGGAAGAAACTCTCAGTATCGTCCTGGTGGAAGACCACCATTCAGAATTGAAACGCTTCTTGAAATGGCTTTAGCCGTGTTTGGTGACCAGATCTGAATAACCAAGTACTTCCCCACCTTCATCTCACCCATATCCTTCCCCTCCCCCTACCTTCAGCCGTACAACATACCCCGATTGGGGATGCTATAGTCCCACTGGCTTCAGACGGGAGGTGCAGGGACTATTGTGAGGTATTCATATAAAAAAAATAATGATTTAAACTCAAAAGGGAATGGTAGTTTCGTAGAGAAGTATTTTAGAGTAGTTGCGGGTTTTCCTAAATAGAGTTCAACATTCGCAAAATAATGTTGTCAGCGGGCATATATAGCATAAGTATTAATGGTTCCATGACAGTTGGTCCGGCGACAGTTGCTCCGGCCGATAGTTCGTCCGGCCGACATTTGGTCCGGCGACAATTGGTCCGGCGACAATTGGTCCGGCCGAAAGTTTAGAAGATGTTTTCTTCAAGTAAGTATGCATAGAGGATATACGGCCGTACAACCAAAGTCGATATACTTATATCTGAAGGCATCTTGAGTGAAAATCCGCTGTAAAAATATTTTTACTTATAATTTCGACTCTCCGATGTAGCATGCGGCAATCACAAAATACGACATACTTAACACGTGCAGTCGGCTTAGCAAAAAAACGCTTAAGATTCTTACTTGCATATAATATTACTTACATATCTGAATATAACACAAGGGTCCCAACTGCTCCAAACCGTCTCGAGCCAGTGAGACTATGGCATCCCCAATTTTGGTATGGTGTGATGCTGAAGGTAGTGGGGAGGGGAAGGAGATGTGGAAAATGTACCTGGCTATTCAGATATAGTCGTCAAACACGGCTAAAGCCATTTCAAGTAACGTTACAATTCTGAACTTCTAAACTTTCGGCCGGACGAATTGTCGCTGCACCAATTGTCCCCCGACCCAACGTCGGCCGGACGAATTGTCGGCAGGACCAACTGACGCCGGACCAACTGCCGTCGGACCAACTGTCGCCGGAACAATTGTCGGGTCACCATATTAATGACGTTGCCATTATTAGATCGAGTATTATGAAGTAAGGGCGATTGGCGATTGAAGAAATATTTAGATTTTATTGTTCCTTTAAAACTTTCTGCACCGGGCGCAATGTTCTAAGTCTGGCTCTGAACCGAACAGACCAAATACTCGTTAATCTAATGACACCAGACAAGCAGCCAGCACAGGGCGGATCAAGGTTGCTGCCTACACAAATAGGGATGAAAAGGGAAGACCTATCTAACACTGGACCTATCTTACTGAAAATAATGACAGCATATTAAAAAAAATAAAAGTAAATCTAAGAAGGCTTTCATAATTCTTCTCGAAAGCTGGATTAGTGTACATTTAACCAAAATTATATTATAATATATTTTATATTAACTCCACACAGGAGGTCCTGAGGAAAATAATTTCCTTCAAAGGCCTGTGTCATCTAAAAAGATGCCGTGTGGAGGGTCTGTTAGAGGATAAGTAAGAATTAATTTCAATTTGGGAGGCGGGTAAGGCTACCATTTAAAATACCGCATTTATTGGATAACCAACACCTCTGCCACAGGACATCCCGAGTGGTTCGAGACGTTTGGTGACATAGCAGGGGTTCCCGGGTTCATGGGGTAAGGTTTTTCCAGGTCTTGGCGGCCGATGCATCTGCCCACTTGCCGTGTGGTGGGCAGTATCGAGAGAGACTGGTTGAGGGAGGTATTTTATCCTCTCCAGCCGGAATCTCTCGACCCATCGTCCTGCACCGCGGTTGGAGGGATGGATTCAGACGTCCGTCACTCCTGGACACATTGACCCTCGGATTCCTACTGACCCCTCATACCTATTTCCTTCCCAGAACTTCCTCTCCTTCCTTTCCCTAAAAAACCCTCCACACCCATCTTCTAAGATGACATAGGCCCCCTAGGAAAATTATTTTCCTCAGGGCCTCCTGCGTGGAACTAATGTAAAAAAATGTTATGGACTCATGTCATACATGGCACGATCAAGTGAATCAAACACTTACTTTAAGACTTCGAATAACAGAGGGTATGTATGAGACGATTTATGGATATTAATGAAGCTAGGAGTGTATGCCAATATCGAGTTTGGCGGTCTATCCTCACTGCTTAAGGCTCTGCAACCGGGCCCGAAAAGAAGAAGATGGAGAGATGCGAAATTAGGAATGTTAGAGGAGAGCGCTAACATTTACAGCGACAAAATCGATGCGAAAATGTTTAATAAAACACGACTCGTTTAAAATAGGGCAAAAATCTCGCGGGCATTATCTTAAGCAGCATTTAAAGGAACACTGTAATTTTTTTCATACATATAACTTGTAAAAATAATCGATGGAATTTTATATAATTTGCGTTTCGGCGCGGGCAAAGTCTAGATCATGGATGGCCAACCTTTTCAGCAGCCGGGCCAGATTTTAGAAATTAGATTTCCTACCGGGCCGCACTACAAAATTTCTTTGATTTATTCAAAGATAATAAGAAATATATTGTTTTTTTAAGATTACCAAAATGAGAATCAAACATATTTATTAGGTTAGAGTTGGGCAATACAAAAAAAAATAAACAAAATATAATAAATTTTAGTGAGACATGTGATTTTGTTTGTCAGAACTAAGTGCATCAATGTTGATAACCATTGATGTTGTTTCTACAATACGCAAACAGTTTTCCAAATGCTCACCAGTGATCGTGTTCTCATTTGAGATTTAATATACTTCGTTCGACTAAAAATCTGTTCACACGTTAAGTCTTCAAATAGCGAAAACATCGATAGAGACCATGTTTGTAAAATGCAGGATATTTCTCCTTGTCCAAATATGTTTTGTAAAACTCTTCCAAACTAACCTGATTGAATTTCTTCTTTAACTGTGATTGTTTGTTAACGCGTATATAACATAGAAGAACTTGTTGCGATAGATAGACAATCAATGTACTGAGATACTTCCATACATGAGATATGATACGAACAGCGCCCTTGAGGTGATTTTTCACAAAAACGGCGCTTTATAAATTATCCAATTATTATTATTATTATTACGCACGTTGGAATGTTTTTGTGGTGGTTTTATGTACACTAAAAGAAAAAGAAAAGTGTGCATATGCTCCGCGGGCCACAAGTAGACACCCAGCGGGCCGCGGTTTGGCCATCCTTGGTCTAGATATTATCTTCAAGAATAACATATATTTTTTTAAGAGCTTTAAAACTTACCGTGTTTAAGGGAAATATGTAATAAATCGGTACAAATCCGGGTTGCGGGCCCTTAACCTTCGAAGATATAGCGTGTTGATTAGTTAGTTACTTGCAGAACGATTTTCTCTCGAAATGATAACATTAGAATGAAATAAACCTATTTTTCAGGTATGGAATTTATTGAAAGAAATGGTAAAAATTATTATAAGGGTTCGAGGATTTTTTTGGCTCAATTGCTGTTTTATCCGACAAAAGCAATATTAAATTCTTGTCAATATCCAAATTGTGGAAAATTGCAGATAAATTAATTATTTTTCTTCTGGTGCCCAATCAATGGTTGGATATCATTAGAGCCACCTTCGCCTCACAAACTCCAGCCTGCATGCTGTTCTAGTCACGCGTGAGAAGAAATATTACAAAAGTTAAATTTTTTGCGCATTTAAAATTTATTTCGTTTCTACAAATAAAACATTTGAAAATGATTTTAATAAATCAGACGGGAAAGTCATGAATAAAATAAGAAATAAACTATTCAATATAAAACCAAAAAAAAAAACACTTTCTCTGCGGAAAATTGCCTTGAAAAATTAATGGGACGGATCGAATCAATAAGTTTGGGGCGCGCTGAAAAGTTTTTCTTTGTTCAATTTACCCCGAACATTATTTATACTATCGCCTAAGTTTTTTTGAAGTACAAAGTTTTAATATGAAATGATATAAATCCGTGTTATTTGCGGCCTACGATTGTGATGTACGGTATCGCATTACCGTTTGCGGTAATTTAGAAGTTAGGTTATTTATCTTTCGAAAGTTTGAACGTAAAAACATGAAACAGGCTATCAGATTAGGAAGACGTAATAGAAAAATAGGTGTGTCCTCTACTGGATAAATGTATTTTTAATGTTTTATAATACCTAGTTGTAAGCTTTGTTCTGTCACGGTAGAAATATCCACAGTTCCAATCATAGGGTATAACTTTAGGAAATGTCAAGATTTTGTCTACCAAATGATCATCATACGAGCGACATACTTTGCAAAGTGCTCCTTATTTGGAAACTATTAATAATTAACAATAAATACGGTGAAAGAACCCTAAACTATATTGTACCCAAAATATTTAATAAACTACCAATGACAATCAAAAATAATAACGTTTTTAATGGTAAAGTCAAATATAATCTAAGGAAATGGCTATTAGATAGGGATGATTTATATTGATGCCCTACCGAAGTCCTTGTATTCTTTATTGAAACTCACATTCGAAGGAATTGGTAAATTCATTACAATTTTTGTAATACCTCATGTATATGAAACTATTAATTTACTTGTGACTATATTTCATTTGTTCATACAAAATCCATTTGTACTTTTTTATTATATAAGGCTTATAGTGCTATTTATATGTATATACTATTTCCGTAATTTAAATAATTTATTTAATTGATATTTAGCATCAAAATTATAAAATTATGTACATACAATGTTTGAAAATGTACCAACGTTGTCAGTATGTATCTGCTGACGAACTACATAAGTAGTTTTAGCGGGTTTAAAATTGTAAATTAAAAAAAAAAAAAAATAATAATGAGTTGTTATTATTTTTTATTATTATTTTGAAATCAAATAATTAATCATCGCAACTGTAAGAAAAAAATGATAAATAGTGTTATCAAGTTTAAAAGAATATTGAAGATGAAATAAAGCACTGCATCTCATTTAACAGATCGGTCAATTGCCCCATTATGTGTAATAGCATAAGTAGGTATAAAATTGCCCCATTATGTGTAATAGCATAAGTAGGTATAAAATTGCCCCATTATGTGTAATAGCATAAGTAGGTATAAAATTGCCCCATTATGTGTAATAGCATAAGTAGGTATAAAATTGCATTCAATACATCCATAAATGTCAAAATGGTTGACAGAAAAAATATAACATCTTTTCAGCATTTAACTTACGAGTAAAATACTAAAACATCAATAATAATTTGAAGAGAAAAAGGAAAAATTGTCTTTGGCTATCAAGTATTGCGCTTTCGGCATAAATTATTTGGCATTACCAAAATACCTACCCAATAAAGACCAAAACTTTGTCACCTTACTTTTCACCCAATGTAGTTTCAGCAATGGTACAAGGAAATTATAATTAAACCGTGATTTACTTTTGTGGTTTTGTGATGTGTAATAAGGAGATCTCTACGATATCAACAAAAAAACCAATAATATTAATAGAGATGATGAGTCGGCTACACCAAAACTAAACGCTGAAAATCACATTAATTTAACTAATTATTGTACTGCAATACCGTCCTTAGCGAATTAACGATTAATTAAGGGCACATGTGTAATACACAATTGACAATAATACACACTGACAATTATTACAAACTAGCTGGTACCCGGCATGCGTTGCTATGGCATTTTAAAAAGAAATTGTTTCTCCCTGTGTGTCCTTTTCCATTCGTCCGGTTCCCCTTCCGCCTCCCCTTCCTATCCCGCGTCCCCTTTCCCTCTCGCTTCTCCCCGAGTTCCCCTCCCCCTACCTGAGGTCCCCTCTCCCCTTCCCCCCTTCCGCATTCCATACATTCATTCCCTGTACATTCAGTTTTCAAACAGCTCGCGTGCCAACTATTGCAATTTTTTAAACAAATTTCATAATGCCAGAGTTCACCAGTAGTTTTATAGAAATCTTGTCCTGACAATAACGAATACACAAAAAAAAGAATTACCCAATTTTGTGCAGTCGTTCGCAAGTTATGCGCGTACATACATTTCGGCGATTCATTTTTATTTATATAGATCGATAGATAGATAGATAGATAGATAGATAGATAGATAGATAGATAGATAGATAGATAGATAGATAGATAGATAGATAGATAGATAGATAGATAGATAGATAGATAGATAGATAGATAGATAGATAGATAGATAGATAGATAGATAGATAGATAGATAGATAGATAGATAGATAGATAGATAGATAGATAGATAGATAGATAGAAGACAGATAGATAGATAGAAGATAGCTAGATCTACCGTGATGATGAACACTGTAACACCGCCCAAAAAGGTGGCAAAAGAAGAAGGTAGCGCAACACGGTATATTACCCCAAAAAACAAATCTAGAATCATATCTAAAGTTAAGCAATTCAACACCGTACAATATCAATTTACATCAGAGATAGAATCTGAATCTTATGGCATCTAACTTCCTACAATCTCGATATAGTCTTCATCGTAAAAATGTGCTTCGCGCGGTGGGACCTGTTTACTGTGTTGTGTATACTCCTTTTGTTTCGAAGTTTACGTAAATACTGCACGACCCATGAATTGGGTCGCGCTCGTAAAAAAACCCTGCAATTTTCGAGGAATTACGACATAAAACTGGAAGCAGATGTGCTCACACTGAGACGGAACAAGTAAATAAGTTGAGAATCCTTTTTATTTCTGTGATGGAATTGAAACTAACTATCACGCGAATTTGGACGGATAGTTTGCTGTTTTTAAATACATTTAAAATAAATTTCATTTCTCCTCTGCAACGGCACAATTTCATTGTTAAACAAAAATAAAAATTTCTTCTAACACAGCAAACTTATTTTGTGGCACCATTATGATTGAAATTAATGAATTACTTCGTTTTTATCACTTTTATTGTTTATAAAAAAATAAAATAAAAAAAAGAGTTCTGTCAAAACCCTGAAGAAGTCAGCTTTGCTGACGAAACATGTCGGCTTTATAAACAATAAAAGTGGTAAAAACGAAGTAATTCATTAATTTCAAAAATAAAAATCTTTGTTTCCATTGTTTTAATAAAAATTATATCCACGTTTCAAAACTAAAAATTCAAATATAAGGTTACGAAGTGTACTGCAAATTAAGACAAGGAATAGAAAAATATGCAAAGACAAAAATTTAACAAGAAGTGGTGGGAGAAGATAATTAACTAGTTATTTTTGCACAAATAATGTCACGCCACGTGATTGTGATGCAACCACAGGTAGCCTACCAATATGGTAATCTTTAATGTCGGTTTTCAAACACGGCGCTACCCGAAATATACTGAACTTGATCCTTTTTCGCGTGGATCCTTAAAATTAATACGATGTCGAGTGACTCTAGCGACGAAGACAACAATGTTGTAGTTTTTTTTATCTTTATAAGCATAAAAAACGATCTAAAAGAAGGTTTTGAGGTATATATATCTCCGTTTGCTGAAAAATATGTGATAAATTATTATGTGTATCATTTTTGTCTCTAATTATGTCTCTTATCTTGCCTCTTGTTAATTGTTATTTGAGTAAACTTTGATTTTTTGTTAAATTCTATGTCTAACTGTTTATTTTTATTTTTTTATAATCTAATTTTTATTTTATCTGTTCCAAAATTATTATTTTATTATTTGGCTAATTGATTGTAGATACATTTTACTTTTTCTTATTTGTATAATTAACTGAGTTTTTATAACTGGGTTGTTCTCACATGTGTGTGAACAACCTGTAAAAACGCAGTATAAATAAATAAATAAATATATTATGTACAAACAACGAAATAAATAATATAATAAACACAATAAAATAACTTTGTTTCAATTTCACTTTATTATTTCTTAATCCAACAGTTTTCGGTTCATCCTGAACCTTCCTCAGGGGTGGACAACGAAATAAATAATATAATAAACACAATAAAATAACTTTTTTCAATTTCACTTTATTATTTCTTAATCCAATAGTTTTCGGTTCATCCTGAACCTTCCTCAGGGGTGGATAAACATATATTTTTAATTTTAATTATTTTTTATATTTGTTTTAATAAAAATATATATTTATTCATCCCTGAGGAAGGTTTAGGATGAACCAAAACCAGTTGGATTAAGAAATAATAAAGTGGAATTGAAACAAAGTTATTTTATTATGTTCTGTATAGCCTTCATTGTATCACAACATCGTCCAACCAGATATGATTATATTTTCTCTGGTTTTAAAACGGTTCACCTTATAATGTAGATGGAGAGGCTTTTGTAAGTTGTGACATTAAGTAAACTAAGAAACATGTAAAGAATTATAGCGAACTAAGATCATTTTCGGGAATAGTGGAGAGTGGAGACAAAAGATAAATAAATAAAATATGTCCGTTCATTGACCTATCAAACCTCACCAGCAACGTGAATACTGTTCGCTTCGGACATGTACATGGTTTCCCACGTACACGACAGAGTCGTTAAGCTCTTAAAAAATATATATGTTATTCTCGAAGATAATATCTAGACTTTGCCCGCGCCGAAACGCAAATTATATAAAATTCCCTCGATAGAAAAAAATCGCAAAGTATGCTCCAAAAATTATTATTAACACGTTTGTTTCAGTTATTTTACAAGTTATATGTATGAAAAAATTCACAGTGTTCCTTTAAATGCTGTTTAAGATAATGCGTGCGAGATTTTTGCTCTATTTTAAACGAGTCGTGTTTTATTAAACAATTTCGCAATTTTCGCATCGATTTTGTCGCTGTAAATGTTAGCGCTCTCCTCTAATATTCGTAATTTCGTATCTCTCCGTCTTGTCTTCTTCTTTTCGGGCCCGGTTGCAGAGCCTCAAAGCGGTGAATAAAGACAAACGTTTTGTAAGTATGAACCTACGAAGCCATTAGGCAAGATCGTACATTATGTACAAAATAATTTGTGATGCAGAAGATTATGATAATGTTGGAAGTGGAAAAGTATCATCGAGAAATGTTCAACAAAGGAACTATAATATGGCCATTAAAAACAATTATTCCAAACCAACACATACACTTTAGTAAATATCATAATCATTGAATGATTTGAATGTTAGAAACGTTTTAAGATTTTCACGGCCAAAAGAATTTTTGTTATTTGTTTTTGGGGTGTTATGCCGTGTTGCGCTACCTCCTTCTTTAGCCAACGTTTCAGACAGCGTTGCAGTGTCCATCATCAGGGCAGATCGGGTATATGTACCTGATCTGCCGGATCTGCACTGATGATGGACAATGCAACGCTGTCCGGTAGATGTACCTGATCTACCGGATCTGCCCTGATGATGGACACTGCAACGCTGTCCGAAACGTTGGCTAAAGAAGGAGGTAGCGCAACACGGCATAACACCCCAAAAACAAATAACGAAAAGATTTGAATGTTCTTTTCAACTTTTTTCTATTGGCTTTACATTCTTAGAGGAGAAGAATTTACCTCAAAGGATAAATACAAACACACTAAAAAACCGTATTTGCCGATGGTGAGAGAGAAATAAAACGAAAAAAAAATCCAATTAATTATATTTACAAATTAAACCATGCACCTCTACAACGAGTAGAAACAATAAGAGATCTTGGAGTAATACTAGACTCTAAAATGTTATTTAGGGATCATATTGAAAATATTCTAGAAAAAGCTTATAAGCAATTGGGTTTCATTATTCGCATTCCAAAGCCTTTTAGTATAGCACACACCCTAATTCTGTTTTATATGTCATATGTACGGTCACAACCCGAGTTCGCCTCAGTAATTTGGAATCCTCAATATCAAACATAATATATAAAATGCAGCTTAATAAATTAATAACTTAAAATACTATTTTTTCTCTTTTGTGTGAAAATTATATTATTATCAACCATAGTAAATAGAATAACCATGTTTGTTAATAATTTAACGTTTTTCTTTATTATGTTCTTCTTTTTTATGTTTTTCTGTGTTATGTTTATTTTCTTTTTTGTCATTTAATAAGTTGAGCAGGTAAAAATACTAAACCAATATTTAACATAATGGAACTTAATTGTTCAACAACATATGAAATTTTATCGTTATAAAATTATTTTACTGTATGACTGTTTGTTTCCTCAATAAAAAGTAATAAAAAATAAAATAAAAACGATTCTATAAAACATTTTCACAGGAAAGGAATGTCAGAATAAAATGTTCTAAAAAGGTAAGAATATTCTATTCTCAACACATCGAATCCAAGGTTAAGATACACTTGAAGAATGAACGTAAATAAATCATGGATGGACTTCTATTGGGATTTATTCCCAATGAAATCAAAAATTCTTCAAATCAAATCTACAAATTACGACAGACACTTGAAAGAGATTGCTAAATGAACCCTTTAGCGATAGCTTTTTAACGATCTCAATGCTGAACGATTGATAAAAAAAATCTAACCTAACATGTAAAATAAAATGTAATAAAATTCACCCTTTAAGAAATCAATCAATTTTCAAAAAAGAGTACCTAAGAACTTTATTTTGTTAGCATAATGACAGCAGTGTACTGGCGTGGGTTTTCGTGAAAGTTTATAAAAACCATTAAATAATTCAGAAGATTGCTAGGGAGGGCTTTATGACGTTCAAATTTAAAGTTAACTTTGTTGACGGGCATGCTGAAGGAAATGGGTCCCTGATCGAGAAAAAGCTCTCAGTGGTTACGGGTAATTTAGTTACCAGATTGGAATTGATTTATGCTCCCCCGAATATTCAAGGAATGAGTGAGCAAGGAAAAGTTTCACACTGGCAACTTGGTTGTGATGAATTTATGAATTATATTTTTCTTTTCGAACATTCTTGAATAAGCAATTTAATGTGTTTTCAACGTCTCTCAGTATAAGGAGTTAACATTACTTCATAAATGGTAATTTATGAGTAATGAAATGGAAGTTTATGAACACTTGAATATCATAAATAACTGAATGTTATGATAAGAGTAATGATTATGCAGGAATGAAATCTTTAAAAAAAATGTGACAGATACTATATAGATATTACGTACCGTAAATGCCTGCCACGTAGACTTTAATAGAAACCAATGTCGCTTCTGCCGTAGTACCTTTTGGTCTCTTTTATATTTGCCTGAAATCGGACATAGCCATCCCATTTGAATTTTATAATGTTGATGAAATTCAGTTTTGTAATTGAAATTTAAGACCGGTTTGAATAGACTTTTGGTTCACAAAGCACACCCCTATCGAATTTATTGTTTTCTTCCTTATTTTGTGGTGACGGAGTACAAGAGTTTCAACTCGTCGCCTCAGTTCTTATTTGTCCAACAGACCATTCTAGTTTTTGTTCAATCTCCACTTTAATCACTACATAACTAAGAATTATTTAGACTAATGAAACCTTTACCTATCCGAAAATAGCTTTATATTTCATAATGTTTCACTGAAATAATGAAAGAATACTTTCCCTTCCTGTAAAATTTTCAAATGGTCTGTTGGACAAAAACGAACTAAGGCGACGCGTACCTAGAGTCAGCGAGAAGGGGTAGAGAAAAGTTGAAAGCATCTTAAAGCAAAAAAAATAATAATAATAGTGCCTAAAAAATTATGCTTTACTGAAGGAATCGAACCATTGGCGATAATATTAATATCGATGTTTTCTGTCACTGGGAAGTAATTTTTTCAATTATTTTTATGAAGACAAGAAGTTTTCTCAATAATTTCATCTATTAAACGTAAATCACATCTACAATCTTCGGATCGAAAGCACTATCTTACAGCCATAAGACGAAAACTAAAAGAAAGATGTTTTCAAGTAGACACTCGCACATTGAGAACACTTAACCCCGACTGCATATTACTAACGAATAACTCAAATGTAAACAAAACGAATACCAAGTCTGAACATAAACATCTCTAAAAGTTTTCAACTGCACAGGATATTGCAGTTATCTCTTTCAGTCATGCAATGCAGCTAAAACTTTCCTGCTGAAATTGTAGCGCGGAATGTCACTGAAAACAATGCAAATTTGCAAAGTTCTTGAGAATTCTGCTGGAGAACAACTTAGTTAATTATTATAATTAAATACTTTCTAAGCTAAATTTATGATGCGTTGTTCATCAATATATGACTTCATTAAAAAATATTATTAAAATTATTATTTACACGTAAATTTATTATTTAAATCATATACCGCGACACTGTAAATAACTAATTTGTGAAAATGCTGTAAAAAATCCCATTTTTAAGCGTTTTTTAAGGTCATCTCATGAACATTCTCCAGCCTTACCGCCTCCAGTCCTAAATTCTCCTGTCTTTCAAAATAAACATCCACTCCACTTTTGCCACTGATCTTTTAAAAAATGTAATACTAATAGTGATGGGGGTAGCAAATGTAAAACCGTGCAATGTCCTATGTTTTAAATATAATGTCCTCCGCGTGTAAAACCGTATCTTCTCCAAGCATACATTTTTTAATTAAAGTGCGTTTATCGGAAGTGACCTACCAGGTTAGTATGTTTCTATATCTATTTGTAAATGGTAAAATTAGATAGAACCTAAAAATTCTTAATAAATTGCACAGCGCCCTTGAGGTGATTTTTCACAAGAACTGCGCTGTACAAATTATCCAATTATTATTATTATAAATACATTTTAAATTTGGGAGGCGGGTATGGACACCGCCGCCCCGGGAACCGTTTATTGGATAATCAACACTTCTGCCGTAGGTCACCCTCAAGTGGTTCTCTACGTTAAGTGACTTAGCAGGGGTGAGGTTTGTCCGGATTTCTCCTGGAAACACTGACCCCAGATTCATACCCACTCCTCGTATCTTTTTCGATCCCAGAAATCTTTCTCCTCCCTTTCTTAAAAAAACCCCTCCACACAATATCCCCAAAGATGATATCATGATCCAGATGACAGATGATCAAGGCTTCCTGTGTAGAGTTAATGTAAAAAAAACATTATTATGGTAGTGAAGAACCCTTGAATACCTAATTTAAGTGATGTTGTATCACACCATTTCTTAATAAGTCAGGTACGCCTCATACGTCATACTCATGTATGGTAATATTATATTGTCGTGAAAACAAGTTTATGGGTCAGAGTGCTTAAAAGTGGACTTTATTAGACAGATAAGTTTAGTTAATGCATAGATTATAGAATAACACAAGCAGCGCCTTATGGGCGTGTTTCGTAATTTAAATATTTGCCCAATTAGAGCCAATATTTTCATACAAATCAGTGTTTCCGAAATTCAATAGGACGGAGACCCACCAATTTAGATAAGTGTAAGTGAGACGGAACGCTGGGCGGTTGGGTTAATTGCTAAATGATTATTTGTTTAATTTAAAATTTGTGTGGAAGGCGATATATTTTTTATTCGATGGTTAATGAATAAAAATCGCATTATTATTGGTCACTTATGTAAAAGGTAAACGAAAAATCGCTTATTTCTCCAAATGGTAAAGATGTGTAGAAATGTATAGAAAATTCATAACCTTAGGATTTTTTTTATTTGGGAGTACCATACCAGAGTCTCAACCGTTTTGTATCGTCTGGAGCGAATGAGAATATAGCATATCCAATTATTGGTATAAATTGTGAGGCAAAAGGTTGCGGGAAGCGAAAAACCTTTCCTTCAAAGTTTAGATTCTAAACAGGGCGATACACAAAGTATCTACCGCTCAGGAACGTGCCGCAAAAATACTGTGCATTATTTTTTTGTTAAAAAATTTTGGAATAACATAAATTAATCAAACAAAATTTGCTTGCGCACGACGGAATTTGAAACCGCGAACTCGGGATTCGTAGCCGAGGATCGCAACCAATTAACCACGGAGGCCATCAAAATGAGTTGAAGGCTAAATTCGTCCCGGTAAGACGAGAAGTTGTTGGTTGAGTCCCGGTTGCAACAGTTATCTTTTTATTTTTCTGTGTCTTGTTCTCTTTCATATTTTCGTTTAGATTATTATTAGTGTTATCTTCTTCTTAAATTATATATTGCATTGAAGGCTAAATCATTCCAACTGTGCTTTCTGTGTAAACTCAACACCTCCTTGAAAAGTCATTAAGAGCTTTGAAAAAAATAATTTAAAATGGCCGATAACCAATTTTTTTATGTACTTTTTTAATAACTCCAAATGACTTATCTGAGATGTTTCTGAGTTGATTTCATTCCGCGTTGTCCGGCTACCGCAATTCACAAACGGTAGAAGTACCCAACTTCAGAAAACTAAAGTTTTTAATCAATGTAAAGGATGTTTTTTCCATATTTTTATCGTCGAATTCCAGTGCACCTTTTCATACACATTTAGTCATCTTATTAGTATTTGTATTTTCTTGCGGCTGTGACCGTGGATTTATCGTATTATATTGTAACGGAGCTTGCTATTTCATTCTCTCGCACGCTAAATCCTACAGATGTATGTGTTTCTCTTTTTATTGTCAATTGCTTCCGTTTCATCGAGTTTCAAATCACAACGGTTCTAAAGACGTTTTCACTTTAAAAAACGTTGTTCCATAAATACATCAAATAATTTTGTATCGCTTCACGAGCGTAATATATCTAGGAAAATAAGTGCTACTTTTACGGCGTTTTTAAAGAGCGTTTAACCAGCCAGCGGACGAAAATCCACATTTCGTCGAAAGTTGTTCTTACGATCGTGCAGGAACGTTTCAATGAGAAAGGTTAATTATTCTCCGTACCAGCTATTTAAAATTATAACTCAATATCGATATTATTTCATTCCAAATTTGCTTTAATTTATACCTACATCCAAAAATGCTGAAAGGCGTGATGATAAAACTATTAAAATAATGTGCATTTCGTAATTATTTCTTGAATCTAAGTATTTATCATTTTTCAATCATTTCTAAGTTAAATAAGAATGTTAAAAAATCTGAAATATATTAGTTTGTAAGTGCGCAAATAAATACACAAACGGACAATTTTCGTCAAGAAACACATAATCGTATATATTTTAATGATTTTATTTAAACTAAAATTAAAATACTAAAACATGCGATACCCAGATAATGTATTAATTTATTTTACTGCATGATTATACAATTTGAAAAGTGGTACAATACAAATTTTTTTTTTTTTCAAAATTTAACAAATCTGCCAACGACCTTATTATACTAAAAATAAACATTTTTTCTCAAAATTTAAAACATGCGAATGCTAGATAAAATAATAATCTTTCGAAATCCATTTATAATTTTTTTTATAGAAAACAGTCAAAATGTCTAAAATCTGATTTAAAAATGACATATTTCTGGTTTTCTCTGGTAATACCCTCTTAAGAGGATTACTTATTTGAAAAATTATAAATAAGTGCAAGTATTAAAGAAATTTATATAAAAAAGTTAAGTATTCTGAAAGATCCATTCAATATTATTCTATAATAAGAAATTTATATAAAAAAGTTAAGTATTCTGAAAGATCCATTCAATATTATTCTATAATAAGAAATTTATATAAAAAAGTTAAGTATTCTGAAAGATCCATTCAATATTATTCTATAATAAGAAATTTATATAAAAAAGTTAAGTATTCTGAAAGATCCATTCAATATTATTCTATAATAAAAAATTATAATTATAGGTTGACAAAAACAGGAGAATGATTTGTTGAAAAAATAAAAAAACTTTTTCCGCTCTCCAGAAAAATTAACATATTGTTCTTTATAGACTTTTAAATTTCCGTGATGGATAGGGATATATTCATTATGCACATTCTCATATTTATATATATATATATATTTTTTTTTTTTACATTAACTCCACACAGAAGTCTATGAGGAAAATAATTTGCCATCCCAAGGATTCCAACTGAACTGTTAGTTATCGGTAGTTTTAAAATAATCCCATTCTCAATACTTAACTAAGATATTGAAACATTATTAATATAATTTATATAACTTTCTGTTTATCACAAACTTTGAGTTTGTTAACACTTTTTGTACATACTTTCTAGATAAATTTTAATTATAAGCTTGTTTTTACTGTATATGCCTACGATTTGTTTCTTTCTAGGAACAAAAATAAAATTTAAATAATTATATTACCCATGCGCAGGCTGCGCCTTGGTGGGTTCCCAATACTCATATCATATCATTGTACGCATATATCAAATGTAAAAATTGGGAAAAAATAGTTTCTCATCTTTAAAGATCAAATCAATAGCGGCAACTTGTGCTCCTTCCTACTCCATTTAAGATTGAGGTAGTGTACAGTAAATTGCTTTGAATTGATTCCAGTTACAAAGTTACGAGTATGTCTAAAGAAGTATATACTCGTAAATGTATTTTCTAAGTTATGATATTTCATTTCTATTTTAAATTACTGTCAAAAATATTACCCAAGTTGATTTTCTATATTTTAGTGTTCCATCAAATGTATATTTTTATTACATAAGTATTATATTTTTGAACATATGTAATAAAAATGTATATTCTTATTTAAGTAAAATATGATGAAATTTTTGTTTTTAAATTTGTATCTAGATATTTTCGGATAAATTATATTATTGCCACAGCAGCAAGATTTAATATCTGCAAAGAATCGGAAATTAATTAAATTGACTCACAGATGTCGATGTAGGTAATATATATATATTTTTTATAAATGCTTTGAACATTTTTTGTAAGTGGGTTTATATGAGAACTTAGTAAGGTGGAAAGATGGACTCTCCGAACCTTTCCTCCTGAAGAGCGGCGTTAGACAGGGAGGATGCATGTCCCCGATATTGTTTAACCTGTACATGAACGAACTCACCGACAGGCTAAACAATGCAGGGGTAGGCTGCCAAATTGGAGGACAGTTTCTGAACAACATCAGTTACGCGGACGACATGGTATTGATGGCACCATCCATAAGGGGCCTACGAATTCTTTTAAAGATCTGCGAAGAGTTTGCTGAAGAAACAAACATGCAATACAACCCCACTAAAACGGCTCTACTGGTCGTAAGATATGGACAAGGACCAAAAAATATTCCTCCAGCTACCCTGAATGGTGTGAACCTGCAGGTGACTGAAGGAACTAAATACCTTGGACACATAATCACCAGTAATCTGATGGACGATGACGACATCGATAGGCAAAGAAGAGCTCTCAGTGTATAAAAGCAAACATGCTCAGTAGAAGATTCCGCCTTTGCAGTACTGCTGTAAAAGGGACGCTCTTCCTTTCCTTCTGCGCAACACTGTATACGTGTGAACTCTGGGCAAACTACAAGAAGAGTAGTATAGAAAGACTTCGGGTTCAGTATAATACGCCTTCCGCATAATGTTTGGTCTCCCCAGATATTGCAGCGCTTCTCGGATGTTCACGGAGGGGCGAGTTCCTGGATTTGCAGCCCTTATTAGATCCAGGGTGGCAGGAATGAGGGAAAGGATAACCAGCTCTGGAAACATCCTCGTCATGGAAGCCCGCCTCAGTCCATCATCCAGTATTGATGCACACTGGAGAAAAATACTGGCTCCTTACGTGCTCACAGAATCCTGAAAGCTTAATATTATTATTTCTTTTGTTTTCCTTTTACTACTATTAGCTTATTATCTTTTTTTGTTTCGTTTACATTTATATCCACCTTCTATTTCTTTTTTTCCTTTCAAATACTTTGTACGTGTATGTGTATATTATACCCTTATGGAATGTGTGGGATTGCACTCTCCTCCCCACATACTGGAATAAACACTTATTTATTTATATTTATTTATTTATTTATTTTATATTAGCAGTCGTAAGTGATTTTATTAAGAAAAATCTATAAGGGCATTGAAAATAAAATTAGAAGCAATTTGATTTTCACTAAAGTACCCATAAACAAGTAACATAAATAGATCGTATAATTTTTGTATGCTCAAAACTCACATTTTAATAATTTCCGGCGAATTCGTAACTATAATAACTTTTTTTTCAAACCCACACCTGGGGATGTAAGTTCTCTATATTTCAGATAATAAAAATAATACCTTACCATTAATACATTTACGTACAACGATTTTAAAACTTCATAACCCGTTTTTCAACTATAAAGTAAGCGGTGAGCACCAGATTTTATTTTTCTAGACGATGAATTAATAACTTTGGGAGGTATTAATTAACATCTTAAATATTAGTAACGCTTTCTTCAGAATTAATTAAAATGAACCCGGCGGAAAGGACCAATTTCCTGCCTTGCTAGGGTGAATTCGACCGTACGTCCGTCCAATACGCCCATGCCGCGGGCGCATATTTGTTTACACGCTTTCTTCACTTACGTCGTTAAGATTCCCACATTATTTTCCTTCTTCTTCTTTTCTTTGTTAGGGCGAATTTGACAGTAGTCGAACCAATCAATACACGGATTGCGAGTCGCAATTTGTATACACGGCTACTTTACTTACGTCTTTAAGATTCTGAATATATTTTAGGGTGTAATATCGTCTTAACATAAAATAACATAAAATTAAAATGTAGTTCTAAAAATTAAACTTGAAACAACAAAAATCTGATAAAGTTTATGAAAAAGAGAAAAAAATAATATCTATGTACTAGGTACCACGGAGGGTATAAAAACATATATTTGATGAAGACACGCATGACTACGTACCTAATATGACATTCAGTCATGTTAGTCGGCACGTTCGCTGCAAGGCGACAGTATTTTTAAAACGAAGGTACATCAAATATATATGCGCATTATTTTAGCCTGGAAATTACATAATAAATTCCGGTAAAGGTTTTTTCCTGGAAGCTTTCTCGAAAGAACTCTTCAAAGTTTTCCCCAGGAAAGGCTCAATTTACTAGGCGACTCCTTGGAGTGAAAAAATGTCGAGATGGAACGAGATACCGCGAAGTCTTCATTTAGGGTTCACCGTAATAAAAACAAAACTTACATTGGTTTCACTAAACCAAAAAAAGAGAGAAATCAATCGATGCTTCTCAAGCGAATGGTATTTTCTATACCTAAATGGTGGACTTGCGAGAGGTTCTAAAGATTATTACCGAAATACAGCCATTGAATTGAGGACTAGGGAGCGCGTTTCGTATAAAACTATTTCGGGAATAAGTGGGTTTAGAAATCCTTCATGAATTCTAATAAAGATATTTTTACACGGTAGTTTGCAAAACATCATCACTGATAATAGCCACACCTACCTCAAGACGGGACATGGAAGAGTTTGTTTCTCAATTTTTTTACCCTAGAAGCCCAGTCACATTTTGCTATCTAAAAAGCCCAAATATAGGTCAAATTTACCTACATGAATAAATACACTTGTATCATAGTTTATTCTGTGAAATTTATTATTTTTTATCATTATTTATTCGTATTAACTATTTAGGAAATGAAAAAACGCATAATTGGAATAATATTTATTTATTAGACTTTGAAAAAACAACTATTTCTAATTAATTCAAAAATTTGGTACAAAATGAGATCCTTTCGGTTTGCTTCTTTTAAACTAAAAATATAAAAAAAAACAAAATCTTCTTTTTTCTACTAACCAATAAATGTTTTATAACAATTAAAAAGTTTTATGTAATTATTTTTTCTTTATAAACTCTTTTCACACACATCATCAAATTACAAAAAGTCTAAACATAGGTGAAATTGACCTACATCGGTACGATAACTGATAAGTTGGTTCGATCAATGAGGGCAATCGAAAGAAGTGTGCGAAAGATGACGCAGATATTTGTTTTTTATAGGTAAAAATGACCTAGATTGGGCTTCCAGGGTTAAGATTGCAAAAGTTCAGTAATCCTGCATTTATTTTATTAAAGGATACTAGAAGTTCTGTGAGCGGTTAATAGACCTCGCGTCTATTTTTTTAATTGTTGCTCAATTTGTAGCAAATTGCGATTACTCCCCATATTTTACAGGCAGTTCCTACTTTGATCATCTCAAGATTGCCGCCGTGTACCGAAATTCTTCTAGCCACTCGTTGTTTAAAAGCGACCTCGCAGAATTTGTCTGTGGCAAACATCAGTTGGCTGGAACCAGGCGGGAAGTACGAAGCTGAACAAGGAACCGACAATAGCGGTCTCTTTTTTTTGCTTTTTTTTAAACCATTCTTTTTCGAAATATACATATTTTTTATTTACATTTAAACCCGCTAAACAACTTGGTTTTGAATTCATTGGTTTACCTTTAATTGTTTTGACTGTAATATAGAATCCAAACAGCGCAGGCGCCCAGTTTATATTATCATCTCTTTATCCACAATAGATTATTTCGCATTTTTTTTTATAGTGATACCTCACAAGAGTCTCAGCTGCTCCCGTCTGGAGCCACAGTGAGACTCTGGCATCCCCGATTGGGGTATGTTGTAAGGCTGAAGGTAGTGGGGAGGGGAAGGAGATAGGGAAGAGGAAGGTGGGGAAGTACCTGGCTATTCAGATCTGGTCACCAAACATGGCTAATGCAATTTCAAGTAACGCTTCAATTCTGAATGGTGGTCTTACACCAGGGCGATACTGAGAGTATCTTCCACTCTGGAAAAAACTTTCTTAACATGTGTTATAGTGTTTGATGGACGATGATTTGTTCGAGCACCTTCCACGCCCTGAGTTTTTTAATATTAGAGTCCTAGCCATTCCTCTAAACTTAATTATTAATTATTATTTTATCTTAATTATTAATACTGCTTTTGTTTTACGAATGCTTATATATTACTATGTGTATCTGATGAATTTTTGGTTTTAATTTGTTAATTCCTTGATAACTGTATTTCAACTACTAATAATTCTTATTTGATTATATGTATTTATGTTTTAATATGTATCTATGTGTTCGATTATGTACACGTATGCGATTGCCTGTGAGTATGTATGTGCGCATATTCGTGTATGTGTGTATGAACATAACTGTGTTTATGTATGTACATATATGTAAATGTATATGTGTGTAAATTAATGTATATATATATATATATATGTACCCGCCTCGGAACAGACTTAGTCTAGTGAGGCGGGCTACTAACTTGTTTGTATATGATTATTATTACAATAAACGCCCGGGTTGCCGGCATTAAATAATAAAAAAAAAATTACTATTTGTACCATTAATAAATTTATATTCTTTAATCATATTCTTTCATTTCATACACAGGTTGACTGAATTATCATGAGATTGACTAAATTGCCTCTGAGAATAACATAACACATATTCAATAATTACACATTCCACATTATTCATTACTCAATTACACTTAATTGTAATTTTTATTTGGAACGATTTAATAAATCAAAACCATAATTTCCTATGAAATCATAAGATTCGTAATTAGGTACTTAAATTCCCACCTACTTAATTATATTTAAACCACATATTTCACGTAACAATAGGCCACTTGCATGGATTTCATAACGACTTAGAAAAAATCGTGTTGATAGATTTTTTTACTAAGTTTACGAAAATGTTACTAAATAAGAAATATACAGTTTTATTTTTTATTTTTAAATAAATAAATCCACTATTTGGGCTCGTGACGTCACTACATGAAAATGTCCCGTCTCTGAAAATGTTCCTATTAATTTTGTAAAATTCTACACTGGTTTATTTTTTTTATATGGCATCACTTTGATTTCAGGCGAATTTTTCAATATGACATTTAACATTCACTAGATTTATCGTTTGTTCTCTGCGAACGTATCATTTGATTTGACTTTTTGACAGATGTAATGAAGAGAACCCCGTACATTTAATGTTGTCCGTACGTGTTTAGAGGTATAATGGTTGTGGTGCTAATTTTAACAAAATCAAATTTTGTAATATTCTTACAATTATTATAATTTACAATTACAAGTATAGTACATTGAATTTAGTAATATATACGTTGTACATTATAATGATTTATGAACAATAATATTTATGAGATGTAATATTTTTGGTACGCCTCGTTATTCTACAGTGCCTTTCTTTTGAAAAACATTCTTTTTTTAAAATGATTTTCGGCTACGTAATTATCGTTTTTTTGCACCTTTAAAAGTATGTCCCGTCTTTCCGGTTCATAAAAAATGGTCTGATTTTACGGATTGAAATTTTCAAAAAATCGCCAGGGTTACAAAAATACGATTAAAAAAAATAATAATACAGAATGTCTTAGAATATTTGCCTATCCCGGAAAAAAATTTAAAAAAATGTGATGCAAGTGGCCTATTGTTTTTTTATCAATTTCAAAGACAATTCTCTTTTCAAACTTTTCTTGGGCAGTCAAATTAACCGGACGATTTCAAATTTAAAAAAATAATCTTGAAATAAATCAAAATTTTGCCATCTAGCTTGCTTGAATAATAATGTGGATACAACAGATTATCGAACACACAAAACATGAATAAATTTTCAGACAGGTGAAGTAACAAATGGTTGAGTCAAAACAGGACCTCGCTATGCTCAATCGATAATTATAAAAAGCGATCCTTCAAGGGCCCAGATGGAGTACATAAAATAATTTTTTTAACAAATGTTCAGATAATATAAAATAAGTCATAATTTAAGCGGCTCCTGGCGCCGTTTGGCTCACAACCGAGACTTATCGTGGCAAATAAATTGTAACCTTCATAATTCGCACTGTCACATTATTGCGAAGTAAAAAAAAAAATAAGAATGAATACAGAAAACTACCATGCAGAAATCTTTCGACAATTTTAGAGGGAAGACATAAGAAATAAACTTTAATACAAATAATCTTTTATAACAAATGAAAACAGAAAACTAGCATGCAGAAAACTTTCGACAATTTTAGAGGGAAGGCATAATAAGAAATAAACGTTAATACAAATAAACCTTTAAAACAAATGAACACAGAAAACTATCATACAAATATCTTTCGACAATTTTAGTGGGAAGGCATAAGAAATAAACTTTTATAACAAATGAATACAGAAAACGAGCATGCAGAAATCTTTCGACAATTTTAGAGGGAAGGCATAAGAAATAAACGTTACTACAAATAAACTTTTATAACAAACGAACACAGAAAACGACCATGCAGAAATCTTTCGACAATTTTAGAGGGAAGACATAAGAAATAAACTTTAATACATACATACTTTTATAACAAATGTACACAGAAAACTACCATGCAGAAATCTTTCGTCGATGTTAGAGGGAAGACTTAAGAAATAAACTTTAAAACAAAGCTTAAGCAAGCAGAGTCCAGTAGGTAGCGCGTAAAAACGATAGCTGAAATTGTAATTAATAATGGGTCCCCCGACTACTATAATGATAATAATCAAATTAATTATCAATTAAACTGATGAGGGTTATAATTGATAATAATTAAATAAGTATACCATGTGTCATTCGTTATAAATTATAACCCGGAGGTTACAGTCGTAAGAGGGTACCTTTGTACCACGTTTTTGATTACAGTCTAGGCACGAGGCATACGTTAATGTTCGCAGTACTTCAGGGTAATCAAAGGCGAAACCTAGCAGAATAGTTCCAGTGGTTATAATAATATATGAGCTCGCGACATTGATGTTAATTATACGAGATCATCAAACGACCTCACTTCAGAACGTAAGGAATGTAAACTAAATTATCATCATGACACAAGATAGTATTTGTAACTTTCGTACATTCCTTTTTACACGGGGTGTAACAGGACGTACCCGAAAGATTTTAACCAGCGATTCCTGAGCATATTTGCAGTAAAAAATTTAGATGTCATTTTGCTTTCCAATGATGTTTTTTTTTTTTTTAATTTAATTAAAAACAATAAACATATTTTTACATCACGCATCGCAACGGAGTAGTACGGTATTAACCGCAATAGAGAACTCCTGTCCAATTTTTAAAATTAATAATTACCTTCAAACTTAAATAACTGCATTTTTATTTTTATTTTTAGAGTTAGTTTTAATAGTTAAAATAATTGTCAAAGTTTTAATTTTTCAAGACCCCCCGAAAACCACCGTAGTATGGTGAATCGTGTGACGTCATCACTCCTGAAAAATTACTATAGAATCGGGCAATCAGCTGATCTACCGCCGCTATTTTGAATTCCGTTGTTCGAAGTATTCTCCCTAGAAATAGCATTACTATTTTTGTGTGCAGTAGTTTTCGAATATTTTCAATAAAAAGAGATACCTTTATTTTTTAAACATTATTTAGGCCTAAATAATGTTTCAATAAACACAATAACTAAATCTCTATAAACAGTATGTAAATAAATGAATAAATTAATACGATGGCTTGTGTCATATCATACATTCCCACACAATGACTTTACGGTGATGTCACGACACGTCGAAGAGTGACGTCACCTTGATGGCGTGTTTTTACGACCCGATTAAAAATGGACTTAATAATTTTTGAAAAACTCTGCGTTTAATATTATTAAATAAAACTTATATATTCAGAATCAGCGTTTATTGGTCTATATGAACATATTTTTTTAAAGCCAGAATATTTTTCACTGGAGTGCCTTATCATAGCCAAGCAGGTCAAGTAATAAGCATTCCGTCTCGTTCCAGCAGCACGGTATCCCGCCAGGGCACGGCATTAGAAACAGTTTTCAGTATCATGATAATTATACGCAAGTTTTTCTGCATTATAATGATTTGGCGGTGTTTATGAGTACGTAATCAGAGAATTGTAGGTAACAGATGGAGGGTACACTTTTACATATAATTGCACACTCAACTAAAATTTGGATTTTTCGAAGTTGTCCGACTAATCAATCATTTGGACGATTGATACACTCAACTGCCTTCGCTGGGTTTTGATCCCACGACTTATAATTCCTGTTGTTATGCCAATTTCAAGAAATAAGTGAATAAGGCTCAAGTTAATTTGGTTGTCACCTAGTGCATGGCCCACCTTGCGTATTCCTAATCAGCGTAAAGCGCTATTTTAATGTTTGATCCACAGTTGTCGGGAACCCGGCGATGACAGGTAGGTATAATTAAACAGACGAGCGCTTAAAAGTTGCCACATAAAATGAATGAGTTCCATTTGTGAGCCCGTTGTATACGCGAATATCCCCTGAATATTCTCGAATGTTTCGGTACCTAACGAAATCGCCCCACTTCACAATTGCTCATTACAGAAGGCGTGTTAATTATAAAATAATTTGTTTGCCTGTGAATTGCGGAAACGTCTTGAGACGTCGGAAAAAACCGCCTTCGAAGGTTGTTAGGCTTGAAAAGGAAACCTCCTACAGCATATGACATTGAATTCTATTAACTCAAAGAAAATATACAGAGCTTAAATCTGAGAATAGACTTCAACGTGGAATCTGCCAAGTGAAAACCTTAGAATTGAAAATAAATGTAAGCTAATTTTATTTCGAGCGATTGAAAAATCAATGATGTTTATTTAAATGGGTCGCACAAGTCTGATTCAAAACTTGCTGAAAGCTTGCTTAATAAGTAAGAGCTTTTTCTTCTTCTTCTGGGACACACAAATATAAGATTGGCAATAATCGGGGCCATGCCCATCTCATTCAAGACCCCACTGAGAGGCAGCCTGGGTTCTCATTGCCTCGCAAACTCTGGTCCGCCATCAATAGTAAGGTGCTCCTATAGCCGCTTTGCTCACATGATGCATATATGGGGCCTTAAATAGTCGGCGATGTGTGAATGCGGTGCGGTACAGACCACCGAACATGTGGTCAACGAATGCCCGCTCCATTCATTTCCCCGGCGGGATTGATGAGGTCCACATGGCAACGCCTAAGGCCTTAAACTGGCTCGCAGACCTAGATGTCCCCCTATGACTCCCCACCATACGAAAGAAGAAGAATCGGGGCAATCTGTACGCTGTAGCCAACTAAAGAGCTGAACTAGTATGTAAGTTTCAAAACAGTGAGGCGCAACGTAGGTGTACATATATTTGCCAAATCTTAAGTTAACAGTGAATTTGACTAAGATGTCATGGTAGTTTAATTATTTTCGTATGTAAATGCCTCAAATTTTAACGAAGAACTTCTACGTTGATCATTGTATGTATCCTGGAAAAGATTCTGGTTCTACTTAAGAATAAGAAATTACCCTTGAAATTATTATCAACATTCACGTTAACTGTGATTTCAGTTCTCTTGTATTATAGCTAAAAAGTTGTTAATTTTAAGGTGAAGGATAAATCCTTATCTCTGTGTAGAACCTGTGGTCTTGCCCCTCTGTTCAGGGTATTTCTTCTGTGCTAATATGCTCAAATCAATTGGCAGATACCAACAAAAAATGTGAATGGCATTCGGTCTGACCATAAACCACACTTAGCTTCCGTGTCCCTTAGGCAACCACTCAGTGAAGCCCTCAAAGAATGTTAACTGAATATTTGTGTTAAAATACCCGAAGTTTAAAAGAAAATTCAGCATTGATTAGAATACATACTGCTTTCTAACAACGTATGCAGGGACACTGGAGGTCTAGATTCATTCAAAATAAATAAATGTAGCTTCGTTTAACAAAAAAAAAATAGTATCATGCGAGAGCCTTGAAGGAGTAACTATCTGTTACTTATACCAGGGCGGGTAAGTGGTGGATAACCTCCAATGTGCTAATATGCTAGGTTTAGTAAACAGTTTTGCACGAAGAAAAGCGAAATTCCTTATAATAGTAAAATCTTTACAGTTCTGACTTGTTTTAAAAAAAAACAGTTGATAGTTACATTATATAATAGAAAAATGAAACAATACAATTTTGTATAAACCACTTATATAATGCGTAAATCCTACCGGTTTCAGAACAAACGTTACTTCTTCAGGGAAAGCTTATAATAATTTGACAGTTTCGAACAATGTTTTACTATGGTAGGGGTGGAGCCGTTGCTAGTATTAATGTAGATTGGGTGGGTAGATATTAATCTAGAGTGGGTGGGTAGGGGAACAAATCCATGATTGGGCTATAAGATAATATTTTTTGTTTGTTGATAATAGAATCATTATTTTTAAGGGATTTTTTTTAATTTCCAAGGCTTCTAAGTTATCCAAACGTTTTCCTTTATGATTAATATGAAGAATATTTATCCCTGTATTTTTTTCAAAACTATGGTTATTTTCAATGATATGGTTAGCGATTTCAGAAAAATTATTATTATTAAGACCTATCCTAACCTAAATATTCCTTGATTCTGATTTCAAAATTACGAGTTGTTTTTCCAATATAAAATGAAGAATAATCATTGCATTTGAGTTGTATTGTTTCATTTTTCTATAATGGAAAACCACAAAGTGATAGCTACATTTAAAAATACATTATATTATATTTAAAGAATTTGAAACACTTTCCCAGGAGATGTTTGCTATATCGGTTAAGTTTGAAAAACGTTGAACATTAATTTAACACCGTATTTTCACCCATTGCACAGTACCGAAGGATAAATCTCTACAAAGAGAAACAAAATCTCTTGTGAAGAATGCTTGGAATGTGAGTTTGAATGCGAAACTAGTCACAGTATACCGAAATACAGATTCGGAGGATGCGCAGCACAAAAAAGATAACATACAAAGGAACAATGGTAAATAACAAAAGAAAAAAGAAACATAATTCTTTGAACACCCTGTGGCGGTATAATTTTCACGGACTTTGAGCTATTTCAAGTTAGAGGAAAACAAAAGATGGTAGGTACTGAGTTTGCAGGGAAGATTGGTGGATCCGTTTATAAAACTAGTTAGAATAAGCTAGTACTGCAGTCCGTAGAATTATCAAGCTGATTGCCTTCGTATGTAAAAAATAACTGCGTGTATTGCAATGACGTTATATAAATAGACTCGCCATAGTCTCACATAATGGAAAAATAATGTGTCAAGTAAGCAAAACTCTTTTGTTTTCAGCGGTTTTCAGTAATTTCTCCAAAAGTTATTCGTGTATTAAAAAGATAAGCTACATCCACACCGAAGCCAAAATTCCAACTCGAACTTCCAACGCATGAACTGCCCTTCTACACAATCGTCCGAAAGTTTGAAGTTGGAAGTTGGCCTCAGTGTGGCCGTACCATTAAGACAATCAAAGAATGTGTGTCTTTTCTCTAATGACGCATAAAATTGTCGGACGGTAAACATGAAAATTAATTGTATTGCTTATAATAATTGATAATAATAAGTAATTTCATATAAATGAAATGTTATTTCTTCACTTTTACTACTGTTTGCCGTGTAATGGAAACATTTTCTCACCACACATGAGGGAATTTTGGCACTTTTTAAATCCAATTTTCCTACTGGTAAGACACGACCTTACTCGACAAGTGACAGTTTAGTACTTTAGTACTAGAAATCGAGTACAGTGCAATTGCCTTGCTTTTGACTTCCCACTTTGAGATTTCTACCCCGCGTCCAAAGCATATAACGTCATTGGTGTATTGGGTACTAAGTTTGGGGCGAGTCGGGATTGGACGGTTGCTTTGCTGAGTGACCAGTGACGACTTGTGAAAGACATATTTTTTATTTGATTACTTTTTGATAAAAAAAATCAAAACAATAAAACGGAGAATAAAATGCAATCTACATTATTTTTTACTCAAAATAACCCCAGCAATAACTGGTTAATAAAGTGTGTCGGATACATCCTGGAGCTCTAACACGGTAAAATCGATATCTTTACGTAATCGGATCGATAGGCGGAACTTCCGATGATTTTATACCTCTGTTCCGAGCCCGCTTTTACCGTTGACAGCCGAACCAATATTGACAGGGAATAAATAAAAAAAAAAAACCATATACGCTGGCAACACTGGCGGATCTGTCTATGAATTCACGTTTCCATGCCAACTCAGAATCAAGTCAACTCAATACCTCTTTGAAAAGTCATTAAAAGCTATGAAAAAATAATTTTAAAATAGCCCATAATCCTAACTTAACTAAACCTATTTAATAAATTTTTTCATCACTTTTAATGACTTTTCAGGAGGTTCTGAGTAGATTTTATTCTGAGTTGTCCGGTCACCGAATAAACATCCCGAAACGCCAAACGCCAATCTATTACGTAAGAACATTAATAATTTGACAATGTTGAATTGAAACACTAACTTTATCATGCATTAGCAGTCCGCATATTCTTTTTGACACTACGGGAGTTAATTAGTTAATGGGGTCTTTATTCATATTTCAACCATTTTCGTTTCTTAAAGATCGAACAGAATAAATTTATTTCGTCTTAAGTGCATTATTTTAGTCTACGGATCGCGTGTATGACTTATTTCAATTCCAATAGCTTCGATAGTTCAATAGATTATTAAATTAGCAAAGTAATTTTGCAAACGAACGACATAATTTAAAAAAATATGTGTACAGTTTAGTAAAATTGTATAGTTTAGTAAAATTTATCAATCGTTGGTCGTAATATGTGTTAACAATCGTAGACCGTGCTCGATAACTGACCATAGATGACGGATTTGGTCAATATCGTATGAAAGAGGGTTTTATTGATCGACCATGCTAGATCTCCTGATACACGCATAGATTTATTCATCAATGGTGTTAAGGCACGAACTTGATTTATTTTCAGTGATTCCTTTGGAGTAAAAAAAAAATTGTAGATATTTTAGTCACCGGTGACTTTTTCCACATTTTTTTCCAAAACCGCACAACAACAAAAAATCTTGCATGTGTCATCAATAGTAACCGCCCAACCTCTCACTCCGATCTTCACCGTCCAATACTTACTGATTTTTCAAAAATGTTTAAATTGAAAAAAATTAAATAAAATGGTTACCGTAGCAACATTTCATATACCTACATATTTCACTCCAAATATGTAAATCAGGAATCATTAGTTAAAAAATAAGTGAAGTACGTCCCATTAAATCCTGTTATACATCTTCGTATTCGGTTTTATAAGAAAGGTTTTTTCAATTTTTTTAAAAATATTTTATGTATTAGGATAATAATCTATAGGATAATTTTCATAGCTTTATTTTTGTAAAAAAAAATCTGTTCACTATTCTCAGATACTTTTCTGAAGTGTGAAAAGTTTATATCTATTCATGTTGCCACTCAAACAACTAATGTGACTGTTGAGAGAGCGAAAACTTTCATCAATTAGTCTTCGAAAGTTTGGTTCCGAAACGGAGCGGCGCGCTAGATAGAGGTTCAGCCTTCAATTTAGTTCAACAATTAACCCTCTTCTTGGCAATGTATCCTATGGTATACATAGTTTTAATATTTTTTTCCCCCTTACACTGGTACACGGGTAACACAAATTTTAATTAAAACAGCTTTACTGTATTCTTGACTCGATAATTAGTACCACTAGAGCCATCTACTGTTCAATTAAGAAGAACAGTGACAGTTCAAATTCACACCGCTGCAATACTTCTGCCAACAGAAGACGCACGACTGATTTGTCTGTAAATAGTCTGTATTTATTACCTGCATTATTAGATATGTAGTTATTTTAGGAATAAAAGTGTGTTTATAAGGTTAAGTGAATAATAAAAAAATAATATTGAGTCAAATATGTGACAAATCTTGTTTTTATTGCACTCCAAAATGGTGTGTATCTTATGATATACATCGCCAAGTATGCAGTGAATTATATTTGATTGAATGTGTATCCCCTGAGATATAATGCCAAGTTATTAATAGTTTATTATAGTTTATTAAAGTCAAGTTATTTATAGTTTATTGTATTATGTAGTAAACCCCTTTAAAAATCTATATATAATGATTTTTTTCATTTTTCCATAGACATAGAAATTGAAAAAAATACTGACTATAATACCAAAATTTGGACCAGATTCTGATATTGAAAGTGACGAAGATGATCAATTACAAGTTGATTCTTCTGCAATACGCTCTTCAAACTTTGGAATCGTTTATGATGCATTGGGAGCAGATAATGAACCAATGACTTGTGTAATTCTGGACAGACGTCAGTATTTTGCATAAAATATGGCATAAGGCTTTTTTTTACTGATTAGAGCAATTGATTCCTATCATATCACACAAAATAATAGTTTTAATTAGCCTTTAAGACATCATTTTTCATAATAAAATATTTTAAGGTTGATTTGTAACAACCTGGCAATGTATACTATAGGATACAACTCTAAATAACCTATATAAAAAAACAATAAAAATATTTTTCATTTGTTTTTGTGATTCTGAAGCCTAACAAACTTCAAATACGTAAAAAAATATTTTTTAGATTGCTTAATTCTATCGGTGCCAAGAGGGTTAAGAAAGGATGAAGTGAAAAGGGGCAGAAAGACCCACAAATAAAAGGTTTTCCTTGTCTGTCCCATTTCTCATGCTCGAAGAGTTTGATATGGAGGCAAAACCAGATCTGAAAAAGACCATAAAATATCCTAAAGCCTTGGATACAATGATCGTTAAACTGTAAGAAGGCAATATTTTAAAGAGAATTAACAAGGTTCAATAAAAAAGAGAGAAAGACACAATATTCGAAAAACGCCACGTTATGAATTGTGGGCATTAAGAATCTAAAATTAGCATTAGTTTGAGTTTTTGGGTTATTATTCACTAATATTCTTTTATACCTATTTTAGCTTCTCAGTGGCTGGGCCTCTCTATAGGGTTCGAAGATACTTTGATAACACACACCTACAAGATGAATATATACGTGAAATCCTATTTAAATACTATTTTGATTAATCTTTACGACGAATCAGCTTACAGTATGAACATCAAAAATATGCTTCGGATAAAAATGTTTTTTCATGACTTAACTATGAAGTAATACAGGATTTTTTTTTAAATATTCCTTTATGGCTAAGACTATTTTTGAGGTTTCCCATGTTCTAACTTTTTTTCGTTCTTATAAAATTATGCACAAAATAAATAACAACCACTTTTTCGCTTACTAGCCTCGTGCAAAAAGACGCTCGATTTTAAAATTTTGCAGGCATGAGATCCGAAATATTTCTAGCGTTTATATTCCTCTTAAATCGCTAATGCACGTGACTGTAGAATATGGCTGCAGCCTCTGATGTGTAGTACCCAAAATACCTTAATGTTAGAGTGAGCGCGCTAATATTAAAAACGATCATATTTAAGCGAAAATTGTGAAAATGTTTAATAAAACATGACTCGTTTAAAACAGAGCAAAAATATTTAGGTAATTTCTAAAATAGCACTTAAAGAATCACTGTGAATTTTTTCATATACTTTTACAAAATTAAAAAACCTAGTAAACCAACTTTGCGATTTTTTTCTTTCGAGGGAATTTCATATAATTGCCATTTCGTGGGAAATGTATAGATACTATCTTCAAGAATAACATATATTTTTTAAGAGCTTTAAGATGACAGACTTTGCTTTTCGGTCCATAAAAAGGACGCCCGAGAGAAAACACATTTCTAAATCGAAAATTGCTTATATTGCCTTCTAGAATGCAAAAGCAATGTCATTACGTTTTTTAATTTTCGATGCGTTTCGTATTAACGTAATCATTCACTGTTAAACATTTATAATTTACAGTAAAATATTATTTAACGAAGAAGTGCTGCTAACTCGATTGTCATAAAGAATTACAAAATTATAAAAACATACAAACATAGCTTGTTCTTTCGAGAACAGATATATTTTTAAAATTACAATTTAGTGAAAGTTTCGGCGTAGAAAAATGTTTTCTCCCTAAACCTCTTTCCGAGCGATTTCTGTAGGTATATTAGAAAGTTTACGGCAGTTGTCCCGTTCGCACGTTTTACGGGTGAGCTTGTTTGAGCAGGACAAAGTAGAAATAATGAAATACCTAAACGTTCCGCGTTTGGTTTAAAGTCTAGTCTCTTAAAACTTTAAGTATTTAAGGAAAATATGTAATAAATCGATAGAAATGCGGGAACCCGGGCCTTAAAAACACTATGCAGAAACGGGTTGTCCGACTGATAGATTCGCCCAAATTCAAATGAGAACCGGTAAGAACCGGTAGCTTTTGTGTAGAATTAAAAAAAAGGATTCAAAGATTTTTTTTTAAGAAGTTTTTGGACAAATTTGATAGAAAACGTTTTACATAGTTTTGATTGTTTCCGTTGCCAACTGAATATATCTTTTTTCTAACGAGTTTTATTAACCCATTACGATTAAAAATATAAATCCATGCACAGTTGTTAAAGAAAAACCAATACATATCAACACATACTTGTTTGCAAGTACACAGTTAAAGAAAAACAAATACATGTAAAGACATATTTGTTTGCAAGTTAATGATAAATCCATACACAGTTAAAGAAAAACAAATTCATGTCAACACATTCTTGTTTGCAAGTTAATGATAAATCCATACACAGTTAAAGAAAAACAAATTCATGTCAACACATTCTTGTTTGCAAGTTAATGATAAATCCATACACAGTTAAAGAAACACAAATAATGTCAACACATACTTGTTTGCAAGTTAATGATATATCTATACACAGTTAAAGAAAAACAAATACAACACAACACATACTTGTTTGCAAGTTAAAGATTTATCCATACACAGTTAAAGAAAAACAAATACATGACAACACATATTTGTTTGCAAGTTAATGGCCTTTCCTTTGATAACACCATAAGTCACTTGTAAAAATTATCACGGTAGAAAGTATGTTTTTGTGAACATTTTGAGTGAATTTGCGTATTTTAGATTAGTAAATTAAAAGGTGACATTTTTTTCCGTTAACACGAAACTGACGTCCTTGGGAAAAACCTGCTTAAAATTCTAATGAATTTAATTGTTTAGATCGCTTAAGAAAGTAACGATACTGTCGAACTAACAATGTTAAAAGAGAACCAAGAAAAATTAAAGTTAATAAAGCGAACAGAAAAAAAACAAAACTCCCATTGAAGCTTCGTAAGCCCCGTGAAAGCACAATGAAATTTAATCAGTGGTTTTAAAAAGCTGCAAGCCGAAGCTTTATTCGCTTCCAGTTGAAATTGCACCGGTCTGAAATTTCTGGTAACTCGTCTCAGCATTTATTTGCGCTAAAAGTCGGGAATTTTCCAATTTACTCAGCTATTAAAGGGAAAAGTGCCCCGAGCCACGCGGCCGGCTTAATCGCAATCAAATCGGGACGAGTTTTCAATTTAATGGGTTCCAAACGAGCGATCGGCACGGGCAAAGGCGGGTCCCTATCGCCGCTGACAGCGCACGGGACGCGGACGGTGCAATAGCGGCTACAAATAACAATAAAATAACGCGATAACGGTATGACAATCGCTACTGCAAACTTGCACATAAAACCTACACTTTTATGGATAATTAAATGTTTTACTAGCGGGACATTTTGCTTTTAACTACCGTGAGTAAATTTATTCTGTTGATGCTCGAAGGCAATATGCTTTTAAAAGAGTTCTACATTATTTTATGTGAACATCACACCAAATGTAGAATGTTAGAGGGGGAGGAAATATAAAAGTACAGGTTCTCCTTCTCACTATTCTGTTAATCATCATCATCATCATAATACTTGGCTCTACAACCCCTGGTGGGTCTTGGCCTCCTCGAGAGTCTTCCTCCACTCATCACAGTTTTATGCCAGCTCTCTCCAGTTTACAATTTCCAAGGTGGATATATCTTTGAGAACGTTGTCGCTCCATCTTAAACTTGGTCTTCCCATACTCCTTCGCCCTGTCGGTCTTGAGTTCAGCAGGGACTTTGGTGCTTGATGCTTGGTCATTCTCTCTACATGACCCAGCCACCAAAGTCTTCCCAGATTTATAAATTTTGTGACGTTTAGATCCTTATACAGAGTATAGTCTGTCAAAATAGAGTAGAAAATATAAAAACTTGAACTACTAAATTTGTAGACTGGCAACACCAATTTAACTGTCAAATATTTTTTTGAAGTGCAATGACACTGAATGTGCAAAACACAGTAAACCACATTTTAAAAAACATTTTTTCTTCATGACATAAAATTGATTAAAAGGTGATTTATAAAGCGATTTGCTTTAATTTAATTTATCATAAATTTGAATTTAACGATAGATAGAAAGGAAGAATCACTAATGGTGAGTTTAGTAACACTACTTTTAGATCTGAACTAACTAACTAACTAACCATCACGCCGTTTCCCGCAGGGGTAGGCAGAGAGGACGGACCGCCAAACATCCCGGTCTTGGCACACATTCCTTGCCTCGTTTACATTCATACAATGTCTCATACATTCTCTTCTATTATTCTGACTCTTGACATGGCCCGACTCAAGTATCTGATTCACTTGGTCGTGCCATAGATCTGAATGAGTAAATATATACAGATCTAAAATTAGAGACATGATCTAAAGCCTAAGCAACGCTACGTACTTTATCTAGTATTAAATAAATGTGAGCAATTTCTAAACTGTGCTTTATATTTCATTACGTTATAGTTATTCTTCATTATATTAACACAAAATTGCAAAGGTATAATAATAATATACCTATACGCAATTCTAATTTTGAGATCGGCGGGTATCTATACTGCAATGAAAAAATATTTTTCCACTATTATGCCTTTTAATTTTTTATAAAAATGTAGGTTACACAGCTTTACTTGAACACCATGAGTTATGTGTTTAGTATTGCCATTTGAACAACAGTGGCGCCCTCATATATTTTCTACTCTTTTTTGACAGACTATATATAAGCTCATTATTATAACAACTGCGCCAAAATCCATTTTCTGAAATCGGTCCGAAGATACGCCTCAAAATTTTCCTATCAAAAACATCCAGTGCTCGCTGATTCCTCTAAGTTAGAACCCAAGTCTCAGCTGCATATGTGAGTACTGGTCTGATAAGTGTTTTGTACAGTATTGCCTTGGTATTTCTGGACAGCAGTCTGGGTTTTGTTTGGTTTTGTAGGCGGTAATAACAGCGATTTGCGTTCACTATGCGCTTCTGGATCTCCTCTGTGGTATTATTCTCGTTTGTTATCAGGGAGCCTAGGTAGGTGAATCTTGTTACCGTTTCAAAATTTTACTTCCACATGAGAGAGTTAGGGTTTGTTGGACGCATCCAACAGCCATGTATTTGGTCTTCTGCTGGTTTACCATGAGACCCATATTTTTAGCAGACTTCTGTTATTAAACACAATATTATATCGATCATGGAAATTTGAAATGTTGCAAATGACAAAAAATTATAAAATGAGTTAAATTTGTCATTTTTCTCCGTTTTTTTTCTTTTTCGATATGCGTCGTCGAAACATTTCCAGGAAAATGAGTGTTTACTTTACGACGTGCTTTCTAATAGGATTTTTTTAATAGAAAAATAAAAATAAATAAAACAATTTTGTTGTTTGTATTTAGGTAGGCCATAATTTACAGATTTTCTACAAAAGTTTTACATGCGGGACCCGCCATTATTTCTTAAACAATACAGGGTGTCCGTGGTAAAGTGCATTAACTTCGGGAGGTGATTCTACATGATGTTAGAAGTAAAAAAGATTAAGTACTTTTTCCGAAATTCAAACATTTTTTCCCATACAAAAAGACGTAGATACCTACTAAAAATCCTTAGTGCGAGGTACGATCTTACTTGCTGAGAACCTACCGGGAACGATCGTGGCAACATTGCATTGTTGTGATTGACCTGTATCGTAACAGCGGAAAATACTAAAGCCGACCACACACGCCCGTCTAATTTTATCTTTTTACCACAAAATTACTCCTAAAAGTTGGAATTTCGAAAAAGTTATTTATCTTTTTTACTTATAATATCATGTAGAATCACCTCCCGAAGTTAATGCACTTTACCCCAGGACACCCTGTATACCTGGAATTTCGAAAAAGTTATTTATCTTTTTTTGCTTATAATGCTCGAATGTAATACTCGACTCAAAACTGACTTTCACAGCAAACTTTGAATATGTGCTAAAAAAGCTATCAAAAAAGGTAAATTTAACACTACGGAGCTCATTTATAAAACTATCGTTGCTCCACATTTGGACTACTGCTCTACAATGTTATATTTGCCCAAAGAAGGAAGTTTGAACAAACTAGAAGTCATACAAAACAAAGCTATGAGATGTATACTAGGGAAAGGCAAATACGCAAGGATTAATCAAATGAGAGAGGAGCTAAATTGGATTCCAATAAAAAAGAGACTACTATTTGAAGTGTTAATTTTTGTGCATAAAATTATGAAAAACCAAATGCCAAAATAATTTAAGGATGAAATTGTTTTTAATAGAGACATTCATAATTACGAAACAAGAAATATAAACAGAGTTCGATTGCCACAAATGAAGAAATCAAAATCACAGAACTGCACAGAGGACTAAAGATGTATGATGAAATGCCTGAACGTATGAAGAATGAAGAAAGAATGAATGTATTTAAAAAGAAATGTTATGCTTACTGTAAAAATATTTAAATTTATCAAATGAAATGTTACATTGTGCTTATTAGTTTATATTCATGTAGTATAAACTATCTCAATAATAAAAAATAAAAAAAAATAATATCATGTAGAATCACCTCCCGAAGTTAATGCACTTTACTCCCGCCACCATGTCAGTATTATTATACAAGGCTTAGAAATGAAGTCAGGTAAATTAGCCTTATCTAAATCTGGCCTAATAAATAAAAACCGCCTACAGGGTGATTTAAAAATTATTTAAAGTAACTCATTACAATATCTTGAATGACCCTGAACTTTTTCAAACGAAATTTCAGTAAAAGGATGAAATCTCGTTTGAGTGTGTAGAACCGGAATTAAAATCAAAACAATCATTTTAGCGAACAAATCAAACTAAAAGTATGGCGGGCTTTGAGAGCCAGACACTTAGAAACTTTTAAATTTCATATTTAAGACATGGATAAAGTTTGAACAAGCTGACAACGAGTATTATAATTTCGAAGAAATGAGAAGAAAAAACTTTGAACATTATAATTCTTGTGAAATATTTTTTTTGTTGTTTTAATATCCAACGAACTTACCTGAGAAAGGTGTACGGTACAAGTTGAATAATTTTGACAGCGCTTACCTGAAACAAAGAAAAAGTACGAAATTAATAATGTAAGACAATGGTAGGATTTTAGAAAATGGAGGAATATATTTTTGACCACGTCATATTACTATAATTAAATTCATAATTAATCAGACATATCTACTCTTAATCCGATTACTTTTAGAAATGGTGATTTTTAATTTTTGTTTTTCCAAATGTTACGTTTGGTAAATACAATATTGTGAAATCATAAGATTAATAGGAACCCACTAAGGCGCAGCCTGTGCGTGGGTAATATAGTTATACACATTTTTTATTGTACCTAGATAGAACAAACAGTTAGCATACAAAGCAAAAACAAAATAAAAATTTGTCTAAACAGTTTGTACAAAAACATACAATCGTTTAAAAATAAGAATACAACTAACTAACTAACCATCACTCCGTTTCCCGCAGGGGTAGACAGAGAGGACGGACCGCCAAACAACTCGATCTTGGCACACACTCCTTGCCTCGTTCACATTCATACATCGTCTCATACATCTATTATTCCGATTCTTCACATGGCCCGACTCAAGTATCTGATTCACTTGGTCGTGCCATGTCTTCCTCGGGCGTCCCCGATTTCTTCTTCCATTTACATTTGCGTCATATATTCTCCTTACACCCTTTCCTCGTTCATTCGCTCTACATGCCCAAACCATCTGAGCGTCCCATTCTTAATCTTACTCATAACGCTTACATCAGCCTTACATTTTTCGCGGATCTCCACATTTCTCACACGATCGTACATGGTTTTACCACACATACGCCTCAGGGATCTCATTTCTACAGCATTCAGTCTGCTTTCATCCTTCCTCTGCCAGTTCCATGCCTCACTGCAATACATCAGGGTAGGTACCAGCACTCCATTATGGATGACTAACTTCGCTTCTTTGGACATTTTTTTGTTGGCGCCAACGACGTTCAGTCCTCCATTAATAGAGTTGCCGGCATTTACTCTTCTTTCGATATCTCTGTCAGCCCTTCCATCTCTCGTAAATATACTTCCCAAGTACACAAACTCATCCACCTGCTCCAAATACTCATCATTCACAAGAATACAATAGTGTAATAATAAGTCTATATTATCTATTATAAACTTATGTATATCATTGATGTCGCTATTCCAATTTCCTGTAATATTCAAAAATCTGTTTCTGAAAAAATAAGAAAACATGTAGATTTAAGAAATGAGATTAAAAGAATTTGGCTTTCTCAGACCATAAAAATATTACCATTTGTTATTTCGGCTACTGGCATTATACCTAGCTCTCTCATTCAAAATTTAGGCATATTAAATTTGTCAAAGAATTTATATATAAAAATGCAAAAATCAGTCATTTTAAATACATGTAGGGAATACAAAAGATTTTTTAATATTTATATTGAGGGATCAGTAGGATTTATAGGTCCAATTAGGAGTTCCACCGAGCCGAACCCTCTGAAAATATCTGGAGCATGTGAATTATTTTCCCATTTGGTCTCTGGTAGGTTGACATGTTGTCCTTGTATTATTTTGTATTTATTATACTTATATAGTGCAATTGCATAGCGTGGTTTGACTAGATGATCATTTGTGGAAAAGTGTGTGAAACGGTTAAGTTTTTCCTGTAGAAAAGATGTAACCCGGACATAAAATCTGAAACCACGTGATAAGTGTATAGTTTGTGAGAAACATATAGTAATTAAAAATAAAAAAAAAAAGTTTCAACATCTGTATCTTTATCTGTATCTTTTATTGAGGTAGTTTAGTAATCACTGCAATTTTTTTCGATAAAATATTGAAAGTACGTGGTCCTATAAAACTGCTGTGAGTGTGCATTTGTTTGGTATTCGTTTTTATTTTTATTTAATAACCGTGTTATCCATTACATGTTATAAAATAGATGAAAGGGTATCTAATGAGTTCTGATGTTATGAAATTTGAACAACTAAGACTAACCACTAAGCATCACTTGCTCCATTTAATATTGAAAGGCAAGATAGAGGGTCAGCGAGGGCCTCGTAGCAGTCTACTGTACAAGGGAATGAAGTTGTATAACACACTACCAGAAACTTTAAAGTCCACACCATTTGAAAAGTTCAAGATAGGAGGATTAAGATTAGAAAGTTCAAGATAGTAGGAGCTACATAAAACTTGAAAAAAATATAGTGAATATGAAATATTTTAAATTACTAAAATAAAAATTATTATTATTATTATTAGAAATGTCTTGGCTGCAAAATATACGAGAGTTGACCGGCATTAGAAGCGTGGAGGAGCTATTCCGGGCAGTGCAAGACAGAGAGACAATTTCAAGAGTGATCGCCAACGTCGGGGGAACCTAAAGAAGAAGAAGACTAAACAACCAAAGAAGTCTGAAATTTCAAAGGGAACGCAAAATCTTTTACCAGTCTTTTATAAAAATCATTTTTATAAGACTAAATAATACAATAAGCTAAATTAAATAACTAAATTACTAAATTTATTATCTAGCTATATTGGACGCAGATTACATTAAAATGCCATAAAATAAACCAGCTGAACGTGAAATTTTGTAAATTAAAAATTGTATTTAAAAAAATGCGTAATAGAAGTAAACAAAACTCTGCTTTAAAGGTTGAAAAGCATCCAAGTATTTTAATTTAAACATTATAAAAAAGTAAAGTTTACTAGCTCTCTCCCAGCAGAAATTCGGAGGAAATGAGGCTAAAAGAGGAAAAATAGAGAATGAAGAATTAAGTGTTATTCTAACCTTATTATAATACAGCTTGGTTTCATAATCCGTTCCTGTAAACAATTCAAAGATCTTATTACTTTCAAAATACTATACTTCTCATGCGTTCATAGTATACTTGAATACGCATCTCAAGTGTGGAACCCAGGCTATGCAATACACAAAAATAAAATCGAAAGTGTTCAAAATAGATTCTTAAGGTACCTTAACTTTCGCTCTTTTCGATCTCACGTTAGTAATGGAGACTCTGCAAAGTTCTCCAATATGCAGAAGTTAACTTGCCGAAGAAATATAGCAGATACGGTTATGTTATTTAAAATTACACGTAACCTAATTGATAGTCCAGATCTTCTTCAACGCCTATCATTCCATGTTCCAAATCGCAACAGCAGACAGTCACTTACTTTTAATCTCCCTCTTTGCAAGACCAACTCTAAACAGAACTCATTTATCTATAGATCCACACATTCATTTAACTTAAATTATTACCACATTGACATTTTTAACGAGACTTTACATGACATAAAACGAAAACTCACTAAGCAACATGACTCAAACTAGAAAGTTTAATCCCTATATATTCCCATCCTTTGCCTCTTAATCTTAATTCCATGTTCCTCCTCCCCCCTCCCCTTTCATATTTGTAAAAAAATAATAATTTAATTTAAGAAAACACCCTTAAATGTTACAATGTCATACTTTATTATTCATTCACTATCATAAGTGGAAAGTTCATAATTGGCATAATTAACTATCTTACTATTGTTTTATTGTATAATCTCAGATTTGCTGTCAACTTTCCCCAAAATAAATAAAATCTTGGGAGGCGAGTATGGGTACCGCCGCCTCGGTAACCAATTATCGGAAAACCAACACCCCCTCCACCCCCTGCAGTCAGTGGTGATTTAGCAGTAGTGCTGGGTTTTACAGGGTGAGGTTTCTTCTGGGTCTTTGCGGCATATGCGTTTGACCACCTACTGCGTGGCGAGCCATACAGGGAGAGACTGTTTTTTTCTGACTTTTTTATCTATCCAGCCAGACTCTCTCGATCAAAATCAAAATCAAAATCATTTATTGTACAAAATTTACATTTAGTACAAAAGGTATAACTTATAGGTACCTATATCCTATTTCTTCCGGTTAACCTATCATGTTGTACAGATTTGAACACAAATGAAATATAAATATAAAGGTGGTGTAATACAAAGTGAATTTGTTTTAATTTATTATATAAACATAAATATAAAAACAGTTGTACCTATGTGAGGTATTCACTTAATGTGTAATGAGACCTGTTCAGAAGGAATGTTTTTAGTGATGACTTAAATCTGAGTGTATCTTGTATTTGTTTAATATCATGTGGAAGGTTGGTGTACACTTTAATGGCCATGTAAAAGGGTCCTTTTTGGAAAATTGTTTTGTTTGCTTTTGGTATTAATAAATTTTCTGTCTGTATGATCCATCACCATATACCAGAGTGGGAGGGATGGATTCATGTGTCTGTCACCCCTGGACAAATCGAGCCTCAGATTCATACCCACTCCTCATTCCCTTTTCTTTCCAGATATTTTGCAATACGGTGCTTGTTGCGTTGGCACGGGTTTAATTAATTATTATTTGATACGAATAAAGTTTTCATCTGTCAAACGGTGCGGCTTTTCTGTGTAGCAACACAAGATAAATAAAGGTTATTTATACATTGAAAATGGTACACGTGCCCTTTTCATTATTTATTAATATATACCAACTGTGCAATGGCAAAGTGACAGTTTGGGCAGATTAGGCCACCGCCCGGCCCGGGGTCGGTTAGAGAAATCTACGTAAATTCATTATTAATGCGAAAATTCATACTAAACAGTCAATAAAAATTTGTTTAATTAGTTCTATTAACGAATTTAAGCAAACAATAACAAATTTAGTGCATTTCAAACGTGGTAGAAGTGAAACCTTCACCCATACAATCTCAACCAATAGGAGGCTTAAAAGGTGAGCTCATAATGAAAGCGGCCAATGCGCGCAGCGCGGCGCTTCGTAGGTACTGTACGAAGGTAAGGTTTCATTATATCTTATCCTCTGGCAGGCCAACTCCTACAAATGTACGTGTTTGTCTCTTTTTAGTGTCACTCGTTTCCGTTTCATAGAATTTCAAATCACAATGGTGCTAAAAAATTTTCACTTCAAAAAGCATATCTGCAACTTAGTCCATAGTTGAACATTCTCTGTTGAGATACGACCGATCCATGAAATGCATTAACCAAATGATTGGTGACCAAATCTGAATACTGCTGGGAATTCTTTATCTCTTTTCTCTCACCTTCAACATCATATAATTCCTACTATAACTACGGTCCAACTGAGCCCGTTCCAACTACTTTTGGTATGAGCTAGGCTAGGCGAACGATCGTTTTAACCTTTGTTTTCGCATTTAAAAAAATTACAATTCGTTTTAATTATATTTACATTGTATTTGTACGAGACGTTTGTACATATTCTGTATAAATAAATAGGGAACTGGACACAATAGTACGCCAATGGTCTTTTGGATGAATTTACTACTTGACGAATGATTCTAGGTAAATTGGCCAAAACTAAATTTAGTACTGAATTAAAATATATTTTGCACTTGAAGATGAATTCGTAATCGTAAATATTCTCGATTTTGATATTTCCGTTGTTCAGCATTGGCCAATCGCAGCTCGGCTGGTCGCAGGGTGCGGGCAACGTAAATAGTCAACCATTTTCTTGGTGGCGGTCATCGCAATTTGTAGTTTCTGGTGGAGGCATTACATAATTATTCAGGTATGTTTTTGAGTCCAATTTTGATGCAGCATGTATTAATTACCAATGCGTTTATGTTTATATTTGATAAGTTAATTGATGAAGGTAGTAGTAGTTAGACAGCGTTTGGGAGATGCGCTAAACGCACATTGTTTCGTTAGTCAATAGAGGCTCTCCCATTGTTTTGTGGGTTGTACGTGCTGGCAGCACGGTACTGTGCGGGACGTAACTGTGTGTTGGCGGCATGGTACTATGTGACACACACTGATCTCGTTGACACGTTCGATATAGTAGGGTTTTTAGATAACAATTTTTCCCTACCGATGAAACACAAGGCCTTTAAGTCTATAATAGCCAGGTAACATTTTAAAATACCCACATGCGGTAAAAATTGCAGGGCGCAAATGACGCCGTTCTATTTATAAAGAACATTAACTTTAAATTCAGTAAATTTAAATGATTCATCTCTTCAAGAAATATAAGAATCTAGTAAATGAAAAAAAATCAATGTAGTATTAAAACAAATTCTTATAAGTTTTCATATTTATCGCGATAAAATAGGACTCGAAAATATGTTGCTACGCCACTGTCAATACGAAAAGTTGCACGCGCGGTTGATTTCCAAATAGTGGGCGACTTGATTAATATACCACAAACAACTCTCAACTTTACTATTTGTCCACATTATATAACTCAACTGTGAACGTTAGTTCAGACGGCCTCCGTGGTCGAGGGGTAAGGCTCTCAACTAGCAATTCGAAGGTCGTGGGTTCAAATCCCGATATGCGGAAATAAATTAAAATCTTATTTGATCATATTTATTAAAAATAATATATAGCATATTTGTGGCAAGTTCCAGAGTAAAAGATACTCTCAGTATCACCCTGGTGTAAGACCGCCAGTTGAAACGTTGTTTGAAATGGCTTTAGCCGTGTGGTCAGAAGTGAATAGCCTGGTAAAATGAAAAAAAGCAGCTTGTGCAATGATGGAGGACTAAACTAGTAGATGATCACCCGGGTGGAACCAATTGGTAGTGATTTTTCAAAACGTGTATCTTTCCCTTAATTTTTTCGCTATTTCTCATTTGCCCTCATAATTTTATTAATGGAGAGGAAGGGGGGGAGGCATTGAAGAAAAATATGGATTGAGTATAGTGAGCCAGATTAAGTTGAGAAACTCTGGTTTAAATGATTAAGAAGAGACGTATTTGATCATTTTTTTCGGATTTCCACCGGTGATTAAAAAAATAAATAGGTACATATCGTCTCATATCTAGTTTGGCTATAACATACATCCAGTTATTACCTACTACGTGAAACCTAACGCCAAAAAAATGTTGAATAAAGTACAAAAAAAAATTTGCAGAAAATATTTCTAACTCTAACGTTGAGAAAATCTATTTAGGTATCGAAGAGCTAAGATGTTTTAATCGAGGCTTTAAGTAATGGTTCTTACGCAGGGAGACAGCTTTTTGTTTTAAAATCATTACGTAAGACAAATTTTACAACAATTTTAATTAATTTTCAATACCGCGACAAAAAATCATATTTGCCTTCGAATAAATGAGAAAACTTTTCAGTCATTTCTAATTTAAAGATCAGGTATAATTTTCTTTGTTTAAAAATGAAGGGATGTAAACCTTCAGAATCAACACAAGTTAGTATTTATGTTGATATTATCTGAATGTTAATTAGCATCGGCAGCGCAAATATTTCATTATTTCTTGGGATTTGTTTATTTCTAAAACAAGAAACTTTCACGAGCTTTCCAGTTTGTGGCGCGAGATAAAAGCCAAATGGAAATTTGACTTAATTTACTAATTATTAAGCCTTCCAGTTAATGGTAAATATTGGATTAAGTTAATCCAAGAACACACATAATTTCACTTTTAAAAAGACAAACATTTGTGAGTTATAAAGAATATTTAATTTTTCCGTTTCATAAATATAATTAAATATTTACCAGTTTGGGAGGAGGATATGGGAACCACCGCCCCGGGAACCATTTATTGGATAACCAACACCCCTACCATAGGTTACCTTAAGTGGTTCGATAACTTTGGTGACTTAGGAGGGGTGCACAAGTTCTCGGGGTGAGGTTTGTCTAGGTCTTGATGGCGAATGCAATTACTGACGTACTGCGTGACGGGCCGGATTGGGAGAGGCTGGTTGAGGGAAACATACCATAGACTTCTACAGCCGGACTCTCTCGACCCATCGTCTTGCACCGCAATTGGAGGGATGGATGCATACGTCCGTCACTTCTGGAAACATTAACCCCCAGATTCCCGGTTGTGACCGAGTGACCAGTGACGACATGTGGAAGATGATGCTATGGTGCTCTAGTACAGAAATGTGAATGGAAGTAAGACCCGATGGCCTACGTGGTCGAAGGGCAAGACTCTCGACTAGCAATCCGGAGGTCGTGGGTTCAAATTCCGGCATGCGCAGAAAAAATATTTGATTGACTTGTGTTTTCACAATTCAATCATTTAAAATTTTAAAATACTCGTAATATAAGATATATTTACGACACACAGAGTGGAAGACACTCAGTATCGCCCTGGTGTAAGACCAGAATTAAAATTGAAATGGCTTAAGTCGTCTTAACTAGATCTGAATAACTAGGTTTTCCTCATCTTCTTCTTCCCTATCTCCTACCCCAATTCGGGATGCCACAGTCTTACTGGCTCCAGTCGGGAGCAGTTGGGACACTTGTGAGGTATTCACATAAAAAAGCATATTGTTTTTTCTACACATATGTATATTTATGTTTTTTTTTAATTCATTTATTGTTTATTGGGTTACCCGTAAGGAATAAAAAAGGACCTATTAGCTACATTTTCTTTTTTTTATTTATATTTTATTTGTATAATAAACATTTTTTTAAACGTTGTAAAGGCAAATTATCTTCTTATATTTATCCAGTAAACCACAACATAAAACAAGGATTTCATTAAAATGTTCATCTGTACGTAATAAATTACCTGCACGTTTCAAATTCTTGCATTTAGAACCAGAATTGATGAACTGGATTAAAGCCAAAGGAGGTCTCCTTGGACACTCGAATATCCGGGCAATAAAAATGTTGATTAACTCTGCAATACGGTGGGACTGTGGGACCACCTCTTTCCTATTTCTACACCACCCAGTTCTTGCGTCTTTCTCCGCCCGCCCTATTTACAAGCCCAGTTCTTTCTTTCCGCTTCACCCCTGGGTGGTTAGAACATCTCATTTGTCGCCCTGATCCCGAGGGGTTAGTGGTGGCTCATGGAAAATAATAGAGCCTTCTGACCCGCAAATAGAAATAGCGGAAAACCATCAAGGAAATAATATGTGCAAGGAAAGTCGAGGCTCAACAAGTGAACGGAAATTAATTCTCAGCAGAATCACTAAGCACGGGTTGCTTCGAAAAATTTCATTCATCAAATTTTTGATATTTAGGTGTTATGCCGTGTTGGGCTATCTCATTCTTTAGCCAATGTTTCGGACAGCGTTACAGTGTCCATCATCACACATGTAATGCTATCCATCAGGGCAATGAGATAGCGCAACACGGAATAACACCCCAAAATAATATCCAATTCATCAAATTAATGAAGTTAATTTTCACGTTCAATACGTTGGCTAAAGAATGAGGTGTTGCAATATGGCAAAATATCCCAAAATAAAATACAGATTTAACGTGAAAATTATCCAAAAATATTTGATGTAATGTTATTGTTTTTTAATTTAGAAATATGAGAAGACTTGACACTTGTTCCAAACACGTCCTTCTTAAATCATATTTTAAGGAAACATTACATCAATAATAACATTGTTCATAAGCGATCCAACTTTCGAAAGATCCACCAAAAGCTAAAATAAAATTGAATTCATAAAAAAACATCAAGGTAACATTTGGTTGGTTACTTTTATTTTACCGCAGTATAGAATCCTAGAAATCTTTAACATACGTAGTTACTAAGTTACTGCACGTATTCTCAAAGAGCTCACTCTACTTTTAGTTTTAAAAATCTACTAAAAACCTAACATGCTATCATCCAATTCTTTCTAAATATCGACCAGGGAAGCATCGTTAGTACGGAGACTATGAAAAGTAAGCCATTGGGAAACTAATATAAGAATTTAGAGTGCAAACAGCAGTCTCTAGGGGCAGCGGTAGATCGGGAATGTTTGCAATAAGTTTTTATTGAGCTTAAACATAACCTCTAATTTGAAGGTCGAGAAGAAACGCCGTAAAGTACAAAAGGGAATTCAAAATGAAGAAATAAAAAAAAGCAAGATTCAGACATCAAATATGTACTTATACACGTTGCAAGATATTAGTTTTCCTCAAGGCTCGTATATTTTTTATCAGAAGGTTAAAATATTTCCGTTTTGCAATAAAATCCAAATAAATGGAATATTTCTGAACGTGTCCGAAAAAAAAATTAAAACTAGTTAAAAAATCAAATTCCATAATCATTACATAGTATAAAATGAAGTCGCTCAAAATGTATGTGCGCGTTAATCTTTTAAACTATGGAACGGATTTTCATACGGTTTTCACGAATAGATAGAGTGATTAAAGAGGAATGTTTATATGTATAATACATGTACATTATATTAGAGAAAAGCCGAGAAATTCAAAGAAAACATATTTTTGTGCGATTTAAAACGGCTGGCGGGCCGTACTATAGTCACCTTTGAAATTCGTTCTACGGAAGAAATTGGAAAATAGATGTCCTAGAGTAAGTAGGTATTTGATTTGAATTATTTTATTTGATAAAGTCGCTCAAAATGTATGTGCGCATAGTTCTTTTAAACTACGCAACGGATACTCATGCGGTTTTCACCAATAGATAGAGTGATTCAAGAGGAAGGTTTATATGTATAAAAACATGCATATTGTAGTAGAGAAAGTCGAGAAATTCAAATATTCAATTCAGGCAGCGGGCAGCTGGCAACTGGCAAGCGGGTGGTGTAGATTTTATAAAGGTTGGGTAATGGCGTTGTGTTTCGTTAGCCACAGCAACGTGTGGCCGGGTCTGCTAGTATGAAATAAACGTGTAATTTTTTAAATATAATTTTTTTAATACAAAAATAAAATAATTTAAAAAGCCTCAACTTACGTTTTTTCTTTCTAAAATTGCTGATACTGAAAATAAATAAAAACACACCCATATTTTATTAGACATATTGTAAACGTTATACAAGTAGTCTAATGTAGTTTAATGTAAAAATAATAAATAAAAAATTCGCAAACTTTCATCAATTTTTGTCAAATTGCGTTACTAAACTTCGGTTTCATAAAGGGGTACATTTTAATTATTTTGTGGTTAACTTCTAGATTCGAGTATAAAGCATGATGTTTTCTATTTTTAACACCGTTTAGATCACAGGTTCTCAAACTTATCTCGACCACCGCCCATATTGAGATTTTAAAAAATCTAGTGCCCCCATATTTTTAAACTTACATTTTTACAAAACAGTAAGTTATTGCAAATATATTTTTCAAACATACATTATGTGTATGGATAGGATAGGTAAGGTATGACCCACATCCTATTTCTGAAATAAAAAAACGTTTCAATAAGAGGAAATGCAACCCATACCTAATCATATTTAGAAGTATTTTTATTAACATTAAAATAAGGCATTGCATTTAAAACTTATCTAATGTGAAGGACGAATCTGATGCATTTCGACGAATTTGTTAAAATCAGGTTCGAATTCACTTAAAAACAGCCGTTAGTCGCTGCTTTCAGTAACTTGCAGACAATTTCCCTTTTTAATTATCGACGTTGCGATAGCACTAAATTCACCTTCACACAAAGACGACGCGACGCGTGATAGTGTTCCCACCGTCGCGACCGACGGTGGGAACACTATCAGAAATCGTTGACTAACCGACCATAACCCAGGGTACAGTTGGGAGATTCGCTTGTGCAGCCAAAATTCTTGGTAGCCATTCTTGAATTGAATTTTACTTCGTTTTTTATCAGTTCTACAAGTTGTTCTTCTGACTGGGATGATAATTTGACAGATCAAAAGGCCGTATTGGTCATCTTCTGGAAATGCCAAATTCATGAAATAAAAAGCGGGAACAAGACTAGTGCATGCGCAAGCGACTCTAGTTTTTTTGTATATACGAAGCATTCAAGCCTAAAGTCGCGTCGCCGCGATCAACCGAAAAATTTTGCATGACAAAAAATATCAGAAATCACAGACAATTTTATTTAATTAACTTAACCATGGACTAAGTATGTCGCCCCTCTAGATTTCCTTAACGCCCCCTAATTTTCTTTAAGCCTTCCTGAGTGCCCCCATGAAAGCCTTCATGCCCACAAGGGGGCGTTATCGCCCAAATAGAAAGACTGGTTTAGATCATATTTCTCATTACGATAGTAAGGGAGACAACCATTTCTATGTGAGTTGTTCCCAACTCGAATAGATTAGCATGATGGGTTAATTATTTTCATTTGAGTTTGTATAATACCTATTCATTTCAAAATTGAAGTATGATAGCCATGTTTAATGGAGTCATAAGAAGTAAGCTGGAGTATGCCAGTGGTGTGTGGACTCCGCACCAAGCGAAATATATTAATATGCTGGAACAAATTCAGAAAAAGTTCCTTAGGTATGTCTATATGCGGATGCATGGAACGTACCCGAGATTCATGCACCATGTGGAATTACTTAAGGTAACAAATAGATTTAGCTTGGAAACTAGACGTTATGCAAATCTTGCAATTCTTAGTTTTAACATAATCCATAATCGTATTGACAGCCCATTCCTCTTGGAATGTTATGGCTTATACGTGCCTGAAAATTTCAGCCGTAGTCGTCGACACGACTTGTTCAAAATACCATACGGCAGAACAGATATTCTAGCACAGCATAGCATGACAAGAGGAATGGTGCTGTTGAACGAAATATCGGAAACACTAGATATATATAACTCTTCTTTAGATAGCCTTAAGATTTTTTTGTATAATTGTCAAAATGAGAAAATTGTACAGTAATTGGATAAAAATCTGTTGTACAATTTAAAAAAAAAAAAAAAATGATTTATCCTTTTTCTAAATATCCTTCCTTATCTGAGACATCAATCTTAAAAATTAGATGTCGTTTATTGTGATTACGGTAAAAAAAATCTGACTTCTCTGAAAAATGGCAGGACATTTACTGCACCACAAAAACTTATTTCTGGATTTTCCAAATTTGCAAAAATAGGGGTGAGCGAAAACCAAAAAAATTCCAAAATAAAGCTGCGCATGAGGATGATGGATGAATTATCAAATTAACAATGGCAATAACTTTTAAAGAAATTACGAAAGTTTCAAATAAAATGAGAGGAGAGAATCAAGAATTAAAGCAATAAATTATATCATGAAACTAAGTTTCAAGATGGATTGAGAAAGATTACTTGGTAATAACACGAAAACTACCCAACTCAAATTAGTGATCCGATGATATATGAGTTTGGCTGTGTATCATTTGATTTCATGAAAATAAATATAAGTATTTAATTATCAAAGTAATCCGTGATTAATCGAGAGTACATCGGTCAAACTTTTCATGTGGATACCAAATTGGGTTCATTTAGCCTAAAGACGCGGCAGTTTACGAGGGGTAGAAAAGCTACGTCTTTTGATTTTTTGCATCATTCGGTTACCGATTTTCAGAATTAACTCTAGTTTTGGGGGCGCCTTTTGATGACACCGGGGCAGGATGACAATCAATCTTTATTAACCACTCGGGTCCATTACCTTTGTGTATGTTTTTGGTCTTAACGATTTGTCAGATTGATAAAATTTTGTGTTATTTCCGTTTTGCAATTAAAGCTTAATAAACGAAATATTTCTAAATGTAGTCAACTATAAAATGCTGTTTTTGAAAGGTGATGAAATACGCTTTCACATTGGTTTATCTCTATAATATAAAAATGAATCGCTGAATGTGTTGCTAAGCGCATAACTTTCTAACGACTGCACCAAATCGAATAATTCTTTTTTTTGTGTGTTCGTTATTGTCAGGACAAGGTTTTTATAAAACTTCCGGTGGGCTCTGGTATTATTTTTGTTTTTTGTTATTTGTGTGATGAATTTTGTTTTCATTTTATGTTTTAATTAGGTACTTACCTAATATTTAAACTTTTTTTCTTTTATAGTTGTTTATGTAATATGGCAGACTGGGATTGCACTACCCTCCCAGTCCTGCTGGAATAAAAACTTAAATAAATAAATTAAATAAATTATGAATATTGTATAAAAAAATTGCTATTGGTGGCACGCGAGGTTTGAAAACTGAACGTATGGAAGGCGGGAAAGGGGGAAAGGGGGAAGGGGGAGGGGGAGGGGAAGGGGGGGGGATGTAGGGCGGTGAGAGGGGGGGGGGGGTGGAGGAGGCGGAGTTGGAACCCCCCTTATACCATGCACAATGCACATAAAATTTTTTAAATATTAAAATTTAGAACGTAATCATAAAAAATTGTAAAAATGACTCTCGTGATGTTTCTATGTAAAAACGGTACTAAAATCACGGATATCGTAAAAAAACATTATTTTATCATATAAATGTATTATGAACAATTTTATCACCTCACTTTTTTATCGTTTTACACAAAAATATTTAATAAAAAATTAACTAAGTTTAACGGTGGGTATGCATTTTGGCTGTGATAACTGTTTTTACAAAATTAGTAAATTTTATCTATTTCTATGGACAAATTTGAATAGAAATGTAAAGCGTGGTTAATAAATTATACACATCCGCCTTTTTGTTTTAGGGTGTAACTAGAACAAAAAAAGGAGTTTTCGATTTCTCTAGGAACACACGCGTTAGCTTAGTAACTATTAAATCTCTATAATAAGATCTTTAATGTAAAGAACCCGTTAGACAAACTGCTAAAAAGTAGTTTATCGGGACGTTTTGTCTTATATTTGTAAAATGTATAAAATAAATAAAATAAAAAAAAGCTTGAAAATAAGCTTAATGGACTTGACTGCTATTGATTTATTGACGTAAAAAGAAGCTTAGGGGTTTGAGTGGTTAAATCATCAATCTTGAAAACATCAAGGTGAAAAATCAGCTTCAGTTTCCATTGTAGCATGCAGTGGACATACAGCAGCGTGATTCTTTCTTTGAATTTGATTGGTCGAAACAGAAATACTTGTGATTGCTTTGAATAACATAAACATTTCGGATTTTTTTTTTTAACTTCACTCAGGAGGCTCTGAGGAAAATAATTTCCCTCAGAGTCTATGTCAACTTTAAAGATGCTGTGTGGAGGGTCTTTTTGAGGAAAGGAAGGAGTGAACATGGGTCTTGAAGAGACCCATGTTGTAGGAGGGAGGAAACACAAAGGCCGGCAAATCGTTCCACAGCCGAGCCGTTGAACTGAAGAACGACTCATAGAAACGACCCGTTCTCATGTGACTAATGTCAACCACGTACAAATGTTGGGCGCGTGTTTGGCGTGTTTCCCGACTATGCACCGGTGCCGAGGGGATCAATGACGCTAGTTCCTCGGAGCATCTTCCATTGTAATACCGGTAGCATTCCCACCTGACGCCTATGCTCTAAAGATTGCAATCCGTCTGTAAAGATGGGAGAATCGATCAAACGGACCGCCCGTTTCTGCACAGTGTCAAGGTTTTTTTTTAGGTATTTTGGAGCTCCAGACCAGAGGTGGCTGCCAAATTCAACCGTGGGGCGCACTTGCGATTTATACAGGGTTAGCAGTTGTGTACTATTAAAGTATTTGCGGGCCCTGTACAGTACGCCCAGTTTCTGTGAGGCTAACTTAACTCTGGTTTTGATTTACAATAAACGGCCTACATCATATTTATACTCCAATAATTCCATTGATTTTTTGCATGAGAATACTTGTGTTGAAATGCTTACTATGAAATATACCGCGCTGACGATTAAAGAGAGATTTACAGGAAGGGTATTGGGAGTCACACTACGGTACCTATGCTCTACATCAGCGTTTCCCAAAAGGTGTTCCGCGGAACCCTGGGGTTCCGTAGAAGCATCACAAGGGTTCCGCGTTCCATCCGGATTGCTGCAAAGATCATTGCAAGGAAGAAACACAAATACTTTTACAGTAAACGACAAAATTTATTCTCTTAGAAAGAAACTTGTCTTCTGGAACAGAAACAGTACCAATGTTCTTTCTCTTTTCAACGAGTTTCTGGAAAAAAATGAGTTGCAAGTAAGGTAAAACATCCTATTTCTGACACGTTAAGCTATCATTTTTTTTTCACGAATTTGAATATTTTTTTCTAAATTCAACCTTGATTTATTGAAATGAAATTTTGAATTTTTGGAAATATTGTTCAATTTCAAATAATGAAATCTCACTTTTTGGTAAATTTATTACCGTTAAATATTTCAAATCATTTAATATGTAACATGCTAACAAAACACCTATTTCTGACATAGAAAAATCAATATGTTCCTATTGATTGACATGGCTGTTCGAATTTCTGACATACCAAAATCAATGATCCAGTATCCAACATACATGTTAATATTTCGATCATACTTGCAAATAAAATGCAAGGCTATGTGGACAACATTTAAAACAAAAATCGGTATTTTGGAGAAACTTTATTAATTTATAAAACCTAAAGTTAAAAAAAAACTGCAAAACCAAAAATTTTAGTTCATTTTTTCATATTTCATTATTTCAGGTACCTCATACTGTCGTCAATTCTTTCTAGATATAGAATCTTCAATTATTTTGATAACATCGTCGATATTGTACTACATTTGATCTACTCTCTCTGGCCATTTCCAAAAATTTATTCCACATAATGACATAGAATTTATTTGTGCCTTTTTTCTGTTCTTTACGACACTTATTTGTAAATATGCACCCTCATATAAAAATATAACGTTTGCAATTTCTAAATCATTCGACGCGACGTAAGAAACAAATCCTTTTTATCGTTTTAGGATTTTTTTTTCGTTTTTAGCTTTTTTTGTATTTTTAGTGGCAACAGCATGTTCTTTCTTTTGCCTTAGTTTCTCTTTTAGCACTCCTTTCTCGCTAAACATTCTTTGGTCTGTAGTTTTCGTTTATTAAATTCGAATCACCCACCAGAACTAGTTTACTACTTTTGGTATTTTTGCCGTTGCACGTTTAGTGAAAGAAATAGAAGGTTTCATCAATAACAGGCCAGAAAAAACTATTTTTATTGCGTATATCTAAGTCCACAAGATACCTCCTCTAACTTTTCCCATTGCTAAAAAAAAGGCTCTCAATAGTTTACCCAACAAAATCACTAAATATTGTTACGGAAAATCACTAAATATGGAACGGCTGACTGGCCCTATTCAAATAAAATTCAATTTTTGATTTAGTCTAAAATTCACATTGAAACCTTGTTGGAACGAAAAAATTGTTGTAGACACATATAATTATATTTCGACCCAAAAAAGTTATATTTCATTTTATTAAAATATTAGTTCGGTAATATTACTTATTTAATAAATTGTTACAAAACATTGCTTAATTTGCCTCTAAAATCATTAGAAAACTCTTTCTTAAATGGCCTGTATTTTATATTAAAAAATTACAAATTTATTAAATTACACTATCGGCAATAGATATTTCTCATACATTTTTTTAATTATTCGATTTGGTTGGGTATTTTGGCCTCAAATCCAAAATATAGTTTTTGTAAAAGAGGTCGCGCTGCCGTTTTCCTTCTTATGTCAGGATTAAAAACCCCCAAATTATGATAAGTATCAATTTCTGACATATCGGTCAGAAATATGAACATGATTTTTTAGAGGCGTATCGTTTTCTGACATACATGTCAGAAATATGGTCACCCTATTAAAACAGGTATCTATTTCTGACCGCTCAAAAACTATCATAAATCTTTTGAAATATATTAATTTCCATTTTAAATGTATAAATATGGTCAATACTCTATTTAAAAACATACAAAAACAATACATAATACTTTGGTGAACTGTGTCATCACATTTTGTAAAATTTGGTTCGCTCGCCGAAAAAGGTGAAAAAATGTGCGATTTCACAAAATCATCAAAATCATATACTAAATAATATTTTGGTAGAAATGGGTATCAAATAGTTCTTTGACTAGACATTGGTTAGAGGGAGAGGGGAACAAATTTCTCGATGAGCTAATATCAATATACGTAGGAATGTTACTTCAGTTGGTAAAATCGTAATTTGTGTTACATATGTCAGAAATTGGAGCAGGGTCAGAAATGTGGTGTTTTACCTTAACCTCAGATATTGAAAAATGCATTTAAGAGCATTTGATGGCCCTCAACAAATCACTGGAAAAGTATTTTCTTGAAAAAAACCTGCAAGACATTGACTGGGTACAGAAATCATTCCTAGTTCAAAGGAAACCGTCAATTCTTTCAGCAACAGAGTACGAAACTTAGATAGATTTCAAATGTTCTTCTTCCTTACAGCAAAAGTTTAATTCAGAAAAAAGTAATCTGGATGAGTTTTGGATTGGACTTAAAAACGAATATCCAGAAGTCGTCGAGAAGGCTATCACAGTTTTGTTACCGTTTGTGATCACTTACCGGTGTGAAGCTGGTTTTTCGGCTTACGCTTACATAAAAAACAAATACAGAAACAGACTGGAGGCAGCTCCAGATCTTCGTATTCAGCTGTCTAACATAAAGCCTGATTTCAATGCTAGTTTAACAAAAAATGTAAAAAGATATCAATCTTCACATTAACGTAAGTTTTATACAATACTATTGATCTTTCTTTTCAAGGTAAACATGAAAGTATTCAAACTACAAGTTTATCTTTTTCTTATAAAAATAGGGTTCCGCCTAGAAAAGTATGATCGATAAGGGTTCCGGGGCGAAAAAAATTGGGAAACGCTGCTCTACATAGAATAACTGAAGTGGTTTGGACAAGTGCTCAGGATACCAGCGTGGAGAAAAACCATACCAAACTATTTCAGGAATTCCAGAGGGAAGGCGTCCAGTTGGTCCCCACAGAAAATCAATGAGAGGCAGTGTTCGGAAAGACAAAGCTTTCAATGGATCCGTACCACGAATTGGTGCAACATAATTTTGTGTGAGAGCAATGGAGCAACGGAGCATTCCTCCGATTTTAAAAATTCTTTCACTAATAGACAACTACATCATTTGCGAGTAATATAGGCTGTATACATTGGTAAGCTCTGGCGTTATGAAATTATTTATCATAGGTTTTCTGTCCCTAACAAAATTGATTTATTGCAAACGTCAGAAGAAAAGCAAAACAAACAGTTGCCGTGGAAACGATTTTGGCGTCGTAGTTAATATCTAATATATAAAATTCTCGTTTCACGGTGTTTGTTACCATACTCCTCCGAAACGGCTGGACCAATTTTGATGAAATTTTGTGTGCTTATCTGGTAGGTCTGAGAATCGACCAACATCTATTTTTCATACCCCTAAAAGTAAAGGGTGTTCCACTCCGAAGAAAAGTATTTTCCCCATACATTTTGTATGGAACGAATTCTCCTATTTTGAAAGAACTGCAGCAATATTGTAAGGGGTATAATATTGAACTGTGAACCGGGGAAGGGGGGAGGGGGGAGGGGGGGGGGGGAGGGGGAGGGGGGAGGGGGGAGAAGGGGGGGAGGGGGGAGGGGGGGAGGGGGAGGGGGGAGGGGGGAAAGGAACTCAGGAAGGGGGGTTAGCGGGACGGGGTAAGGGGAGAAGTGGAGTGGGGAGAGGGAGAGGGAACGCGAGAGGGGAAAGGATACGCAGGGAGAAACAATTTATGGTATACGCAGGGAGAAACAATTTAGATCAATTCAGCTAATAAGTTGACAACAGTTTTTGATTCTGAGGCGGTACGAAGTTCGCCGGATCAGCTAGTCTATCTCTAAAAATGAATAACCGAAATGTGTGTGGGCGCAATAGATGACACGCGAGCAGTTTGAATTAATTAATTAACTTAATTTGAAATGCACCGAGAATAATGTATGGACTGCGGGAGGGGAGACGGGGAGGGTGGAGGGGGTGGAAGGGAGGGGTTGGGTGGGGCAGGGGGGGAAGGTGTGAGGGAGGGAGGTGGGGTGAAGGAGGAGGGGGGGTTTGTGGGGGCGGGGGGGAAGGGGGGTGGAGGAGACGGAGCGGGAACCCCCCTAACACCATGCGAGCGAAGCCGCGGGAAAGAGTTAATAGTTAATAATTAGTAAACGAAAAATGAACTACCATGAAGATAATGATTAAACTATCTGAATCGGATAAAGACAAAGTACATCAACATTTATTAGTACATGTTCATTTAATCGATACGGAAGCTAAAGAAGGACAAATAAAATGTTCGACGTATATTATATGTTTGTTCATATGAAGCAGATACTTTGTGATGTGGCATTATAATTTAAAATAAAACAATAACTTTGTAAACACCACTTTAATTTTATACTTGATCGAAAAAGACCATAAATTTGATAGAAACTCAGGCGTCACCCTAATTCATAATAACAACTATAAGGTTGGATAACTTAGAGGCACTTGAACTAAGGAAAGCCATAAACACTAATAGTAAGGTAGTTAATAACCAACTAAATTTAAATAAAAGTCCTATACTAAGATTGTTCCCTATTGACAAAGAACACTCCCGTTCCCTTCCCAATTCTCCAGCTACACTTATGCCTTCTTCCTCACTCACTTGATTAGTCCAGCCCATTTTGTTAAATTATATATTATCTATAACACACATGCAACTTAATGTTAGTAGAGTATTATACTGCCCTGAAGAAGCTACGGTTGTAGCGAAACCCGGTCGGCGTAAAATAAAAGTGGTGTTTACAAAGTTATTGTTTTATTTTAAAGTGTATTATATGGTATTCAATTCATTCGTTTCAGAAAATGTTAATCTAGACTAGATAATAGATGCTCTCTCCAGAAAAATTATAAAAGTTATTTTAACTTCTTTTACCAGGGCAATAATTAAAACTGTAACAAAACAAAGGTAAACCATAACTTGTATTATGGTTCTTTCCATGTTTATCTTTTGTCTTCATGGAGAAGTTGCTTTCCGAATTTTGTTATAATTTACCAACCGTTTATTTTCTTAAATTTGTATTTTATTCAGTTGTTTTTTCTTGGTTTCGGAAACATGCTGACTGTTTAACCCTTCGAATAATAAGAAAATAATTTTCTGTCAACTTTTGTCTGTCAAAGTTTGCGCGCAAAATTCCTGGTTCTTCCCATGCATTTTAAATGTTCCTATTTATTAGTTTTTTTAACGCTTTTGCAAAAAAAAATTGTTCTAAGATTTAGATAAAATAATCTTTCCGATATGTTTATTAGAAATCAACATTTTTTGTTTATAAATATTAAAATTTTAATATTGGAAATGTAAATTGGCTAAAAAATGCATACCTGCGAATATTTGAATTAAAGTAATTAAAATAGAATAAACTTCAAATTTTAAATTCATATTCCTTTTCTAAACAAAATTTGTAATAAAACTGTCGCCTCACTTTTTATCACTTTCATACAATTTTATTTTAAAATTAAATGTGGGTTACGTCACAAATAGGCGCAAAATCAAACCGTCACTTTTGATCAGGTTTGTAAAATATCTGAACAACCTAGCTCATATAATTCTAAGACAATGAGAAGCATTATTTCTCTCCGTTTCTAACATAAAAGAAATCACAAATATTCGCATTACAGAAAGAGAGATATCTAACTTTTAATAATGCACGGTCGCTCTGGGACAATCTGGGTCTCCTGTTATTATAACGGCATATGATGTTTTGGGACAACTTGGGTCTCCTGTGATTAAACGGGTTAAGGGTATTTAACCAGACAGCGGCCGAGAATCCAAATTACGTCGAAAGATATTATTACGATCGTACAGGGCGGTTCCAATGAGAAAGATTAATTATTCTCTTTACCAGCTTTTCCAAAATTATAACTCAATTTTTGCTTTAATTTATACCTACATCCAAAAATGCTGAAAGGCGTGAAAATAATACTTGGGAGGAAACAGTCACACGTATGTTGTGTGTTTCACCATTATTTAATGTGTAAGAAAGAACTGCAGAATTATAGCAATTAGAAACGTATGTTCATTGCCTTTTTTGCCGCCACGGTACCGTAACTAAATTAATTAATTAACCGGGTAATTATAAAAACGCACAATCAATAAAATCCGAAAAACGAGATAAAATCTAATAAAGGCTGGCAAATAGTTTACCTTTCACCCAAAATGTTGTATAACGTTAAATTTTAAAATTTTATTAATGTTAGATATCTACGACAAACTGTTATTAAAATATTCCGATTTTGTTTGAAAATGTTTACCTTTCGACGAGCATTGAATGGCGAAACCAATAATGCTAGGTCAGAAGTTAGAGGCGGCAGAAAAAGGTTGTTGTCATGGCATTTTCTGGGAGACAAACAAGGACAGAGTGTGTTGTGAGTGGGCGGCTGGGTGGGATACGATCAATATCAATGTTTGTATACACAGAACCTTTTAGAAAGATATGTTAGAATTTAGGAAAATTGAAAACTTTAGAAATATTTTAAATTTTAAACTTTTGGGTCTAATCGATTTCCAGTAGGCTAACTTTATTAATTTCGGTATTGAATTTCATCAACAATAAAATAGGTCTCTAAAAGGCTTATTTTTAAATGAAATTTAATATTATATTCGAGAAATGATTCTATGAAAACCTTAGCCCGAAGCCCGGAGGCGATGTTTAAATAAAGCATTTTTTAAATATATATATATATATATATATATATATATATATATATATATATATATTATATATTACACATCATTTTTATTCTCTAACCACATTAGTATATGTATATATATATTTGCACTTCCTTAATTGATGGAGATTCAGAAATTAAACATTGTTTGAAAATGCCGACGTTTTGTAATAACTTTATGATATGTCAGAACTAAATTTATAACTTTCCTTTTTTTCAATTCTCGGTTTAGGTTCTTACTTTTTTTTGTGCATACCGCACAAGAGTTTCAATGGCTTCCAACCGCCTAGAGCCAGTGGGACTAGGGCATCCCCAATTGGGGCATCTTGTGAGGAGGAGGGCAGTAAGGAGGGGAAGGAGATGAGGAAAAGGAAGGTAGGGAAGTACAGTAGAATTATTTCCAAGAGCGTCTTTATTATGTAGTTGTATACTAAACCGTAGATTAATGCAGGGTAAAAGGGGACTACGGGCGGGTTCGATCCAGTTTTAGGTTTACTCGCGATACCATCGACGTGCACAAACACAATTAAACATTTAATGAAAATTAATGAATATAATAATAGAATTCAATTATACAAAATAAATTAAATTACTATAATATAAATTATTATTATTACATGTTTTGTGATTTACACGGCCAAAAGTATTGTCGAGATATGTTTTCAGTTATTACGCCGGATGGCGCCACCTCCTGCTTTAGCCAACGTTTCGGACAGCATTACAGTGCCCATCATCACGGCAGATGTGTAATCGAAGATTGTGGTAAAGTGTGTGCATATGTATGTAGATGCGATGAGATACCGATTTTACCGAAACGTTGGCTAAAGAAGGAGATAGTGCAACACGGCATAATAACCCAAAAATAAGTCACAATATTATTTATTTTTAAAAATTAAATAGTGGTCGACACAGAGTGAATTAGCGATTACTAAAGGAATTTAAATATGTAATTTATTTTAGTAATTTTCATATTTTAATTTAACGGTTTCACATTGACGGCTGGCGTGGTTGAGGGGTAAGCCTCTTGACTCGCAATCCGAAGGTCGCGGGATCGAATCCCGACAGTTAATTCATTAAAAATAACATATGCCCTGGTGCAAGACCAACATTCAGAATTGAAACGTTGCTTGAAATGGCTTTAGCCATGTTTGGTGACCAGATCTGAATAGCCACCCCATTCCCCATCTTCCCCTTTTCCATCTCCTTCCCCTCCCCACTACCTTCAGCCTCACAACATACCCCAATTGGAAATGCCATAGTCTTACTGGTTGGGACGCAGAGTCCCGGCTGAGAGCAGCTGTTGGAACTCTTGTGCGGTATTCACTTAAAATAAAATAAAAGATAATCGGCATTGTACCATTTAAAATAAATAATTTACAAACAGGTTTTAATAAAATCGTTATTTGATACGGCGTGGCTGAAAATCCAAGACATAGAGTCCCAGCCAGTGAGAGTAAGGGTCCCAGCTGGGAGCAACTGGGACTCTTGTAAGGTATTTACATAAAAAAAATTATGCAAGCCCATACTTAAATAAACCTTTGTTTTCTTATATTACCTATACGATAAATTACACCTTTCCGGGTGCTGGATAAATTCCGAGTGGATTCAGTCAAGTCGCGTACGTACTTTCCACGAATCACTGCGAACACGCTGAAAACACAGATGCCAGCTGCATGGTGATTGGTGATAGCTTTCATCCATTGATCTTTCCAATATTTGTTAAACTGATATCTTGAAACATGTTTCGGAAATAAATTCCGATTGTTTGTTTACCAGAACGTTATCAATAATGAGATTTGGCGAAGGTAAAATCTATTTATTAGATAATCATAAACGATATCAATAAAGATATTTTTGTAAGGTAAAATCAACTTATTAGATAACCATAAACGAGATAAATAAAATCAACTTATTAGATAACCATAAACGAGATAAATAAAATCTATTTATTAGATAACCATAAACGAGATAAATAAAATCTATTTATTAGATAACCATAAACGAGATAAATAAAATCTATTTATTAGATAACCATAAACGAGATAAATAAAATCTATTTATTAGATAATCATAAACGATATCAATAAAGATATTTTTGTAAGGTAAAATCAACTTATTAGATAACCATAAACGAGATAAATAAAATCAACTTATTAGATAACCATAAACGAGATAAATAAAATCTATTTATTAGATAACCATAAACGAGATAAATAAAATCTATTTATTAGATAACCATAAACGAGATAAATAAAATCTATTTATTAGATAATCATAAACGATATCAATAAAGATATTTTTGTAAGGTAAAATCAACTTATTAGATAACCATAAACGAGATAAATAAAATCTATTTATTAGATAACCATAAACGAGATAAATAAAATCTATTTATTAGATAACCATAAACGAGATAAATAAAATCTATTTATTAGATAACCATAAACGAGATAAATAAAATCTATTTATTAGATAACCATAAACGAGATAAATAAAATCTATTTATTAGATAATCATAAACGATATCAATAAAGATATTTTTGTAAGGTAAAATCAACTTATTAGATAACCATAAACGAGATAAATAAAATCTATTTATTAGATAACCATAAACGAGATAAATAAAATCTATTTATTAGATAACCATAAACGAGATAAATAAAATCTATTTATTAGATAATCATAAACGATATCAATAAAGATATTTTTGTAAGGTAAAATCAACTTATTAGATAACCATAAACGAGATAAATAAAATCTATTTATTAGATAACCATAAACGAGATAAATAAAATCTATTTATTAGATAACCATAAACGAGATAAATAAAATCTATTTATTAGATAACCATAAACGAGATAAATAAAATCTATTTATTAGATAATCATAAACGATATCAATAAAGATATTTTTGTAAGGTAAAATCAACTTATTAGATAACCATAAACGAGATAAATAAAATCTATTTATTAGATAACCATAAACAAGGTAAATAAAATCTATTTATTAGATAACCATAAACGAGATAAATAAAATCTATTTATTAGATAACCATAAACGAGATAAATAAAATCTATTTATTAGATAACCATAAATGAGATTAAATCATATTCTTTTTTAGATTTTTAAAAATTATCTTTCAAATGCGTAAAATGTGTTATTTGAGTTTTAAAATCATTTATTAGTTCATAAATAATTATTTTATTTTTTCCAAAAATATTTCAGAGAGGTAAATGTAGGAGAAATGTACAAAATAACCGGTCAGTGACTGAGTGGGCATAATATTTGAGTCCCACCCGGTCGTCGCGTGATATTCCTCAGCTGGCTAAGTTCTCTTCACGACACAAGCAAAATTTTCTGCTTACTGTGATGGTAGTAGGCGATTTAATAAAAAAAATAAGTAATAAAAAAACTTTCCTCTTATGGAGTTATTTAACTTGTTTAAATTTTTTTATATGAGCTACAGGAGGCCATGAGGAACATAATTTCCCTCAGGGCCTATGTCATCTTTATGCTCACCTATGATGCTGTGTGGGGGGTTTTTTAAGAAAGGAAAGGAGAGGAGAGTTCTGAGAAGGAAAAGGGTTTAAGGGGTGGGTAGGAATCTTGGGTTCAGTATGTCCTGTTCATCCGCCTCCAAGACCTAGAAAAACCTCACCCCATGAACCCGGGCACCCCTGCTAAATCACCAAACGTAGCGAACCACTTGGGGTGACCTATGGCAGAGGTGTTGGTTATCCAATAAAGGTTCCCGGGGCGGCGGTACCCATTCCCGCCTCCCAATCATCAAAAAGAATAAAATATCAGAGATCCTTTTGCCGTTCTGTAAATTTAAATGAGAGATTCTTTGATCAGCACATCATAATAAATCTATTTAAAATATGTAAAAAAATAAAAATATTGACTCGAAAAGTAAATGTCAAAATCAAAGAAAAATCTTTTTTTTAGATCAGTGATTCAAATAACCTCATTGAAAAAGAAATTGTTGGGGCCGTTTTCAAGGACAATACTGTATTTGTTATGACGACAGAATAACACTTTTTCTAAAACGTGCAAACTCCTCAGCACAGGTTCTTCTAAAGAGGTGTGCACAAAACATTACAGTTCCCAAAATAACAAGTACTGTAGATATATTAAAAAAAATCCCTGTATTAGATATTCGACAAATTTACACAAAAACAATCTTAACTCATCTGTTTAAAAATATAACACGTACATTTTATGAAAACACCCAAAATATTGTAAACACACGGCACAAAACCAAAGAACTCATGCAAACACCTAAAACAAACACAATATTTGGTCAAAGAAATTTCAAATACATTGCGCCTAAAATATACAATAACCTACCTGACAAAACAAGACAATCGAATAATATTAACAAATTCAAAATTCTGATTAAACAATGGATCATCGAAAAAGGTCGTGCAATAATTAGTCACCTCACCCAAATATAATCCTCTATTTCATTATTGTTACCACTAACCAACCTGAAAATTTTCTTAAATATTTTTGCTGTATTGAAAAGTGTACTTTATTTAATATTTATAAAATATTTGTTTACTAGTCTGTCTCGACACAGGATTTCCTAGTGAGACGGGCAAGGCCAAAAAAATATATGTAAACCTTTTTATATAGATGCACATAATAAATAAATAAATAAATTACTACTTATCTATTTTCGTACTGATCATGCACGGGGCATGGGGATGAGGGTAACCTTGCAGTTACTCTTGCTAAGACGCTGTTGGATTTCGCTAAGTTATGCCCAACCACCAAACAAGAAAGGTATATCACAATTAAGTGGTACTCACGGTTGGTCTTCTAGCTTGGTGATAGTCATAGATGTCCATAGCGCTCGATATTGTTCTATTTGATTGTTAGAACTTCGGTAAAGTTTGAGTCACGAGTTCACACAAAATATACGAAAGAATACGGTAGGATTTATACTTTATGTGACGATATGATGAATAACACTTCGGCTCGGTGCGAAATGTCACTATACGATCGGGGGTTAGCAACGGACTGACTTGTTGACGATAAAGCGCTTGTCACTTGTTTACCGTGTAGTTAGGCACCCTTATGTGCGGAATTCCCAAGTCTGGGTTCCTGCCGATCTCGTATGACAATCGGAGCACAAAACGAAAGAAATCCATCGGCGTTATGAAACACGTACAATTACTGATTACTAACATATTTTGTATTACTGGAACTTATTATCTACGAAAACTGTAATCATCGATAAAACATATATACGAGAATAGAAATAAATACATTTTTCAATGTTCTACTACACCCACTCTTATTAAATAATGATTTCTTATGGCTTCGAAGAATTGTTGTATTAAAGAAAATGTTGTGCTGGCATAAAAAATAAGTAAGTAAGAATAAAATAAGTTTATTCCAAGAACGAGAAAATTTTTACGAAATAAAAAAATAAAAATTAGGTCTATTTCATAATGTATTTGTATTAATAAATAACAACATTATATAATAATATTACGCATTTGAATTTATTACTGTAACAAAGCATTTAGGCACCTGACGATATAAATATTGAAATAATAATCTGGAAGGAAGGACACTTGAAGGTGGCTTACTACCCACCACTTACGTATTATTATTTATTAATAAATTCAACTTTATTGATGTACTGTGCATGTCACACTAGGAAATCCTAAGTTAAAATCCTACGCAATTTATAAAAAAATTAACACAAAATAATATTTAAAAGAAGTGCGTTACCCCTCGACACAGAATCCGTGGTCGAGGGGTAAGGCTCTTGACTAGCAACCCGAAGGTCGTAGACGCAAACCCCGGCGTTTCGCAAACAAATTTTATTTGATTTTTTTTTTTTTTATTAGAAAGAAAAAGTTATACAATATTACAGGAAATCAAATAAAATAAAATATTACAGAAAAAAGAAAAGTCCCAATAAACTACTTTTAAGTAGTTTGTCAATGAGTGCTTTTACTTTGAAGTTTTTAAAAAATAAAACTTATTATGCAGTTAGACATTTTTTTGTGTCACTACAAAAAGTGTTAATACAAACTATTTCTTTCGGCGAGCCAATTTTTCAATATAATATTGGTTTTTACATTATTTGTACATTTTTTAATTTTAGTAGGTAACATATTTAAGCAAGGTATCATGTAGTCCAGCGTTCTTTGTCCATATTTGTTTAAGTGCTTAGGTATGATTAGTCCTTCATTTAACGTAAATCGAGTATTGTAAGTGTGGTCCAGTCTATTTATGTATATAGGGCTTATGTTATTGCACAATTAATTAATTAAAAAATTATAGTGGAAGATAATTTCAGTATAGCCCTGGTGTAAGATCATTCAGAATTGAAACGTAGCTTGAAATGACTTTAGTCTGTTTGGTGACCAGATCTGAATAGATAGGCAATTCTCCGCCTGATAAGTTTTAAGATTTTCACGGCCAAAAGCATTTTCGTTATATGTTTTTGGGGTGTTGTGCCGTGTTGCGCTACCTCCTTCTTTAGCCAACGTTTCGGACATCGTTGCAGTGTCCATCATCAGGGCAGATCCGGCAGATCCGGTAGATGTGGTAGGTACATCTACCGGATCTGCCGGATCTGCCCTGATGATGGACACTGCAACGATGTCCGAAACGTTGGCTAAAGAAGGAGGTAGCGCAACACGGCACAACACCCCAAAAACATATAACGAAAAAAAATTCTCCGCCTTCCTCTTCCCCATCTCCTTCCCCTCCTCATCACATTCAGCCTCACAGCATACTCCAATTGCGGATGCCATGGTATTACTGGCTCTAGACGAGATCAGTTGGAACTCTTGTGCGGTATTCACTTAAGATAAAAAAAACGAGGGTACTTTAGACAGACCACACGACTGAAGTAAAACTTATATCTCCCTCTCAACTTCCGTTCGCCTCGCCCGACCATTCGCTTCGCCTGACCGTTCGCCTCGCCCGATCACACTTTTCATAACGCTTTCGTCTCGCATTCACCAGCTTACTCCCCAAGTCAAGCGTACGTAAAGGCCCGACCGTTCGCCTTGCCCGATCACACTTTTCGTAATGCTCTCGTCACGCATTCACCAGCTTACTTCCCAAGTCAAGCGTGCGTAAAGAAGTTTTACTTCAAAAATAAAAGATAATCGGCATTGTACCATTGGAAATAAATAAAAAATCGTTATTTGATCGGGCGTGGCTGAAAATCCAAGACTTGATGTCTAATTAATAATCAGGATAATTTGTTGTTTTTTTTATGTCTAATAGCCAATGCAAGTGCATTTTAAAGCTTTGTCGCAAATAGAGATTACGCCCCTTGGCTCTAGTATCACGAGAAGTTTGGACAATGTTATCCGTAGTTTTCTCCAAAGTGCAAACAAGGGTATATAGTTCGTCGTGAATGAACTTCATTCTGATATAAAGACAGCCCACACAAACGTCAACTACAAGACAACACCAAAGAAGTTCTGTCTATTCCCACTAGAATTATACTGCACTTCAACCTCAACTCGACTCCTTCCCTTTACCCACGCCTTCACACATCCGTTCATATCCGTCTATTTTAATAAATTAGCATATAAATAGAGTTTATGAATGTGGATCGGGCAAGGAATGTATTCCAAGACAGAGTTGTGTGGACCATTTCATCCGTTTTGTCTACCATGACGGTGCGTGGCGTGAAAATAGACTAAGTAAATGTTCATATTAGTTGATGGTGAAATTCTATTTCAATTTTATTATTTAATTTAATTTTATACAAAAATAATAATGATCACATATACGATACGATACGATTGTACCACCCCAGCCAGGAGTACTCCTGTCCCGGTGAGATCGGTACACCAGGGGGCACTGATTTGTTAGGACTAGGAACACGTGCTCTCAGGATGGGAAGGAGGTTGGATTTTAATCGACCGGTATACATGGCAACCTAATAAGGAATGGATTTGAGCGTTATATATGTTTTTTTTCTATCTTTTTTCCCTCTTCTTTATGTCTTTCTTCTTCTTGCCTCTTCTTGCATCTTCTTGGATCTTCTTGACTGTTTTGGCTCTGCTTGGCTCTTCTTGACTTTCCTTGTCTCTTCTTGCTTTTTCCAATTTCTTCTTTATTGTTTTTGCCTCTTCTTGGATCTTCTCGTCTTTTTTTGGCTCTGCTTCCCACTTGTCTCTTATCGCCTAAAATTGGCTTCTTCTTGGGTTTTCTTAACTCACCTTTGTTTTTACTGCATCTTCTTTCAAATTCTCACGTATTGTTGGCTAGACTCGCTTTATCCTATATTTTCTTGTATCTTAGTATTTCTTCTTCTTTCTTCTAATCTGTTCTTGTTTCTTCTTGCTCACCTGTCCCGGTGAAGAGAGAGAAATTGTTTCGCGAAGTTTAATAGATATCACTGATTTTTGCGCGTGTGCTGAACAAATGAATAAATTCAATCTGTAAACTTCAACCAACATAACACAGGGACATCCATCCCTATTATGGCGGGTGAAATAATACAAAAAAAACATATATATATGTACAATTTTTTTGCACACAATAAAAAAAAAGTTATACAACTCACGATGGAAGTAATATTTATAAGATTAAAAAATAGCCAACCTGGAAATATTATATGTGGATTCCAAAGTTTCCGTTCAAGAGCACTTGATACAACAAATAAACAAAATGTATCTTTATAGTGAAGATTTTTGTGCAAATCCTACGTTATACATATAGGTGAACACAAAAAACGCACGTTGTTGAATGCGTTCTAGATAATTAAAAATGCCTCATTTCATTTACGAATCAGTATCAGCAAACAGTTTTAATAGCCTTGCGACTGCATACACACTCTACTCACAAATAGATACAAACAGAAGTGCTGCCACCTATTGTTGTTTAATTAATAGGCTTGCGTCTGCGTGGTTGAATTCAAGAACCCAGCTTCGAATACATGTCTGCCGCCGCACCATATAAACATCCGTGTACGTGAAATTTCAAGCAAAGCTACCGTTTTAATTCGGTTTCGATTTCAAGAATTCGGCAAAAGATGTCGCTACTTCCGTCAGCAGCTCGCATGGGGACATTTGTGAATTTGGGTATCTCTTCGGATATGGAAAGATTTACGGCAATACTTAGTTGTGTTACTTATTTGTGAATAATAGTATCAAGCGGCTATATATTACATATGACGTCATTGCCTATTCCGGTTACTTTGTCCTGGTGACTAGCTATTACTGTGGAGCAAAAACCTGCGGAGCAGGTTATGTATATAATAATATTATATATTATTACATACCTATAATATTATATATTATTATATACATAACCTGCTTAATAATAAAATTCTCGTAAATAGTCCCAAATTGCTATCTGTTATGGTTTAAATGTTCTAATGAGGCGTACCAGGCACACTTCGCATTTTTCATATAGAATCCAATAACACTAATGCAGCAAAAACTCACAAATCTCTTGCGCAATCACATCTCATACACACAATGAAAAATTACTACACTTTTACAAAATGCTCACGATTCGTGATATAATTGACTATGATTGACCGGTCAGTGGTTGTGAGGGCATAGCGCTGGGGTCCCACCCGAGCGTCGCGTGTTCGATTCCTCGGCTGGCTAAGTCCTCCATCACAACACAAGCAACATTTTCGGCTTTCTGTGGTGGTAGTAGGAGATATTTTTAAACATTGTTCAATTATTCGTAACCCGGGAATGTTTGTCTTTCTTTATTAAAAAAAAAATTACAATTTATTTTAAAACTTCTTACTTACACTTATCTTTTCATTAAACTTTTATTACTATTCGTGCGCATGTAATAATTTTTCTAAAAATGTGTCTCTTTATCTTCATAAACTACCTTCCTTTATATTACTCTACTCATTCATTCACTAGTTTTTTAAGAACCGTTCAAATCCCATGCGAAATTACCTAATGATATTCTACCATGTACGAGTAATAATTTCATTTAATATTCCCATAACGTGTATATGTACTGAGTATGGACCTTATAAAAAATAAACAAATAAACAATAATCTCCAATTCCTACAGAGAAACGTTCTGAAAAAATACACTTAACAATCTTTAAAAATTCTCTTTCAGGAGAAACATCAGAGGGGGGTGTAAACACGGGTATAACAGGAGTGAAGTTGTTCAGTTGTCTGCGTTCGACTACTTCTCGTACATTCCGACATCTGAGTAAAGCGACTGTCTTGGCTTGTTTGCTAGAACTTGGTGGTGCAAAGCAAAAAGTCAGTGGCTGCTTCGCCGTGTTCGGATGGGGTTGGAGAAGTGTTGTGAAGTTTTCTAAATGTAACAGTTGCGATAGAAAGTTTAATCTGTCATAAAACTTTCATAAAATAGATTTTAGACGAGTGAGCAAGTAATACGCTTGATATAATATTATGATGAAAAAAGGAAGCAGGTATAAAATAGTCGTTCAAATTAGTGTTTGATTGAGCATGACATGTTTAAATAAATAAAAGAAACCAGACTCTAGACCATAGACCATCATGTACGTCCAAATTGAGACTATGGGGGTATTTCACCATCATCTGGATTTACTATTTATCACAGAGTTAACTATTCAAACCTTATGTATTGTATGGTATTCAAACCTATGAATAGTGGCTATATATTGGCTAAGTTAGCCGAATTTCTACCTATTACAAGTAGGTATTTATTGGTTTATTTATTTATACAAGTTATCCTTCGGATAAGCTTTAACACTACGGTACATGCGCCTCTAAAACGTTCATGACTGCTTGCGTGGGCTTTACTTGTAGCCCATTTTAAATTGAAGATAATAGTTTAATTTTTAAATAAAACACATTTATTATTATAATTGACATTTATTAAGTAAACCGAAATACAAAAAAATATATCTTCTCTTTCTTAAATTTAAAATATTTACAAAACTTCAGACTTCTCAAAAAATCATATAATTTTTATTTATTTGAGATCAATCAAGTTTTGGTTTAATTGTTACATTTTTTAAAAACTTTTTTTTTTGAGTTTCGTTACACGAAAAACGAATTAAAATTTGGTGATCATTACATACACGCCTGTAGCATTTCGAGCAATATTTCGAGCTTTCTTTGCGTTCCGTCAGTGCCTTTAAATCGTTATTTTTCGCACGTGTGCCAGCGTCGATCGCTCACGCCACACTTAAGAGCGTTTAACCAGCCAGCGGCCGAAAATCCACATTTCGTCGAAAGTTGTTCTTACGATCATGCAGGACGGTTACAATGAGAATGAGAAATATTAATTATTCTCCATACCAGCTTTTTAAAATTATAACTCAATATCGATTTTATTTAATTTCAAATTTGCTTTAATTTATATCCAAAAATGCTGAAAGGCGTGATGATAAAACTATTAAAATAATGTACTATTGTAATTATTTTTTGATTATAAGTATTTATCATTTTTCAATAATGTCTAAATTAAATAAGAATGTTAAAAAAACTGAAATAAATTAGTTTGTAAGTGCGCAAATAAATACACAAACGGACCAATTTTCGTCAAGAAACACATGTACGCACATATTTTTTAATGATTTTATTTAAACAAAAATTAAAATTCTGAAACATGCGATATCCAGATAATGCATTGATTTATTTTACTGCATGATTATGTGATTTGAAATGGGTGTGGTATAATACAAAATCTTTTTTGAAAATTTAACAAATTTGCCAACGACCTATGGTATAACCTTATTATACTAAAAATAAACATTTTTTCTCAAAAATTAAAACATGCGAATGCTAGATAAAAGAACAAATCTATCGAAATCCGTTTATAATTTTTTGTGGAAAAGAGTCAGTACGTCCGAAATCTGATTTAAAAATGACATATTTATGATTTTCTCTGGTAATACCATCGGAATGCATCGAGCAACAATTAATCGGAGTTTAGCTAGAGAGCTAAAGTTAAATCACGCGATTTCACTAAATTATGAACAAAAATAATACCCTGGGCTATATATGTAGCCCACGCGTGTACTCTAGTGTTAATTTGGAAAATCATATATTTAATTACTAGCTGGTACCCGGCATACGTTGCTATGCCATTCAAAGAAATAAATTGATTCTCTCTGCATTGCTTTCCCGTGCATCCCCGTTCCCTTCCACCTTCCCCCTATCTCGTGTCTTCCCTCTTCGCAAACCCCACCTTCCGCCTGCCTTTCCTCCCTGCCGCTAAAATATATGAAATACACACATTTTCATTTATACAAATTTCATAACGCCAGAGCTTACCATTATATACAGCCTATGTTACTCGCTGATAATGTAGCTTTCTATTGATGAAGGAATTTTTCAAATCAGTTCAGTAATTTCGAAGCCTATTCAATGCAAACAAACAATCAAATCTTTTCTCTTTATAATATTAGAAAGATAAACATCTCTGCCATAAGTCACCGAAATTGGTTCGCTACGTTTGGTGACTTAGCAGGGCTTAATGGGGTTTATTTTTAGGTTTGCCCGAATCTTGGTGGCGGACGCCTCTGCCCACCAACCGCATGTCAGGCCGGATCGGAAGAGACTGATTGAGGGAGACCTTTTGACCTCACCTGCAGGACTCTCCCGGAACATCGCTTTGCACCCCAGTTAGAGGGATGGATTCATACGTCCTCACTACTGAACACACTACCAGATTGCTTTTTCCTTTCCAGAACTTCCACTCCTTCCTTTTCTAAAAAGACCATCCACACAGCATTCCCAAAGATGACAGGCCCTGAGGGGAATTATTTTACTCAGGGCCTCCTCACAGCTTTTTTTTTACATGAGCTCCACACAGGAGGCCGTGGGGAAAATAAATTCCCTCAGGGCCTATGTCATATTTGGGGATGCTGTGTGGAGGGTTTTTTAAGGAAAGGAATGAGATGTGAGTTCTGGGAAGGAAAAGGGTTTAAGGGGTGGGTAGGAATCTGGAGTTCAGTGTGTCCTGGTCATCCGCCTCCAAGACCTAGACAAACCTCACCCCCATGAACCCGGGCACCCCTGCTAAATCACCAAACGTAGCGAACCACTTGGGGTGACCTGTGACAGAGGTGTTGGTTATCCAATAAAGGTTCCCTAGAAACTATCAAGAGGATGGTGAAGTTCACATTTTGAATTACAACAAAAAATATTCCTCCGATCTATTTTTTAATATTTTTTAGTCAGAATATAATCAGAAAATAAAGAGAAAAAATCTTCTGCATCGGAAATTACCAAATCAATTACTAATGGCGTTCCATTAGGTCCCGGACCCTTTCGATTGATTTGGACAGACGATTAATGATTTGATTCGATCTAGAGCTACTAGTACTGTCCACCAAAAAAGTTATGGTGTATATTTTAACAGTTGGGAACCCAAAATACCCATGCAGTAGATCCATTATATATGGTACTTGCAACATAAACTTTTTTTGGGGGTGACCCGACAATTTGAGCGGCGATAGTTGGTCCGGCGACAGTTGGTCCGGCGACAGTTGGTCCGGCCTACAGTTTCTTCCGGCCGACATTTGGTCCGGCGACAATTGGTCCGGCCGAAAGTTTAGAAGATGTTTTCTTCAAGTAAGTATGCAAAGAGGATATACAGCCGTACAACCAAAGTCGATATACTTATATCTGAAGACATCTTGAGTGAAAATCCGCTGTAAAAATATTTTTAATAATAATTTCGACTCTCCGAAGTAGCATGCGGTAATCACAAAATACGACATACTTATACGTGCAGTCGGCTTGGCAAAAAAACGCTAGATTTCTACTTGCATATAATATAATTTTTATATCTGAATATAACACAAGAGTCCCAACTGCTCTCAACCGTCTCGAGCCAGTGAGACTATGGCATCCCCAATTTTGATATGGTGTGACGCTAAAGGTAGTGGGAGAAGGAGATGTGGAAAATGTTCCTGGCTGTTCAGATATAGTCATCAAACACGGCTAAAGCCATTTCAAGTAACGTTACAATTCAGAATGAATACCGACTAATAGCAGAATTTTACAGCGGATTTTCACTCAAGATGCCTTCAGATATAATAATAATAATAATGGCTGATTTATAAAGTGCCGTTTTCGTGAAAACGGCACTTTATAAATCTTTCGCACTTTCGCACTGTAAATATAAGCATATAATAAAATAGTATATCGACTTTGGTTATACGGCCGTATATATCCTCTTTGCATACTTACTTGAAGAAAACATCTTCTAAGCTTTCGGCCGGACCAATTGTCGCCGGACCAATTGTCGCCGGACCAATTGTCGCCTGACCAATTGTCGCCGGACCAACTGTCATGGAACCGTTTTTGAGGAAACGGTCAACAAATGTTTTGTGCACTAAATGAGGGCAATTTCCTTGTTAACCCCAACTTTTTAAGATGAGATATTTGTCATTAAGTAATTTTTATACTTCTTCATCAAGAGAAAAGTTAATATCATCATTTAGATACATTCGTTAGTTAGATAACTTCGTTACAGAAACATTTCGTTATTTCAATAAATAAGTGTGGTACACAGAATATAAAGTGTTTTAAGTTAATCATCTCATTATTACGGAGCTTTCTTAGTACTGTATAATAATGGAGACGGATCTTTTATCATATAGAGTTCACATTCTAGGAATGACCATCCATCTGTTTTAAGTCAGAAAGTAACATTGAAACTCCTAAAATAAATTTTAAAAAATAACGCGTAAAAAACCACAAAGTTTTTACAGTATAATACATCCACATTCAATTTTCGGGCTATCTAGTGGAAACGTTTAAGTAGTTGACACATTTAAAATAAGTTTAACAAAAACAACCTGTAATTAAAACAAAGTTTTTGAAGCGAAACTTCTTTAGCACCGTTGTGATTTGAAACTCGATGAAACGAAAAACAGCGACACTAAAAAGAGACAAACATATATATCTACATTCTTCATCATCATTTTATCGCAGAATTTAGCCTGCGAGGGAATGAGATAGTATAATCGGTCTCCCTTTTGTGCGGTGCTTCGTAGTCTATCGGCATCTTGTCTACTTTAGTTTTCTGAAGGTTTCATTTCTACTGCGTGTGAATTGCAGCCTCTGTTTTTTTTACTATACTACAAATGTCTTATGTTTTTGGGACATTTAGTAGCCAATTTTAGAGAAATGCGTATGTATGCGCTTGTGCGTTCTCGACAACGAGTCTATTTGTGAGTTTCAGTTCGATCGCATGTCGGGAAGTGGGTAAATTTCCACTAACACGATTAGCATTCATTCATTGATTCACGAAAACAAAATCGAAACTCAAGTAGATGTACTTAAAAAAACGCATGTATCTGTGAGTACTTAGAAAAAATTTTCAACTTTAAAAAAACAAAGCGCTTTTAGGGTTGTCAACAAACAGCATCATACAAAGTTGACTATTTTTAAACGACTTCAAAACGGAGGAGGTTCTCAATTCGACTTTATTTTTTTTTATTTTATTTTTTATGTTTGTTACCTCAGAACTTTCGACTGGGTGAACCGATATTGATGATTCTTTTTTTATTTGAAAGCTGATGCTTTCCGTGTGGTCCCATTTTAATTTGATCCAGTTTTGCCAATGGCATCCATGAGAAAACCATATAAGTCTTAAATTTGCATTAAGTATCCGCGCGACAAATGGACGAATAACTCAATATCACGCCAACCGATTTCGATGATTCTTTTTTAAATGGAAAGGATGTACTTCAAGGGTAGTTTGATGAGGGTTTGGTTAGGTTCTGATTATGGAATCCATGACACAGTAACGGAACTCTTCAATTCTTAGGAGCAAATTAACGATTCTCGGTCGAATCTCTTAATTTGACCCTAACGTCGTTATGGTCAAATTATGTCTGTCTCATATGAGCAACACGTTTAGTAGGTCTACCCATATTCAGACAAATTAGTTAGTATACTTCAGATTCACTAAAAATCAAAAAATAAACAAAAAATTTAACAAAACAAAAAAACGACTTCAAAAAATGCACTAAAAAGTAAAAAAAATAATTTCGTATTCTTCTACAACTTCATAATCAACTTACTTTTTCTACTCATCAATATGTAGGTACGATTGTTATTTTTGGAGTCGGTGTCAGCAAAGGTACCCGGGCGGCGTGTTCACTTGACAGCTCCCCTCACGCCGCAGCCCCGCTCTCGCCTCGTCAAGTCGCACGTGCGATACAAGCACATCATACCTATAACTATGTATGTATTTAGAAACCTACCTTGGCTGATACCGACTCCAAAAATAACAATCGTACCTACATATTGATGAGTAGAAAAAGTAAGTTGATTATGAAGTTGTAGAAGAATACGAAATTATTTTTTTACTTTTTAGTGCATTTTTTGAAGTCGTTTTTTTGTTTTGTTAAATTTTTTGTTTTGTATTATGTTATTATTATTATCATAATAAGAGAGCATGAGAAGATAAGAAGCTATCAGCAAACGTGATGTTGTCACCAAACAGCGCCATACAAAGTTGACTATTTTGCATTGTTATTATTATTATTATAATACAAGAAGATAAGAAGCTATCAGCAACCGTGATGTTGTCACCAAACAGCACCATACAAAGTTGACCATTTAACGCTTCAGATTTTACGTCCGGTTTAAATCGTTCCCGCAGGAAAAACTTAATACTTTCACGCACTTTTCAACAAATGATCACCTAGTCAATCCACGTTATGCACTTGCACTATATAAGTATAATAAATACAAAATAATACAAGAAAAACATGTCAAAGAGACCAAATGGGAAAATAATTCACCGACTCCAGATATTTTCATATCAGAGGGTTCGGCTCGGTGGAACTCCTAATTGGACCTATAAATCCTACTGATCCCTCAACATAAATATTTAAAAAAATCTTTTGTAATCCTACATGTATTAAAAAAGACTGATTTTTGCATTTTCATATAAAAAACTTTGACAAATCTAATATGCCTAAATTTTGAATGAGAGAGCACGGTATAATGCCAGTAGCCGAAATAACAAATAGTAATATTTTTATAGTCTAAGAATGCCAAATTATTTTAATCTCATTTAATAAATCTGTATATTTATATTATTATGATTATCATAAATCGAGAGTAGGAACAGATAAAAAGCTTTCAGTAGCCATCCTGACTTTGGTGGACAGTTACTAGCATCTACTTAAGGCTTTGACCTTCAACTCGCAAGGGCAACCTTCAGCCCCGTCTACCCCCGGCCATTGCACCCTAAAGCTCCCATAATTTGGGGGTGGTTCGTGGAATTCTAAGTTTAAATTATATCTCCCTGCACATGGAGATTACAATATTAATGACTACCTCAGTCCACCAATTTACACTGACGGTTGACTAAGATAATTAAAGTTAATATTATTGCCTGTAGTTCTATGTCACGTTTCTTGCGAGAATCAAGTATTTCAGGCCGAAGAATAAAAACATATTTAAGCTTAGAATTTATTGTTATCATTTAGAATTTAATTAAAACTTTGTCTGTTTGTGATATATCCTACCAATATTAAGATTAAACTGAACCTATGGTATAATCTACGCATTCACAGATGGCGCCAATTTAATTTATTTAAGTTAAAACACTTTTTGCAAGTTATGCTTTAAAATATTAAGGTAAATTAATTGTGTGCGACCGTGCATATTCACCACGAATATGAATAAACAGCTTTGTCCATAAACAAACCCAAATTTCTCAAGAAAGGCTAACAAATCCAATTTAGTATCGGTGACTAAATCTAATATGGTATTTGTTAGTCTTTATTGAAAAATCTTAGTTTGTTTATGGACGAAACTATTTATTTACTTTTAAAGCTTTTTTTAAAATTTCAATGTGGGAGGCCGGAATGGGTTCCTGCCCCGGAAACCATTTATGGATAACCAACACCTCTGTCATAGGTCACCCCAAGTGGTTCGCTACGTTTGATGTGTTAGCGGGTTCATCAGGTGAGGTGTGTTCAGATCTTGGCGGCGGACGCGCCTGACAATCAGCTGCGTGTCGGACCAGATACAGAGAGGCCGGTTTGGGGAGACCCTTTAACCACTCCATCTGGTCTCTCTCGACCTATCGTGTTGCACCGCAGCGGAAGGGATGAATTTATATGTCCGTCACTTTTAGACACACTGACCCCTAAATTCCCAGAACTTCCTCTCTCGCCTTTCCTTAAAAAGACCCTCTGTAAATCATCTCCTAAGAGTCAAAGTATTTTTCTCAGGGTCTCTGTGTGGGATTAATGTAAAAAAGTAGAATTTTCGTTCGAATTACTATAAAAGAAAAAAGTTAGATTCCACATATTTAACAATAAGATTTTTTAAACATATAATAATACCAGCTTTTGCCCCCGGCTTCGCTGGAATAGTATTAGGGGGGTTCCCACAGCGCCTCCTCCCCTCCCACTCCCCCCTCCCCCTCCCCCACACCCTCCCGCTCTCCCTCCTACCTTTCCCTCTCCCCACCACTCCCTATCCCCCCCTCCATACCCGTTACATTCATTTTTCAAAGAGCTCGCGTGCCACCTATTGCAATTTTTTTAATTCAAATTTCATAATGCCAGAGCTCTAAGCTATAATAGCCTATACGTTATTCTGATGTACGAGCTATATTTTTGTAAAGTTTAATTAAAATCCATTCAGTAGTTTTGCGTGAAAGAGTAACAAACATCCATACATCCGTACATCCACACATCCATATATCCATAAAAAATTTCGCTTTATAATATTATAGTAGGAAGTAAGATAGGATGTAGGTAAGTTAATGCAACTGTAAGTGCGTTAATGATTTTAAATAACTTTTACAAATACATCTTTAAACTATGTTAAGTAAAATAACTTTTATAAATACATCTTTAAACTATGTTAAGTAAAACAAAAGTTTACAATTTTGTAAGATTTATCATGTTACACAATACATACAAATTAACGTTACATTACAATGACTTTGCGTATGTAATAATGCTTTTCGCTTCCTTAAGATCGAGGAATAAAATATTCCTGAGAACGGAAGAGGAAAATATGAAAGGACCAGATGAATAACGTTTGAATTACGAAATATAGCCCTAACAAAACATTTTATTTACAAGTCAGAATGTAATCAGAAAATATGGCCCTTATGCTTTGGACATGTGAAACACGAATGTTGTGAAGATGGTGCGGGGCGTAATAACATACGTGGAATATGTGAGAAAGTCTTATAATACTTGAGCGTACGTGCGATGTGAAGGTGTTAATAAAGTCGAGACAAAGGCTCTCCTATCCTCTTCTCTTCTTCTGTGCTCCGGGTAGCGAAAAGCTAAAAGGGTGTGGTATTAATCCGTTTCTCGTCCTGCCGCGGCGGAGATATGCGGAGGAGGTAGCGACTTGTGGGATAAATCGAGCTTAGTATTAAGATGTACAATGTACTACCCTACATTAATTGGGAAGACGTACAAACAGTTTACTACCAATGGTAATAAAACGCCTTAGGGTGTTTTAAGGACGTGAGGTATAGAAATTATGCTACCCCTTCTAAGCTTTATTAGGGAAAATAGCCTCATTTAACAAATCGGGTTACAACAATTAAAACGAATAAGACGCTAAGGATTTACTGAAATCCAAAAATATTTAATATAGATTTTGGAGAATGACCAAGATATTTTTATACGGTAAGGTTATCTTCAACAGTCAAATTTCATGTCATTTACAAATGCATCGCATTGAGGACAGAACTTTATGAATTTTTGGAAAATACTGAATGGTATCGAGGATATTATAAGCCCTCAAAACATTGATGTCTGCGGTGGGGTAAAAGACGAATGACATCATGGTACACGCGAGAGTCAATGTATGCAATTGTGTCTCGTGACGTTGTGAGTGATGTCACGAGACATATTGTATACATTTTACTAATGTTCATTGTGAAGGATCATTACTTTACCTTTTTTTGAGATATCCAAAACTAAAATTGCCGTTTTTGTCTATTTTCACAACAAAAACAAGAAAGGAAACAATCTTAATGTCCCCGCGGTGAATTTCCCCAGAGAATTTTCTCCGGTGAATTTTGGGCGGTGAATATTCTGGATCCCAGATACAATACTATTCTGTGATTTTTAGCTAAATCACTATTTTAGATGAATCTTTTATACAAATCGATTTAATAATAATAATAACGTTATATTTATATAGCGCAGCTTTGTGTCATTTCACTTCAAGTGCGCAATTGCATTATAAATACAAAAACACACACTTTGGATGTATTGAAGTTTTCCCGTTTCCACTGAGTAGAATTAAAATTGAATTTTATAAAAATAAAACCGTAAATTACTAAAATGTATTTTATCATTAGAAATTCCACAATCGTTTGTGTTTACATAAACATATATAAATAAGATTACAACCCTTTATAAAAATACAATTTTATGGCTGAAATTTTCTGTGTTTTTTTTACATTAGCCCCACACAGGAGACCCTGAGGAAAATAATTACCCTTGGGGCCTATAAACCTCACTCCATGAACACGGGTACCCCAGCTAGGGATGGACGATATAAATCGATGTATTGTAAACACTCGATGTATACTAACGATGCATCGTATTGAACCGATGTATTGTTAATACTTCAACATCGAATATATATCGATGTTTTTTTTATTCGATGCATCGAATACGCAACGCAAACTATGAGATGAGTGTCTATGAGACTGACGACTGCAGAGACTTTCACGAAGTTTCGTGAATCGGAACGTAATAATCAATTTAGTTAATACAACACGCCTACCATTTATCGGTTTGGTTGAATGGGTTATTTTCCCTTTGCCGCGAAGCCGGCAAAGTCAAAATTAAAAAATAAAACTAAAACAGCAATATGGCCGACCGAGATTCTGCTGTGTAAATGTGTATTGCATTGTTTGTTAGGATACGAGTGTTTGCCTTGTTTGAGACAAGAAAAGAACTTCGATTGATGAACAGGTATGTGTAGTAATAAATAGAATAATTTATTTACTGCTATTATTTTTGAAAGTTTACTAGTAATAGTGCCACATTGTTTTGTTGTTAGAAAGTCGTATATGGGCAGGATATATTTCACGTTTTAGGTTGCATGTAGCTAATACAATTAATGATAGAGAAGAAAAAGAACAGTTTTCTGTGTGATTGTGAATTTAATAAATAATTTTCCGTGTACTTAACTTACCTAGTTTTTTTAAGGCCCTAAACATTTCCATTGCGATAAACAATCGATGTTTTGGAAACATCGATGTATTTCTCATAACATCGTATTAACATCGGAAAAAACATCGATGTATATTTTAAATGTCCATCCCTAACCCCATCTAAGTCACTAAACGTAGTGAACCACTTGAGGTGACCTATGGCAGAGGTGTTGGTTATCCAACAAATGGTTCCCGGGGCGGCGGGGCCCATACACGCCTCCCAAATTATATTCTTATAAAACTGTTCACAAAATAAATAAAACTACCTTTGCGCTCGAAATCGTGAACTCTAGACTCCGTTTGCAAAGCGATTTTTATACCTATTACATTATATTCGTGGCGATATAATGCAAACTAAGTTTACGTACATTTTTGGCTTGTAAAATCGTAAATCCTCTTAAAATCTTTCTACCCAAAGTATCTTAGGCTTAACTCTAATTATGATAATATCCATTAACATTGTATTGAGTTTTAAACATAAAGCCATAAAACATGTTGAAACATTAATGCTTCACATGTAAGACTCTCAGTGAAACATTGATTTTTTTTCATAAAAGATCTAATTCGATAAACCTAATTATATCACACTTAAGCCCACACTAAGTTTTATATTTTAATTTAATCTTAAGGGTGGTTATATTATGATAAAACCGTCGCCTGTCCCTGGGGCGGTCTCAGATACTATTTAAGCTTAAAGTTTTAGTTTAAAGCCGAGAAAGAGCCGAGCGACACGTCTGGGGAGGTGGCAAAGAGCTTTTATCGTAGCCCGTGTAGATGACGGAGGGAAAATATTTCAATATGAGCCCCTCAATGAAAGGATACTTGCTACCCTACTTATAGGAGCAAGATGGAAAGTGCATGTTTGTGAAGTAAAGTAAAGAGAACATGCAAAGTCTGGGCAGCCACCTACTCAAAATTCAGCAAACGTATAATTCCACGCCAAAGTCACGACTTTGTGCCAAAGATTCCAAAAAAGTAGAAAAATTATATTTGCTCGTAAGTCATTCTTAGAATAATATGAAATAAACAATGTGTCGCCTTATTTGCTGACAGTTGAATAAATTTGAATAAGCAATATAGAGTACATTTCAAAATATGTTTCAAAGGTATATACGATAGTACTCGTAGTTCTCGGTGAATATATTTATATGAGGACTTATAAATTCTAGACAGACAAGGCTGTGTGAATTTCAAGATGCGAATTTCACCATTCCAAAGTTTTAGCTTCCTTAGCTAACCTAACCAATACACGTCTATTGTTTAGCAAAGATTATAAATGTGATGCACCTATCTTTATCTTTACTAAGTATAAATTGAAGTCGCTTACGCAGTATGTGCGCTTAGATCTTTATGATATGATAATGATAATAATGATTTTTAGTCATTTCTTAGTAACAGTAGAGATAATGATATCCTCACTGGGATCTCCCGTGCTGAGGATTTCATTTACATATTATAACTGTATTTTTTTTTTTTTAAATAATTATAAAGTAAATAAGATAGTGGTTTTTTTTTAATTCAGTTTACTAGATTTGGTTTTAGTCTGTATTTGATATCAATATATTTTATATTTCTGATCTCCCTATATTTAGTATCCAGCTTTTTATTTGAAATTTAAATGTTATAATGTTGAGGTTTTTGAGTGAGAGTGGTATTTTATTGTAAAGTTTAATGCCATACTATAAGAAGCTTTTTTGCCCAAATGTTGTGTTAGTAGTTACTTGTTGGATAAGTTTTTGACCATGAGATCTAGTGTTTCTAATGTACGTATTAGTTGTTATTTCTTGGGTTATGTACTTATGAATGTAAATGAGTATAGTTTTAGAATATAGTTGTTTAATTGACATGATGTTAAGACTGTTGAAGATTTCGTCAGTGCTAGTTCTTACAGGAACTTTCAGTATAATTTTCATTATGGCTTTTTGAGTTTTTATTAGTGGATTTAGTATGTTTTTATTTGCACTGCCCCATCCGATAATACCGTATTCTAACAGTGATTGGCAGAGAGCCATGTAAATCTTGATTAAGTCTTTTTTAATGAGGACATTCCTAATAGTTTTGAAAAAATAACATAGTTTTTTAATTTTATTATTTAAATATGTAAGGTGTTCGGAAGTTTTGGTCAATTTTTAGACCCAGATACGTTATATGGTCAACGTTTTCTAATGAGGGACAATTACAATTCTCATTTAAGTGATGCGGGCTATGGATTTACAAGTTCAGGTTTTTTTCAGAGTTTATCTTATTTTTTATTTTGAAAGTGATGAATTTGGTTTTATTAGCATTAAGTGTAAGTGTTTTAAACTATGCAACGGATTTCCATGCGGTTTTCACACAATAGATAGAGTGATTCACGAGGAAGGTTTTTAAGTATTCAATTTGTCAAGGTTTTGTGTTATTTGGTTGAAATACATAATATATCTCTCCAAGCGGCAGCGGGCAGCGGGCAGCGGGCAATGGGCTGACAAACGGGCGGTGTGAATTTGATTTAACAGATGTCCTTGGTTATAAAGGTTTCGTTAGCCACAGCAACGTGTGGTCGGGTATGCTAGTATAAATATGAAGCAGTTTCGTCATAATTGCAAATATTCAACATAAAGATACGTTCTTTTAGAGTGTGTTATAAACACACTGGCAAATAACGGCAGTTCTTAAGATGAAGTTATACGTGAAATCCTATTTAGATAATATTTAGATTAATCTTTACGGCGAATCGGCTTACACTATTAACATTAAAAAAATATGCTATTTGAAGCATAATTCAGATAATTTGAAGCTTTTACTAGCTTTTCTATGTATAGGAATTACAATAAAATTATTATTTACGTAACAAAAAATGTAAGCTTAAACCACTTAAAAAAATGTTTTTTCATGACTTAACTATGAACTAATACCAAAAACAATTTTTAAAATATACCCCTTTATGGCTAAGACTATTCTTAAGGTTTTCTGTGTTCTAATTTTTTTCTTTCTTATAAAATTATGCACAAAATAAATAAAATCCACTTTTTCGCTTACTTGCCTCGTGCAAATAAGACGCTCGATTTTAAATTTTGCAGGCATGAGAATCGAAATATTTCTAGCGTTTATATTCCTCTTAAGGAAGTGAGTAATTAAAATCCCAGTTACAAGACTGACGCAAGCTCGACTAATCTTTCGATTAATGGAACCATAGAAATAATAGATACAACTTGTATCCAGATTTTTAGAATGAGTAATTTCCAACTAATTACTAAAATGAAACATTATTTTCATTTATATTATCAGAATTCAATAACATTCTAATTTAAGACTGATAGAAGTTGAAGCCTACATAATCTCCGTCGTCCGTAGGAGCACCATTAATATAAAATTTGTCTTACAAAATGACAGGTAAATATCACCTGAAATGATAATAATTCTGATTCTTTGAAATCCTTTGAGTTAAGTTTCGGTGATATAAATTAAAACGAAAAACTTTGCGATTAATGAAAAAGTTTGGCATCAAAGGTTGCCCGGCAGATTAGGATCAAAAGCACGGATAGAAACACTAGTAGAGGGAAGAATTTATGAAAGTTTAATAAATTGCTCTTGGTAAAAAGGGAATCTACTTTATCAAGATTTCTTAGTATGAATGAATCCACTAACACGCATTAAAGAAATTACCGTATTTTTTGGCGAATCTATTTTATGTAGTGGTGGTGTTAGAGAAAGCTAACAAAATGAAAAGCCTTTTTAAGTATTAAAATGTGTAAAGAACCCATTTAAAGATGTAGATACCTAGTGAAAAAAAATAACGAGAATTTATTTTACTCGAGTGGCCTCTGTAGTCGAGGGGTAAGACTCTCTACATCTAATCCGGAGGTCGCCAGTTCAATTCCCGGCTTGTTCAAGTAAATTTTATTTAATGAATTTGTTTTGTTTCACAATTTATTCAATAAAAATAATGTATACTATATTTCGGCACGTTTCAGAGTGGAAAACACCCTCAGTACTGCTGAAAGACCACCATTCAGAACTGCAACGTTGCTTGAAATAGCTTTAGCCGTATTTGTTGACACGATTTGATTAGCCAGATACTTCCCCATCATCCTTTGTCCTTCTTCTCCATATCACCTTTAGCTTCATAATATACCCCAACTAAAGATGCCAAAGTCTACTGGCTCCAAACGGTTGAGAACAATTGGAATTCTTGTGTGGCATTCACATTTTAAAAATATATTTCAAAAACAATAACAACATAAAAATATATGAATCACATTATATACCTACACGATACAATTTTTGAAAATTCCTTCAGTTATTAATTTCTCTGGGTCCTAGGCACGGCTTGGATTTTAAATGGTATTTAAAATCGCTTATAAATTATCTTCCCTGGAAAGATTTTATTACGAGTATTTTATTTTGTATTTTTTTCTGTAACATAATGACAACTAACCAACTAACGTTTCCAGAAGAAGTCGGGGACACCCGAGAAAGACATGACACGATCAAGTAAATCAAATACTTAAGTCGAGCCATGCCAAGAGTCAGAATAATAGAAGATTATGAGACGATGTATGAATGTGAATGAGGAAAGGAGTGTGTGCCAAGACCAAGTTTGACGGTTCGCCTTTCTACATACCTCTGTGGGGCATCTGACTCTGACTTCTTAAATCTGACATTATCTTCACCACGTTTAAAAAAGTATCAACTTAATGATTTGAATATAAATACCAACTTTCCAAGTGTTATGTATTTATGTTTATCCACTAATGAAAAATTAGTAAATAAATAAACAACTAAATAAATTAAAGTTCTCTAAAACGAGTATCAAAAAAATTCACTGTCATATATTTGGTTTATAATTGTGTAGAAAAAATTATAGTACTTTATTAAAATTAAATAGTCATAAATACATTGGGAATTCATACGTCATGTATTGGTTTATAAGTGTGTAAATTCTAATTATACAATTGTAAATGTTCTCTAAAATGGCCTGGAAAGAATCTCCTGCTTGTGATCTCACTAAAGAAACCACTCATTCTCTTTGAATGCAATTATTAATATTCTCCAAAATGACCTTGAAAAAAAATCACATCTTTACAATTCTTTTTAAGACAAAGAAACCATCCCTTCGTTCAGAATACAATTTTTAATGTTCTCAAAAGTTGTAACAGAAGTAAATTCCTGTGATATCTTGAACGAAACCAATCCTAAATATCCTAAATCCATATTATGAACTAAATATACCTGGGCGTCCTGAAGCGGGTATCCTTCCCAGTTGGACAGACAAAGTATCATTTTGTAATATATTGTAATATATATACAAAGATAAATAAATAAAAACCTAGATACACATATAAAAGATTATTAAATGAATCAATATCATATAAATGTTAGATGTTTTCATGACGGGTCTTTATAGAAGTGATGGGTTTTTAAAACCACTGCAAAAAAGAATAAAAAAACAACCGAGAATCTAATCCTTAATTCCTTAAATTTTCCCAAACCACAGGATTTAGTTTGTCTTTCCATGGAGTCATGCATAGAGCGATAGATCTAGAGGAGGCTTCGTTTCAACGTCAGCCTGAATTATAGAAAACTATTAATGGATAGTAAATAAGACGTTGGGTTGTAGTCAACAGTAAAAGGCTTAAGGCTTCCTTTTGCGATGAAGAGTGAAGCGGAAACGTTTCATGCTCTACCGATTTTGAAACAAATAAAGAGAGTTGGTCGGAAGGTTTTTTATTTATTTATTTATGCTGTTTTGTTCAAAGTATTATAGATGAAAAAAAATTAAATAATTCAACTTTGTATAAACCACTTATATGATGCGCAAATCCGACCGGTTTCGGAACAAACGTTCCTTCGTCAGGGAAAGCTTATACTAATTTGACAGTTTCGAACAATGTTTTATTATGGTAGGGGTGGAGCCGGTGTTAGATAATAATGTTGATTGGGTGGGTAGGTTAGGGTAGGTATTATATCTATACAATTCTAATAATATTAATTATAAAGAATGGCGTAAAATTTTGTATATTAATAATTTTTCAGTTCAATGTTGCAAAAATCTTCCTTCTAATATTAAACCAGCGTTTTATACAAGAAATAATATCGGTAATTTTTTGAGAAATACTAAAGATAAAGACCATAAATTGACTAATTCCGGAATATATAAACTCAAATGCAATGATTGTCCCTCATTTTATATTGGAAAAACCACTCGTACTTTTGAAATCAGAATCAAAGAACATTTAAGGTGTCTTAATAATAATAATTTTTCTGAGTTTGCTAACCATATCATTGAAAATAACCATAGTTTTGAAAAAAATACAGGGATAAATATTCTTCATATTAATCATAAAGGAAAACGTTTAGATAACTTAGAAGCCTTGGAAATTAAAAAATCCCTTAAAAATAATTAATCTATTATCAACAAACAAAAAATATTGTCATATAGCCCAATCATGAATTTGTTCCCCTACCCACCCACTCTACACTAATACCTACCCACCCAATCTACATTATTAACTAGCAATGGCTCCACCCCTACCATAATAAAACATTGTTCGAAACTGAATTTTTTTCCCAACGGACAAAGGTTCAATCAATACTTAATGTTTTTAAGTGCAAGTTTAGTTAAGAAGTGATAATTTTTAGCCGGCGCGCGTGGCCTTTTAATAATTAAATTCCTTTGTCCGTTGAGAAGGGAGGAAGACAAAAAATTATCACACAACAGCGACATCTGCAATTGCTAGCGCCATCTTTGGCCTAAATGAGGTAACCTTGTTGATACTGATTTTCACTATTTGTAACTAGTAATTGGTTTGAACCTTAACTATAAACCAAAACACAGGTTAAAATTCGTAAATTGGAATTAGTTAGAAATTAAGAATTTATTATTATTATTCAACCCTCTTTGTTTGTTGTTCGAATGGATCAGGTTGATAAAATCGACCTGGCCAAATTTCAACTTTATCCAAATATTTCCTTAAAAAGATTCAAATTTACTTTCTACCATAGATAAAACGGAAATTACCATAATCCCCATCGTTTTGAAAAAACTCTTTGATGGAAGACCAATATTTGTATTCAATTCAAACAAAAGCGGATTAAAAACATTATTTCCAGGCGCTAAATTTGCCAAATATTTTTCGTAAAAACACAAAACCCGATTTATTGAATTGGAATGAAGGATTTAATTTTCATATTCTGCTCACCAAGGGAGACACGTTAGACACTTTTATTTTAGTAATGCAATGGGATATCCGTGAAAAAAAATGTGTCTGAATTGTTTGACCTTAAGAATTCAACGTTTTAAATAGGTAAATACTATATTATTAAATTTCAATTTGTCTGAAAAATATCGGATAAAACGATTTCGATAAGCCACAGCAGTCAGGATTAAAAAAAAACTCTTTTGTTTGCGAATCGTTCTGAATTTAATATAATAGTGACTAAATTCATATTCGATCAATGTATTGATTGACCTTGATAATTTTGATATCATGTGGAAATTAAAGGCAAATTTGTTATATTTACGGAATCGAATAGTATTAATAGGCTTGCGTCTGCGTGGTTGAATTCCAGAACCCGGCTTTGAGTGCATGTCTGACGCCACGACTTACGCGCCGCGCTACATATATCATCTGTGTACTTGGAATTTCAAACAAAGCTACAGTTGTAATACGGTTAAGAATTCAAGAATTCGTCACAAGATGTCGCCACTTCCGTCAGCAGGCCGGATGGGGACGTGTCTCCCCTAGGTATAACTGCGACGAATTTGTGAATGTGTAGTATCTCTCCGGATATGGAAAGATTGACGGTAATACATAGTTGTATCAAGCGGCTATTTATTACATATGATGTCATTGCCTGTCTCGGTTTCTTTGTCCCGGTGACTAGCTACACTGGATGACAGTGGATCCGAAGAACGGGTTATTTTTTAAACCAGTTCTTATTTGATTGATAAAATGGTCACCAACAATAACTGGGCGAAGCCGCCCGCAAGGCCTAGCAGCAAAAACCTGCAGAGCGGGTTTTTAACTACTAGTTAAAAACATAGGTCACCCCAAGTGGTTCGCTACGTTTGGTGATTTAGCAGGGGTGCCCGGGTTCATGGGGTGAGGTTTGTCTAGGTCTTACATACATACTGAACCCCAGATTCCTACCCACCCCTTAAACCCTTTTCCTTTCCAGAACTCTTCTCCTCCCTTTCCTAAAAAAAACCCTCCACACAGCATCCCCAAAGATGACATAGGCCCTGAGGGAAATTATTTTCCTCAGGGCCTCCTGTGTGGATCTCATGTAAAAAAAAATGTTTATTATTATTATTTAATCCAAACTATAGCTGTAGAACCGTTTTAGTAAAGTCCAGTCAGTTAATTTAGTTATAAAAGTTTTTGTACCGAACACACAAGACTTCCTGACCCTATTAAGGCCGATTTTATTTGTGATTTATGACTCGTGATCGTTTACAGATAGCTCAAGCATTAAGCCAAAAAATGTTTTTCAAGAAGAGTAGAAATCATAGACCATTCGCAATGGACAGGTTGTAAAAGATGATCTTTATGTAAACTGACCGCTTTGATGCATGAAGAAGTCTGTAAAACTGTTGGCGAACTTAGCGAAGCATATCAGTTGTGTAGCCCAAACTAATGATGAAGAACCGCTTCAAGTTCGGAGTTAACTTTGTGTAACTAATGCAAACTTGGCATATTTCATATTCCCTTGGCAGAGTATATTATCGACAGGGAACTCTAACATCTGCAGCAGTTTAACACGCTCCAAAAAGTTGTAGAAATTGCACCGAACTCAGGCGCAGACCGGGCGGTAGTGTGTAATGTTGGGTGAAGAAATCGGTTTTAACATTGTGGGTTTAAAAATACCTACCGTATTTTGATTTTTGAAGTAAAATTTCTTTACACACGCTCGACTTGGGGGGTAAGCTGGTGAATGCGTTACGAAAGGTGGTGGTTGTTACGAAAAATGTCATGCGAACCGTAATCGATGCGAACGGTGATCAATTGCTAGGCGAACGGTCGGGTCTTTACGCACGCTTGACTTAGGGAGTGATAAGGATAAGGATGAGAATCAGGATAAGAATGGTCACCCCAAGGTCGTAGGTCACCCCAAGATCGTAGGTCACCCTAAGGTCGTAGATCACCCCATGGTCATATTTCACCCCAATGTCATATGTCACCCCTAGGTCATAGGTCACCCCGTTCGCTACCTTTAGTAACTTAACAGGGATACCTGGGTTCATTGGGCGAGGTTTGTCTTGTAGTTTTACTTCAGTCGTGTGGTCCAAAGCACGCTCGTTTTTTTTTTTTTTTTTTAAATGGAGTTGAAACCTACATTGTGTGCGATGCATGTACATCTGGTCATTCAAATCTCGAAGACATGGAAAAAAACTGTAAACCACCAAGAAGGGTTTAAAATGCGTCTGCGGTGAAAACCATTATCCTTTATTTTTACTTCATCGTAACTATTGTTACCACGATGTGCTTTAATCGCTACTAAGTTACACTTTATAAAAAAACATGTGAATACCTCAGCACAAATTCTACAATGAATTCACAAAAAATTACTATGTACCACGTAAAATAACTACGTAACCATGTAATACTGAAATACCAGCCCTGAGGATTTGACGCACGCAATACGGTATACCATCTTTTTCTTCTTCTTCTTGTGTCCTGTCCGTTCAACGGACATTGGCTATCCGTCCAACGGACTTTGTTTACTGCGGCCCGGAACAGCTCTACAATAGACTGGCCAAACCACTGCCTCAGTTTTTTCAGCCATGAGGTTCTCCTTCTTCCAGGACCCCGGCTTCCGGCAATCTTTCCTTGCATTATGAGATGCAAGATCTCATACCTCTCTGGATGTCTCATCAACATGTCCAAGATATTGAAGTTTTCGGATTTTTATAGTTTTAATAACTTGTTTTTCTTTATTCATCCGAACCATAACATTTTGATTCGTAACCCTGTCCATCCAGGATATTTTAAGTATTCTTCTGTAGATCCACAACTCGAATGCCTCAAGTCGCCAAATTAGTTCTATAGTAATTATAACACTAATTATACAATTGTAAATGTTCTCTAAAATGGCCCGGAAAGAATCTCCTACTTGTGATCTCACTTCAGAAACCACTCATTCACTCTGAATGCAATTATTAATATTCTCCAAAATGACCTTGACAAAAAAATCACATCTTTGCGATTCTTTCAAAGACATAAAACAATCCCTTCGTTCAGAATACAATTTTTGTATGTTCTCAAAAGTTGTCTTGACAGAAGCTCATTCCTGCGATATCTTGAACGAAACTATTCCTTTGTTAAGAACATTATGAACTAAATATACAATTTGGCTGTCCTAAAACGGGTATCCTTCCCAATTGGACAGACAAAGTAACATTTTGTACAGAATACAATTTTTGTATGTTCTCAAAAGTTGTCTTGACAGAAGCTCGTTCCTGTGATATCTTGAACGAAATCATTCAATAGGTCCAAATTAAAAACCTACCTTTTTGGGCTCTCATACCCTTAAATAAAAATATCTATCTGAGAGTATCATAAAATTTTACTTTTGTTTTCAAAGTGCGCTCATTACAAAACATATTATGTATTATTCTATCTTCTTACTTCTTCTGGCGCTAATCTTAATCTAATTGTATGTTATTAAGTCACTTGCTTTAGGTTAGCATTTAAATGTCTTAGTCTTAAGTCACTAGCTATAAGTCTTAGATGTAAGTCAGTAGTTATAATTGTAAATCTTAATTTTAAGCCAGTAAAATAAGTCTCTAGCTATAAGTCTTGAATCTTAATTGTAAGCCAGTATAATAAGTCTCTAGCTATATGTAAGTCACTAGTTATAATTGTAAATCTTAGTTGTAAGCCAGTAATATTAATTCCTTTAAATACTTATTTGTACAGCGCCCTTGAGGTGATTTTTCACAAAAACGGCGCTATACTATAAATTAGCAAAATATTATTATTATTATTATTATTCCTTTGCTAAGAACATTATGAACTAAACATACTATTTGGCTGTCCTAAAACGGGTATCCTTCCCAATTGGACAGACAAAGTAACATTTTGTGATGTATTGTAATATTCATACATATAAATAAAAAAATAAAAAAAGGTAAGCATCCATGCTTCCATTCCGTAAAATAATATCGAAAACACGTAGCATCTGACCATTCGCATTCGTAATCCAAAGTTGGGATCATGACTGCAGAACATCTTTTTCATACGGATAAAGGTTGCACGAGCTTGCTAAATGCGGTATTTGATTTGAACCGAAGGATCCCATCCATCATTACATCTACACGTACATACAAAACATATTATACTTCACCACAGTCTACAAATCTGATGATGGATAAGGATCCTGTAATGCTGTTAGAAGCATTGGCTAGAGAAGGAGAAATTGCAACACAAATAATAATTTGTGATTGCATTTACAGCCCGCCCCTGATTAAATGAGTGCAAGATGAATGTGACGCAGTGCAGCAGAACTGCTGAAAGCTGGGAGATTTATTAGCCCACTTCTCGTGGGGGCTCTTGCCCACTCCTTATCCCGCGCAGCCCGTAACTACCCGATTGAAAGGTAATCACTACTCGTGTTGCCGCAAGAACCGGGAAATAACGGGGGGCAGAAAGCATGGTGACCGATTTTAAACGCGTTCATTGGAAGTGATCGATTCTATGTTTTGAACTGAAAGGAATAATGTATAAATCATCATCATCATCATCATCATCATCATTACATCATTTCATTACATAGTATAAAATGAAGTCGCTCAAAATGTATGTGCGCGTTAATCTTTTAAACTACGCAACGGATTTTCATACGATTTTCACCAATAGATAGAGTGATTGAAGAGGAATGTTTATATGTATAATACATGTAAATTATATTAGAGAAAAGCCGAGAAATTCAAATATTCAATTCAGGCAGCGGGCTGCTGGCATGCGGGTGGTGTGGATTTTATAAAGGTAGGGTAATGCCGTTGTTTCGTTAGTCACAGCAACGTGTGGCCGGGTCTGCTAGTATAAAGATAAACTACGTTTCAGCTTAAGAAAACATATTTTTGTGCGATTTAAAACGGCTGCCGTACTATAGTCACTTTTGAAATTCGTTCTACGGAAGAAATTTGAAAATAGATGTCTTAGAGTAAGTAGGTATTTGATTTTCCCTTTCCAAATATCCAGTGTTGCATTGCTATTGTTATATAAATAAAAAATAATAATACTAATATAGTTGATTCAAGAGGAAGGTTTATATCTATAATACATGCTTATTATAGTAGAGAAAAGCCGAGAAATTTAAATATTCAATTCAGGCAGCGGGCAGCTTTTTTTTTTTTTTTTTTTACAGTGAATAACCGCACAAGAATCTCAACTGCTCCCGTCTGGAGCCAGTGAGACTATAGACTATGGCATCCCCAATTGGGGTATGTTGTGAGGCTGAAGGTAGTGGGGAGGGGAAGGAGGTGGGGAAGAGGAAGGTTGGGAAGTACCTGGCTATTCAGATCTGGTCACCAAACACGGCCAAAGCCATTTTCAAGCAACGTTTCAATTCTGAATGGTGGTCTTACACCAGGGCGATACTGATAGTATCTTCCACTCTGGAACATGCCGCAAATATACTGTATATTATTTTAAATGAATTAATTGTGAAATAACACAAATTAATCAAATAAAATTTATTTGCGCATGCCGGGTTCGAACCCGCGGCTTCCGGGCTGTGAGTCAAGAGTCTTACCCACTGGACTACGGAGGTCGTCGAATGGCATGCGACATGCGCATCAATCTGGCATGCGGGTGGTGTGGATTTTATAAAGGTAGGGTAATGCCGTTGTTTCGTTAGCCACAGCAACGTGTGGCCGGGTCTGCTAGTATAAAGATAAACTACGTTTCAGCTTCATACTGTGAAACTTTGGGGGGTTGCTATTCATGAAATGATAATCTAAGAAAAAAAATATTACTAAAGTTTTTCAAATGAAGCAATTGGAATTGAGAAAAAATATAATAAAAATGATCTAGTGGAATAAGTAGTTAACTTTGCGTGTATTATACGTGCTCAGATAACAAAAAGGCTTCTCTCACATTTCAAATCTTAAATAGAGCAGCTGATCGAGTGGCAAGAAATAATAATTATTATAAAGGTGTGTTTTACACGAAAGCTGTGTAAACCACACAAATAAAAGAAATGTAATTAAAATTTTCTTGTTTCCTAGGACATCTGCAGATCGCTAACGTACAAAAAACAATTGACGTCAAATATATTAAGGATACTTAGTTATTGTGAATTGTTAATTATCCGTTGGCAATCTGCAGTCACGCTAGGGAATGATGAGAAGTTATCGAAAGTTATCCTATCAATCCTTATCGATCGACTGTGCTAGGAGGCCTGGAACTGTCAAGAATTGTTTTTACGTGAAGAATGATGCTACAATAACTTTTCATCGGTGAATTCGGGAATCATGAAATTTTCCGTAAATAGTTAAATCTAAAAATTTTAGGTCAACGCATCTATGTGTAGGTCATAGAGGCATTTCTATCAAGAGCTGTGGAGCTTTTAAAAATCCGTTTTAACTGTCAAAAATAAGACAAGATTGATTTGTTCCCACATATTTAAAGTTAACAAACGTTTTAAACATAAGAGGGTATAACCAGAGAAAACCGGAAATATGGAATTATTAAATCAAATTTTAGACGTATTGACTCTTTTCCACAAAAAATTATAAATTGATTTCGAAAGATTGTTCTTTTATCTAGTAAAAACATGTTTTAAATTTTGAGAAAAAAATGTTTATTTTTAGGATAATAAGGTTATACCATAGATCGTTGAAAGATTTGAAAAATTTTCAAACGAAAAATCTTATTTTACAAGACATATTCCATATCATGTAAGCATACATTATTATAAATCAATACGTTACCTGGTAAACGCATGGTTGAAAATTTTAATTTTAGTTCAAATAAAATCATTTAAAAAAATATCCGAACACTTATTCGTGACGAATATTCCTCTATTTTGTCTGTCTTACAAATTAATATATTTCAGATTTTTTTGCACATTTATTTTTCTTAGACATTATTGAAAAATTATTAATACTTATGATAAAAAAAAAAATTACAAAAAGTACATAATTTTAATAGTTTTATCATCACGCCTTTCAGCCTTTTTGGATGTAGGTATAAATTAAAGCAAATTTGGAATGAAATAAAATCGATATTGAGTTATAATTTTAAAAAGCTGGTACGGAGAATAATTAATCTTTCTAATTGGAACCGCGCTATACGATCGTAAGGACATCTTTCGACGAAATGTGGATTTTCGGCCGCTGGCTGGTTAAAGACCCATAAGTACACATTATCAGCAGATTAGTGCCAAAATGTGCAAAATTTATAGAATCTAAAAATATGGAATAAACGATGAAATCTAGGTTGACTTATTGGCTAAACAGTAGTAAGCAGTTCATAAGTATCCATAATAGTGTTTTGAGGAATGATTTTAATTAAATCGAATGGTCAAATCAAAAACGGAGCATCCATCGCTCGAGTGGTTACCGCAGTCCATAAACTATGTTTAATTCACCTTGTATGAGGGTGGAAATAGAAGATTAGCAAACAAATAGCTTCCATAACATTCGCACATATCAAATGCAGAGCAATATAAGCCCAGCTGTTAGACCGGACACAGGCATTGAAAAGAATATTAAATTTCAAACTATTCAGAAGTGGGGCTTGTAGTGAAGCGTCCGTAGAACGGACAGCGGAATGCCAAATAATGAGCTTTTCAGGTTTCCAGTACCTACTGAAGTGGGAACATTTCACGAATATGGAATAATGCTGAATACTTACCATATGGTTCTGCCACCGAGCGCTCCGTCGTAAGTTCTCTTTCTGTTAAACGTAGCGTTTGTGAGAAATGTGGAGAGGTTATAATGGTATGCTTCTCTCGATATACTACAGGAGCGCATACACAACGTAACTGTGTACATTTAAAAAGATTGATTTGATTACGAAATTTATTTAGTTGGGCTGTTCTGAGCTTGTTATACGAAACTTAGTTTTGCTGTGTTATTTAGAACAAACAAAAATCTTAAGAGGGCATTACCAGAGAAAACCAGAAATATGTCATTTTCAAATCAGATTTTAGACGTATTGACTCTTTTCCACAAAAAAATATAAATGGATTTCGAAAGATTGTTCTTTTATCTAGCATTCGCATGTAATAAATTTTGAGATTTTTTTAAAATTTTTAGTATAATAAGGTTATTCCATATATCGTTGGCAGATTTGTTAAATTTTCAAAAAAGATTTTTTATTATACCACACCCATTTCAAATCATATAATCGTGCAGTAAAAAAAATTAATACATTATCTAGCAAACGCATGTTTTAGAATTTTAATTTTAGTTTCAAAAAAATCATTAAAAAATATGTACGTATATGCGTTTCTTGACGAAAATTGGTCCATTTGTGTATTTATTTGCGCACTTACAAACTAAAATATTTTAAGATTTTTTTAACATTCTTATTAAATTTAGACCTTATTGAAAAGTGATAAATACTTATAATCAAAAAATAATTACAAAAAGTATATAATTTTAATAGTTTTATCATCACGCCTTTCAGCATTTTTGGATGTAGGTATAAATTAAAGCAAATTTGGAATGAAATAAAATCGATATTGAGTTATAATTTTAAAAAGCTGGTACGGAGAATAATTAATCTTTCTAATTGGAACCGCGCTATACGATCGTAAGAACAACTTTCGACGAAATGTGGATTTTCGTCAGCTGGCTGGTTAAACGCTCTTAATCCGTTAAATTCATAAAATGATGTATGTATGTAACAAAACATTCTGTTTTTCGTATCCGTCAAGTCCCAAAGTACGTATCCATAGTATTTTATTTTTTGGTACTTATGAATTATCGCCCGCCATATATTTATGAATCCAGAAGATTAGCTATATAATTAAGAGATAAAATAAATATATGTGAAAAATGAAATATGTAGTCCTTCAAAGTGATGAAAAAAAAACTAGTCTAAAAACTTAATCTAACCTAGTTTTATTATTCAACCCATTTTTATTACTAATCGATTTCACTTAGTCTAAACTATCTTTTAGCACATCAAGAAAAATATTTTTAAATATTCAATTATTAATATACAATAAAAAAACTTTTGTTTCGTCAACCACGCTACCAAGTGAACAAAATATCGGTTTGATAAAACCGACATTTATTTCGGAAATTAACTGCTGTAGTGTCAATTTCAGATAAATGCGCTTCAGATGTCCGCGTGTGTGTGCGTGGTTGCAATCAAAATGATTCAATGCATTGTCATCGCCAACGATTTTTTTTTGTGAGTTTCAGCTCGATCAGGAAGTGGGTTAATTTCCCCTTCAAGATTCCACTACATTCATACATTAATTAATCAAGAAAACTAAATTTAAATTTAAATAGGTGTATTTAAAAATATGTGGTGAGCGATTACCCACAAATTCCGCTTTTGGCAGATCTTAAACTAAATCGAAATACAGAAGAACTTTCAAACTTGACTTTAATTCAGGTATGAGGATGATCTTAACTGTAAAGGTGAAAATCTGAACACCTATTCAAAAAAAAAATTACATTAGCTCCACACAGGAGGCTCCAAAGATATTGAAATATAAGAGCAGTGCTATCCGCAGTTTTTACAAGGTGGGACTGCGCTTCCGGGTGTCGCCGATATTGTTTACCAATCAACGAATAAACTAAATGAACGAATAATTAGCGAATAGACTAAACGAACGTTAAACTAAATTAACGAATTCTTTCCGTATTCAAACTATATTGTTAACCAATACTAATGCACACCTTCAAAAATCAATGAAATGAACAAATTATTTTCGTTTGCAAACTAGTCTGTAGTCTAGGTAGTAGTCTGCCGAGAGTCGCGCGGATATCATAGTATATCTCTTTTATATTTCAATATCTTTGGGAGGCTCTGAGTAAAATAATTCCCGTCAAGACTATGTCATAGGGTCTTTTTAGGAAAGAAAGGAGAGGAAGTTCTGGGAAGGAAATGGGTACGAGGGTAGAAATCTGGGGGTCAGTGTGTCTAGGAGTGACGGGCGTATGAATCCATCCATTCTGAGAGAGTGTACTTATTGATATTTTACATTCAAAGGGTAAAAAATCATCACATACAATTAAATATCTAGCTACAATTCATTTTTTATAACTGCAATATTGTTTTCAAAATAGAAATAGCCCAGGAAACCTATTGATACCACACAAGACACAAATCGGACAATCGGATGGGAGGCTGAAGGAGTCTTCGGAAGGTAAGGATGGGAACAGGCATATTCCAGATGTCATCCTGACTCTTCAAAATCTGGTGAGTAATAATAGTTAAAACCAAAAACTGAAATTCATTTCGGCACTGAATGGTGATCTCTGATCATGTCGATACTGAGAGTATTTTTCAGTCCATTGATGTTTCATTAAAGAGTACTGCACTTGCAAGTATTAAGGCACAAGTTTTATGAATGTTGTTTGTCTTATTCATGGTTAAAATTACGACGAAACCATAGACATATGAATATTACTAGACCTGCCCTAAGTGATAAAAGCGTATTATTTCCCCCTTTCCATACCGGTTCCAATGGAACCGGTTGAGATCGAGTATGGCTTCGCGTGAATCTAAAAAATGTGACGTCATCATTCTTCTGCGAGCCAGCGTCGAGCACTCATGGATGCATTTTATGAAATAACATGGCAAAAATAGTGGCTTGTGTTTTGAAAATGTGTAAAAATAGAAGTGAAAAAGAGAATAAACCCAATTGTCGTATTACATTCCATAGGCAAGCATTATTTTACTTTATTTTAAGGTTATTCAGATCACATAATATGGTCGTTTTTGTAACAAATACTATCACTCGATATACATGGCGTGTGTTCGTCGCTGTTTAGTGGAGTAAGTAAATTATGAAACACTTGTAAAAGTGTCTTAAATAAATACGGCAACAAAATATTGAACTCTGAAAATAGGCGAACTTTACTTTACGCAAATTTGTTCGTTACGCGGCGAGCAATTCGCGCTCCCGTGTAAAAAGGTTTATTCATTCAAAAGCAGAGTTTACTTTTAAGAACTAAATGGTGATATTATAATGCGAGATGCCTATATACTGTCAGATTGAGTTTTTGACGAATCACATATCACCAATGACGAATCACATAAATCGTCTTCCCGCTCTGCGTCCCGCTGTAGTTGGTTTCTACCCCTCACCTTTATGTTCTGGTCTAGTAATATTCATATGTCTATGGATGAAACCAAACGTTTGTGGGAGGGTATAATGAACAGTGAAATAAAATCTTGACATAAAACATATTTCATAGCGTTCATAAAGAGGTAACGCAAATTGAACGCTGTTCTCCAAAACGAATGTAGCCCACACAAAACTCAAACAGAAAAAAAAGGAATTTGTGAAAAGCTAATAAACATCAATTTAGTATGTACATGTACAGTCCTCTGAAATATGAGAATATTTACGCTTGGTCATTGGCCAAATGGTGAACAATCAAGTTATTTGTTTGTGAAACGGGTCATTCTTTTTTTTTTTTTTTTTTTTTTTTTTTTTTTTTTTTTTTTTTTTTTTTTTTTTTAATTGAATTTTATTTTAGTAATTTGTACATTTAAGTTTACAAATTTCTAATTGATTATAATATTTCATATTGCAGTTTTTTTAATTATAATATTTTAAATTCACAAAATTTTTTGAAATCACAAAATTTTTTGTTTTTGTTTTATGTAGCTCCTACAATCCATCTTGAACTTTTTAATTGGTGAGGACTTAAGAGTTTCTGGTAGTGTGTTATATAACTTAATTCCTTTGTACAGCAGACTGTTTTGCGTATTCGTTTTGTCCTTTTTGTTTAATAAATGGGATAAATAAAAAAATGGGATAAATCTATTGAATCGTCTGTCAAAAAAAATTCGAATAGTATGTTCTGAAGTGGACAAAAATGTTATTCTGGAAAACACTCGTATTGATTTATTTTGGTCGTTAGTTTCACGCTGCAGGATGATTGCCTCTCAATTGACTTTTGGAGAAAGGCAGTTGAACCAGATAATCGTGACGATATTTTTATAGGAAGGAATAAGAAAAATCTTCTTTATTTGTGGTCTTATATATATGTTAAGATATAATGCCAAAAACACTAATATATTTATTTATTTTCATGTGTAAGGCGCAGCATGTGCTATTAACATAATTAAATTAAAATTTAAAATTAAAAACACATGAAAAGGACAACACTATAAATGTAAAATAAAAAGTAAATTATAAAGCAAAAGATAAAAAGTTAAAATTTAATCAGTTAGGTAGGTCCGCCTCTGATAATGTTATATCATCGTGAAAGCAAGCTTATGGATCCAAGTAATTAAAAAGTAAAATGTAAAAACAGTAAAGTAAAGTCAATTTGGGAGGCGGGTACGGGTATCGATGCCCAGGAACCTTTTATTGGATACTCATTGATAATCATAACTTAGTACTATTAAATAAAATCATTAATAATTGCATTGACAACCCTGAAATTCTCGCCAAAATAAAATAATACATACCGACCAGAAATACGAGGCAAAGTGCTACCTTCTTCTGTGACAATTTTAAAATAAACTATTAGGCTCATACACCTATAAATTGATTACATCATTTTGGAAATAAATTTAGGAATATTGCAGACATGTTTGCAGATTCTGTATTAGTTATAAAACGAAGTCTTTATAATTACTTTAATGAAATGTATGATTTTAATTTTAATTAATTTAATTTTTTACTCTTAATTTAATCATTATATATTGTGTATTACGTACCTGCGTAACTATTAAAGTTAGAAGAAACCTTCCTACAGAGGCGACAAAACTATTAATTAACTCTTACGTAGTCTCGCGGCTCGATTATTGTAACGGCATCTACGCTAGTCTACCAAAATATCAAATTGACAAACTTCAATCCGTGTTTAATGCAGCGGCAAGGCTTATAACTGGGGTTTCTAAATATTCGCATATTTCAGAACACCTTCGTAACCTTCACTGGCTCAAGTGCCCTGAGAGAATCCAGTACAAATTGTGCTGGATGGTTTTTAAATCAATCAACGAAATGGCCCCACCTTACATCTCCGAATTATGCGTCCCGGAAAATACCGGTCCGAGACAATTAACCCTTAGATCAACGACTTCATCTGCTAAAGGCAGACTAATAGAACCTAAACGAAAGCCAAATACTATGTTTGGAGATCGTGCTTTCGGAGTATCTGGGCCTAAGGCTTGGAATAGACTCCCTCCGGAATTAAGATGCATAACAAGCCCAACAGAGTTTAGGTCCAAACTAAAAACCTTCCTTTTTGGGCTCTCATACCCGTAATTTAAATATACCTATTTGAGAGTATCATACTTGTATTGTCTGTGCTATGTCTTAATCACACTTTTCTTACTGAATTAAAATTACTCGATTCCTTACACATCAATTTGTCTCTTGACGAATCACATTTAGAAAGATCAAATCCTTATAGGTACTACTGCACCACCCACCTTTACATGTTGCTTTTACTTTCCAAAATACACTCGTCAAAGAATACATTACATATTAATATTAAAATATTTTTCAGGATTAAATAACATGTGTTCACAATAATGTCCTCTGCGTGCGATCTCTATCTAAATTTCTTTTAATGGACAATATACAGTGTTAATTTCAAGCGACCTCTCAGGTAAGTATGGTCCTGTTTTCATTAAATTTTAGGCAACATCGCGTTCATTGGTCAAAATATTGTACATATATTTTCGTATCGGTGATCAATGAACCGGTGTATGCAATTTTTAGCCATAAGTTGTTTTTAATTGTTTGTCTAGCTTGTAGTTTTTTAGATTTTAGAAATGTATTATAAGTTTGTAGAGCGCCCTTGAGGTGATTTTTCACAAAAACGGCGCTATATAAATCATTATTATTATTATTATTATTTATCTTTGTAAAAGCCCACTAGGGCGTAAATAAATATATAAATAATCAACACCTCTGCCGTAGGTCACCCTACGTTTGATGACTTAGCAGGGGTGCCCGGGTTCATGGGGTGAGGTTTTTCCAAGTCTGATGGTCGTATACGTGGTCGTGTGGTGGGCAGGATCGAGAGAGACTGGTTGACGGAGGTCTTTTATCCTCTCGAGCCGAAATCTTTCAACCTACTGCTTTGCACCGCGGTTGTAGAGACGGATTCATACGTCCGTCACTCCTGGACACACTGATCCCCAGATTCCTACCCACCCCTCACACCTAGTTCCTTCCCAAAATTCCCCTCCTTCCTTTCCTTAAAAAAAACCTCCGCACAGCATCCCCTAAGATTAACGACGGGTTGTTTCAAAAAAATTGACGGATTCATCAAATATTTGAAGTTAATTTTTACATTCTGCGTAAGTTATATTCAAGTTCTGTGATTATTTCAGTATTAATAAGCAACTGGCCAATAATTATATACTAACATACGTTGAATAGAACGTGAACGTGAAAATTAACTAAAAATATTTTATGCTTTTTATATGCTTTTAAAATATTTTATAATTTTTTACCCTCATACATCGAAAAAAAAAAAAAAAAAAAAAAAAAAAAAAAAAAAAAAAAAAAAAAAAAAAAAAGGGAAGGGGGTGTGTGGCGACACATCATTATAAATTTCGCCACCAAAAGAGGAATCGAGAAACATCTCCTAATATCCGCGCGCATCGGCAAACCTACTTGCCTAGGTACCTTCGTACCTATACTGGCCGCGATGTACTTTCTCGCCTCCCGTGCCAGCCCGACGATAATAATACCGCCCCGCCTAGAAAGGTCTCGAGACAGCACCGTACAATATCTGTACGGCGCCGAATATTCTCGTCAACTGGCGAAGTGGCTCGTATTACCTACCGCGAGGTAGTTACTCTACCGCGGCTATATAAGCAGCCGATCGCTCGCCCGCTGCAGTTCAGTCCAGTTCAGTCTCACATTAATCATCGGTCAACATCTCAACATGTAATAAGTGCTCCTGCATTGCATCTCCGCTCTCTCCAGGGCAGCTTCCTCGAGGTCCATCACCACGTCTCAGCTACAAGGCCCATCGTGTCTTCAGCTCCTGAGATCAGCTCCATCCCGCGACTTATAAGGTTTGACGCACCTTCAGTCCGGGGATCAGCTCACCACTTCATGGCACCCCGAAGCCCACCGTGCTTCGCTGCCATGGAACGCGCTCCGCCTCGCCAGGACTACCTGCTGGTGGCTCAGCTCACCGAGCCACACACCGTTTACCTCCGCGACTTAAAGCGTCGAGCAACGGCCTGGAATATAGGTCATCTCCACCGCCATGGTGTCGAGCAACTCGCTGACCTTCACCACACCATCACCACCTCCGTGCGCCTGCAGCATCATCTACGGCACTCCGCATTACATCATGTTACCGACCACCGACCATCTGCTACGTAGCCCAATAAACGACTGACTCACCACTTCGACTTGACGACTTTAATTTCTGTCTCCCGCTCCCTCAACTGGTGACCCCGACGTGATCACGTCTCCCGCTCCCTCAACTGGAGGTCCCGACGTGATATGGATACGCAGCATACAGCATCCTGACATGTGTGTTACCACAGCGCATCCGGTAATACCGCAAACACGAGGGAATCGGTAGAGACGCATCAGCACGGACGCACCGACCAGCATCAACCCGGCTTTCCTGCGACTCCTGGCATCATCTTTCAACCCTGTACTCCGTACACTGGGAAGGGGGTGTGTGGCGACACATCATTATAAACTTCGCCACCAAAAGAGGAATCGAGAAACATCTTCTAATATCCGCGCGCATCGGCAAACCTACTTGCCTAGGTACCTTCGTACCTATACTGGCCGCGATGTACTTTCTCGCCTCCCGTGCCAGCCCGACGATAATAATATCGCCCCGCCTAGAAAGGTCTCGAGACAGCACCGTACAATATCTGTACGGCGCCGAATATTCTCGTCAACTGCCGAGGTGGCTCGTATTACCTACCGCGAGGTAGTTACTCTACCGCAGCTATATAAGCAGCCGATCGCTCGCCCGCTGCAGTTCAGTCCAGTTCAGTCTCACACTTACAGTCGGCCAACATCTCAGCATGTAACGATCTCTGCATGGCATCGCTACGCTCCAGGGCAGCTTCCTCGAGGTCCATCACCACGTCTCAGCTACAAGGCCCATCGTGTCTTCAGCTCCTGAGATCAGCTCCATCCCGCGACTTACAAGGCTTGCGTCACCTTCAGTCCAAGGGATCAGCTCACCACTTCATGGCACCCCGAAGCCTCACCGTGCTTCGCTGCCATGGAAACACGCTCCGCCTCGCCAGGACTACCTGCTGGTGGCTCAGCTCACCGAGCCACACACCGTTCATCTCCGCGATTCAAAGCGTCGAGCAACGGCCTGGAAGATAGGTCATCTCCACCGCCATGGTGTCGAGCAACTCGCTGACCTTCACCACACCATCTCCATCACACCGCACGCCTGCAGAATCTCATCACAGCACCCCGCCTTAAATCATGTTACCGACCACCGACCATCTGCTACGTAGCCCAATAAACGACTGACTCATACACCGACTGACGCCTTTCATTTCTCTCGTTCTGTCTCCCGCTCCCTCAAATTCATCAAATTTTTTTAAACAACCCGTCCTTAGCGTTCTCAAGAAAGAATACTATTTTAGTCAACTTCTGGTTAGTTTAACCTAGATGTTACTTAGTTAAAACATCTGCGTTAAATATTATGTTAAAACCTGAAGTTAATACTTATTGGTAGCGTAAGTAGAAAGTGGTATGAAATAAATAATGCGTTATAGTCAAGTTAAGATTCCTTCGTGCATGTAGCTCATCGAGAACCTTCACATGGGAACATCAATTATTATCTATGTATGTATATGCGCAGAGCGTGAATATTGATCATAGCATTGAAATTTCTCCGAAATCTGAACGGCGCTCACCAATGATTCGGAGCTCTTCAAGAAAACCTCTTCGTGAAAATACCCGAAGATAAAATGCACGTATTTGTCGCGGCGAGATGGCGCCACTTTAGTTCACAGTTCGCATTCCGATCATTCCAACAGGTATGCTTCAAAACTGCCAGTATTCTTTACCTGGCGTATGGGACAGACTGACGATATTTTTTGTGAGTACAAGCGGCTACTGATCCTCACACACCATTATCAGGAAAATTACCCATTTATGAAGAAAACTAAGTTACTATCCGAATTTGTTATTAGTTACCAATTGACAGTAATCAGTAATAAGTTCCTAGCAATACACAGGGTTGAAGTTTCGAATAAATTTCTTAGTTTTATGTTCATTTTGACATGGAACTAATTAAAACCGCGACAACAAAACAAAGTTGTCGACTTCATGTGCGATTATAACGAGGACATAGCGATACTTCAACTAGGCCACAGGATACTTAAACCAGGCCACAGAATTAAAACTAGGTCAAAAAGTTTCAACCCAAATCATTTAGATTTGTATCCTTGGCACTCGCAGCATACAGCATACATAACGTGACCATTTACTTTTCCCCCAAACCGGCACATCGAAAAAAAGATAGATATTTATTTGGACAACTTATTATTATTATTATAGCTTATTATTCGTGAAAAATCGCCTCAAAAGAGGCTAGATAACAATTATACATCTTGCAGCTACCTGCAGCTACAAATCGCATGGACGATTATAATTCTAGACACTTGGTCAAAATTTAAAGTGACCTTTTTACTAATAAACGAAATAAAACAATATCTTATACATAAAAATCTCGTGTTACGGTGTTTGTAGTCGCACTCCTCCGAAACGGCTTGACCGATTTTTATGAAATTTTGTTTGTATATTTGGTAGGTATGAGAATAGGTTTTAAAGTATATTTCATACCATTAGGTGATTAGGGTGTCCCTACCCAGAATTTTTTTTTTTTTGACAATTTTTTTTTGTATTTTTTTATTTGGCATCAAAAAATACATATAACCTTAAATTTTAACCCTCCTACCTCTACTCTTCCAATTTTAATCGCGATTTTAGTATTTTTGTATGAACAAATTAAACCGTCTTTCGTATTTCAAACAGAACGAAATTATTTATGTTATTGAATGACAGATGGCGCTACGTCCGAGTCATCGAACTTTCATCCACACATGCGCGAGACATTCACGTTCGGATGTCATTCGGCATCATGTTCTCGCGTGGGCAAACCATCGAGCTAATTTATGTTTGCTAAAGTCGGACTGACAAAAAATATCGTATACTCAATTACTGTTCGAAATTCAAATTGATTTTCTTTATTTCATTTTCCTACTTTAGTTGGTGTTTTTTTTTGCTTTTATCGGCGGTCAACGTCAACAGCGCTCCATTCCTATTTCTATCATAGATCCCATCCCCACATTCTTACAATACATTCGTTATTTTTTATTTAACAACCAAAATATACACTAGAAATAATTTATATGTCAGTACAACGTTTGTCGGGTCAGCTAGTGTTACAATAAAAATGTTTTAGTTTCAAATTAGCATGGATTTTACGAGTGAATTTATTAACTATGTAGGAGGCTAGATCACAATTCGTCTTACAGCTACCAAGCGCATGGATTATTGGAATTCCAGAAATTTAATAAAAAATAAAATACCTCATAAACTTATTCATTTTAGTAGCCTAACACTTTCATACAATACAATTGACAAGATAGTAATGTTTTTTTCATGTCATATTAGGGTTAGCTATTTTATATATACCTATATATGTTTTTCAAGATTACCGGTATATTTGTGTAGGAGCATAATGCTTTCTTTTCGAAAACGGGATATTTTGGTGTCCCGAAGCTTTTCTTCGGGTACGTTCCCCTACTTCCCACTTACTATCGTCAAGGCACAACCGAGAAACCGGCTAAAGGGCGCGTACGTTGAGATTCATTCACGGCAGACCGATGACCATACACATTCTGGCTGGTACTGCCAGTTGATGAGAGAGGTATCCCACCCGACACAAGCGTTCTTCATATCACAATACTTGTTTTCATTATCTTTTTTTGCAGATGCTTGCAACATACGCAAGATGCCATTACCCTGCGAGCAGCCGACTTTTATGCTTTTCTCTTATCTTTTTTTAACTTGTTTATCCCTGACTTGCTTTATATGTTTCGCATTTTGTATATTATGTAAGCACTTGTAAGCTTCCTAACACTGTATGCAGGGACACTGAAGGTCTAGATTCGTTCAAACTTAAATGTAGATTTGTTCTTTCAAAAAAAATTAGAGTCCTTGCAAGAGCCTTGAAGGAGTAACCATCTGTTACTTATACCAGGGCGGATAAGTGGTGGATACCTCCACTGTCCCGAAGCTGTGTTCGGGGACACCGGGACATGCTGCCTGAAAACGGGACGTCTGGTCACATTAAGCGTACAGCATACCCACTACCAATTTAAACCAAAACAGTGCAAATCAAAAAGTGATAGGTCTATTATAAAGTCTTTAAAAGTGATGAAAGAAAAAGGCAGAAACATTAAAAAAAGATAATATGCAGGTGTTAAGGGACGTACTTGATTTACTTTAACCAGTGATTCCTGACATTATTTGGAGTAAAAAATGTAAATGAAATTTTGGTCTCCGGTGACATTTTTTTTTCTACAAAAACATAAAAAAATGGTAGTTGTTTAACAGTTGGAGGCGGGGTAAGGGGTTTAAAGAGACCAGTGACGATATGCAGAAGAATTTTTTTAGTTTGATTTTGAAGAAAAAAATTTTGAAAAAAAAAGTCACCGGAGACCAAAATTTCAATTACATTTTTTACTCCAAATAATGTCAGGAATCACTGGTTAAAGTAAGTCAAGTACGCCCCTTAACACCCTTATAAATAAACTAGCTTAAAAACGAAACATAAACTATGAAATATAGTTTTTTTTTTAAATAACTTTATATGGCTTTGTATTATTGATGCCCATTTAAAAATTACTAAAAAGTTGTTTTACTAAGGGGCTTTTATATATTTTCTTTGTTGCAGTGCTTTTTTAAAGGCTAAATAAAAATAAATATTTTTTTTTACTTTTTTGTTTCGTCTGGTTACTGCGAATTAATATTTCGTGATCGATACGTCAGAAATATAAGTCAACTTACAACGAAAGGGTGTTACAGGTAGAATTTTATTATTTGGGTTCCTGACCACAATCTTTGTTTTAGAAAACTAAAGGTAGTAAGTAACCATCTTCTTCATGTAGGCATGTTGTTTAAGTTGTTTCGTAATTGTTTCCATTGTTTCGTTTCAATCTTGGGACCGAAATGAATAAAGGCTCAAATATGGAGATACAATATCTAGGTAAATATATAAATTAAGTTTAAATATATAAATCTACCTTAACCAAAAGGTGCACTATTCGTAAAGTGACGATTTTGGTTCATCGGTTAATTATTATACAAGAATCTAAATAGTCTTACTGCAGGGTTTGAATTGCCCTGATGATAGCCAAACTCTGATAGGAGATATAACCATAAGAAAATGAATCCATGCATGTTGGTTTGTTGGTTATACAACTAGTTGAGAGTACAAAAGTAATGTACGAGATTCGCAAAGTAAATGGCATTAAAAGCCAGATCCCAAGGGACAGCTAACTTCGGAAGTCAACAGTAAAAGCGTTGATAATTTGTGATAGTACCGCAAACGAAAAAGAAAACCAATAAGCGTGGTTCCTAAACTAAATGTTGCATTTTGTCTAGACGGCCAAAATAAACGAAACATATAAACAGGGAGATCCGGGAAAACATGGAACGGTCAATTTAACCAACTACTTATTAACAGCAACCTAAAGAGATGTTATAATGTGTAAGATGATTAGAAGAGATTTTTTTATGAGAATACCGCACATAGTGCGATGCAATAGAGAACTCCAGTCCATTTTTTTAATGAAAATGACCTTCTAACTTAAATAACTGCATTTTTATTTTTATTTTTAGAGTTAGTTTTAATAGTTAAAATAATTGTCAAAGTTTTAATTTTTCAAGACCCCCGAAAACCACCGTATGTATGGTGAATTGTGTGACGTCACCACTCCTGAAAAATTACTATAGGATGGGGCAATTAGCTGATCAACTACCGCCACTTTGAATTCCGTTGTTCGAAGTATTCTCCCTAGAAGAAGCATTATTATTTTTTGGCAGTAGTTTTTGAATATTTTCAATAATAGAGATAAACAATGTAATAAGAGATACCTTTAGACCTAAATAATGTTTCAATAAACACAACAACTAAATCTCTATAAACAGTATGTAAATAAACGAATAAATTAATACGATGGCTTGTGTCATATCATACATTCCCATACAATGACGTTACGGTGACGTCACGACACGTCGAACAGTGACTTCACCACTAAAATTTCAATAATGCCTAATTGACGGCGTATTTTTACGACCCGATTAAAAATGGACTTTTAATAATTTTTAAAAAAACTCTGCGTTTAATATTATTAAATAAAACTTATATATTCAGAATCAGCGTTTATTAGTCTATACTCTATATGAACATATGACAATCAGCCTCACAACATACCCCCGTTTGGGTATATCGTGAGACTAAAGGTGGTGGGGAAGGAAATGGAACGGGAAAGAAGAAGCTGGGGAAGTATCTGGCTATTCAATTCTGGTCACCTAACTCAGCTTAAGCCAAGTGTATGTTAGATGCAGTGTTGGAAACCAGCTGCATTCCAGGAGAAATCCTGAATGTATGTAGCAGTGACTCTTTTGTCAATAGAATCAATGATAACTAAATAAAATGTATATAATTGTAAAAATCTATTGATAAATAGGTACATGATTTAATTTTTTTTTACGCACCAGATTTAAATGTCCGGGTTAAATTTTCCCCACAGGAAAAATTAAACCCTTGCACACACTTCCTCAAATGATCATCTAGTCAATCCACGCTATGCAATTGCACTATATAAGTATTATAAATACAAAATAATACAAGAACAACATGTCAACCTACCAGAGACCAAATGGGAAAGTAATTCACCGACTCCAGATATTTTCATATCAGAGGGTTCGGCTCTGTGGAACTCTTAATTGGACCTATAAATCCTACTGATCCCTCAATATAAATATTTAAAAAATCTTTTGTAATAAATTCTATGTCAAATCTAATATGCCTAAATTTTCAATAAGAGACCTAGGTATAATGCCAGTAGCCGAAATAACAAATGGTAATATTTTTATAGTCTGAGAATGTCAAATTCTTTTAATCTCATTATTATTATTATTAAAATTATTTAAAGCAACCTTTCAATTATGGATGACGACCTTCCACGAAGGCGATACAGAAGGTATCCACAATCTCATGTCGCAAATACATTATACTATTAATTTAGTTAAACTTAATGAATGTTAACCCATTACCTCCATGACGATGTCTATAGGCATCAAAAAAATTGATGAAAAGTATTATTTTTTTTCACTATGAATAAAGCAAAATCCCACCAAGTTGTTATGCAGCATTTACAGAATGGTATGTTAGCTTTCAATAATTAACATAATTTGATAAATTTTATTAATCATCCTATTTTTAATTATTTTTTTACTAAAGCCCTGAAAATAGACCCATTTTGAAAAAAAGAAAAAAAATTTAAATCGGAAAAAATAAAACATGTGTGAATCACATATTGTTATCAAAAGATTAAATAGTCGGAAACAATGTTTCAACATAGTATTATATGCATAAGATGACAGCTAGATGTCACTGAAATCAGGTGATGCCTGCGCGCAACCTTTGGAGGTTAGCTGTGACAGTGTTTACATACGTTTTTGGTTAGCTTGCCTTCAAATAATATGGTTTTGTATAGTTTTTATGAGTGATTTTTATTGAAATCAATAGTTTGTCTACGGTTTTCGTATATTTTTTATCATGTCGAAAATACCTACTTCTCCTATACCTACATAATTCGTCGTTATAAAACGAAATCGTTGAATCAAGATGAAATGGTGGCAGAATTGGAGCGCTCTTTTAGCGTATGTGAAAGTGATGACAATAATGTTGTTAATAACGCGCTATTCAGAGAACGTTGATAAACAGAAGAACGAAGAGCATATTGACGATAATTTTATGAAAAATAACGAAGATGCGGAGGTGGATAACTTTCGAGATATTGCCGGAACATTTGTAATCGAGCGCAACATCGAAATTCGAAAATTGATGAGTCATGCCTTGACGAGCATGAACCAGATGAATTCGCTAATGACCTTCACTGGAGTCAGCCTTCGACATCGTCCTGTGTGAGTCGTAATACCTTGAGAATATCTATTTAAAATGCACCACCAGCCAAAAAATCAAAACTACAGTACAAAAAGAAGCCTCACTATAAACAAAAGTGGTCTAAGGATACCTGTTCCAAGCAATGCCGTATTCCGGAGCATCTGATACATATGACCCCTAATTAGATCAGGGATTATCTGCCCTACTTCTACGATAGAATATATAGAGTTCCCCATACGCCATGAGCTATTTATGAACAATTTCTTCACATCTCACCATTTGATGAGCGTCCTGAAGGATAAGAGAATGCGCGCTACTGGCACATGTAGCTTCTTAACCTTGAAGCTTCAGGCAAGTTGAAGACAGGAAAGCAATTGCCTAAAGGTATAATTTTCTTTTATATTTCCCTTGCGCATAGCGTTCATTAACCTAGCTAAAGTTTAACTCTCATCGCTTTTATAATTATAGATAAATTTGATGCGGTGGTAGACGTAGAAAACCAAATCCTCGTATGCCGTTGGTAGGACAGCCGTGTAGTAACAGTGGCCACGAACTATGATCGAATGGAGCCAGTACGTCAAGTGCAGCGTTGGCAGATATCGAAGAAAGACAAAAAAGGCAACAATTTGGAGAAAGCATGCAAAAAAATCGATTGCCCGGCGTTAATACAAAATTACAATTTGGGAATGGGTGGACCTCCATGATAATGGTATACAAAATTGTCGGATCAACGTTCGGTCCAAGAAGTGGTACTGGCCTTTATTTGTATCTTGCCTCAGCAGCGCTCTTGTCTCTTGTAAATGGATGGAAGTTGCAATGCTTCTTGAGGAAGTACGAGCATGATATGGGAAACCAGAAGATGACTAGGCAACAGAGAAACCTTTCCCAGAAGGCATTCCATGTGGAGTTTACCCGTACTCTTTTATTGTCTTTTCCAAATCAGATCAATATCGAATTCGGAGAACCTCCTGTGAAGGAAGGCCATGACGCAGAAGATGGGAATTGTGTGCCTCGAATGCAAAAATTTCATTTGCAATGTCGTGGCAAATCTCATATTCGTTATGCTCTGTGTAAAAAAAATCTAACAGGCTACCGGTGCCGGGCCTGCAACCGAGCCCTTCATTTTGACTACTTTGAACAGTATCACTTAAAGAATAATTTGCTTAGATTTGGTTATTTTCCTCATTCTTGAATGTTTTTTTTAATATTAAATTTTTTATTATTTTGCGTATTTTCCATTAATATTTTTTTTTCATTGAATTATAAACAAAGGCAATCATTTATTTTATATTATCAATATAAATCTCACAGTAGACTGCACTTAACCCATAGTTGACATAAATTTTGCTTAGAGGGGTTACCTCCAAGAGTTGCGTTTAGGCATCAATTTTCTAGACGCTCGGGTGAGAGGGTGGGCGGGCGGAAAATTCTAAAACTGATTTTGGGCTCTTCTTTAAGTCTATACTATCGGGTTATAATGATGATTCAAGTTTATAAAAATAAAAAATAATTCATGGAGATAATGGGTTAAATACAATTTATTTAGTAAGCAGTAATTAAACAAAAATAAAAAATTGCCACTAATGCCATTTTGTTAAATGTACCTCTGTAAGGCGCCAGAAGGGTCACAAAACCCCTATTTCAGCTTTATAAGATCACAATTCAGTTCACAATAATTACTTTGCTCTCAGGCCATAAAGTTATTAGACCGAGTAAGTTACCCGCAAAATGATAATATTTGAACGTAATATTCAGTACAAACTTGTAGCATGTTTGTATCAAGATAAACAGTAAGTCAGTCGAGATTTCGCAGAGGATTGGGAATGGTTTACGATTGCCAAATGTTTGAAAGGGTAAACGAAAGTACAGCGATTAAGGGTGATTCAATGACGCCCTAGAATTATTTATGGTTTACGCAAAATGGCGTTTAATCGCACACACATCAAATTAACGGTCAGTTTACTGCAAAATACTTTATCAAGTTTTATGAATACTAATTAATATGAGCCTCGAGGATATTTTTTAATATTGAATACTGGACGCCATAATACAAAACCAACTAACACGCTAACTATGATGCCGATTTACTTAGAGGTAGGCAGAGAGGACGGACCGCCAAACAACTCGATCTAAGCGTGTGTGCCACGTGCCTCGTTCACATTCATACATGCTCTTCTGTTATTCCGACTCTTCACCTGGCCCGACTCAAGTATCTGATTCACTTGGTCGTGCCATGTCTTCCTCGGGCGTCCCCGACTTCTTCCATTCACATTTGCGTCATATATTCTTATTACACTCCTTTCCTCGTTCATTCGCTCTACATGCCCAAACCATCTGAGCGTCCCTTTCTTAAACTTACTCATCAGGCTTACATCAGCCTTGCATTCATCGCGGGTCTCCACATTTCTCACACGATCGTACATGGTTTTACCACACATACGCCTCAGGGATCTCATTTCTACTGCATTCAGTCTACTTTCATCCTTCCTCTGCTAGTTCCATGCCTCACTGCCATACATCAGGTTAGGTACCAGCACTCCATTATGGACGGCTAACTTCGCTTCTTTGGACAGTTTTTTTTTTGGCGCCAACGGCGTTCAGTCCTCTATCAATACAATTGCCTGCATTTACCCTTCTTTTATCTCTGTCAGCCCTTCCATCTCTCTCTCATGGACGCCATAATACAAAACTAACTAACACGCTAACTACGATGCCGATTTCCTTAGAGGTAGGCAGAGAGGACGGACCGCCAAATATCTCGATCTTCTGTTAATCTTACTCTTGACATGGCACGACTCAATTATCTGGTTCAATTGATTGGGCAATGGCCCACTTCTTCTACCATTCACATTAGCGTCATATATTAATCCTTACACGCCTTTCTTCGTTCATTCGCTCTAAATACCCAAACCATCTAAGCGTCCTTTTCTTAACTTTACTCATCAGCCTTGCATTCTTATCATACATGGTTTTACGAAACATATCTACGCCTTGGAGATCTTATTTCTAGACCATTCAGCGTACTTTCATCCTTCCTCTGCCAGGTTCCATGCCTAACTGCCATACACCCCATGACACAGATGAAGATCGGTGTTGGACATATAAATAAGAATCCGTAAAAAAGGTAATAATGTCATTGTACAGACTTTGTACAAAACACCACTTCGTTAAGAGTTAAGTACAGCATGCAGTTACGGAATTCAAACCTCGATAGAGGTTATTGTGAATTTTTAGAAACGATTGATTGAAGGTACGCTTCGAAACCGCATGACAGTTATCGCAAATAAAGCTACGCAAACAAAGATATATTTTTAATAATGTTACACCATCTCGTTACTAATTTGAGCAGTCCTTTATTTCATTTGTTACATCACAAGGAGAAGACTGGAGAGTCCGGAATATCTCAGCGTAATTGGAAATATTCCAGAAAGAAAGCAAAGAAGAAGCCCCTCCTATTGCACGAACCAGGTGAAGGTCAACACAACGATCTAAAATGAGGCTGTAGCTTTTGCTAAGGTCCTTGTGACATTGTGACCTTTGGTCTGACAAATGAAAAGGTCCAGGAGAAAAAGAAATAGGAAGAGTATCACAGAACATATTGAACGCCAGAAGTTGCCGCTCAGTTAACCACATATTTGAAAATGTTTTCATTTTTTGAACGCCCAATTACTTAATCAGGCATCGCTCTATTTATTACAGTCATATCTCCAAGTAAGTCGCGAGCTTCAAAATACAACTGAAAAGACTGCGAGTTGCCAAAACTCACCGTTTGGGAGGGTCTGAGTGGGAATACAAACAGATTTTCTGTTTTATTATGAGGGTAAACACAAAAAATTTGTAGTATATAGAATAAGCATATAGTTTCAGTTACTGTTAATAGATGTCATTAGGTTAGATCTTCTGCGACATCCCGATAAAGCTGAAGTCACAAGGTTCACTCGGATGAAGGTTTACTCGATGAAATGTTCCATTCTCGTTTCACCGAGTGTTCACACGGTTCCTTCGAAGGAAGAGTTCACTCGACATTCTCGCTACGAAGTCGTCGAGAGTAGTCGCGGCCGCATTGGAATTCGTCCGGCGCTGACGGCTAAGTTCGGGAATATTTACGATTTCAATTGACATTTCCGATAACGTCGAACTAAATTACGAGAAATTGGCGATTCTTGTAAACAGTAAATAAATTTCAGCACCATAAAATGAACATATGGTTAAATAATAACCTGAAAACTGATATCTATCAGTATTTTTGCACCATGAAAATATTTTTATTCCAAAATAGGCCTCGGCTTGCAATAAAATCCATATAAATGGAATATTTATTAACGTATCCAAAAAATAAAAACTGTTTTGGAAAGGTGATGAAATATGCTTCCAAAATTTATTATTAGAAATAACCACGTAATTTTTTAAATAGAGTAATTTTTAATATAAACTTTTAAAAGTTTAAAAAATGGCTCTCCTTGCTTTTTATTCTAACTAAAATTACTGGTTAACAAAAGAAATATAAAAACACACACTTATTTTGTTAGACAAATAAATTATAAACGTTTCTGTCACCTCACTTTTTTATTAATTCATATAAAAATAATTCATAAAAAATTCACAATGTTTCATAATTTTTTTTTCAAATTCGATCAGAAACTTTGGTTCCATAGAAGTGTACATTCGTATTCGTTTGTGGTTAATCATTATATTAAATATATAGAGCATTATTTTCTCTTTCCAATACCGTTTAGATCATATTTTTCACTATGATAGTAAGGGAGAAACAACGATTTCTATGAGACGTGTAGGAGTTATTTCGAAAAGCGAACTAAAAGGAGCATTTTGACGTTTAAACCGCTCCGGCTACTCGTCCTCACGCCAGAACATTTCGGCCGACTGATTTGCGAGTGAAAGACTGTTCACTTGAGTGTTCACACACATCATTCGCGTCACGTGATGTTAAATTCCGGTTGCGAGTGAACAGTGCCGAAGGAAGCATTCCAACATTGTTGGAATGCTTCATTCGGAACTGTCTCTATTCACTTTCGTGTTCACACGGTTCATTTCGAGGGAAAGAGGCGGAATGAAATCACGAAATGAACGATAAATGAATGGTGTGAATGGGCTATAATGCTGAAGTCACAAGGATCATTCGGATGAAGGTTTACTCGATGAAATGTTCCATTCTCGTTTCACCGAGTGTTCACACGGTTCCTTCGAAGGAAGAGTTCACTCGACATTCTCGCTACGAAGTCGTCGAGAGTAGTCGCGGCCGCATTGGAATTCGTCCGGCGCTGACGGCCAAGTTCGGGAATATTTACGATTTCAATTGACATTTCCGATAACGTCGAACTAAATTACGAGAAATTGGCGATTCTTGTAAACAGTAAATAAATTTCAGCACCATAAAATGAACATATGGTTAAATAATAACCTGAAAAATGATATCTACCAGTATTTTTGCACCATAAAATATTTTTATTCCAAAATAGGCCTCGGCTTGCAATAAAATCCATATAAATGGAATATTTATTAACGTATTCCAAAACTAAAAACTGTTTTGGAAAGGTGATGAAATATGCTTTCAAAATTTATTATTAGAAATAACCACGTAATTTTTTAAATAGAATAATTTTTAATGTAAACTTTTAAAAGTTTAAAAAATGGCTCTACTTGCTTTTATTCTAACTAAAATTACTGGTAACAAAAAAAATATAAAAACACACACTTATTTTGTTAGACAAATAAATTATAAACGTTTCTGTCACCTCACTTTTTTATCGTTTCATATAAAAATAATTCATAAAAAATTCACAATGTTTCATAATTTTTTTTTCAAATTCGATCAGAAACTTTGATTCCATAGAAGTGTACATTCGTATTCGTTTGTGGTTAATCGTTATATTGAATATATAGAGCATTATTTTCTCTTTCCAATACCGTTTAGATCATATTTTTCACTATGATAGTAAGGGAGAAACAACGATTTCTATGAGACGTGTAGGAGTTATTTCGAAAAGCGAACTAAACGGAGCATTTTGACGTTTAAGCCGCTCCGGCTACTCGTCCTCACGCCAGAACATTTCGGCCGACTAATTTGCGAGTGAAAGACTGTTCACTTGAGTGTTCACACACATCATTCGCGTCACGTGATGTTAAATTCCGGTTGCGAGTGAACAGTGCCGAAGGAAGCATTCCAACATTGTTGGAATGCTTCATTCGGAACTGTCTCTATTCACTTTCGTGTTCACACGGTTCATTTCGAGGGAAAGAGGCGGAATGAAATGACGAAATGAACGATAAATGAATGGTGTGAATGGGCTATAAGTACCTGCTGAAGCGGTTACAGTTCGAGCAATACCACACAGCGTCGTTCGTGTCGGGATCACGAACAGTTACGATGTTAGCCGAAGGCCTTCAGTAGGTGGTCCGCGGCCAGCCACCGGGACAAGTATTCCTAGCCAGTCAGGTACGGTCGTGTGACCACGGTAATAATAAATTGTAAATATACACGATAAATACTAAACCAACTTGTAACCGAAGACCTATTATTCATTGGAGAACCCAACACGTCACTAATGTCTGAATGTGAATAGTGCAGACATTATAAATTTTAAGCAGTCCAATCCAAATAATGACCAACAACGAAAATGCTTAACAATTTTTTGAACCCCCAACAAAACTCCCGACACAATTGCACCAATCCTACGACAGGAGTGGAATTTGTAAATGAATTCACTACACAATTTTTTTCAAGAAATTCTATTCGTATTCGAAACAAAAATGATTTTTTTTATCCTTGTTGGAAACATTTGTGCAAATTTTTACATCAGAGTTCAAGTGGATTCTTTACAAGCAGAATTCTTTTTTGTTGTTCGAATTTACATTAACTTGCAGAGTTATTTTATGATTTTCTCGGAATCAGGAAAGAAAATCTAAGCCTGAAAGGAGTGAAGAGGCTTTAAGGTTCGGATAAAACAACCCTTAACAATTTAAGGAAAAGATTAAATGTAAAATACAAATCATTTGATGCACACCCTTAAAATTAAGAATTGCCCGGAGAACCAAAATGAATTGTATTAGAATATGAGAAAAAATTATGGAATAAATTTATGGAGGAAATTTTAAATTTAAAAGTTATCGCGAGATAAATCCGAGTGAAAAAATAATATTAACGGAAAAAGAAAGAAATTTAATGTTCAGCAGGTAAACAAGAACAAGTCCGAAATGCTAAAATAAACCGTGATTCCAACGTTAAAAGATCGGAAAAAAAACGATTTTCGCCGAATATATTGGAGTAATAAAAAAAATATTAGTTATCAGAAATATCAAAAATATATTATATACATATTTTGAAGGCGTTTATTCTCATAAATGCAAAATCATTGATTTCTCTAATTATCGCATGATTCTCTTGAATCTTCTTCTTCTTCTTGTGCCCTGTCCGTTCAACGGACGTTGGCTATCATGTTGGCTATATGGACGTTGTTTACTGCGGCCCGGATCAGGTCTACCGTTGACTGGTTAAACCACAGTTTCGGGTTTTTCAGCCATGAGGTTCTCCTTCTTCCAGGGCTCCATCTTCCGGCAATCTTTTCCTGTATTATGAGATGCAAGATCTCATACTTCTCTGGATGTCTTGTCACATGTCCAAGATATTGAAGTTTTCGGATATTTATAGTTTTAATAACTTCTTTTTCTTGAATGAATAACAAATGTTTTTAATTTGTCTTTCTGAAAATACGGGGTACAAATGGTTATTCAGATGAACGCCATAATCAAATGCAAACACATACATAATCATTTGGGGGAGCGCCTGTGAAAGGGATCAACTTTAAGGGGAATAAACTGTCCGATGGATCAACTGTCGGTGGGCGAACTGTTGAAAGATCAACTGTCGGGGATCAGTTGTCATGGAATCAGATAAAACACGCATCTACAATTAGCGATTTTAACTTTGAGCCTAGAGTTTGTGTATACAAGTTCTTGAGCGAAGTTCGATCATTCTGACAGCCATTTAAATATTTTAGATGTTTAATAATGTAACGGGTCATAAAATATATTACAAAATTTTAAGCTAAACCTGTTAAATTCATACAAATCAAACGAAGAGTTTTCACAATCTTCCAATATTCTGACAAATGTGTAAAGAACGTTAATTTTTGACAGTTTCAGACAGTAAATTTAAGAAATAATGACAGGGTTGATAGCCTCCCTCAGCGTACCCGTAGCGCTGAGAATCGTTCACTTGGTCCTGTCGACACGACGGATGGACACTTGATTTATTTCAGAGGGAAAGTTACTCAAGGAAATGAACAGAGTGGCCAGTGACGCGATTTCGTCCTTTACACCCGACACTGAGAAATGAATGCTTTGCAGAGCCTGTAAAAACCATTAATGTAATAAGGTCTAATAAATAGAGGACAGGGTGTGATGTAATTGGTTTTAGTTTAATAATGATGTAAACGAATTAATAAATGAAGGGGAAACTAACCAAGTATTCATTATTGAATAAAACATAATTATACTGATCATTTGATAAAGATAAGTTAGATCAATGGTGGTATGCTTAATTAATGCCAGCTCTTTCTGAAAATTATGAAGCGTTTCGAATGAATCTAGTATTTTTTAAATTAACAGAAGATTTGTTTTGGACACATATGTACCAAAAACATGAGCTTCAAGCAGTATCTGTTCTTTTCTGAAACATTGGTTATGTTTAATGACCAGATACAAATATAAATATAATCGGGACTACTGTGTGCTCATCACACAACACAACCATAAAAAAGGCAGAAACAATAAGTAAATCCCGTAAATTCAAAGTTTTTTTACCATAATAATACGTCTTGATTTCACTGACGATTGAACTTTTCTCCACAGGGACTAGAGTCAACACCTTTAACGCATAAGCCAAATCCTAATTGGATAGTACCGACATTTATTTCGTATATTATTAACTACTGTAAATTTTTAAATAATAATAATAATATAATATATATCTTTATTCAATTAAATTGGCAACATTACAACTAAAAAAGTACACATTCAATGTAGATTACATCAGTACAAAAAAATTAACAAATAGAATGTAATGTAAGAACGGTTATACAGAAGTAGCATAATTATACAATATTTTTAGTTGTGCATAGCCTGCCTCACTAGGTTGAACCTGTATTGAGGCAGAATTTTTTGTTAAATATGCATCTAATTTCAGAAAAATGCGTATGTGCGCGCGTGGGTGTGCATGAGTGCCACCAAATGTTGATAGAATACATTGTCATCGACAACGAGTCTATTTGCAGAGTTTCAGCTCAATCGGATATCGGAAAGTAGGTTAATTTCCACTTCCAAGATTAAGCAGGATCAGATTTCATTCTTAGCAGGGGTGCCCGATTTAATGGGGTGAGGTTTGTTCGGGTCTTGGCGGCAGATGCGTCTGCCCACAAGCTGCATGGCAGACCCGATAGGAAGAGAATGGTTGAGGGAGTCACTCCTGGACACACCGACCCCCAGATTCCTACCCACCCCTAATACCCTTTTCCTTCCCAGAATTTCCTCTTCTTGGTTTCCTAAAAAACTCTCCACACTGCATCCCCAAAGATGACAAAGGCCCTGAGGGGAATTATTTTCCTCGGGGCCTTTGTATAACTTGTAAATACTTGTAGATGCATTTAAAAACAGGTTTGTAATCCTTTCGATTTATAAAATGATGAAGGAAGAATGTTGTGGGTTTCGGGAGGAATTACGGCTTGCGGCACAGAGACTGGATATATGTTATGTTTTACTTTAATCTTCTTATTTACGACGGTCAGTTGCAAACTAAATTATAGCGGTACAATCCCGCCAACTCCAAATTATCTCGGGAAAAACTATACGTACAATATACATGAGCTGTTAAAAATTAATTAACAAAATATTGAAACACTACTCACAAATTATTTATTATCTAGTTAATTTTAAATTAAAAAGGAAATACAAAAGAGACCCGAATGTCTTTACAAAATGAGCAATTAGTTTAAAGTTAAGAGAAAACTAGGTGAAAGGAGCTGCAAAGACAAACAGCTGTTAAGTTAGTCTCGGTGGATACAGGCGGTTCTCAAATAGCCAGGAAAAGCAATTATTATGTCTTCTTCTTGTTGAGCTTTACCCTTGCGGTAGTTGGAGATGTCCATTTTGAAAGCGTCAGGGTGACTGAGGCATGAAGAACATTTGCAAAATAGTTTTATGAATTATCTGTTCAAGCGGGAATAAAGTTCTACATCCATCGTTGTTTTTAACAGCAATGCTTGATTTTAACGCTTTAGAAGCTAAGACGACCACCGAAAATTAGTTTTTTTTTGTAGTATATTTTATTTAATTTTTTTTAACTTTTTTTTTTTTTCTTTTTTTTTATAGCGACTGTATAGAAATTTTTTTACATACAAAATGTAATGTGAAATTAAGTATAAAATATTGTATTTCTTAGTCCTCCTCACTAGGGGGTCCTGTGACGAGGCGGACTAAAGTTATTTAAATATAGTTCATTTGTCTTCTATGTCGTTTTTAGCGTCTTCGCTAGGGTTTTCTCACTGACCTCTTTAAGCCATATTTTTATTCTTGATTTGTATTCAATTGGATTTTTTATTAGTTTTATGTCTTGGGGAAGGATGTTATGGAGTTTTGTTGCAAAGTATGTATAGTTTCTTTGTCCAAATGTGGTTTTATAACTTGGAATATTTTTTATATCATTTTTATTCGATCTAGTGTTATGCATACACGGTCTAGTAGAGGATTCATTATTTTTGAAGAGCTTCAATAATATATGTTTGGCATATATTTGTTGTACATTTGGTACTTTAAAGTTATTGAAAATTTTATTTGAAGGCTCTAATTGGTACTTTCAATATGGTCTTTATGATTCCTTTTTGAATCGTATTCAGGCTGTGTAGGTACGTATGTGCAGCAGATCCCCATCCTATGATTCCATATTCAATTCGAGAATGACATAACGCGTAGTAGACCTTTTTCATATCCTTTTTATTTAACACGTTTCTTAGATTTTTAAAGAAATATATAAGGCTTGTGAGTTTTTCCGTAATACCTTTGATGTGTAGGTCCCATCTAAGATTTTCGTCAATTATTACTCCTATCTACTTATATCTAGTGTGTTTCTAAAACTACTACAATAATATTCTATTACCTACTAACTAAAATTTGGACTTCACAACATTGAGACATAACTAGGGAATGCAATTCCGATCTCGCGGGATCTCGATCTCGCGAGATCTCGTGACATTTTTCGGGATCAATCCCGAAGCATAATATGACGAGATCCCGTTCGAGATCGACGGGATTGGGCGGCAGTAGTCAGCGATGCTACACACGTCCACTCGGGGCGTGAGTGGTGCGTTGACTGACTGACGGTCGGGCGGGAGTGTCGATCGAAGAAAGAAAACTATCCCGACTAATTACGAATATTAGCGACGGATGACGAGCGGGACAGATAATATAAAACTGTGTCGAGTGAGTGAGAAAGAGATACTTGCGTGCGTGCAGGCAGCCATGAGTTTGTTTTAGTTGTGCAGTTATGGTCATTACTTTTTCTTAAATTATGCATTTTTCATGCTGCTGCCAACCAGTGTTGAGTCGGAGAGGGCATTTTCAGTAGCTGGGTACATTGCAACGGACATTAGATGCCGTTAAGTAGATAGCACCCTTGATACACTTTGTTTTTAAGAAGTTACTTTCAAAATTACCCGTAATTACTTTCTAATCTCCTTAAGCTTAATTTTTTCTTTTGATTATTTTAATTAAAAAAAAAACTGTTAATTATTTAGTAACTAATAAGAATAAAGGTTTTTGTTTTCTTTCAAATAATATTTTCTTTTAATTAACGAGATCCCGAAAATTCCGAGATCTCTCGAGATTGTAATTTCTAATCTCGCGAGATCTCGAATTTGCGACCTCGAGTCGAGATTGCATTCCCTACATAACTCACGAAAACCTGCATCGAAGCCCTCGAAAACTTTTAATTTCCTTAACATTTACATGGAGTTTATTGAACATTTTAAAAACTTTTTGGTGGTATTGCTTAGACAATACCTATGCGTGTTCTAAATTAATTTTAAACACTTGATTGAATCATTTAGTTGTGTATTTACATAAAAACTATAAGAAAAACAATAGCGCGTTAAAAAATACACCGAACTGTGTCGATTGTTAACCAAGATTCCCTTGTTGCTTACCGAAGCTGTTTATTTTCCTGACAACCAACAAGCGAAAGTGATTGATATGTTTGGAATTGATTTTAAAAATATAGTACGTATCAGGTGGTGTCACTAACCGCGGTAAGTACTACACACCTTGTAATCTACGCAGATCGCCACAACTTTATAATAAATATTGTTTTGTGTTCGTGTAAAATTTGTTTTGAGAAGCCTAAAATCGTTACAGTTTCTCATAAGATAGCAATGAACCGTACTATTAATACTAAATTATTCAACACATGATCTGGTAACATTTTATTTTTTAACTTATAAATAAATACTAAGATATTGTGGACTAATCGTTACCACATACTTAATATATTGAATTGGCGTTGCATTGTTTTTATCGTAATATATCTGCTGTATCACAATATGGATCTCATTCCTTTGTTCTGAATTATAACCATTCTTATAACGCGTTTTATTGCTCAGATTTTGTTAAGATTACACTTGTGCAGTAATTCAGGTGAGATGCTACAGTGGTGTTTAGACAAATTTCCTTGTTTTAAGGTCTAATTCTCACTTTATCCTGTTTTAGAAGTAATTTAAAAACAAATTAATTAGCTACTTTTAATTTCTGCAGCTACCCGTAATCCACCTATGTTAAAAGAGATTAACTTATACTTCGTAACAAGTATACGCGTGGGAGATATAAAATAAGTTTATCTATCGCAACCGCTTTAAGTTTACAGCAGTTTCTTTTTGTATTACGTAAATGTCCGGACTTGCCGAAATAAGTTCAAGAATAAACTTTTTTATTTTGTGTGAGCTTTTCTTTCCTAATTTTTATTTGTATGCAAAAACACTATCTTTCCATACTAATTATACGCTTTGTATATTAAAAATAAAATACACCAAATACACCCAATACGTCAATAACATAAAGCGCATACAAAATAAATTTATTAAGTATCTCGGTTATAAATACAACAATAATTACATCTGCACTCTCCAATCCCTGAAATCCAAGCGAACGGTAGCTGACATGACATTTCTCCATAAAATTATACATAACGAAATAGACTGTCCAGAACTTCTATCCCAAATAAATTTTAACATCCCATCTAAAAGAACTCGCCACACCAACCTTTTTTACACAACCAGTAATAATACGAACGCTGCAGCCAACTCCCGCATTTCCCGCATCCTTCAAAGTTTCAACTCTATTAAAAAAACCACAAATACCGATATATTTTTTGATTCCCTCCCTCTATTTAAGAAAAACATTTTTAGCACAATGAACTCGCACACATACGCACATCCACACACACACACACATACCCTCATTTACACACATACAAACACTCTCCCACACCCCTCTCCTTCAATAAGTTACTAACTTAATTTAGGTATAATGTATTATTTATCACCCAAAAATATAAGTATATAACAGCGACATGTCATTGGTACCAATTATTGTATTAATTCTATAACTTTGTAAATATTTCCCATTATGTAATAATGTACTGTTTGTTTCTGCAAAAATAAAAATAAAAATAAAAATAAAATAAAATAAATGAGTTTTAATAACTGGCTTACAGAAGTTCTCACGTAAATGAATACAATATAGCGGAAGAACCAAGTATAAATGAATAAATGTTAATGTCTTCTAATTAGTTGACAAAATAACCTTGGTTAATAAGACTACACCTACAAAAACAATATGGCTTTTGACTACTGTAATAGGGCATTTAATATAATATGCAAAGAAATACTTGCTAATATCAACATAGAAAAGATTTTTTTTCCCAAATTAAGCAGATATGTAAGCCTATTCCGATGGCTTCCCTAGCTTCGACTAGCAATCCGAAGGTCGCGAGTTCAAATCCCGGCGAGCGCAAAAAAATTAAAGCTATTAATTTGTAATTTCAAAATTAATTAATATATAAGGTGTTAAGGGACGTACTTGCCTTACTTTAACCAGTGATTTCTGGCATTATTTGGAGTAAAAAATGTAAATTAAATGTTGGTCTCTTGTGACATTTTTGATGTTTTTTTTTCTAAGAACATACAAAAATGGTAGATGTTGGAAAGTTGGAGGCGGGGTTAGGGGTTGGTCGATTACTCGGCTGAGTGACCAGTAACGACATGCGGAAGAAATTTTTTTATTGTTTAATTTTGAAGAAAAAAAAGTCACCAAAAAAGTCACCGGAGACCAAAATTTCATTTACATTTTTTACTCCAAATAATGTCAGGAATCACTGGTTAAAGTAAGCCAAGTACGTTACGTCCCTTAACACCCTGTATAGTATATTAATTTGTGGCAAGTTCCAGAGTGGAAGTTACTCTCAGTATAACCCAGGTGTAAGACCAACATTCAGAATTAAAATATTGCTTGAAATGGCTTTAGCCGTGTTTGGTGATCAGATCTTCATCAAATCTCCATCTTCCTCTTCCCCATCTCCTTTCCCTCTCCACTACTTTCAGCCTTACAAAATACCCCAATTGTGAACATGGTCTCACTGGCTACATACGGGAGCAGTAGGACTCTTATACGGTATTCACATAAAAAAAGAAACTTTGTGATGTGACATCATACTTTTAAATAAAACTGTAACTATATAACAAATGTTACAACAGATTTCATTAGAATATTATTCTGCCGTGAAGGTGCTATGATATGCAGCAAAACCTGTTGATTCATTATTTGAAACCTGATGAAACTTTCGCAATAAGTATAAAAAATAAAAGTGGTGTTCACAAAGCTATTATTTTATTTAAAATGGAAACAATGATTGGAAAAAAATCATTTAAACAAACAAAAAGTTTCTTTGGAATACAATAGCTATAGGTGTATATTATTATCATCCAACGGTCCAGTACACAAGACGCCCGCATAACGTGCTGAGCCGTTCTCAATTAGCAAGGAATTTAAAAAAAGACTTGAATATTTATGCGAAGGCTCATAAACTTCGTTTTGCCACTTACTAGTTGAGAATATCTCAGCGCATTGAGCGGGCTTTATGTGGACGGAACCAATAAAGTTTTAACATTCAATCGTATCGAACTATATTAATTTGTTAGAATCGAAAGCAAAAAAAAACTACAAGTGCGCAGTTCACACGCGGTAGAAGTGAAATTTTCAGAAAACTAAAATAGACAAGAGTGGGAAGGGTACGAAGTATCACACAACAAAGAGGATGATTATTCTATCTCATTCTCTCACAGACTAGATCCTACAGATGTATGTGTTTGTCTCTTTTTAGTGACGCTTTTTCGTTTCATCAAGTTTCAAATCATAACGATGCTAAATAAGTTTTCATTTAAAAAAATTAGAGTGTTTAATTCACACGCGGTAGAAGTGAAACCTTCATCAAACTAAAGTAGACAAAATTAGGGAGGCCTCGAGGAACCGCACAAAGAGCAGACCGATAGGTTACAAAGCATCGCACAAAGATTCTGATTATACTTTCTCATTCTCACGCAGGCTAAATCCTATTTATGTATGTGTGTGTGTCTTTTTAGTACCACTATTTTTCATTTCATCGAGTTTCACATCACAACGGTGCTAAATAAGTTTTCACTTCAAAAGAAAATTTAACGGTGTCTCCATATAATTACTTACCCGTACAAAAAAAAACCCTGAGAACAAATTTTTTTTTTAAATGTATTATGGTTTCAAAAAGCGAAGTTCTAATACAATTCGCCAGATCCTACTTTGGGGGACGGCGTCCAGCCTAAAACACCATTTCATAACATAAAAAAATCATATAAAATCCTACGTTTGCCCATAAAATAAAATTTGACGTGATATTTGTTTTCCACGCATAAAAAACAACAATATTTGGATAATAAAAAGCTTTTTTGCCAATTTATTCCGTCAGAGAAGAATATTTTGTTAAAAAGGACAGCTTCCCAAAGTGTCGCACATTATTTAACATTGCGGACAAATAAACTATACCAACAACGGCTTCGTAGCCTAGGTTTCGTTACGTATAAATTATTTATGTTAATATTTATGTGAAAGTATAAAGGTAGTTATTCAAATACTAGCGAAATTTATTTTTTATTGAAGAAGAAGATAATACTAAATATGTAAAAGAACGTCTTACCGGAACGAACTTCTTTACCAATTCGGCCACTGAAACCTTTTATTTTAAAGTCATTTTTTCAATATAATTTTTGGAATTAACAATATTAGAATTAACAATATTATCTTAGATTATTTTTTTCCGTATTATTGTCAATTTCTTTTTTTAATGGAAATAAGTGTTCTAAGAACTGGTTAGTAACCTAGATAGTGTATCCCGGATAAATATACCCAATTTTATTTATAAGAAAACCTGAATTTTCAATTTTTAATTAGAATTTCCATATAAATCTGAAATTTGCTCATTTTAATAAAATTAATATATAAATTCACCATTCCTTTCTCTGTAATTTTAAATGATGGCCTAGAACACCCTTGAAGGGTGAAAGCCAGAAATAATTGTAAAAAAATCTAATGTCTTCTTCTTCCTTGCGCTGTCCCAACTCATTGTCTAGGTAGGCTGTTGAGGTCGGCTCTTCTCGTTCTCAGGTTGTAATATCTTCTGTTCTGGGTATCCAGGCTTCATCCAGGCCGTTTCTCTGAAGAATTTTGAAACATTGAGTCATCCAGGAGTTCTTCGGTCTTCCTCTGGATGACTGTCGATGAAGCTCCATAGACATTGCCTGCCTCACTGTGTGGTCTGATGGTCTCCGTCTTATGTGTTCATACCATCTCAACTGTCGTTCTTCCAGCTTACTATTTATGTCTGTGACACCCAGGCTACCACGAATGCTTGAACTTTTGATCTTATCTTTTAGTGATACTCCTGCCGACCATCTAAGCATTCGCATTTCTGCTGTTTCAAGTTGCCTAGTGTAGGAGTTGTACATAGTCCAGCATTCGGAGCCATACATTATTTCGGGTCTGAAAAAAACTCTAATGTATTAACTTTTAAAGGTTATTTACATCAATGCAATATATCATACCTACGGCAGGGGTGTTGGTTATCCAATTAATGGTTTCCGGGGCGACGGTTTCCGTATTGGCCTCCCAAATTGAAAAATATGAACGAAAATGACGTTTTGGTAGCAAATCGAAAACAAATTGCACATTTTAAATCGTCATAGAAAACTTATTCGGCAAAACGAAAATAATCGTAATTTTTTCAAGAATAAAAAAAAAATAGAAAATACACAGAAAATACCCTGAATGATAATTCTTACAGAGCAGTTTTCGTAAAAAGGTAGAGCAAAGGCTCTAACCATGATCAATTTAGCCATTAAAAAACCGCTTCCGTTTCTGGAATGTAAGTGGATATTTAGTGGTTATATGCATAATGTATATTTTATACCTGGAATGAAAAAATAATTAATAAAACGTCAGAACGAGGCCCGTCGTAAATATAAGAAACGCGACAATTTAAATGATATCAGAGAACCGAAAAGTTTAAAAAAATATTTTTATCATACATTTTTACGCTCTGTAGACGGAGGGCTGAACGGTGCCGGAGGTAACTTTGTGGGGACGTTAATCGGAAAACTCGAAATCAGGGGGATATAATATAATACGAAATATTATGAGATTAGATGAGGGGAGTGATGAAACATCTCTTTTGCCAGATTGCAGGATGAAGCAAAATGATATCGTATAAACATATTATGTCTTATCGTAGGTATATAATATTACTTTCCTGTACATAGTTCTGTGTTCTGTAAACGATAGACCTTGCGACCAAAAAAATTGTGTTTAAAATTTTGTTTTATTTATAAACTAGCTTTTTCCCGCGGCTTCTAAAATCATAAGAGTTCTAAGTCGCTCCTTAAATACCTACGCACATAAAAATAAACACGAAAATTCGACGATTGATCAGTGATCACATGTGAAAATATAGTATTTACTGAATCATTAATCCTTCGTGTGTTGACGCTAAATGTCAGGTGATTTTATTTTCGTAGCAAAACTCAGCTTTTTGCAAATTTATGCGTTTTGTTAATTGTACGGTTGTACCAGATGTCAGTGTATACTGTTTTATAGTAGTATATAATAATAAATATTTTCCTCAAAAGAGCTACCTATAAGCAGAAAAAGTTTTTTTTTTCGATCGTGCCTATCGGCTACTGCGGCGCAAAATAGGTTAAGAAAAAAACAAATTTAGAGAAAGATGTAATGCAAAACGGACTAAAAATAGAGTTAAAATTTCGCTACTTTCAAACAATAATTATAGTCGATTTATTTATTTATTTTTTATCTTTATGAGTAAAACCTCGGATGGTAATATTTAATTAATTGAATATAATATTCGTGAAACTCAATCGAAAATCTGGAGACAGAAAAATCAGAAAATGATATTGGCACCTCTGGGACCAGTGGCGGCTCGTGACTTTTGGGTGTGCTAGGGTGTTATGGCTAAAAAAATAGCATTACGGATGTTGCCGAAAAAAAAATTTTTTTTTTTTCAAAAATCGGTTTTTGTATGAAGATTTCTCAGGAAATCCGTGCGGCGCACGGCCAAATTGAAACCTCCTGAAATTTTTCATACAAAAAACTTATTTTCAAAAAAAAAAAAAATTATTTTCGGCTACAACTACATCAATAATGCCATTTTTTGTAATATTAGCACACTAGTACACCCAAAAGTCACGAGCCGCCACTGTCTGGGACTCGAACCCAGGAAATTCTGCTAACATGGCAATAGCTCTACCAACTGAGCTAAGGTGTCTATATCCAATTCGGCTATTATTTATTCTTTTAATATTATAAAATAATTTATTTTTTTTTAATTGTAATATGTTGCACGCGAGCTATATAATGGAATATATGAAACGCGGGAGGGGGGTTTGCGGAACGGCGGAGCGGGAGAGGGGAGAGGGTGGGCGGGGAAGGTGGAAGGGGAACGCGGAGGGGAAGGGGATGCGGGAGGGGTACGGGGACGCACGGGAAAGGACATGCAGGGAGAAACAATTTTCTTTGAATATAGCATTGCAACGTATGCCGGGAACCAGCTAGTTTTATGTAAATTTGTGATTTTCCCTAGATATTCTCTCATTCCAAATACTTTTTATGTAAGAAAATATGACAACAAATAACAAATCCTTTATGTTTCATAATCTACGCAGGGGGGGATGTGCCATCAAATGAACCCTCCCTCTCGGAAAACGTTCACCAAGCGAAAGGAAATAAGTCTGCAGAGTAACTTAGGTGAATTTTAAAACGGTAATGATCCAGTAAATAAAGTAATAACATGATTTTGAAAATTGATTGACGGCTACGTTGAGTTTACAAATTACCATTTTAGATATGCAAGGGATGCCTGATTTTATCAGATCAAAAAACTTCTTTACATATCGAATAAATCACGCCCTACGCGCATTAGAGCCTTTTAGTAGCCTCTGGGAGAATAACCACCATGTAATATTCGTATATTCATCATTTTTAAACGTGCTGATTGCTGAAGCAGTATCCTTACCAGAAAATTTCACAATGTATAATGGCTACATAACATATACTTTATCAACAGTCAAAAAATATAAGTGATTTTCACTTTGGAGTGACGGCTGTCAACATTGCTACGAGTATGTGTCAGTTGCATGTGAAAATTTTGCGAGTTTGTCGTATAACGTAGGAATTTTTTACAGAGTAATTTGAATAGTTTTTTGAGTTTGGCGAAAGTGTGCTGATGTATTTTATAAAAACCTTTAACCCCTCAGATTTCGGGCGTATTCTGTCGGAAGATCGGAAAATTTCCGCTTTGCAATAAAATCCAAATAAATGGAATATTTCTGATTGCATCCAAAAACTAAAAACTGTTTTTGAAATGTGATAGAATATGTTTTCAAATGTAATTATTAGAAAAAAAAATTATGCAAACAAAAAAAAAAGTTTTAAAAATGCTTCACCTTGCGTTTTTTCTAGTTAAAATTACTGATAATGAATGATTAAATAGAAAAAAAACACACATTTTATTAGACAAATGAATTATAAACGTTATTATCAACTCATATTTACGTCATTTCATAAAAAAACAATAAATTTAAAAAATCTTGACATTTTACACACTTTACAATTGCTATCGAGAACTTTGATTTCATAGAGGTGTGGATTAAATTATTTCTATGGTTAATTTCGTTAAATTGTTTAAAATCGTTGGATCGGAGAGTGGACAATATATAGTTCCGTTTATGAATGCTGCAGTAGAATAGTGTATTTTGTCATATGGTTACTGTCGGTATTCGTAAGTTTTTGAGTTGCAGGAGTTCGCAACAGTCGAATTTAGAGTTAAGTATTTTGAATAAAAATTTTAATTCGTTTTTTTTACGTCTGTCTTCTAGTGTGTATATTTTTAGAATATTTGGTAATAGATTATATTTTAAGTCTTCTAGTGGGATATTTAATTTAAAATTTATAAAACGCGAAATTTTTTTGTATTCGCTCAATGTTATTAACGTGAATTTTATAAGAAAGAAACCAAACTACCGAGTTATATTCAATTTGGCTTCTAACTAGAGATACATATAGATAATAATTTAATGGCTTGTATGGAATTAAAGTTTTTTGCTGTTATTAATACGAAGCCTAGTGTTATCATATCTTTGTTCATAATTTGGTAGATATGATTGGCGAAAATTAGTTTTTCATCCAAAATAATTCCAAGATCTCTCATTTCCATGACTCGAATAAAAGAGGATTTTTATTTCTGAAGAAATTCAAGGCTTTACACTTTTCTACATTTAAAAATAAATTATTTTGAACGCATCAGTCTTTAAACATACTAATATTTTACTGTAGTTTATGGCAATGATTGATATCAGTTATTTTCTTGTATAGCTTGATGTCACAAGCAAAGATAATATAGCACGTTATGAATAAAACCAAAAATAATTCGCTATTGAAATATTGAGTTACTGCCACAAGGTCTGTCAGAAAAATAACAGAGTTGAAATTTCCAGCAAAAATACACCGGGGGTGAATTTTGTTGGGGTCATAGAGGATATCATCATTTTCTCGTGATTTTTTGTAGATTTGTGATTTTTTCCACACGCGGTGAGCGACAGTCACAACAGACAGCCTGTGAGTGAGGTATTCTTTTCACGTGAAAAACTTGGGCGGCGATATTGAATGAAATATTGTATTTCCACAATATATATGTTTTGGGCCAGAAAAAAGCCAATGAAAAAATAACGATACAAATAACGTACCAACGTATAAGATGTGATTTCACAATAATTACCTAAATATATAATATTATATTAGTTGCGCATATTTTTCCCATTGTTAAGCATATTTCCTTTTCGAATAATGTTGCGAGCATATATAGTAAATATCCCTTTAGTAAAAATTCACCAAGAATTAACCTTGGAATCATCACAATAGAATATAATATCTATTCTAGCGAGATCTCTGCTAGCAGTCGAGCTAGTTTGACACTCACAACGTGACACAAATACTACCTCCTACCATTTTAATTCTTTTCAGAACAAGTACTCGTATGCTTAATGAAAATTTCTGCGTTTTAAATCTTGGTGTTTATAGTTTTTATTTTATATTTTATTTATTTTGACTGCGTAAAATATTGTACATACAGAATACAATAGTATTTCTTAGGCCTCCTCACTCCGAGGGTCCAGTGCTGACGCGAACTATAGTAATTTCATTCTTGTTTATTTGTATTCCACGTCGTTTTTAATATTTTTTTCTTGTAACTTTAAATGTACCGTAGTCTTCGATCAAGTATATCGAAGACCGTAGTAAATTAAATTTACCTACCATCAAAGTTAATTCCCCTTAAATTTAATGTTAGGTACTATAAATTATAATCTATAAATTACAAACGAATAATGGTTGAGTTAGAATTTCAAATGAGTATTGCTTGATGTTTTGTTTACTGAGATTTCTACTCAGGATTTGAAGTAACTTTTTTTTATTTTTTTTTATTTCTATTCTTGAACATACACAATACAGATTATTACATCAGTTTACATAGATATTAAGTTTAGTAATAAGAAAAAAAATGTTAATCATCCGTAACTGTATGTATGTTAATACCTAGTAGTATTTTGTGAACACCTCACTAGACGAACCTGTGCTGAGGTGTTCCCATGTTTGGGAGTAAATGCTATGCTGTCAACATAAGTAGAAACACCGTATCCCCGTTGATATTGTCAAGAAGGACACTGTGGGTCGACCCATGGCGGCAGTATCGAATACATAAATTAAAGATTAGTTGCAGTTAGGATCTACATATACAGTTATTCATAGCATCTAGTTGTGTGGTTCGCTACGTTTGGTGATTTAGCAGGGGTGCCCGGGTTCATGGGGTGAGGTTTGTCTAGGTCTTGGAGGTGGATGACCAGGACATACTGAACCCCAGATTCCTACCCACCCGTTAAACCCTTTTCATTCCCAGAACTCTCCTCTCCTTCCTTTCCTTAAAAAAACCCTACACACAGCATCCCCAAAGATGACATAGGCCCTGAGGAAAATTATTTTCCTCAGGGCCTCCTGTGTGGAGCTCATGTAAAAAAAAAAAAAAAAAAAGTTTATGTTTAGGATAAATAGTAGTTGTGGTAAATAGGTAGGAATTTTTTCTATGGACCACTCGCCACTGGTATAGATAAGACTGTGGTATTATTTTATGGTGCTAATTTTAATAAATAAATTTAAAATCGCAGCTTCTACGAGAACAATTAATTAAAATTAAAGGAAACATAATTAATTAATTTATTTATATTACTTCGCTCAGGCCACCCCAAAAAGTCTTCGAATGGTCCACAATGTTCCAGAACATTCAACAACATTCGAGACTGTTCTGGAATGTTCCACAATGACCTAAGATGTTCCGGGATGTTTCCAAACTTTCCAGACTATTCTCGAATATTCCAGAATGTTCCGAAATGTTCAGGAATATTGTGGAATGCTCTCGAATACTCTTGAATGTTCTGGACTGATCTAGAAATTTGTGGATTCGAAACTTCCAGCCCTTATATCTTCGAAAGCACGCCCTTCAGGTAAAAACGGGAACCTTCTTCATGGATGGGAGATAGAGGGCTACGAAACCATATATGTAACTCCCTTGATCGTACCGGGACTCGTTTCTGAGTTTTAGCGGCATGCACATTTTTATAGATACTCGCAGATAATAAGTTAGTGGAACAGAAAAACTTGAAGTAAAACATGCTGTTTAAATTATATAAAACCCAAGCAGAAGAATAGTATTATGCTAACATAGATTATCAGTATTGAGGTATGTAATTACAACCTTCTTATTAATTTATTCATTTATTTCATAAAAATTTTATAAGTTACAGATATTTGTTTTTTTTTGGCTACCACACTAGGCTAATTAATGCCTGTGTTGTGGTAGTCGTACATTTAAAATTTTAAATACGATTTAATAAATACTATTTTATTAAAACAGATGATTAAACATACTAAATAAAAATTAAAAAATACTTAAAAGTAAGTTAAAAATAAAGAGAAGAAAAAAAATCATATTTTAAAGAAAAGTAGAAATAAAAACAAAAAAAAATTTTGAAATACATAAACTAATAATAAAGATTAAGTGTTAAGAACTCAAGTGTTCTATACAAATATATAAATTAAAACATATAGGTATATAAATTTAAATTAAAACATGAATAAAATTAAGTGAAAAAAAACAACATTTTAAAGAAAAATAGAAATAAAAATGGAAATAAAAATTTGGAAATGCAAAAATTAATAATTAAAATGTAGTGTTAAGAACTCATGTATTCTTTAAAGTACGCTCGTCCCCTTTCGAAAATCCAATGTGCTATAAAAAGAGAATTAGAATTACTTGAACTGCGATGATCCAGAATTGTCGTTGAGCGAATGAGGTATTAGTTTTTGGGACCACGCAACCCAGGTTTGATGAAAAGCGGGTGTGTGCTTGATGTTGTGGAGCGATTAGTAGATTATTTTTTCGTATATAACAAATGCTTGTTTTAGTAAATAGCTATCGAATATCTAAGACCCTGATTTTCTTATAATTATATTTCATACAGTTGAACAAATCTCTTCAATTAAGGATAGTTTTTAATAATGCATATACAGGGAGTACTGCAACGCACCTAACAAACGTTTACCAGCGATTCTTGAGCTTAATAATTGAATTAATGTCATGTTCTTTACAGTCCAATGGCGTGGAAGGAGACGGTGCATACCTCGCGGTGCAAGCGAGCGTGTTCTTTACTATTCTATGGTGCTGGCGTTAGGTAATTGTCAGTTTTATTATTAATTTTTTAAAAAAGTCATCGTAGAACAAAATCACATCCATATTTTGACTCTAAGCTCAGAAACCGGTCCATCTGGTAAGTTCGGATTTCAGATACATCCCTGTATAATATATCTTGTTTCAAATTGTAAATTAAATACTTAAATTCGGTATTTCCACTGTATAAAAAAGTTTGTCGGGTACGTTGAAATTTCAAACATAATCCGAATAATATGTCTTGTTTCAAATTGCAAATTAAATACAAATTCGATATTTTCACTCTGCACATAAGTGACCTCATATTTTAAAAAAAGTCGAACAATATTAGCATACTATAATTAATGGTTTGTAATTTCAGAATCTCATTTTTAATCATGATATTTCTCCACACTATTTATCAATTACTAAGTAAATATTACATAGGACTATATTTTTTATTCACAAATGATTTAGTGCTTCAAGTAAAGAAACGATAACTTTAATAATAAATTTAATTATGCAAAAAAATATAATCTCAGTTTAAATAATCTTAATAAATTACATAAATGAGTCATGCTTGTTGTTATGGATTTAATAAACATAATATGATATAAATAGCCATGGGATCCGCATTAGATCAGAAACCCATTCTTTATATTATGGAAAAATATTGAAGAAGAAATCACGAAAACGAAAAACAAAAATATCGCAGAAAAATATTGGAAGTAGGAAAATATTATTTTCAGGCCGTATCCAAATGGGAATTACATTCGAAACTGAAGAAAGAGCTTTTATATCAGTGCTGTGAAATTTATATTCGTGGGAGACAAATAAGATATCCATTCGAATTATGCTCATTTGACAAATAATGTTATTTCTAAGCTAAAGTCCCCGGCCATCTCGGCCTTTACGCAGAGTTTTTCAAAATCAGATTAAGACAGTACTCTCTTATTTTGTACGTTAAGTGTGCAAAATTTCATCATGAAATATCATAATAAGGAACTCCAGTGAAAAATATTATGGCTTTAAAAAAATACGTTCATATAGACCAATAAACGTGGATTGTGAATATATAAGTTTTATTTAATAATATTAAACGCAGAGTTTTTAAAAAATTATTAAAAAGATCATTTTTTAACATCTCGTCAAAACACAGCGTCAAGTTGGCATTATTGAAATGTTTAGTGGTGACGTCACTGTTCCTCGTGTCGTGACTTCACCGTAAAGTCATTGAATGGGAAATGTACGGGAATGTAGGAATGACACAAGCCATCGTATTAACTTATTCGTTTATTTACATATCTACTGTTTATAGAGATTTAGTTGTTGTGTTTATTGAAACATTATTTAGGCTAAATAATTCAGTATCAAAAATAGAGGTACCTCTATTAATTAAAATATTGAAAAACTTGGAATATATCTCCTAGATCAGAATATTTATTACCCAGATAGACCGCTGATCTGATATTCTCAATCTCTTGGTAATGTAGGTACGAGTAGCTTAAAAAACTTCAAATAATCCATAATAGAGCAACGAAATAGATTTGAAGTATAACAAATATTAATCAACAAAGACATTTTTAAGGAATGAGAACAATAATGAGTTAAACAATTGTCAAAAGTCATATATAAGATGAAGCTGCACATTGTTGAGTTGTCCGATCACCGTATAAAATTCGTGAGAGTTAAAATGTTTATATTAGACCACATGAAGTGGAACTACGAGTATATAAAGTTTTAAAAAAATAATTAAAAATACACTTAGGTACCATCAGATCAGGGATGGCAGTAGAACCACAATTAATACTGAATCCCAATAAATAACTGAATTGTTATTTCTTCCACCTTCAGGGGAGATTTTAACATACAAGCACTTTCGCACTACCTTGTAGATATACCTACACTAGCCAATGCTCGTAAAAATTACGTCGTACTTTTATTACGACTTATTTCATTGCTTATCCAAATCAACCAGTAAACTTTACGAGTTTATGCTCATATTTACACGAGGGTAGTAACTTAACAGTTCTAAAAGAAAGTAAACATTCTCAAAATAAGCATTTTTCCTAGGTCAATGGGAGATGCAAAAGCTAAAAAGAACTTAGAAAACATAGTACAACATACTCGTAACATGTCCGGTCAGTGGCTGAGTTGGCGTTTGGGTCCCACCCAGGTGTCAATTCCTCGGCTGGCTAAATCCCCCTTCACGACTCAAACAATAATTTCCGCTTACTGTGGTGGTAGTAGGAGATTTTCAAATATTGTCAGGTTATTCTTAACCCGGGAATGTTTATCTTTCTTTTTTCTATTGTATTAAGAATATTAGGTCTGTGTCATCAGCGAAATGAAACGAGGCAAAACACCAGCGGAATGAAATTAAGTATTATTAAACGAAATTAATCTTTTCCTGCTTTTTATTAAAAATCTGCACACACAGAATTCTTTTCGGGCACCAAATAAGAGCTCCTTAACAATGTATGTTCACAGTTGTGAATGTTCCAGAGCGGGACCAATATTTCTTTGGGCCGATTTTTAAAAATGCTGAATTATCAGATACAAGAGAATCCGTAAATATTCAAGGGCAGTATTCGGATTTTTTTTTTTTTTTTTTTTTTTTTTAACTTTATTTATTTCCATTTCTTTGTACATAGATATAATGTATAATAGCAAATAGTATAAAATAACATAAAATATAATAACAAATAATATGAATAAGAAATGAAAACCCACTAAGGCACTGCCTGAGTGTGGGTAATATTAATACAAAATACTATATTTCTAAGTACCCAAAGTATAAAAAAACTTAAAAAACATATAAAATATAAAGTTAGTATAAAAATTTAGTATTACATACGTAGAATAAATGAAAAAGGTTTTGTTTCAGCTATTATAAATTTATCAAGCGATTTATCCGGGAAGAGTGCGCAAGCTGTGAAAGAACGTTCCAAGAATTTTAATGTTCCCAAAAAGAGATACATTTAGAGACAAATAAAGTTTAAAAATTAATTCCTTGGGCCTCGGGCATATTCTGTCAGAATGTTAAAATATTTCCGCTCTGCAATCAAATCCAAATAAATGAAATATTTCTGAACATATCCGGAAACAAAAAAAAAACTGTTTTTGAAAGGTGATGAAATATACTTTCAAAATTTAATATTAGAAATAAACATATACTTTTTGAAATTCAAAGACTTTTTTTAAAATAGCTCACCTTACGTATTTATTAACAAAAATTACTAACAAGGAAAATCTAAAAACATACACACATTTGATTAGACAAATTTAATGTATTACAAACGTTATCTTTATACCAGTTTTGGGTTATTTGTGTTTTCTCTGTCTAACATCGTTTTGATCATATTTCTCGACGTGATAGTAAGAGAGACACAACTATTTCTACGAGACCCACATGAGTTGTTCCTAAAAGCGAACAAATTAGCCTGGGAGGTTAATGGAGAAATTGAGAAAAAAAATTACCTTTTTCTCCTGGCATCCTGCAGTTACTAATTACACGTAGAGATATTTCTCTTACCTGAAACAAAGAAAAAAATTCATTAATATAATTTTATTTTAAATCATCAAAAGTCGATGGGTAGATAAAATAAGTTCATGCATGCAATATTATGTCTCAAAAGATGTAAGAAAGTATTATCAGTAAAAATATTTTGTAATTGCTTAGTGACAAATTGAAGATGCCTAATGAATTGGTATAATTATTTCCCTATATTAGTTTTCTGGGCAAAGAGGAATACATATTGTAGTCAGTCTATGTAATTTAGACACTAAAACAAATCCCGATCTCTTGTTATTACGTAGTGGAATCCGAAAGTTTATCAATGCAAGCAATTCTGGACTATCAACTACATCATATACTGACAATTTAAGCATATTTATATAATTTAAAAGAATGTTGCAGTTGAACATAATTGCTGAAATGCTAATTTATAAATTTAAAAAATATATATTTTTGTATTTTTTTTTTCAGAATTTATTTTGTATTCTTTCAATAGCTTGTACATGAATATTAGAATGTGGGTTCCAGACGGGAGAGTTGTATTCCAGTTGACTTCTAACAAAGGCAAAATACAAAAGTTTAATACACTTAATATTGATGAAATTTCTAGTTAACGTAGTTACAAATTTCTTTTCAGAGATTTTCAATGTGTGGTTAATAAATTAAAGATTTGATTGAAAAGTGGTGCCTAAATGTTTAATTTACGTTAATATCTCAAGAGCATTGTTATCAATATTGTAATTATAGACGATTTTTATTCGAGAAAATCTGACTATTTGACATTTTGAGAAAATTAAGTAAAGCCTATTTTCATTGCACCAAATCAACAAGACTAATAATAATTGAGAATAAATATTAATAAATAAAAAATGTTGTTAATTAAAAATAAAACAATAACTTTGTAAACACCTCTTTTATTTTTATACTTAATGCCGACCGGGTTTCGCTACAACCGTAGCTTCATCAGGGCAGTATAATACTCTACTAACATTAGGTTACATTTGTGTTATAATATATAATTTACCAAAGATGGGCTGGACTCGTCAAGTGGAGGAGGAAGAAGGAGGTATAGATGGAGAATTGGGAAGGGAATTATATATTACTGGTTATTTATTACCTTACTAATAGTAAGGTAGTAAATAACCAACTTAATTTAAATAAAAGTCCCATACTAAGATTGTTCCCTATTGATAAAGAACACGTCCGTTCCCTTCCCAATTCTCCATCTATGCCTCCTTCTTCCTCCTCCACTTGACGAGTCCAGCCCATCTTTGGTAAATTATATATTATAACACAAATGTAACCTAATGTTAGTAGAGTATTATACTGCCCTGATGAAGCTACGGTTGTAGCGAAACCCGGTCGGCATTAAGTATAAAAATAAAAGTGATGTTTTCAAAGTTATTGTTTTATTTTAAATTAATAATGTCACATCACAAAGTATCCGCTTCATATGAACAAAAAAAATGTTGTGCTTAATCATTGATAGATATCAATAAACAAAAATCGTTTCGGATCTGGACATAATTAATTAATCAGGCTTTAAAAGGCAAGTTCTTTTACTCATAGAGTTGATAACCACTATTTATATTTATGTAATTCTTATCTTCAAATGTTTTCAAAAACATAATAAAATGAAAAAAATTACAATGTTTTTAAAATAATAAAATAAATTGAATTGAAAAATATGGGGAAACGATGGGATAGACAGAAGACAAGAAATTGGATGGAATGGGAGGTTTTAGAACAAAAAAACTCGTGGAAAAATGAAGGCAAAAGCAGGTAGGCACATAAATAGTTTCTTTAATTTTGCGTCAAAGGTGGCCTTTGATGGAGTAGATACTCATTCATGCTTAGTAGGGAAGTTCGATTAATGAAACGTTGTTAAAGGATTTAAAAATTAAATGAACAAAGAATATTACTTACATCGACACGAAACGAGAGATGCATCATGCCCCCTAGGACAATCGATCGATAAGGATTGATAGGATAATTTTTGGTAACTTCTCATCGCTCCCTAACATGACTGCAGATCGCCAACGAATAAGTAACATTTCACAATTACTAAGTGTTATCAATACATTCGACATCAACTGTTGTTTGCACGTTAGAGATCTGCAGTTGTCCTAGGAAATGACAAGAAATTACTGAAAGTTATCCTATAAATCCTTATCGATCGATCATGCTACGACCAGACTTCCGAGGAGAGTCGATCGATAAGGATTGACAGGATAACTTTTGGTAAATTCTCATCGCTCCCTAGCAGATCGCCAACGAATAAGTAACAGTTCACACTGACTAAGTGTTCTTAAGGTATTCGACGTCACAATTCGGCGTAGTCCAGCGGTAAGGCTCTTGACTAGCACTCCGAAGGTCGCGGGATCGAATCCCGGCGTGGCAAATAAAGTTTATTTGATTAATTTGTGTTATTTCGCAATTTATTAATTTAAAATAATATATAGTATATTTGCGGCACGTTCCAGAGTGGAAGATACTTCTCAGTATCGCCCTGGTGTAAGACCACCATTTAGAATTGAAACGTTGTTTGGAATGGCTTTAGCCGTGTTGTAACCAGATCTGAATATCCAGGTACTTCTCCACCTTCCTCTTCCCTATCTCCTTCCCCTCCCCACTACCTTCAGTCTCACAACATACCATAATTGGGGATGCCACAGTCCCACTGGCTCCAGACGGGAGCAGTTGGGACTCTTGTGCGGTATTCACGCAAAAAAAAAGTTGTCCAAGGGAACGATGTTCATTCAATTTTATAATAATAGTCAAGTACACACAAGTAAAATAAAGATTTTGAAAAAATAAATAACAAAAATAAACGTGAGTATTTGACAAATATTTATGTACTCGGCGAATTAAGCGAACGCAACAATTAATTCAATAAAACGTAAAAAAATCAAGTGCCTAACCTTATAATGGAACAAAAAAATATAATTATTACGCAGAATGAAAATCTCTTTAAAAATCACCCTTTCCATACCGGTCTACAGTTAGGTTCATAAAATAAAATAAAAACGGAAGAATTTCACAAAGTAAATTCTTAATTATGAAAAATTCGTGTTTTAGGGGTACTTTCTTTTGGCATTCTGTTCAGGGAAAAAAGCGTCGCATTGCAGAAGCGTTGTACTGTTTATGCCGCTCTTTGCAAAACTGAAAAACAGTTACAAAGACTTCCAGAGTTCGTATTGCTGCCAATGTAAAATTTAAAAATATGAATTACATGACCCAGATTCATTTTTCGCAAGATGCAGAACGTGCACAATTTACCGGAAAGATTTAATACGAGATAAATCTTGAGGAAACTCAGAAAACAACAGACATTGCTATACCTAATTGACTTAACATATCTGTACCCCAGAAACATACGGATGTAGGTCCAAAAAGGTCAGGAGAGGCGAAAAACTTATTTTTCTGTAACCAAGGTCTTATAACTTCTTCAAAAGTAATTATTAAATCAATTACTTTTGTTTTAAAAACGAGCAAATAAAACGAAATATTTTACATGTAAAGCCTTTAAAAATAAATGATACAAAAAAAACACGGAGTTGAGTCCTTCTGCTTCAAAATGAAAAGGAATATTTTGTTGACATGTGGTGTATTATGAAAGGATCAATGTTTGAAAATTGTTTACTTCCAAAGAAAGCGTAGTAATGTTAGAGGCAGAAGGATGCAAATGGATTTGAGTCATAATATTCAAATGCAACTAAATTATAAAGATGCAAGTTCATGTACATCTTTCTGCTTCTAAGATAGTTGTTGCATCAAAGGTAGTTGCATCCGTATAAATTTTAGAAAATTCTGTTCTTCTTCATGCTAGGACTTGTATCTTTCAGCCAGTGATAAACATGATATTTTACTGCAAGTCTGCATCATCTGTGGGTCGATAATTTGGAGTCCGCACCAAGCAAAATATTCCCTCATGTTGGAGAGAGTTCAGAAAAAATTTCTGAGATTTCTGTACATGAGGGAGTACGGCTATTACCCGTGGCTCTATCCTACCGACTTTCTTTTGGGTATGCTCGGAATGAACCATCTACGTATCAGAAGGGATGTACACATTGCTACGCATTTCTTCAGATTGATTCGCGGAAGGTTTGAAAACTCAGCTATCTTGGAAAACATTCATTTTTATATTCCCGATGGTTATCTTCGCCATCGACAGCATAGGCTGTTCTATCTTCCGGCCTGCAGGACTAATTTGCCAATGGTCATGCCGGTCGGGAGAGCAATCTTGCTGTTAAACAGAATTAATTCGGATATCGACATATTTAGCGTCAGTGAAGCTGCCTTTAAAAGGCAAGCTCAATTGATACTCGTTTTTTTTTTTGCTAACCATTTATATTTATGTTTAATATAATACTGCTACAAATGTATTTTAAAAACGCATTAAAATTTTAAATTTTGTAATGTTTTTGAAAGAATAAAATAAATTGAATTGAATAAATTGAATTGAATTGAATTAAATTGAATTAAATCAAAAACTCATTTCTTCAATTTTTTTACTTGCATTCGTATGCTTTTCGGGTACATTTATATGCTTCGTCTAATTGATATATGACTTCCAATTGTAAATTAGCTATAAATTGGGCGATGAATGTGATTATTATATTAAAAGGAACTTTATATTTCTGTAAAATGCTGTATGTTTTTTAATCCTACACATTTATTTTAATTTGGTAGGTGGGTATACGAGTCGCTCCGAGAACCAATTATTGGATAACCAACACCTCTGTCATAGGTCAACCCAAGTGCTTTGCTACGTTTGGTGACTTAGCAGGAGTGCCCGGGTTCATGGGGTGAGGTTTGTCCGGGTCTTGGCGGCGGATGCGTCTCTTCACCAGCTCCATGGCAGGCCGGAACGGGAGAAAGTGGTTGAGGGTTGGACTCCCTTACTCTCTCGAAACACCACCTTGCACCGCAGTGGGAGGGATGGATTCATACGTCCGTCACTCGTGGACACACTGAACCCCAGATTCTATTTTGGTTTCTAGTTAAGCTTCAAACCAATTATGGATTACACATAGTGAAAATTATTACCAAAGATGGCGCCAGTAATTGCAGATGTCACTGTTGTGTGATCATTTTTTGTCTTTTTCCCTTCTCAATATACAAAGGAATTTAATTATAAAAAGCCCACGCCGGCTAAAAATTACTTAACTAAACTTGCATTGAAAAACATAAAGTATTGATTGAACCTTTGTCTGTTGGGTGGGGAATAACTTGTGTCGGTAACTTGTAAATTTAAAAACATAACAATAAAAAACGAGGGATTTAATTTCTCAAAGGGTGCTTTATTTAAAAAACAATTCAACCACTTCTTTTTCTGTGAAGTCCTAACTTTTTTACAGATTCATACCCACTCGTAATACTCTTTTCCTTCTATTTTATTTTAATTTCTTTAATTTTCTTTTCCTTCTCCTTCCTTTCCTAAAAATACCGTTTACACAGCATCCCCAAAGATGACATTAAGCACTGAGAGAAATTATTTTCCTCAGGGGCTTCAGTGTGGAGCTAATGTATGCTAATTATGGCACAGTAAAATTATTAATATTATCAGTATTCAAAAGAATATTAAAACATGTACCAACCGAGGAAACATCTTTTTATAAAAAGCACTCTAATTCTAGTCGTCACTAGATATAAAATAATATCTGGTCGTAAAAGGTTTGAATGATGCGAAACAATATTGCTTTTGAACTTTTTCTTAGTTTCGGTTTTCCAACCAAGATAATTAGATTTCCTGGAAAAAATCCGCTCAATTCCCACGAGACGTAAAATCGAGATATTTCTGATACATTTTTGATAAACACAACTTGTGATTTATAACAAAACAGTGCGAGCGAAACTTCACCATTAGGGAGAGTAAAAACTCAGCGAAATCGAAAGAAAATAAAATACCACAATTGGGATACAAGAAAAAAAATACAGTAAAGTAAACGAAAAGCTCGGCGAAACTAACAGAATTAAGATTTTAAGTTTTAAGTGATGTTGTCTTCAGTTTCCTCACCTGAAACGTTACCACCTGTAATAAATAACCCCGGGTGACGTATTTATAAGGAATGGTTATAGTGAGTCTCAGACCGGGAAGAAAACACTAAATTGACCCTTACTGAACGAGAATGGTCAGAAAATACATTTCACCGACACCAAGACCGCTGAAAAAGGTCCAGTGACCTAATTCTGTTAAAAGAACCACTTTAAGAGATTGATTAAAATGAAGGAAAGTATGCTTTACAAGGGTTTTAGAAATTTCTTTTTTAATGCTCACGAGATTGTTGGGTAATTTAAGTACCTACAACGGAAAATCTTCCGGCAGAAAGTCAGAATGCTCATTAGGGGTGGGTTATGAGCTTTGATTACCTAGAAAACTAGCGTGTAATTTGATAAGGGTTCCAGAAAAAATAAAGGTTAAATAATTATGTTACTTGAGTATTGCATAACTGTATAGGAAATGTTTTAGCGTTACTTTGATCATCTGTTGTGGACAAGATATTTAAAAGAGCAACAACGTATCTTCTGGTTTGAAAAGAGCGTTAGAATTGGATTCGAGGATACAGACAAGGTATTGCAATAGAATAGGTACACGAAGACACAGACACAACTAGAAAATATCGTTGAAATTAATAGATTACTTCGTTTTTACCACTTTTATTGTTTATAAACCGACATGTTTCGTCAGCAAAGCTGACTTCTTCAGGGTTTTGACAGAACTAATTTAAAAATAGACATATATATAGGTAATAGAGAAAAATAATCGACATAAACAATAATAAAATTAGAAAGAAAATGATGTTTAAGGGACGATTTCAATCATAATGGTGCCACAAAATAAGTTTGCTGTGTTAGAAGAAGTAGAAAATATCCTCTTGATACTCGTACATCAAATTTTCATACAACCTGGAGCAGAAGATGTGCCAGAGTTTACGGTTCGTGATTTTTTTTATAAAGGCGATGAAAAGATCACGAGGACAGAGAATTTCATTGAGAACACTCCAACGAATTTATCAATTAAGAATTTGAATTAACACGCGTCGTTGTTTGCTACACAAAGCCCTAAATTTAACGTTTAACACACGAAAAAACTTTTATTTTCGTCTTCACCACCTTTAACCTCACAAAATACCACAACTGGAGGATGCCATAGCCTCACTGACTCCAGACGGTTGGAAGCAGTTGGGACTCTTATGGGGTACTCGCATTAAATTTAAAAAATATTCGGAACATTATGATCCATTTTCCTCGTTTGATTAATGTAAACTTTTGCAAAAAGGCTTTTTCGGTTGTAAGGGAAACTGTAGATACCAAACAAGGAAAAATCTAGCTGCTGTCTAATCTATATGAAAAATCACGAAGGACGTCAAAATAAAAGTAAGTAAATAAAGATAATAATTCTTGAAAACATTTATTTATTTATTTAAACGCCCATAGGGCTTTTATATAGAATGCAGAACATGTTTTTTTTTAATTACAAAAAGAATGAGTTTGCAAAATACAAGTAACATAATATATGTTAAAAACAAAATATAGGTTACATAAAATATAAGAAACAAAATATAGTCGATAAAATATAGGAGATGACATAAAGTCGGTAATGTTTAAAATTGTTGTTCACATTAGTTAATGGGATAGGTAGAAATACATAGTTGGCACATATGGCGTTTGAAGTTTGCCAAGTTCAAATTATTGTCAAATACATCCATATTGTTTAAGTATTTGTTACCAAGATTATGTAAACGTTGTATTGGAGAATGTAAATCATAGTTCGAAAGAGATGTACGTATATAAAATGTTAATGCTTATCTAGTTGTTCGTGTAGGTACATGTAGATTTATTAATTGTAGGAGTTCATTATTAAAATAAAGACAACATAACTGTTAAGAAAACATAACTGTTTACACAAAAATCGGAAAACGCTTTTCTATGGTGAGATGTATTTAAAAAAATGCGCACTTTGCCTGGGATTTCTAAGGTCAACAAAACCATACACAGATTGCAGTTGTATTTTCATCATGAGCTACTGAGCTTTAAAAAGCCAATTTAAGTTTTAAAAAAGAAGACTAGAAGTCGTAATAATACATTATGTGGGTTATTCCAAATAGTTACAAAATAATCAATATGGTAGAAAGTTTCCCCAAGAAACTCCATCTAGCAACTTAAGTGGTTACAAATTTTGCGACAAAGAAAATAAAGAAGGGCTATAGAAGCAATCATTATTTGAAAAAAAAAATATCTAAAAAGTTAGAGCGAGAGTAGTTTAACAATTTCTCAAATAAAAACATACGAAAAATGACGACATTTTGGAGAATGCTGCTTTTTCCTTTGTACCCCCTAATGTATATTGGTTTTTACGTTAACAAAGTTAGTATTGAATCTGTAAGCGGAAATCTGCAAAAGATAGCGCCATCTGCTGGTAATATAAAACTTTTTCTAATGTGGGTTCCAAAGCGCTGGGGACACCTTAGGGACATGTTTGCCCGTTTTTCCTACAAAAGCTTGGGTTATCCGACGCTTTATGAGCAAAAACAAACTTGTGGCGGGACCCTTACGTTATGGGCTATTACGAATTGTATTTTATTGCAAATAACATAGTTTTATGTTAATAGGAGCAGATAAATAATAATTATAATTCTTGTGTGATCATTAGCTTAAACTATGCGAAACCAAACAAAGGCATTAGAGACACTCGTAATTCGAGAGATATTATTTAATGATGAAGTTAGAAATTGTATTTTAACCAGCCTATTAATAGAGAACAATCATTACTATAGACACTTAGTACTAAAATCGTTCAATGTTTGTTCGGAGACTGTGGGAACATTTTAATTGAAACATACTATACCGAAAATCTGAAATATCTACACTAATTTTACATTTAAGATATTTACACGATAATATTTCTGTCCAATTATATTTAAAATCAAATTGAACACGTTGAACTCATAAATATGAATGCTGGGAGTTCTGTCAACAGTAGACCTAGCGTGTAAAAGAGCATGTTTCTAATTTTTCTCTAATGTAATAGATCATAACCAAAAAATACCTAACTAATTATAAAGCATATTAATATTTTTTTAATAATTTTAAATAATAAATTATACAATTTGCCCAAAGAAACGTCACCTCTCAATGACAATTTGTAGGGGCGTGTAAATAGCCCCAGACACGAGGGAATACTACCCTACGTAATTAATGAAAGATGAACTCTTCCCTATGTGACACAAAACAGATTATACAGCAATTCCAAAATCCTCAGTGAAAACAAACGAAAACTCACTCTGAGAATGCAGCTATGCAGCTCTCTACAGGATGTCCAGCACAAACGACACTAGTTTCCTTCAAATATTGATTTCGCCAAGGCGGTATTGCACAATCTCAACAGGTGTTTATCACAGGAAGGTAATTCACATAATGAATATTAATTTGCAAATTAATAATACGTGCCGAAATTTCACAACAATAATTTAATTATGGGTAAATTTAAATTAATAAATTACTTTGTTTTTACCACTTTCATTGTTACAAAACCTACATGTTTCGTCAGCAAAGCTGACTTCTTCAGGAGAGTTCTGTCAAAACCCTGAAGAAGTCAGCTTTGCTGACGAAACATGTCGGTTTTGTAAACAATGAAAGTGGTAAAAACAAAGTAATTTATTAATTTAAATCAAAATGGTGCCACAAAATAAGTTTGCTGTGTTAGAAGAAGTATGGGTAAATTATTTGATTAAGACTGACATCTATTGGCTTTAACCAACACTCACGTCGGAAGTAATTGCTTGCTCCACAAAGGTCAGAAAATGCCTGAATTCACTGAATTTCAATGTCACATAGGGAAATTCAATATAATACAACCACCATAGATGGCGCCCCCATGGTCCCATAGCATAAATTATTTATTTAAATGAGACTAATGCCCAAATGTATTTAAATATATTTTATGGCGCGTTTCCACAATTCTTTTTCAAACTTTCTTCAGGCACGGTTAGAAAATGCGTCCAAAAAGTCTAAATGCATACGACGATTTCACATTTGAAAAAACAATCTTAACTGAACCATTACAACCGCCACTATCCTAAAACGGAAACGAAACGAACAAACTAAATATAGACAGATGAAACGCAAAATGGTCGAGTTAAAATAGTCAATTACATATATTGGATGCGTGACTAATTATTTGACGCGCGAGGTTAGGTAGGTACCACTTTTAAAATGTGTTTTCTTCTACAAAACCTCAGCGCTGCCAAACGAGGTCCCCCAAAGAAGAAGACAGTATCTATTGATGAGCTGAGAGGGAAAAACCCCGCTTCGTACTTTAATTATAAATTGAATGTCGATCTTGTTTTAAAAAACCGAACCAAAAAAAAAACTAAATTTTTGCACAGCACCTACAAGAAACTTATTTACCTCAAAGAATAGTTATTTCTGAAAACCACGCGAAAAGAAGAGTAGAAAAACATTGCCAAGGTTTTAATCCAACACTGAATAGAAAATGGCTGTAATGAAATTTAAGAGATAACAGTTTTCAGAAGAAAGGATTTTAGCAAAAACGAGTTTTCGGGACAATTCTTTATCAAACAGAACTTTTTTTACCCCTCAAGTTTTTTAAATTTTAACAGAATATCAATTCAAAACAACCATTTTTGTATGGCAAACGGTTGTTTATCAGTTGTGTAAAATTTTAAAATTAGTTTATTGGTAAGGCCGTTAGTTTTAATGAAACAATTACATATAAACATGAAATATATTTGTTCCCCTACCCACCCACTTTACATTAATTCCTACCCACCCAATCTACATTATTATCTAGCAACGACTCCACCCCTACCATAATAAAACATTGTTCGAAACTGTCAAATTAGTATAAGCTTTCCCTGAAGAAGGAACGTTTCTTCCGAAACCGGTAAGATTTACGCATTATATGTTTGTTTTATTAATTGTTTCATTTTTCTATGAAAAATATTTTTGAGGAAACATTTTTTTAAGCTGACCTCCGGTACTGTACTGAATCCACCTATGTTGAAGGGGATTTACCTACATGTCCCTAACGCGTATACTCGTGGGAGATCCCACGCACTTTTTTACACTCCAAAAGCGAGAACTTCTTCCTGTCAGAATGCCCCATTAAACAGAGCAATTCAACTGTTTAACGATTCTGCATTGAGCATCGACATCTGCAATCTTGCCTATAGAGAGTTCAGTAACTATCTTTTGACATACGTCTCAACATAGTGAAACTACCCCCTTGGACTTTTTTTCTCTTAAATTTTGCAATCTTCTCCGTAATAATTTGATGTATACCTTTTTTTATGGAGAACCTGAAAAAATAAATAAATAAAATCTAAAATATAATATAAATCACAGAAGACTGTTTTACAAAAGTAGCAGTACAAATACAATTCAGTCCCTGGCCTGGGTTGAGGTAGTTTTAGCCATATCTAAAATATACTTCTTTAAAATGGTGTATTCATAAGTTGAACATGTAAATAATATGTTTTCTGTGTCGGGTATAAAGGTTTACTGTGACACCTAAGAAGAACTCCCCTACCTGCGGAGTTTAAAGCCGTGGGAAATTTTTCGTCATCCAGTTGGGCGACGGTGTGAGGCACATTACGAGAGGGGCCGTAGGAAGGAATGTGTTAATGTGAGTCTTGAAGAGGCACGGATTAAATGAAGGCGATTCACAAAAGCGACGGCGCGGAGGGGATCGATGCAAACACCTTATACGTATGCTAATATCTAAGGGTCGACCGAGACAGGTTTTCGTTCTCGGCCAAGACCGAGAATAAATTAAAATCTCGGCCGAGACCGAGAATAGATAAATTGAGAAAAAAATGAAAATGCGCTATTTTTTATAGTACAGCAACAATAAAACATTTTACCTACGTAGTAAACACATTAAATCAAAATAACACACCCTAACAAACACTATCCGACCAATCAATCCGACCCCCTTAATTAAGTTTCAACAAAAATAAGAAACACATTTTTTTAAATATTTATTATGGATCTTTGGGGGCATACATTAATTAAGTGAGCTCAAAAGGGGGGGGGGGTCCAGTAAAATCACATGTTACTCGAAAAGAATGTACGAAGTGGCCCAAATTTATCTCACCAAGAGGGGGGGGGGGTCTAGATTGGAAGAAAAACTGCTTACGAAATTAATGTATGCCCCCTTTAATAGAAGAGTAGGTACACTTTTAATCATTAATACATTTACATTTCTTAGTTTTCTTTTAATTAAACATTATTATTCCATTATTAATTTGTATTTATTAGCTTGCATGCTCTGTACCCGTTGGTCGATTCTGGGTTCAGTCTTTGCTAGAGCTATGGATAAATCGCTATGGACGGCAAGGCGATTTCGCTATTACGCCCCCCCTGATATTTCTCTACGCCCCCCTGGTTGGGAAGTCCTGCATTATCCTATACCGTACCTACTTACAATGGTCTCAGTTATGGCCGAGAATCTCGGTGATTTTTCGCCGAGAACCGAGACAGAGTTCTCGGTAGAATTTGTAGCTCGGTAGAAATGCCGAGACCGAGACCGAGATCTCGGTCGACCCTTACTAACATCCTAATAATGTATGCAAAGCAATAGTATGAAAGGCTTTTTAAAAACATTACGCAATATAAAATATATAACGTAACTCCCTCTTTAAATATTCTCCTTGGGTCGAGTACTACGACATTGAAGTTAAAACATTTTAAAAGCCCTTTGGTAAAAAAAAACATGCTCTTGGATACTTCAGTAAAAATAGATTTGAAACCTTCACCCTCGTTAGTTTTTTTGTACCTTATTATTTACAAGAGCACTCGCTTCAAAACACATCTAAATTTAGTTTCCCATTTTATGGAAATAGAATTTGCAGACTTCACTACGCAGCTCCAGTGCAAAAATCACTTCAACCAAAGGTAGTTTTTAAAATTTCGAAAATCCACTCAGATTATTCACTTTTAGGAAGATTGATCCCCATAAAATATTTATTCTAATATACGTAAATTCCTCTCTGGCATGTGTTGTTTTTACTTTAACTTCACTGGAGACCCTGCGAAAAATAATTTCCCACAGGGCCTATGTCATCTTTGGGATTTTGCTTTGTAAAAAAAAGAAAGGAGAGGAAGGTAAGGTATGAGGGGTTGATTCAAATCTGGGGGTCAGTGTGTCCCACTCTCCCACTGCGGTGCAAGACGATGCGTCGAGAGAGTCTTGCTGGAGAGATAAAAAAGTCTCCCTCAACCAGTCTCTCCAAATCTGGCCTCCACAGAGTAGATCAGCAGACGCATCCGCCGCCAAGACTTAGACAATATATAACTCATGAACCCAGGCATCCCTGTTAAGTCACCAAACGTATCGAACCAATTAGAGTGACCTATGGCAGAGGCGTTGGTTTGTATTTTGTTTTTAATTATGTAGAGCATGAAAGGGAAGAAATTCGGTTCTTCTTCTAATACCTTCATAAATTTATTACTAAATAACATGCAATACAAATTAAAATACTAAATAAAAAAAAATTAAATAGATAACTTGTTGGAGACACAAAGAAGAGCGGTATACGTCAGAGCAGGTAAGTCATAAGCTGTATACGTATGAACTGTGGGTAGCACTGCATCCCAATCACATAAACTAAATACACTTAAAATAATGCTTATCGTAAATTTTTCCATCTACTAATATACTGCAGTGCTACGGAAATTTTCCCGGAGGGACGAGTGCACTATTTCAGAACCTTCTCCGCCGCCCCATTGGAGGCTTATGGCGCAGACTACACCAATTCAACAATACCACACACATCATCTCACACCTACAAATATACTCACACACACATGGAAATTACTAAATATACATACCACAAATATCACATTACAAAAAAAGCATATCATAGGTACCCACTATCTAATATTATTTAATATCTGTATATACGTATGGTGATAAATGATTTAACGTATCAAATGTATGTAAATGTTTTGATATATTATAAATATAAATTAAATTAAATTTTTAAATCCGTTTATTTCATATAACGCTATTTTGTACAGAAATACCAATAATAAATGCCAAGCTAGTCGTTAGAATAACCGCATCCTTCGCATTGCTTCTTTCTATTTTACATTTATTTAAAAAAAATATAAAATATAATTTGAATAATGTACAGCATTGTGAGTCTGAAACGAAAGTGTAGAAAGTGGAATAAATTCCCGCGCTTTATCCGCGTTCTCATTTCAAATAATTTATTCGTGCAATGGCGGCCTTCCGGACAGCTTTAAATACATTGCAAATGCATTCAGAACGAGCATAGACTGGTGCATAAAGTAGGCAGTAGAGTAGGCTCATAGTCTATGCTTTTTGGAAAGAGTTCAGTGAGGCGTGTATTTGGTGGTGCATATAAAATATATATTAAAACATGGGAAACAGGAAAAAACATAAATATATTTTTTTGACGCTTTCATTAATTTCATATTTTTTATCTTGATATACTACTATTGCAGCAATAATTCAGCGGTTGGTTAAATAAATAAAACACGTAAACGAAGTTTTTATAAACGAATGAATGTATGTTTTATGAATGTTGCATAAATAATATTTTATCTAGAATAGTTTTACAAATGATGCCTACTGAATAAAGCTTTTGGAATGTAGCTGTATTGCAGGGGGGAAAATTATTGACCATTCATTGAAAGTGTGTTTATATTATTTATTGAAATAATTTAGTACAAATCATAGTCAAGTATCGATGGAAAATAACAGATCCTTAGGTTACATTAAAGTGTCGAAAAGGTGGAAAAATTTAAATACCTCGGCAGTATTCTCACGGAGACTCTTGACCCCGATGTAGAGGTTAGGTGCAGAATTGAAGCAGCAAGAACTGCGTTCATTAAAATGAAATCCCTCTTCTACAATGACAATATCAGCTTAAAACTGAGGCAGAGAATGCTAAAATGTTATGCGTAGTCGGTCTTGCTGTATGGATGTGAAACATGGACCTTGAAAGTAAATACCATGAACAGGTTAGAGGCTTTTGAAATATGGCTTCACCGGAGAATGCTCAAGGTATCATTGACCGACACGATCACCAACATAGAAATTCTCAGGCGGGCTAAAGCAGATAGTGAATTGCTTACATTAATAAAAATCAGGAAAATTTCATATCTGGGTCATATACTTCGAGGGGAGAAGTATCACTTGCTCCATTTAATATTGAAATGCAAGATAGAGGGTCGCCGAGGGCCTGATAGGAGATAAATGTCTTTGCTGCGAAATATAAGAGAGTGGACCGGCGTTAGAAGTGTGAAGGAGCTATTTCGGGCAGCGCGAGACAGAGAGACATTTTCAAGAGTGATCGCTAACGTCAGGGGGACCTGACAGGGCACACAAAGAAGAAAAGAAGGTTAGATTAAATAAGGTTTGGTTAGGATGTGTTAAGTTAGGTTAGACTAGATTTATTCGTTACCATTGATGTAATACAAACAGTCTTCAGTAATTCAGATATTTTATGTAATCTATTGTGAATTTTGGTCGATGAAATTTCCTAGGACCCGAAGTTCTAGGGATTCTAAAGGAAAAAAAGCAGAGGCTCTTCACCAAATGGCCAAAAATTAAGAAAATTAATGAAAAGGAGAAAGCTATTTATAACATTTTTGGGTTAATTAGGTTATCATCACAATAGTCCTGATTATGGTCCTGTGGGAGCCACGTGGGAGCTTGGCAAGCTCGTGCAACCTTTATCCGCATGAAAAAAATGTTCTGCAAACATGATCTCAACCTTGGATTACGAATGCGAATGGTCAGATGCCACGTGTTTTCGATATTATTTTACGGAATGGAAGCATGGACGCTTACTAAAGAACTAATTAGGCGACTTGAGGCATTCTAGAGGTGGATCTACAGAAGAATACTTAAAATAAGCTGTATGGACAGGGTTACAAACGATGATGTTATGGTTCGGATGAATAAAGAAAAAGAAGTAATTAAAACTATAAAAATCCGAAAATTTCAATATCTTGGACATGTGATGCGACATCCAGAGAAGTATAAGATCCTGCATCTGCCTGATTGCCGGAAGACGCGGCCCTGGAAGAAGGAGAACCTCATGGCTGAAAAACCTGAGACAGTGGTTTGGCCAGTCTACCGTGGAGCTGTTCCGGGCCGCGTATTTACAAAACCTATACCGATTCAGTCGCGGTAACGACAATTAACATTTTAAATATACCTCTAAATTGGTTATTTTTTATCATATTGCAAAAACAAAAATTGTTCTAGAATCTAGATAAAATAATCTTTCTGATGTGTATATTAGAACTTAATAATTTTATTTCTTAATATTTAAATTTTAATATTATTCCCATATATTGTAAATACACCTCTATGTATTTACAATATATGGGAATAATATTGTAAATACACCTCTATATTGATTATTTTTTATCCTTTGCAAAAAAAAATTTTGTTCTAAAATCTAGATAAAATAATCTTTCCAATATGTGTATTAGAAATTAATAATTTTATTTCTAAATATTAAAATTTTCATATTGAAAATTTAAAGCGACTGAAACGCGGTAGGGATTGTAAATACGCTTCCGGGCCGCAGTAAACAAAGTCCGCATAGCCAACATGATAGCCAATGTCCGTTGAACGGACAGGGCACAAGAAGAAGAAGAAGGGAGCCACTTTATGTTGTGCGATTGAAGAGATTGGGGAATGGAAGAGTACGAGGAGAGGGAAGTTTGGAAAGCACCAGCTATTCAGATATACCAATAACAAACATGGCTAATGCCATTTCAAGCAAGGTTATGCTTCTGAATTGTGGTTTTTCACCAGGTCTACATTCAGAATATCTGCCACTCTGGCGACAATGCCAAGTTTACATCGTGAACCATGAGGAACAATAAATTTAATACAAGATAACCTAACTTATAACCCAGGGAATATTGATGAAAGACTTGGTAACGGAAGATACCGTAAGGCATGCCTTAAAACTTACGAGACTCGTGACTGATACCTACGAATTCAGTGCCATTTTGAAGATTGTTCCGATAACAGTCAATCACTGGCAACTACAAAGGGGGCATCAGAAGATGAAAAAAATACTACCAAAAGTTTTCCAATTAACACGATTACAAAAATGAAGATATTTAATATTGAATAAATGAAAAAATTAATGATAAAACGAAAATTAACAAAAATGACAATAAACAAACAAGCATAGACAAAAACATTACAAAGAGTGATAATTAATTAGTAAAGGGTATCATAAATAAAAATTATTGAAGAATGGGTTATTCCTATTCTTAAAAAGATTAAAATATTAAATTTTTTATAAGAAAAACCCTCTTTTATAACTTTTGAAGGTTATTCCCATCATCGTAATATCATTAAAGAAGAAAATAACAATAATAATCTAAACGAAAATATGAAACAGTATGGAAAAATAATTAGTTGAAGATAATATTGATAATTCTAAAATTTGAAATATGAGATTGACTATTATGACGGCTTGACAGATGGGAACAATAGCGAAATTGGTTAACGCGCACGTCCCGGTTAGACGAGAGGTCTGGGTTCGAGTCCCAGTTGCGACCATTGTCTTTTTTCTGTTTTCTGTGTATTGTTCTCTTTCATATTTTCGTTTAGATTATTATTGTTATCTTCTTCTTCATTGATAGATTAAAATATACTCGTATACGAGTATTTGATACCTTAACTAATTAATCACCACCCTTTCTAATGTTTTTTTTGTCTATAGGTACTTATTTGTCTATACTTGTTGGTCTATTGTTATTTTTGATAATTTTAATTTATCCTGACGAAGGAACCATTGGTTTTGAAACATGTTGATAATGGTTATTTCCTTTTGGGGTATTATGCCGTGTTGCGCTACCTCCTCCTTTAGCCAACGTTTCGGACAGCGTTACAGTGTCCATCATCAGGGCAGATGTGTAAATGTTAGAGATGAAATGTGTGCTTAAGTACTTCGAAGCAATACCGTGTTGCCAGCACCAATCCACTGCGGGCTGGCATTACAGTATACTTCAAGATGGTTTTTTGCGTTGATAATTTGTGTTTACGTTGATAATTTTCATTAAATAAGTGGTGTATGGGTTCAAAGTGATTTAATTAAAATGACACCACCAAGTGATTTGGAATTACTGAGGAAATGTTTATTATATAATTATGAACCTGGTCATCAGGAAAAATATTACACTTGGTAGGTATATATTGGTATACATATATAAATTGTGTCAGATTTTGCGTAAAAGAGAATTTCAAGAAGGTTCACATACCTATCGCCTCACAATGGAACGCATCTTGAAGCGTAGACAATTTCTCTAAACGATAAGATAGGAATACTAAATCTTTTCTAGCCAGTGAATCCATACGGGATGAGCCACGATAATATTTTTAAAATGAAAAAAGGGACAGGAAATCAGCAATCAAACGGACCGTAAGAAGGTTTTATGAGCCTTTTCTACCTCCGGTGTACTACCTGGAGAGAGGAACCTTTCTAAGCTCAATATAGAAATCATGTTTTCTTGAATACTACACTTTTAAAAGAACTTAAATTAAATTTAAATTTCATCTTTTAATGTGAATACCTAACAGGAATTCAAATTCCAACTGCTCCCGTCTGGAGCCAGTGAGACTCTGGCATCCCCAATTATGTTATAAGCTGATGGGATTGGTGAGGGGGAGGAGATGGGGAAGAGGGAGGTGGAAAAGTGTCTGGCTATTCAGATCTGGTCACCAAACAAGGCTAAAGTCATATCAAGCAACGATCCAATTCTGAATGGTGGTCTTACAACAGGGCGATACTGATATTATCTTCCCTCTTTGGAACTTTTTTTTTTTACCTGAGCTCTACACAGGAGGTCCTGGAGGAAATAATTTCCCTCAGGGCCTATGTCATCTTTGGGGATGCTGTGTGGAGGGGTTTTTTTAGGAAAGGAGGGAGAGGACAGTTCTGGGAAGGAAAAGGGTTTAAGGGGTGGGTGATCTGGGGTTCAGTGTGTCCTGGTCATCCGCCTCCAAACCTAGACAAACCTCACCCCATGAACCCGGGCACCCCTTCTAAATCACCAAACGTAGCGAAATCACTTGGGGTGACCTATGGCAGAAGCGTAGGTTGTTCAATAAATGGTTCCTGGGATGGCGTTCCCATTTCCGGCTACCAAATTGAGAAGATAGAACATATATGATTTTAAATGAATCCGCTCCTGTAAAGAATTTAAATACCTTATTACTTTCAAAACACTGTATTTCTCATATGTTCGTAGTATCCTTGAATACGCATCTCAAGTGTGGAACCCAGGCTACGCAGTACACAAAAACAGAATTAAAAGCATTCAAAATAGATTTTTAAGGTACCTCAATTTCCGCTCTTTTCGGTCTCATATTAGTAATGAAAACTCTGCAAAGTTCTTCAAAATATAGACGCTAACTTATCGAAAAAATATAGCAGATTCGGAAATGTTGTTTAAAATTACACATAACTTAATCGATAGTCCTGATCTTCTTCAACGCCTAACATTCCATATCTCAAATCGCAACAGCAGACAGTCACTTACCTTTAATCTCCTTCTTTGCAAGACCAACTCCAAACAGAACTCATTTATCTACAGATTCACACACTCATTTAACTTAAATTATTATCACATTGACATTTCTAACTCGACTTTACGTGACACATAACGAAAACTCACTAAGCAACATGACTGAAACTAGAAAGTTCAATCCCTATATATTCCCGTCCTTTGCCTCTTAATCCTATTCCTATGTTCCTCCCCCCCCCCCCCCCTTTTTCAAATATTGTTACTAAAAAATAAATTAAATAAGAAAACACCCTTACACGACTCGCCCTCATTAAAACAACTCTCCAAACAAATTCCTCAAAAATGATATGATAAAAGGCTATGAAATTTCTTTCCTACTTGGAGTAAACAATTTGTTAAAACTTCTAACCCAGCAAACTTATTTTGTGGCACCATTTTGATTTAAATTAATAAATTACTTCGTTTTTACCACTTTTATTGTTTACAAAACCAACATGTTTCGTGAGCAATGCTCACTTCTTCAGGGTGTTTTATTGATACTAATTATAAATAATAGACGTATTCATTGGTATCAATTAAAAAAAAAGGACATAGACAATGGTATCAATGAAAATATGAGAGTGGGTAGAGAAGAGAGGCGCAATGGGAGACAATTTACAAAGGGAACAGGTTTAATATTGGGTCAAAAATGAAAAAAATCTGGAATCTATAAAATGAAGTGTAACGATTGTGGTTTCTTTTACATAGGTAAAACTTCGAGAAACTTCGAAATAAGGATTAAAGAACATATGAAATCTTTAAACAATAACAGTTTCTCGGAGTTTGCCAACCATTTGGTGGAAACCAGTCGCACCTTTGACATCAATAGTGGAATAGAATTAATGCATTGTAATGTCAATGGCATTCAGTTGGATAAACTAGAATTTTAGAAATCCGAAAGAGTGTTAATGCGAATTTGAATATTATTAATAACCAAAAATTGTTGTTAAATGACCCAATATTAAACCTGTCCCCTTTGTAAATTGTCTCCCATTGCCCCTCTCTCCTCTACCCACTCTCATATTTTCATTGATACCATTGTCTACGTCTATTATTTGTAATTACTAATTAGTATCAATAAAAAACCATGAAGAAGTGAACATTGCTCACGAAACATGTTGGTTTTGTAAACAATAAAAGTGGTAAAAACGAAGTAATTTATTAATTTAAATTTGTTAAATGTTATCTGGCGAGTTTTGCTAAGGACTTGTTGGGTGTAGTAAAAAGTTTTGGAGCCAAGATATTCACGTTATAATCCATAAACCAAGTTTCTATTCATATTTATTCATGTAAGGAGAGTATTGCAGATCCCCCCCCATGTTCTCAAAATAATCGAAAGTCCCGTAATAAATTTCTATCTTTATGACAAATGGTTATTTAACACTAGAAAGACCGGGTACTGCTCCATACCTATAAAGACCACGACCGTCACTTTGACGGCTGAACACTTTTTTCACATTGGGAGGCGGATATGGGTACCGCTGCCCCGGGAACCATTTGTTGCATAACCAATACCTCTGCCATAGTACACTTCAAGTGGTTCGCTACGTTTAGTGACTTAGCAGGGGTGTCCGGGTTCATTGGGTGAGGTTTGTCTGAGTCTAGGTGGCGAATACGTTTGCCCAACTACTGCGTAGCGGACCGGGTCGGGAGACACTTGTTGAGGGAGACACTTATCTTATCCTCTCCAGCAGGACCTTTCTCATCCCGTCGCCTTGCACCGCAGTGGGAGGGATGGATTCATTCGTCCGTCACTCCTGGATACATTTACGAATTTTACCTTTTCATCTCTCACACTTTTTTCCTTTCGAACTTCCCTACCTTCCTTTCCCTTAAAACACAAATGCACACAGCATCCTCAAAGATGACATAGGCTCTAAGGGTTTTTTTCCTCGGAGCTTCCTGGAAAAAAACATGGGAGTGCAAAATGCTGTAATTTTAGTACAAGCATGTGTTATGTTTGGACAATATCAAATTTTTACGTTTTTTATAAAATCGAATGCACTCTCCGCAAACGGGTTTCTTGCAATTATCACACCTGTCATTTATTTGGTTTTAATTATATTTTTATTAATTTGGCACTGTCGTCTTTCAGAAGTTTTATTTTCCGGTTTCTTTTATTTTTCGTTTACATTAGCTCCACAAAAAAGCCCTAAGGAAAATAATTCCCCTCACGATATTTGTCAACTTTTGAGATGCTGTGTGGAGGGTACCTATTCGAAAAGGAAGAATAATAGGTTCTGGGAAGGAAATGAGGTGAGGGGTGGGTGGGAAACTGGGGTTCAGTGTGTTCAAGAGTGGCGGACGTATGAATCTGTCCCCACCACTGCGGTGCAAGGCATGGTTCTGAGACTCCTGCTGGCGAGGTCAAAATATCACCCTCAACCGTCCTCTGCTAAACTGGCCTACCACGCAGTTGTTTGGCAGGCGCATCCGCTGCCAAGATCCGGACAAACCTAACCCCATGAACCCGGGCCCCCCTGCTAAGTCACAAAACATAGCAAACCTCTCGGGGTGACCTATAGCAGACGTGTTGGTTATTCAATAAATGATTCTGTCATTTCTTCGGAAGCAAACGCAGCTGGATCAACTCTGGTATTTGTATACTCTGTCCTCCAACAAGCCATAAAATAAATGTGGGCGAGATATTTTTTTGGGGTATTTTTGTAAATTATGTGACAGTGACCAATCAACATAGAGATCGAATACGAATGGTACGCGATACTGAAATAAAAAAGACATACATAATAGTACTATCATAAACGCGGAGGAATGGGTATGTTGTTAACTTGGGTAAAGAAGGTTGTAAAGAAATTCAGCATTATGGGTCCAACCGTCACATTGACGGCGGCGGTCTTTGTAGGTATAAGTCTATATATCTCAAAAAGTAATTAAGACACGTACCTGTTTTTTTCACCATAGTTGTTAAACCATAAATCATGAAATGTAAAAAAAAATCACACCAATACAATAATTATTAAGCATTATATCGTCATTTTACTTCGGGCTGCCGTCAAAATGAAGGCTCCGGTCTTTCTAGTGTTAATTCAAAGTAAAGGATATTAAATTAATCGAAATCCCTCGTGTCCCTGCATAGCAAAATGAAATAGAATATTTACGTACCACACGTGGAAATAACAATATTCAAATACTAGTAGAATAGGGCAACCGAACAGTCCCTGAGGGGACCGACGTAATCAACTCTGCTCTAACTTTTACTTATCCCAGGACATTGTCATTAAAAGTCTGCACAGTTAATTTAGACGTTGGACTGCACTAACAAAGAAAACCGCACCTCCAGGTGTAGAACTATAACCTCTAACTGGAAATCGAAACAACCGGAGAGTAGGTAACTAAAACATACTTTAGGATTAGAGAGTTTTTTTGATAATTTGGTGCAGTTCCAATATTCCAATGAATCTATAAAGCATGTTTGTTCCATAAATTACATTAGTATTATCTTTAGGACATTAAAATTAAGTTCGTTCCGTGCAAACGAACCAGGAACATAAAACGCACGTTTGCAATATTCGGCCACGTCTTAAGATGATAGACTTCGCTTTTCGGCCCATACAAAAAGGACGCCCGGGAAAAAACACTTTTCTACATCGAAAATTGCACGAAATGAATATATTTTTTTTGAATTGCCTTTTAGAAGGTTAAAGGTATGTCGGTATGTTTTTAAATTTTCGATGCGTTTCATATTAACATAAACATTCACTGTCAATCTTGCATGATTTATCGAAAAATATTATTTAAGAAAAAAGTGCTGCTAACTCAATTTCCATCAAGAATTTCAAAATTATAAAAACATACCGACGTAGCTTCTTCTTTCCAGAATATAATTGTTTTTTAAAATTACAATTTCGTGAAAGTTTCGGTGTAGAAAAATGTTTTCTCCCTAAACCCTTCTCCGAGCGATTTCTGTAGGTAAATCAGACAGTTTACAGCAGTTGTCCCGTTCGCACGTTTTACGGGTCGAGGCAAGGAGTGCATGGTTGGTGGGAGCGTCATCGTTTTCGGTAATAGTGATGTTAAGACTACATAGTTTACGCAACAATAGTGATGGGGTTGATATTTTTTTAATTTATTATTTCTGTTTAGTTTCATAATAATTTATTTTAGAGGTTACGGTCTAACACATTTATTACAATACGTAATATAATAATTTTTCATATAACTATTTTATAATATTACTCTAACTAATTCCTGTGAACACATAACGTTACTTGCAAACTAAATAAACAATGCCGAGTTAAACACAATGAATAATGTGAAATATTTTTGGACTTTCGTGAAATCGAAACAATCTTCCTTTGATAAATCCAATAACATGTTCCACGGAAACATTTCTTTAAGTGATGGGCAACAAGTTTGCATTCTTTTTAATGATTATTTTCAATCTGTTTTTCTCAAACTAAAAACATTCCCACAAATAATGTAGATATAGTCAATAATAATAAAATGAGTTAAATAAATTTGAATTCGATTAATATTAATACATACATCTATTTAAATATCTGAAAAATTTCAACACAAAAAAGGTGTTAGTTTTGATAAATTACATTCAGCTTTGTCCTGATGAAGAGAACATCGTTCTTAAAACATGTTGACTTTTTAAATAAAGATTACCGTGGTTAAAATAAAGTGTTTTTAATTATTTCATTAATAAATTGGTGCCACAAAGTGAATTTGCAAAATTTGAAGAAACAATTATTATCACTTAACAACACTGTTCTTTACACTGCAGATTTCACGGGCAGATCTGTTGAGTCGAACTTGGGGCAGTTCACCGATTTTGTTCTTGATTCTACGGACAAAAATAAACAAGTTGACTCCAACTATACTGATTTTTCTAAGGCTTTCGGCGAGGCGAATCATGACACACTCTTAAAAAAACTTTAAAAAATTAATATAAGTGGACATCTACTCAGATGGTTCTCATCTTACATTAAACATAGAAGCCAAGCTGTTGCCCTTAAAGTTTACATGTCACAGATAATAACCATTCCCTCGGGGTAACTCAAGGTTCCCATTTAGGGCCCCAGCTCTTTATTTTAATTTTAATGACATCAAACATGTCATTAGTCATTCCGATTTCATTATTTACGCTGACGATATGAAAATATACAATTGCAAGATATCGATATTTTCCACTGTACCATTGAAACATTTATAATCTAATTAACCTCGCAATGTACTAAATCAAAACTATTTTTATTGTTTATGTATTATTAATATTAGTTTTTACTTTCACTGTGTAATACTATAACTTCTAATATCTCTACTTGCATAAGAGTCTGAAACCACAACAATTTTTTTTATATCTTTTAATATTTTTTAATCTGCCCTTGCTGCCTGTCTGTATTCCATATTTTGTAATATCTTTGAGATCTGAAAGTTTTTGTTGTGTACTGTCATTTTATATCACAAAATATCAAAATCACAATACATCGCGTTAACAGGGGTTATGTTTTCATTGCTGTCAGACGATTAGCGCAAATAAGGGGGTCACAATCGTAATTATTCCGATAGTTCCAATTTTTATATTTGTTTTATAAACTAATCGCCTGTTGTAAAATCCTAGTTTTCGACGTTGGCGCACCTGTGCTCGCGCTGCCATTTTGAAAAAACCAACAGAATGTAAACCAAGTAAAACACTGTTTCCTCTGTTTCAATTTTTGACCTGATTTTGGTGGATTAGAACCTCGGTACATAATAGAGATGAAAAAAACATGACACATATACCTAAATCTTTTATGATATTTTATGCTCTACGAAATTGGTTTTCAAATTTTTTCTCGAAAATGCACTGGAAAAGAGATGATCACGAAAATACAAACCTAGTCGCGCAATATGCTTGTTTGTGCAAACTCGTACGATTGTTTACGGCTTTAGAAGTAGAAGAAATTAGTCAATAAAAGTAATTGTTACAAATAGCTACTTTGGGCAAAATTTGCACTGGTAACGAGATATTTTAGAAAAACACGATTTTGGCGTGATTTCGGCTGGTTTTTTCAAAATGGCGGCACGAGCACGGGTGCGCAAGGTCCAAGGATTTTACGTCAGGGGACCAGTTTATAAAACATATTGAAAAATTGGAACTACCGAAATAATTTCCCAAAAATAAATTATTAAGATTATGTATAAAAAAATAAATCGTATCCCTCCAAACAATTGTTTAAGGAAACTGATATTTTGGACCTTAGACAGACCTATGGTCTTCAATGTCTTAAATTTATTTACATGCGTCCAAATAACTTTCTAAAAAATTCAAATAGTACCAGCCAAAGACGTGGCACCTGTGAGTATGCAGTACCCCACTGCAAAACTAGGTTGTCTCAAAGGTATATTAGTTTTATAGCTCCAAAAATGTATAATTTACTATGTACAATCTTTAAAGAGAACATTTGTCAAAATCTTCAATCTTATAAAAAATATAGGTACCGAAATTTGGCTAAAAAACACTGAAACAGATATTTTTTTTCTTATGTTTAAATAAAGCCGTTAAGTATATCTATCATTAGTCAGCTTTTATAGAAGACATATAATATAATTTGCTATTTTTTTTTGTTTGATTTTTATGTTTTTAAATTGCACTTGTAACACCTATTCTTACAAAACTTACAAATACTATAATAACAGTGCAGACCGTTATTATGTTGTAGTTTTTAATTGCATTTATTCAATTACTTTTTTTAAATCCATAATTTATGTATACTTAAAATATTCACTTTAACCATAGAAATAAAAATAAAAGTAAACAATCAATGTTATACCCACGCACAGGTATTGCCTTTGTGGATTTTTTTTGTTCATATATTTATTATATTAAGCTTTTTTATATACTTTTCATTATTTTATGTATCTATTATATGTATTGTATCAAAAATTTTCAATAAAAAAAAATTAAAAAATTTACCATCCCGGATCGCTAATTCCTACAAAGACCAATGGCGGTGTTACCTGCCATCCAAATTGGCAAATCATCACCAATCACCATTTTCGATACCACAATGTATAACATATAATTTTGAATTACAATAAACAATACATTATTATATTATATTATATATTATTATAAAATTCATTATATTATATATTATAATATAATAAAGTTTATTATATAATAAACAATACATTATTAGATATATTATACGAGTATTATAATAAACTATACTTTATTATATTATATTATAATAAACAATACATTATTATATTATATTATGAAAAACAATACATTATTATATAACAAACAATACATGCATTTTTCACTAACCTAGTTATTGCCAAACGTTCACTAATTGATTATAGGAGCCCGCACCCTCTCAATATATTGATTGAGGAATCACTAAGTCGCTAAATATTACGAAGAACAAATAATTATTATGCGGGTTGCTTAGGTAGGTACCTAGGTAGGTACGGCTGTACGCATTTCCGAGTTCCGAATACAAGATGCTAGACTCTAGCGGCTAGCGGCTAGCGGCTAGACCCACAATGTATCATAGCTGGGTGTCACTAAGTGTGTGCGCTTATTGTTTTTGAATTTCGACAGTATGTGTGAGCTTCGTCCGAGCGGGACAAAGCAGATATAATGAAATACCTAAACGTTTCGCGTTCGTTGCGAAATCTAGCCTCTTAATAGATGCGATTATCTTGTGTGCAGTTGTATCAAGAACGTGGGGAAAACTCCGGTTCAACCTGTATTATTTTCTTAAATAGCTCTGAAATGCACAATGGTTCTATTCCAGTGAACATAGTTCACTACACATGACTTTATTTAGGTGAACATAAGAAAGTAGTAAGACAAACCGTCTTTTTTTAACAGTATAAATTCTTTATTTGAAATATAAAAACAATTTTCATGCCCTACATTAGTCGCAATGTAATATTCTTGTTAAGTACAGGATCATTGTAGTACCCACAAATATATAATAACTAGCTTTTGCTCCCGGCTTCGCACGCGCCACTCACCCCGTCCCCCCCCCCCCCCCTTCCCCCGCCCCTCACCCGCCTTTCCCCCCTCACCCACCAACCCCCATTCCCGTTACATTCATTTTTCGAACAGCTCGCGTGCCACCTATTAAAACGTAACAATCAAACACGCGCAGTTAATTTTAATTATCAAAGGGATCTCCAAAGTAACCTAAACAAATAACAAAATGACAGCGCACGTCAAACAATTACTTAGCAACGCTTTGCTTTTCGTCTCTCGTGTGCGCACCTCCATATATATACTGTTATGCATTTTGATGCCCGCAACTGTTGCAACGCAACATTCTCCGTAACTCAATCTTTCAACAAGTCTCTCGTCTGCGCCCGCCCTTACATTTGTTAGCTAATATAGAGATTAAAAATGTATTTAAAATGAAGTTTTCTTTTTAAATTTTGTAAACAAAGTCAAAAGGTAACCCGTATAAATAAAAATCACTAAAATTAATATCCGAGTCAAAAAAGTACTCACTAAAATACAAATAAATTCGGGCAAACTATGTAATAATCCAAAAATATGGGAAAAATTAGTCGAAATCGAAAAAATGACATAATAAAATTAGGTCACAATGGCCGTGTGGTTAGAGGCGTTGTCCAAGTAAGACAGAGATCCTGGATTAGATTCCCATTTGCGACCGATATCTTTTGTTTTTTTTTGTATCTTGTTCTGTTTCATGTTTTGTTTAGATTTCTTAATTCTATCTTCTTCTTCAATGATTAAAAAAAATCAATTCAATTTCAATATAAATACAATGCTTTTCTATTTGGGAGGCGGTTATGGGTACCGCCGCCCCGGGAACCATTTATTGGATAACCAACATCTCTGCTATAGGTCAATACTTTTTTTTAAAACTACTATTATGTAATGATATTATTTTTTCTTACTTTTGTACTCTATTATATGTTTATTTATAAAAGGCAGTATAGCCGTTAATGTATTTAAAATAAAAAATAAAAATAAAAATACAAGTGGTTCGCTACGTTTGGTGACTTAGCAGGAGTTCCCTGGTTCATGGGGTCAGGTTTGTCCGGTACTTGGCGGCGGATGCGTCTGACAACTAACTGCGTGGCAGGCCGGATCGGGAGAAACTGGTTGAGAGAGATCTTTTCACCTCTCCAGCAGGACTCTAAGCAGGATTTCGACAGCAATAAAAGGGATGACTTGAACCGTCCGTCACTTCTGGACACACTGACCCCCAGATTCCTACCCACCCCTCATTACCTTTTCCTTCCCAGAACTTCCTCGCCTTTCTTTCCTAAAAAGACCCTCCACACAGCATTACCAAAGATAACATAGGCCCTGAGGGGAATTATTTTATTCAGGGCCTCCTGTGTGGAGCTTATGTAAATAAAAAAAATGTGTACAATCAAAACGTAATTAATCAACATATTTTTTTTTTCTTTACTAGGTTGTACCAGATACGTCCCAAAACGAAGTTGAATTATTTTATGACTCCCGTAACGTTGCTTAATGAACTCATTTCTACAGCTTAAAACCTCGAACGAATTCCCCTCAAAATTAATGTCCGTGTGGGGCGATAAACTGACCGAATAACTGCTTACTTAGATTTGACACTTGAATTTTCCTTATCAGTTAACTGTGTTTGTGTAAAAGGACGAACCACTCCGTTTGCCTCGATTATTTAAGCCTGATTTTTTTTGTTTATTGCAAAGATAATAGAAACAACGCTAATAGGCCAGAAAATGTTATCAATTAGAAACCGCGTGCACAAAATTAGTGTCGCCAATATCGTTCACCCATAAAACCTCAAATCGCATATACGCGCAGCTGCGTTCCGCCATTGTTACTATCTAAACATAAACAATTTTTTTTTTCAAAAAAACTTTCATTGGCTCCGTGTCGCCTTGATAGTCCGTGCCGCTCGGCGACCGTCGCGCGGTGCCTCGAATATGTTCGTTACGTATATATATATATTTAAAGAACTCATATAACTGATTACATTGTTAATAATAAAGTCCGAGATAGACAATACTTACAATATTTCTAACTGCCTCAATTATGTGTCATAAAAATTATATTCACAAAGCTAGTGATTACGTTGCGTTGGCGCGAACTTGCTAGAAAACAAATTTGTTCCACGCAGACAAACAAAAGGTACAAACCAATGCTTCTTGCGATCTTTTTACTGTGAAATAATGCACTTTACCATCTCCTTCCACTCCGCAGTATCTTCAGCCTCACAACATACCCCTATTGGGGATGCCGTAGTCCCACTGGCTGTAGACGGGAGCAACTGAGACTCTAGTGAGGTATTACTATAAAATTTAAAAAAAACTTTCTTTTTGATATTTACGTTTTCGAAAACCAATATTTTTGGTTCCGGTGTCATTTTTAAGATCCACGCGCCTTGTCTAGATATATTTAGGCCAATGATGCAGGACATTGTTTCCAAATGCTCGAAAATCGATGCTGTGATATCCTCAATTGATGAAAATATTTGATTTATTTATAACTCTATCGGTGTAAAAAGTTATACATTTTTTCTTAACAGCATCGTTAAATGTCGAAGCAATGCTTTAAAAAAGAAATAATATATTTTATTCCGCCAGACAACCAAATATTAATAAATACGAGGTACCACTAAATAAAATATTGTTTTTGGATGCAATGTCACGTTTCAGCGAAGAGAATGGAGAGGGGAAAAGGCGGAACCTTTAGCAATCCCAGTGAAGTTTCATGAAAGTAAAAAGCAGTTTATCTGTATAAGTACATAAAATTCAATGTATATTTTGCTTGCTTGTATGTATGTATGTATGTAGGAATGTTTGTTCCTCATGCGTTGCTAAACCATTCATCCGATTGCGATGAAACTTTGGGGATTTGATGTGCGCATGCCCGCAATAGTTTCTATGTATAGTAGCGAGCTCTGGCGTCATGAAATTAAGTTGGTAAACCATTCATCCGATTGTGATAAAATTTGGGGATTTGATTGCTAAACCATTCATCCGATTGCGATGAAACTAGGGGGATTTGATGTGCGCATGCCCGTAATGTTTTCTATGTATAGTAGTGAGCTCTGGCGTCATGAAATTATGCGTTGCTAAACCATTCATCCGATTGTGATAAAACTTTGGGGATTTGATGTGCGCATGCCCGCGATGGTTTCTATTTATAATAGTGAGCTCTAGCGTCATGAAATTATTTCCTACCCCATTCATCCGATTGCGATGTAACTTTAGTTAGTTGATGTGAATACGCCCGCGAAGGTTACTACATACATATAATGGTGAGCTCTGGCATGACGAAATTTGTATAAAAAAATTGCAGAATGAAACAAGTTCTTTGTTTAAAACCACTCTATTTTGATTTATATTTGTCCACCGGTTTCGGTTGACCTCAGCCTTCCTCAGAACAATAAACTTATAAATTAAATTACAGTACAGAGTTAAGATTATTAGGTAAACACAATAGAAAGAGAGAGTATATTAAGAGAGGGAGAAAACATCAAGAAGCCAAGGGATGGTGTGGGTGGGGGTTATATAGGGAGAAAAGGAATATTTTTGTTTTGAAGAGTTTTAATTTTCAATGTACATTTGTTACTTTAATTTTAAATTAAAGGAACATGTACACTAAATTAAAACTCTTCAAAACTAAAATGTCTAGAAATTTTTACATAGTTAATGTCCAAGAAATACAAAAAAAGGAATAACTTTAAAATCGGACTGTTGGTTAATTCTAACTGTTTATTTAAAATTGGGCAATTATTTTTCTTTGATTTTGATATTTATTTTCTGCTTAGGCGTATTCTTATTTTATTTATATGTACCATTTGGACTTCTGTATTTATATTAAACTTATGGTCAGTATTAACTGTAAAAAAATAAAATGGTGCTAAATTTGCCATTTTATGACAATTTTCATTAAATTTCTGCGAAAAAATCAGTCCTGGTGCAACTAAGAAAAAAAAATTATTTTTAAAATTTCGAGAAGCACACCTTCACTGGACATCTGCACTGACCCAGTTCGCCCACGGATAGTCCGGGACGTATAATGAGGCAGGCCGCTGAAAGCACGGGGCGGATGGAGGGGCGGACGGGGTAGGCGGGAGCGGGGGCCGCCCTAGACAAAAATTGGCTTTTGTTGGCCGAGAATGAAAAACCGAACCATCAGTGAAAGGAGCAGAAATGAACGCACCGGGGAAACAAAAGATTATATATCTATTTAAAAGAATGACCTTTTTAATGAAGAACAATAGTTTTATTTTTAATTCTTTGAAGAATTGCAAGTTTTATTTGAAATTGTAACTATTTTTAGATCAAAGTTATCATTCTCCGTGATTATAAACTAGGCAATACAGGCAGTGGAACCCTAGGAAGGCTCTGTTAACAATAGAGACAGTGGAACAAGTACACAGATTAAAAGAATATTTAAGCAAAATAATTGTGTTTTGGTAGAAAACGATAGTATATTAGTAAATAACGTGACAAATCGATAGTATATTAGTAAATAAACGCTTTCTTGAAAATTAAAAAGAGCAGACCCTTGAAATATCACAAAAATGACATTACTACTTGTCAGGATTAACCGTAAGAAATTTTAGAAAGAAAGAAAGAATTACAGATTTCAAATATTCTGAATTTCTGGTAAAAAAAACATAACTTTATAAGTAGGTACTATATCGCTTGTCTAAATACTTGACACAATCTTTTTTTTTTTTTTTTTTTTTTTATTTATTTAGGAGAAAATACAGATACAGATATTAATTGGCAAGAATATACAAAACATCAACTAGAGAATTCACCTGCATCCAAACTATTTCTCACGAATTGACTTAAACAGCAGTTAAAAACATATACAAATATTATGTCTTATAAATAGGGGAAAAAATATATAAGTACATAAGAATATTATTTTACAAATAGAGATATGAAATAAATGCGCAATATCCTTATAAGAATTTACAAATTATTTTTGAAACAAAAAAATATAAATATAGATAAACAATGTTATACAGAAATTTAAAAAAAAAATATATATATATATAAACGAATGTATGTCTAAGTTGTTTACTTTGAACTTTGTAGGAAAACAGCCTTCATTTTTCTACTAAAAGTACTGCGTGTATCAAAAAATAAGTCAGAATCCTTGAGCTTTTGATTCTGATTAAGTGATTCGCACATTCTTCTGATTGGGTCCCTGACACCAGCATTTGTACGCGTCCGGCTAATGTGGAATAAGTCGTTAAGCCTTGTTACTCTGGGTGGTACTTTAAAGTTTATTAATTTCAGTAAGTCGGGACAGTCAATAACGTTGTTACAGATTTTATATAGAGTCATGAGATCAAGGTACGTTCGTCGGTTAGATAGCGTGGAGACATTATAACTCGAAAGCATATTTATGTACCCGCGTTTAGGTGCGCTCATTCTGTAATTGAGGCACTGCAGAAATTTCTTTTGAATACTTTCAATGTTTTCTTTATAGATACCGTAAAGTGGATTCCATATGGAGGTGCAGTATTCAAGTTGAGAACGGACCAGCGTGTAGTAAAGAAGAAGATATGTTTCAGGTTTTCGAAATTCACGGCTGTTTCTGATGACAAATCCTAGCATGCAGTAAGCTTTATTCACAATATTATCAATATGCGCATCGAAATGGAGTTTGGAATCAAAAAGTACGCCTAGATCTCTTATACAGTAAACGCGCTCGAGTAAATAGTTACCAATACAATAATTCTGTATGATGGCGTTATGATTTTTAGTAAAACTTATTTGTTTACATTTGTTGTAACTAAGGTAAATTTTGTTTTCATTGCAGAATGCTTCGAACCTTACTAAGTCGCTTTGGATTAGCAGACAATCGTTTAAATTCCTGACAATGGCAAATATTTTTATGTCATCGGCGTACAAAAGAAATAAACAATGCAAGAAACATTTAGTAACAGTGTTAATAAAGAGTATAAACAACAGCGGACCCAGGATTGACCCCTGTGGCACGCCAGAAGTAACTGGCTCCCATGTAGAAGTGTGTCCTCGCAACGATACGGCTTGTTGTCTTTTTGTTAAATATGAGACAAACCAACGTAGTAAATTTCCTCTAATTCCGTTGTACATAATTTTTTTAATAAGAATAAGGTGGTCAACCTTGTCAAAAGCTTTTTTAAAATCGCAGTATATTGCATCTACCTGGTGGCCTCGATCCATGCTGTTGAATAAGAAGTTTGAGTAAAGAAGTAAATTACTCATGGTAGATTTGCCTTTTACAAACCCATGTTGTTGTTCCGTAATTACGGAGGCAAGCTGGGGATATATATGGTCATGGACAAGTCTTTCCAAGAGTTTAGGGATCGCCGAGAGAATGGATATTGGCCTATAGTTTTCTACTTTTTGCCGTGAGTCGCCCTTGTGGACCGGTATAATATAGGCCAACTTCCACCTATCAGGGAAAACCCCGTCACTCAGGCATTTGTTAAATATTATGGTAAGTGGAACATATAGTGACGAAGCAGCAGATCTGAGGAAAAATGCCGGTATTCCGTCATGACCTGCACCCTTGTTTATATCTAGCGACATTAAACTCGAGAGCACTTCTTGTTCCGTTAATTCAATGGTGTGAATGTGCGCAAGTTCAGAGTCGCAAACGGCTTCAAGTTGGTCGATGTTAATCGTGTCGTTGACAGAGGAGGGTTCGAATGTTGATTTAAAGAATTCAGAGAACATGTTACAAATATCCTGGGCATCGTTAGATTTGCGACCTTCGAAGGACATAGTAGCAGGGTATCCATCAGACGATTTTAATGAGGATATGTATGACCAAAAACTTTTAATATTATTTTGCAACGAACTTTCGATGTTGTCAAAAAATAACTTTCGAGAATCACTAGCCAGTCTTTTGTATGTAGCACGTAAGAAGGAAAATTCACGATAGTCAGAAAGACCTTTATATGTCTTCCATTTGTGCCAGACTTTATCTTTTTTCCGTGATAACCTAATAAGTTCGGGAGTAAACCATATGGGAAATTTGTCATTTCGTCGTGCCAATAATGGAATGGACTTATCAATTATATTATTTATTTTTAAATAGAATCGATCTACTGCTTCTTCGGCTGATAAACTTGCGGTTTCAGATAACCAATCAATACAATTAATGTCATTATTAATCTGAGTATAATCAGCTTTCCTGAAATTGCGCCTACGCTCTTTTTTGTTTTTGATTTTTGGTTGAGTTTCGGATGATATATCAAATTCAAGGGCTGGGTGGTGTCTGTCTTCTGAGAGCAGAGGGTCATTGCTGCGTGTAACATTTGTTTCGCGACTGTAGAATATGAGGTCTAAGTATTTTTCATTATGGTTAGGTATGCAATTATATTGGAGCAAGTTCATCAATGACATTGTTTGCAGCAAAGTTTGCGATGCAGCCGTGTTTGAAGAGGCGAGACCTTGACTGCAGCCTTCGGAAAAAGACCAAGTAAGAGTAGGTTGATTCATATCTCCAAGTACACAAAACATATTATTTGGTTCAGATGAAAATACAGATTCTAGGTTTTTGGAGAAAATATCATAAAACGTTGGTGGCGAGACAGGAGGTATGTATAATGCACATATGATGAGATTGGAAGACCTTACCGGAATAGACACGAAGATTTGTTCGATTTGGCTGGTTTCCCAGTCATCGAGCCGGGATGCTGCGAGCTCCTTGCGCACTGCTACCAGTACACCGCCTCCGTCCATCTTACCAGTAAGAGTACGGTCCCTATCTCGTCGGAACACCGTGTAGCGCGAATCTATTAATTCAGCCGTATTTATACTTGCTACAAGCCATGTTTCAACTAGAACTATAACATCATAGTTATTTGATAAAATATTCATAAGTAGTTTCTGAGTTTTAGTTCTAATACCACCACAGTTCTGGTAATAAACAGATATAGATGATGATGAGATCATTTCAATAGAGTAATAGTGTATATCGATATATTCCACATTCGCGGGAGCGGTACTTTAAGTAGGACATACAAAGCATCAAAATTATATATGAAACATAGATAACTTATTAGATTAATTAGTATATAATAATAAATCAACAATATAAGATGTGAATGGATATGGTACAGAATGTTGAGAGAAAGCGGGCATCGATAAGACCAGTAACATATTTGTAATAGTAGTAGTCACATCTTTTGAAGATCTCCCTCACGACGAATGGTAAACACCCTAGAGAGATCATCCTTCTTCGCCATGATACTTCCGTTCCTCACCCATGTGTACTTATAGCCGTTAGCTTTTCCGGCGGCACGTGTTTTTGCAAAAAGTATTTTATTTTTTAAGGTCAGGTGCTCGTTAACATAGAAATTTGTGGCGGGAACACCAAGTCCTAGTTGCTCCGTGGTGAGGCCGCGACGAGTCCTTACTGCAGCGATGACGTCATCACGGAGGCGCTTTGTCGAGAGCTGCACGACGATGTTGCGTGGTCGGTTGGAGGGCGAAGAGTGACCGCGAGCGACGCGGTGCACCGACACAATACTGCTACTCGGAAGCGGCACATTGACAGTTGATCCCATTTTGTCCAATAAGGTCATCAGATTCTCACCCTTGACCTCGGGTATGCCGTGAATGTCTATGTTACACCCTCTGCTTCGTTGTTCCATTTCGTCCTGAGCGTCTCGGAGTGATTCGATTTCTTGTCTAAGGTTAACATTTTCCTCCTGGAGAACACTCATTTTATCTTCCAATTTCTTGTTATTAGTTAGTACCATCTCTATATTTTTGATAAGATCGTCATATTTAGAACTGATAAACTCCAGTGATTTTTTTGTTTCTGAGTTCTCCCTTTCTAGTTTTTTGTAAATATTAGTTTCAAATTCATTCATGCCTTTTCTAAAATCTTCTAAAGTCAGCTGCGTTGTGTGTGAGTCAGGAGAGGGCGAAACCGGGATAGCTGCGAACTTCTTAGTTTTGTCCGAGTTGCTGCGGGTAGATGCCATTTCGTCAGCTTATATCTATAATCCTTTTCGTAGTAAGTTTCGTAGTAAGTTTCGGAGTAATGCACTTTCACTGCCTTGCTACTAAAGTAGCATTAGACTTTTGAACTATGATTTGACTTTTGCTGCAGAGTGTAAACTAAGAAAAAATAGCACTTGCACTCGCTTATTTTCAACCAGAAAATGACGAAAGGTGGAGGGATTCTGTCCCTGTACAAACAGCAACTTATTTGAAAAGTTAATAGTTTTTAAAACTTATTATTTTGTTATTTTTTCGGGAGCAAATGTAGCAGACAGCTGTCACTTTGAAGTATTATTGAATCAATTCCAATTTTGAAAATGGCACTTAAATTAAAAATAAATTGGAGTTTTTATAATTTTTTTTTAAATTGTACAACATTGGTAAAATTGTACAGTAATTGTATTATCCAATTACTGTAAATTTGCTCATTTTGACAGTCTTAACATCCAGGAAGATTATTATTCAAAAAAATCTTGAGGCTATCTAAAGAAGAGATATATATCTAGTGTTTCCGATATTTCGTTCAACAGCACCATTATTCTTGTCATGCTATGCTGTGCTATAACATCTGTTCTGCCGCTTGGTATTTTGAACAAGTCGTGTCGACGACCATGGCTGAAATTTTCAGGCACGTATAAGCCATAACATTCCGAGAGGAATGGGCTGTCAATACAGTTATGGATTATGTTAAAACTAAGAATTGCAAGATTTGCATAACGTCTAGTTTCCAAGCTAAATCTGTTTGTTGCCTCAAGTAATTCCATATGGTGCATGAATCTTGAATACGTTCCATGCATCCGCATATACCTAAGCATACATAATTAAGTTCCTTGAACGAGAGTGACAATCACTCACAGAAAAACCCGGAACTGAAATTAGATTATAATCGCTTATTACTATAACAAATAGATAATAAATTAACGTAAATATATACTTACATAAGTCCATGCGAATTGATTATCTTTTTATTGGTACCTATTTCTCTTAGGTAAATAAGTTACAGTACCTACTTGTATTCGAAATATTACCAGGAAGCTTTTTATGGTTCGAAAACAATTTTTACTTCTGATAGTGATTTATTCCAAAAAACGTTATTTTATTTATTTATTTATACACAGAAACAAACAGTACATTAGTACATGGGTGAAAAAAAATTACAATTAATAAGTATATATCATGATGGGTACCTATCATGTGTTTCATTGTAGTGTCTTATTTATGGTATGCACATTAAGTAATTACCGGGTGACGTGTGTAGTGGGAAGGTGTGAGTGTATGTGTGAGTGTGTGTGTATGTATGTAGGTATGTATGTATGCGCATTGAACAATTTATATTATTGACATGATGCTCGTTTTAAATTTGGGCAGTGAATCGGAGAAAATGTCGATGTTAGAATTTAGACCAATATTATTGAACATAATATATGAAAAGCACGATTGATTGGCGAATTAGTTGCTGCATTTGTCTTGTAATTAAGCGTGTGGAATAGTTCTGTATGGCGTGTACGTCTTAATGGTATGTTAAAATTAAATAGGGAAAGAAGTTCAGTACAGTCAATGTTATTAATTAAAATTTTGTGTATAATTTAAATTATTGTTTTCATCTTTTCGAATTCATACGTCACGTCCAACCAAGTAAAATTTAACCACCATTACCTACCTGCATGCTTCTGTATTCCTTCTAACAGATCTCCAGGGAATAAGTTTGAAGAGCATCAAAGTAAAGCCATAAAAATAACAAAATAAATGCGTAGAATAAACGAATATAAAAACGTAGGATAAATGTAAAGGGTAACTCGGTCATCCCATAGGGGCCATCTAGGTTTGTTTGCCCTATTGGCTTATCGAAAGAAAGTCAACTTTCTGAGAAGAATTTCAAAGTCAAATAAATGTAAAGGGATATTACCTTATATTTTGTGCGAACAGAAAGCACATATTTGAAATACTTACGCATTTTTAAATAAAAATTCGAGAAATGGTACGTACATATGGAAAAAAATAACCAACACCAGACCGGCATTCGACATTTTATTTTTCGGTTTGTATATGTATATATGCCAAAAATATATTATTGAAGCTATTCAAAAATACTGAATCCTCTACTAGACCACGTATCCATCACACTAGATCAAATAAAAATAACATAAAAAACATTACAAGTTATAAAACCACATTCGGACAAAGAAACTAAACTTAATTTGCAACAAAACTCCATAACACTCTACCCCAAGACATAAAACTAATACAAATAATTAATGAGTACAAATCAAGAATAAAAACATGACTGACAGAGGTCAACGAAAACACGCTAATGAAGACACTAAAAACGACACAGAAGACAAATAAACTATAATTAAACAACTTTAGTCCGCCTCGGCACAGGAACCTCTAGTGAAGAGGACAAAGAATATCTTTATCTAACATTACCATTACATTTTGTATACTTATAGAATTATTTTATACAGTCACTTAAATAAAATAAAAATAAAATATATATTTACGTCTAAAAGGGATCGAAATGAAAATTTTGTCGCCTTTAACGGAAGCAATCTTCCGAATATGCCCTCCATTGATATGCTTGATGTAACTCTAAGTGACCAGCTCAGATATGGGGGCTCCATCGAAGCCAGCGTTAAGACTCCGCAACCGGGCTCGAAAAGAAGAAGATGGAGAGATACGAAATTACGAATGTTGGAGGAGAGCGCTAACATTTACAGGGACAAAATCGATGCGAAAATGTTTAATAAAACACGACTCACTTAAAATAGAGCAAAAATCTCGCGGACATTGTCTTAAATAGCATTTAAAGAAACACTGTGATTTTTTTCGTACATATATCTTGTAAAATAACTGAAAAAAACGTGTTAATAATTATTATTCGATCATACTTTGCGATTTTTTTCTATCCAGGGAATTTTATATTATTTGCGTTTCGGCGCGGGCAATGTCTAGATATTATCTTCAAGAATAACATATATTTTTTAAGAGCTTTAAAACTTGACGTGTTTAAGGGACATACGTAAGAAATCGGTATAAATTCAGGTTGCGGGCCCTTAAGTTAGTCGTAAAAACTGGGCGTACTATACAGGGCCACACAGCTATTTTCCGTTAATGTAAAAAAAATAATTTATGCATGTAAATTTGTGGCATTAGCAAGTCGCTAATTTGGTAGTGTTAAGAGTGAGATAGCAAAAAAATGAACCTGTATGTAATCCAGTAGTGCGTTATCATTCAGTCTCTTTCTGCAAAGATGATCTTCAAATTAGACGTTCTTTCGTCATGCTAGTTGTTATCTTAAATCGTTGTTATCAATCAACTACATAAACAGAAATGTTTACTAAGTAAACTTCCTCATATTAAACTCCTAAATAATAATAATATTTTTACATAATAATCGTATATTTTGTACTTGCCATGTCATCAAAGCATAAATAAAAACAATATAATTTAGTTAACCCAGCTATTTTCAACAAATGCAACTATTTTAGAAAGATCAATAATTTTACCTTAAAAAAAACAATATGTAAAACATTATCTTTTGACAAAGTTACTGTTTCTTTATACTAAAAAAAAATGATTTGACTGAACCTTCCTACCCAGTGATAGGAATCACCCGCACTCAAACCGGACAAAATCCGGAGTTAGCAAGGCCGATATTTATTTCGTATATTAAGTGCTTTCATTTCTTAGATTGCCACCATGATTGCCACCAAAATATATTGTCATCGACAATGAGTCTATTTACCGTGTTTCAGCTCGATCGGATCTCGGGAAATGGTTTGATTTTCACTTCCAAGATTCCGCCTCAATCACACATAAATATATTGTCATCGACAATGAGTCTATTTACCGTGTTTCAGCTCGATCGGATCTCGGGAAATGGTTTGATTTTCACTTCCAAGATTCCGCCTCAATCACACATTCATTCAAACAAAAACACCAAAGCAGATAGGTTTTTAGATTTTCACGCCAAAAATATTTTCGTTATTTGTTTTTGGGATGTTATGCCATGTTGCGCTACTTACTTTTTAGCCAACGTTTCGGACAGCGTTACAGTGTCCATCATCAGGGCATATGTGTCATCTGCCATCTACCCTGATGATAGACACTGTAACGCTGACCGAAATGTTGGCTAAAGAAGGAGGTAGCGCAACACGGCATAACACCCCAAAAACAAATTACGAAAACACAAAATTAAAATAAAAAGAGATGTATTCAGAACAAAGATAGAACCCCATATCATTTTTCTTTCGTATTTTTAAATTCATTTCTCGGATGAAGTTTGACGCCAAGTAAATCAAGTCATAATAACAGACTCGAAAAACGGGGAATCCAAAAACGAATTAGATTTTGAGGAACACAATGCAAAAATGTGAAAGCTTAAACTTAATTCAATTAGTTTTTTGTAAAAGCAGGAACAATGCATCATGTCAAAATTAATCTAAAAACAAAATTTTGTTGTTTTATAACAAAAACAATTTTTAATTAAAGCTCAACATCAGAAAGTTAGTAGTAATATATATATATATTTAGAATATTAAAACTGGAATTCAAAAGTTAGTTAGCAAGCTTTTTCAATAGAGTTGTGTTTGTCAGAGTAAAGATGCCTCAGCTACAGAATGGTTTCAATTTTACGTCTATTCAGCGTTCGGATCTAAACACAAAAAGCTTCAAAACAAAGCCTTCATATTCGTGGCTTAAAAATATCGGCATTGGGGATATGCGCAACGATCGCGAAACCAATATAAAACCATTCGATAACCGAATTGTCCTTTTTTCACCACCATATTCAACTTTTTATTTCTTACACGAATATGTAGATATACGTATAAAATATATATAAACCAATTTAGATTTTGTAGATATACATTTGAAACCGTACTGTTTATACGATGCTCAATTTTTTTACATCAGAAGTTAGGGATACTTTTTATGGTCTCGTTGGAACAAAAATTCCCCGTCCAATAATTATTTTATTATCTTGAAACAGGAAAATATTCATATAAAAATATGATAGTGGTACTGAGATCATTTCAGTATTATAACCATTGTATGTACTGCGGACTTTTTATGTTGTTAACTGAATAATTTCCCACATCTTTACAGATATTAAATAAAATATTCATTTTCTTGATATTGTACTAAAGATTAATACACATAACTGTATTTTGTATCATTGTATGAAACCCCTTTAATGAATCAACTATTGCAAAAGTTACTCTGCTAATTTAACTCAATTTTTAATCGACAAGAATTTTTTTTTAAATCCGATTACTTTAACTTTGACGGCCTGCGTAGTCCAGCGGTAAGGCTCTTGACTCGCACACCGAAGGTCGGGGGATCGAATCCCGGCATGGCAAATAAATTTTATTTGATTAATTTGTGTTATTTCACAATTTATTCATTTAAAATAATATATATAGCATATTTGCGGCACGTTCCAGAGTGGAAGATACTCTCAGTATCGCCCTGGTGTAAGACCACCATTCAGAATTAAAAGGTTGCTTGAAATGGCATTAGCCGTGTTTGGTGACCAGATCTGAATAGCCAGGTACTTCCCCACCTCCCTCTTCCACATGTCCTTCCCCTCCCCACTACCTTCAGCCGCACAACATACCCCAATTGGGGATGCCATAGTCCCACTGGCTTCAGACGGGAGCAGTTGGGACTTTTGGGCGGTATTCATATAAAAAAAAAACTTTAAAATTATGAATACTGAAGAAATAAACATACGTACCAGCTTGTGACGGAGATCGGATATTTTTGGATTACATGAATAACGTTTTTTTCCGCATATTGAAAATGATGAACATGATTAATAAACATTGAGTGACACATTTATGTGAACTGAAAATAAGGGCATGGGACTTCAAATTAAAGATTTCTGCACCTGTTATCTCGCAGAAAAATAAAACTATACGCTAGAATAATTTGGCTTAAGACGAAATTACATCTGATAAAGGCCCTTAAAACATCCAATTTGGCTAGGATTTAAAAGATCAGCCAGTCGGAAAAAATAGAAAAGATCCACCAATGATAGAAATTCTCCGATTCCAGATGAATCTGCTAAATTCAGGTGAACCAATACCTAATAGGGGAATTAGCAATCCAACCCTCCAGCCCCCCCCCCCTCCACAACCACTCCTCTTTCACCTCAATTCCCAGGATATAAATTAAAAAGAATTGCCACGATAAAGTGCGGTTCAAAAAGTCAAGTTTTAAAGGTAAAAATGTGGGCTTGTTGCGGGGGAAAACTTTTAAATGAAAATTTATTTCACTGAAGATGACCATCCAGACTGCAAACCAAATACCAATCACTTAACTCTACAGCGGAAAGTTGTCTTCGAAAGAAGTAAAAATCTCGAACTGTGAGCTTTGGTGTCTTGAAAGTCACTTCAAGAAGAAAGTAACTTTTATGTATGGGATTACAAGTATTGAACTTTTTCCAGGTGGCAACATCGTTTCCGCAGTAAGCTAAATAGTAAAAATACAGGGTGTAACAGCAAGTACCCGAAGGATTGTAATCAGCGATTCCCGAGCATATTTGGAGTAAATAACGTAGTTGACATTTCGCTGTCCGATGATTTTTTTTTTTTTTTAAACAGTAAAAATATTTTTCCATCATACGGCTGGATATATTCCAGAGGTTTTTTTTACACGAGTCCCACACTGGAGGCCCTGAGGGAAATTATTTTCTTCAGGGGTTCACTCATACAAGCATGTCTCTTTCATACCGCAAGACATACGTTCACCACACTTCTTACTTGGCGAAGTCATTTTACTCAAGTATTTCTTCAAAAATCTGTCAAAAAACAGGACAAAACGACAAACACAACTGGCAGCTGTAATGATTTTGAGGTTATAACAATCAGGCAAAATGAATAGTTTTGCAGAAAGGGGTTATTTTCAAATTGAAAATGAGGAGGATTTCGTCACATTATCGTAAAAATAATGATGCCATTCGATTTAGTCTGACTGCATATATAACTCAATTTAGCCCAATTTGGAAATAGTCATCTTTGGATATGCTGTGTGGAGGGTTTTTTTAATAAAAGGAAGATAGTGAGAGTTCTGGGAAGGAAAAGGGTTTAAGGGTGGGTAGGAATCTGAGGTTCGGTGTGTTCTGGTCATCCACCTCCAAGACCTAGACAAACCTCACCCCATGAACCTGGGGGTGACCGGCCAACTCGAATGAAACCAGCTCAGAAAGGTCATTAAGAGTGAAGATAAAAAATATTAAAAAATGGTTAAACAGGTTAAGTTAGGTTAGGGCTACCAACTAATTAAACATTATTTTATCATAGCTTTTAATGACCTTTCTGAGGTGGTTCTGAGTTGGTTTCATTCTGAGTTGGCATGGAACCAAATCTGGGCATCCCTGCGAAATCACCAAACGTAGCGAACCACTTGGGGTGACCTATGGCAGAGGTGTTAGTTATCCAATAAAGGTTCTCGGGAAGGCGGTGCCCATTCCCGCCTACCAAACTGATTGAAATTAACGTGATATGCACCCCGTCTCGTTCCCACAGCACGTTAACAGCGCGGATCACGTGATACCGTCATAAAGTGAAGGAGTGTGATCAGTGGCGGTGTAAGATTGATTATTTTTTTTAATACAATAAATATCACCGGACAGCAAACTAAAATCTACTTTTTGTACTTCAAACATGCTCAGGAATCGCTTGTTAAAATCCTACGGGTACGTGCTGTTACCGTTACACCCCATATATCCTGGACAATCGAATATTCCTCACATAAATTGTATAATCTTAATTTTATAAACCTCCGCAAAAATAATATAATTAATTATTCTATTTTTACGAGTTTTGCGTAACGGGGGCATGTTCTCCATATATTCATTTTTACGTAAAACATTTTTATGAATGCAGTTTTTAGATTAATATCAATTTAATTGGCTTCGTTCATACATTCCACACAATGCACGTAATAAATAAATAAACGATCGAAAGGGCCAAATAAGGTGACTGAAATAAATTAAGTACTATAATAATGTAATGACGGCCGGCGTAGTCTAGCGGTTAGGCTTTTGACTCGCAATCCGAAGGTCGCGGGATCGAATCCCGGCGTGGGAAAATAAGTTTTCATTTAAAATAATGTATAGTAAATTTGCGGCACTTTCCAGAGTGGCAGATACTCTCAGTATCGCCCTGGTGTAAAACTACCATTCAGAATTGAAACGTTGCTTGAAATGGCTTTAACCATGTTTTGTGACCAGATCTGAATAGCCAAGTACCTCCACACCTTCCTCTTCCCCATCTCCTTCCCTTCCCCACTACTTTCAGCCTTACAACATACCCCAATTGGGTATGCCATAGTCTCACCGTGTCCAGACAGGAGCAGTTGGGATTCTTGTGCGGTATTCATGTAAAAAAAGAAAAGTATTGGAACTTTTTCATAAATGTTAGTATGACAGTATACAGATACCTTGTAGAACAAATATCACTATATATCTACGCTATAAAAATGGTGATATGACAGTTAGATAACGGAATCTTTCAAATGACACTGTCGTAATTGGTCATTTCGAAAATAGGTAAAATTAAAAGAGGTCGTTCTTCCATGCTTCTGTATCCGCTTCATCTACAAATTAATCAAATGAATTATCCAATCCGTATCCAATGCACGATTATTAATAAAAACCAAATTCCATTTTAGTGATAGCGATAGCGTGGTTGTCATAAAATTTAGAATTATGCACATTTTTATTCGAGTGTTTATTACAAAAAAGAGAAAGGTATTAATTTATCGTTTGTTACCCTTGGTAAGATAATTTAGTTGGTGTATTGCAGCCTGATATTCATATTGGTCTTAAAAAAAGCTATGAATCGTCAGTTTTCAGAATAGATGCAAACAATTTCGTCACCTCAACTCTTTCCTATTGCAAGGTTTTTATCGATTTCCTGAAAATTATTATTATTTTTCATATCATTAGATTATGTTTGTTATAAACCAGTGTTTCTTAATCTGTGGTCCTCGAACTCGTGGGGGTCCGCGAATAAATGTACGGGGGTCCGCAGTCTTATCTCTGAACCATTTAACAATAATAAATAAATGCCACCAAAAGTCGTTGCCACGTAGTTGCCACGCGTCTTCGTTTTGGGATTATTTTCCAATACCCAACAAAAATAAAAATTGAATATTGGACTTGACAATGGCACAGGAAAACCAACGAATAGAAATATCTTGTAATTCAACTTTGAAACGTAATTTAAAAGCATCCTCTTTATCAAGTTTTTGGGTGAATGTAAAAAAAGATTATAAGGGAATATCTGATTACTGCTTTTCTCAACCACATAGGTACCTCTATGAAAAGGCACTGCTCTTGAATGTATTAAAAACAAATATAGAAACAGATTACAAGTGGAATTCGATTTGAGATTACAACTTAGTAGTACCATCAACCCAAATATCACTAATTTATTTATAAAAAGTTCAACACCAACCTTCACCTCAATCATTAACCGTTAACAATGTGAATATTGGTGTTGCTGTTGTATGTCAATTATTACCTTTTTAAAAAAAGTATTTTTTTGTAGTAGATACTAAAATAATTGACCCGAGATTTATTGCTATTTTTTTTTATTAAGGGGTCCTTGAAAATTGTGATTGATTTCCTAGGGGTCCGTGGCTGAAAAAGGTTAGGAAACGCTGAATAAACAACCATCTTTATTTTCGTAAGCAAATAATCTTAAAAAATATATTTGTTGTTATTATTTATTTCAAAATCCACACTCTCGGGTCATTCAAAATATTCGATCAAATTTCAAATAATACTGTCATAACAAGACAGCCGCGAGTATTGCTGGCAAAGTTGGGGTGTTGTTAGGAATGATGTGGCGGGTTGGAGAGGGGGAGCGGGTAGGGGCGGCGCGGCGAGAGGGATGGATCGATATTCACTGGGGTAGGTACCGGAGTACAGCCTGCGAAGGCTACAGAGCTGGGAGGCCGTGTAGGCCATTCACAAATTAGGCAACGCCTCGTGGCTGATTCTAGACGTTTGAATGAACGCAAATATTTTTGAATTTATAAACTCGTGAAATTTTTAAATCGGTTTTTTAATTGCTTAACGGTTTTTTATCGTATTTTACCTCTGATAAGTGTTTTAGCGTGCTTTTAATGATTTTCTTGCTTTCATCCAAATTTAAATAGAATCATTCATTGTTGTATTATGCGTTTATTTAAGGGGTATTATGCCGTGTTCCGCTGCCTCCTTATTTGGCAAACATTTTGGTTACCATAACGCTGTCCTTAACTTGAGTAAAGGCGCAACACGTCATAATACCCCAAAATAAATTACGATAATATTTTTGGTCGTGAAAATCTCATCATTCATTCATCGCTTTAATATAAGAAGGCCTACTTATAAGTACTATATACTAATACTTATAAGTAGGTACCGTACGATAAAGTGGACCTACTTTATACAGCATATATATCCATGTTATAGTGATTTATTTTTGGGGTATTTTGTTGTCTTGCGCAACCTCCTTCTTTAGCCAACGTTCACACATCTACCCTGATGATGGAAACTGTAAGGCTGTCCGAAACGTTGGATAAATAAGGAAGTTGCGCAACACGGCATAATAACCCAAAAATAAATCAGTTTAAGACTTTTAGTCGTGAAAATCTAAAATCAGATCAGCATGTCGATGGCTTAAAGCCAAATTCGAATTTTCACCATTGGCGAAAATGAGTTAAAAGGTCAACCCAAAAATGTTCCATAAAACATGTCATTTCTATTAGTCTTTTACGCCATTCTCATTAAAAAAATTGGATTAAAGAAAAAACAGCGTTTTATTACACTTATTAACAAAATATGATATTTGCATATTTCAATGCTCTAAAATCAAATTAGTATTTTGGGAGGCAGGTATGGGTACTGACACCTCTGTCATAGATCACACCAAGTCTCACACCAAGTCAAGTCACAAAACGTAGCTAACCACGTTTTGTGACTTAGCAGGGAAGCCCGGTTCGTGAGGTGAGGTTTGTCCGGATGTTGGCGGCGTATGCGTCTGCCCACCAACTGCGTGGTAGGCCGAATCAGGAGAGATTGGTTGAGGAAGATCTGTAGACCTCTCCAACAGGATTCTCGGAACATCGCCTTACCCGCAGTGGGAGGGATTGATTCATATGTCTGCCACTCCTGGACACACTGAAACCAGATTCATATCCACCCCTCATACCTTTTTCCTTCCCACTACCTCCTCTCCTTCCTTTCCCTAAAAGAAGCTCCACACAGCATCCCCAACGATGACATAGGTGTCCTAAGGAGAAATTTTTTCCTCAGGGCCTCATGTGCAAAGCTAATGTAAAAAAAGCAAGAGATTCAGAATTTTGACTTTCGAGATAATATTTTTAGAGACATAATACCAGAGATTTAAGTCAACGGTATATGCAATAATATGCATGGTTGTAAAAGAAATTTCTAATATTCAAATAGGGGCAGTTTCTCGTGAAAATGCTCTTGATTATTTGGTCTGATACATGCCTCAGAACTGATGCTTACCAGCAAATAAAATGAAACTAAAACCGTTGGGTTATTTAAGGTAATTATTTTTTTTAAATAAGTTTATGATCGTGCGAGAAATTGGAGTTTCGCTAAGAATGAAAGGCTGATGTAAGCGTAATGAATAAATTTAAGAAGGTGCTCAGACGGTTTGAGCATTTAGAGCCGAAGAAAGTGTAAGGACAATATATGAAGCAAATGTGAATGGTGGAAGATGTCAAGGACAGGCCCCAGGAAGACGGGCAATGCAAGTGAATCAGATACTTGAGTCAGCCCATGTTCTTGAGTCAGAATAATAGAAGAGTATATATGAGATGATGTGTGAATGCGGCAAGGAGTGTGTGCCTAATGTGTTTTTGGCGGTTCATCCTCACTGCCTACCCTTGCAGAGAAATGTCGTGATGGTTAGAGAGTTATAGTTATAAATCAACAAAGCGCATTTTCTGTTTATTAGAAGCAGAAGTTTACTAAAGAGTTTTTTTTAAATCAGGAGACGAAAACAAGAAAGCTTTGCTTAAACGCAGTTTCACATGTTCTTATAACACTTAGTTTATATTTCACTTTTGGTGCTTAACCCTTAACACCACTCGCGGGGGAGTGTAATCTCCCATCAACTTAGTTATCGCAAATATTTTTTTAAGCCTTACGCACTAAACTTGCGGCTTCGTGTATTCTTAGTATCGCCCGAGAGGTTGTTACTAAGAATATCGCTTGGGCTGACCTGGAACCTAGGACCTAAGACCTGGAATCTAGGTCCCCTACGAGTGTAGTTACGTAAGTAAAATTTCTTGATTACACTTTTATGCATTACTCGGAACATGATAGCCTGGATAATGCAAATTTGAGTGACAGTAGCTCTAATGCATTTTATGGCAAAAACAGGTACAAATAGGGAAAAACACCGCCGGTCACGAGTTCGAGCGTATTACATTATTGTGCATTTGCCTGGCCTAAGAGGTCCTGCTCGATCGAAGAATGAGATAACTCTGCTTGAAATTCCTATATATATCACGTGGTTGTTTAAAAATGCAATAAACTATTTTTTTGGATTTATGATACGTCTTTCATTAATTTGAAATGTATAAATCCCATAATAGTGCTTATTTCTTTTTTTATTAAGCATAAATAATTAATGGGGGATTTAGGTCCACCACAAGTGAATTTGTGTATGCTGAAAATAGCGAGTGTTGCTAAGGGTTAATTGCAATAAAAAGGCAAATAGAAAAAGCAACAACTTAGGTGAATAAAATAATTATTGCAAGACTAATTTTCGCGAAGTTTTAAAATTAAGTCAACATTGTCTTAGCAGTTTGCGTTAGTTCTGGAGCGTGGGCTTCCCCGCTGAACGGAACGTTGTGTGAGACTGTGAGGTGCATTTCAAATACAAATATGCGGGGATGAATTCGGCACACATTCAGCGGGATTCTGATTGAATTGGGACTGCAGTAAAACTTTTACAGAGATTTATTTTAATGGAAATTAAGATTGGATTTCAGAGAGGAAATCAATATCATTTGAGAGAATGGGCATTTAAAGATATTGAGACAAATGAATACGTTCTGTAATAATGTTTATTGAAGGAATGACACGTTGAATGATTGTTCATCTTTATGTACAGTGGAGAAAAATCTGTTCGTGAAGCAACAATAATAATTTCCGATGTTTTTTCCAGTAATTTTAAAATCAACGTAATATTCACTTCAGTTTAACTAAGAAATTAATTTAAATACCAATTAAAAAGCGCCATTTTATTAGAATTTAAATCGATGTCAGGAAGTACTGTCAAACTTTTTATTTGTTTACATACGCATATTTATTACACTACATTACAAAATGATACTTTGTATGTACAACTGGGAAGGATACCCGTTTCAGAAAGCCAAATTATATATTTAGTTCATAACAAAGGAATGGTTTCGTTTAAAATATCACAGGAATGAGCTTCAGTCAAGACAACTTTTGAGAACATTAAAAATTGTATTCTGAACGAAGGGATGGTTTCTTTATGTCTTTGAAAGAATCGCAAAGATGTGATTTTTTTCAAGGTCAATTTGGAAAACATTAATAATTGCATTCAGAGTGAGTGAGCGGTTTCTTTAGTGAGATCACAAGTAGGAGATTCTTTCAAGGCCATTTTAGAGAACATTTACAATTTTATAGTTAGAATTTACACATTTATAAATTAATATATGACTTATGAATTCAAAATGTATTTATGACTATTTAATTTTAATAAAGTATTATAATTTTTAGAATTTCTTAAGTAGTAGAAATTACACAATTATAAACCAAATATAAGACAAATGAATTTTTTTCAAGCTCGTTTTGGAGAACATTAATTTATTTATTTGTTTATTTTTAATTTATTTATTTTATTTTAATTTAATTTTAATTAAATAAACTATAAATATAATTTATCTATATACGTTTGTTTATGAGTTTCAAATTATCGAATAGAGAAATCACTCTGCGGTTTGACAAATAAAATGTTTAACTTATCGGTATTTCTTTTTACCAGGGTTCTTTTATGCAAGTAAATGATAATTTAAATTAATTAAATGAGAGAGCTGCAGGAGATTTTCAATAATTATAATATAAAACCGTTTAGCAACATACAAGATTCGAAACATTATAAGTACGAACGAAATTTGAACGAAGAATCACAAGGAATATTTAGGTACAGAAAATTAACAATTGTAATTTACTTTAGTAACTTTATAAAATTAAGAAAATATAATTAGACGAGAAGGGTCGAAAGTAGAGAAATAGGGTGGTATCTTTAATGACACATTCCCACCCACTTACCCAAAGACAAAAGATTCCTGAACATCTCCGAACACGTGTAATCAATAAATGCGTACCAGCAGTAGGCATTCACGTTTCGAGAGCGAACACAGACTCCTCACTAAGTGTGCCAATCATACAAAGTGCCATGTTAGGTTTCTCCTTGCGAGATAGAAATACAAGTACATTAAGAGCAAGAAAAAGGTAACCTACATTACTGTCACAATATCCTCGCTTAAGTGAGAATGTTACAGGCATGGGGTATGGCTAAAAGATGTTAATTTAAATTAAAATATCTTCAGATAAAATCGTTGGTTGGTGAACAGAAAGAGATGTCGGCAACAAATTTAATTATTCGCCAGTAATTTCGCCAGGGATGAGAATGGAATAACTAGTTTTGTTGTACTTCTTAAGTAAATATTTCAAAATTTTATTCTGTATACTAAATATATACAGAATAAAATGAGATAAAGAATAATAAGATAAAGATAAATTTATATATAAAGATAGATTTATTATAATCTGATGAACGATATTTAGCGACGACAAAGAAACTGCAAGCTTCGGATGAGCGAGTGCTAACAAGTATTAGCAAAATTCAAAATACCTATACAACAATATGAGAAGCTATCGTCCAAAGTTTAACACCAAACGGCGGATGAAAATGTTTTAGATTGGTAGTTTAATTGCTGAGTTCAAAAAACTACAAGTTGGGTAGGTTCTACCGAGATAATTTTTTTATCAGCCTCGAAATTAGTGACCCGGTTTCCAGTATTAATTTTATGGTAATTCGTTTAATTACTGCTGCAGGTTCGCTAAGGTGTATAATATATCACAATTCTCTCACTAAATAGTTTACTTATTTTAGTTTGGCTTTATGAAATCCGATTCATAATATTTCAATTTACTTTTAAAATACGCTCTATATTCTTCCAGGAATTTCTCAAAAAACAGTTAAACCAATATGAATTTTTCGTGTTAAAATTCAAACCCAATTTTAAATGACAACGTGGGTGTTATTTATTTAAGCCTTTAACCTTTATTGTACGGTTCCAATCATTGTTCTAAAGTTTGAAACGGTAACATTGATTTTAAACAGGATAAAGTTCGTAGGAGTAGTTATTAAGATTAAATTCGGTTGGATACACTGTACGGAATTTGGAGACCATATAATAGGAATATCAGAATGACACGGGCAGATCACAATCTAAAATAAATTGACTGCCAAAGCCAGAAGATTGAAAAGATATGAAAAATAAGCAGAACATTCAAATATATATTTTTATGGACGAACAGACTGCTGTGTGAATATTAATTGTGAATATCAATATGAATAATTAATATGAATAAGAATACAGAACTCCAGTCCAATTTTTTTACTTTTTTTTATGATTAATGACCTTCTAACATAAATAACTGCATTTTTATTTTTATTTTTAGAAGTAGTTTTAATATTTAAAATAATTATCAAGGTTTTAATTTTTCAAGACACCCCGAAAACCACCGTATGTATGGTGAATTGTGTGACGTCATCACTCCTGAAAAATTCTATAGGATTGGGAAATCAGCTGATCAACTGCCGCCATTTTGAATTCCGTTGTTCGAAGTATTCTCCCTAGAAATAGCATTACTATTTTTTTTTTGTGCAGTAGTTTTTGAATATTTTCAATAATAGAGATAAACTAATAAGAAATACCTTTATTTTTGAAAACACAACAACAAGAAATAAACACAACAACAAGATAATATCAATAAATTATTAATTTGGTGTAATGAAAATAGACTTTACCTAAATATCTCAAAATGTCAAATAGTTAGATTTTTTCGAATAAAAAATCCAGTAATTTATAATTACAACATTGATAACAATGCCCTTCAGACATTAACACAAATTAAAGACTTAGGCATCACTTTTCAATCAAATCTTTCATTTGTTAACCACATAACAGAAATCTCTAATAAGGGCTTAAAAATGTTGGAATTTATAACTAGGCTTACTAGAAATTTTAACAATATAAAGTGTATTAAACTGTTGTATTTTGCCTATGTTAGAAGTCAACTTGAGTACAATTCTCCCGACTGGAATCCACATTATAGTATACATGTTCAAGCTATTGAAAGAATACAAAACAAATTCTTACGTTTTCTAAATTTTAAAATGGGTGTTCCAGCAAATATGTTGAACTACAACACTATTTTAAATGATTCGAATATGCTCAAATTGTCCGACAGAAGAATTTTCTCTGACTTGGTATTTCTATATAAAATTCTAAATGATTTAGCTGATAGTCCGGTATTGCCAGAATTGATAAGCTTCCGGATTCCACTACGTAATACTAGAAGTCAAGATTTATTTCAGTGTAGAAATTCTGGGTCTAACTACCATATGTATTCTTCTTTGCCCAGAATACTTACGGAGGGAAACAATTATACCAAGTCAGTGGACATCTTCAATTTATGTTTAAACAAATATAAAATATTGTTTCTGAGACAGTTCAGTTATGTACATTGAATGCTTTGTATTTTCTTATTATTCATATGTAATGTAAAAGCCCCGAAAAAGGGCGTTAATCAATAAATAAAAAAATTAATAAATAAACAACAACTAAATCTCTATAAACAGTATGTAAATAAACGAATAAATTAATAAGATGGCTTGTGTCATATCATATATTCCCATACAATGACTTTACGGTATTTCAATATTGCCATCCCATAAAATTTCAATAATGCCAACTTGACGGCGTATTTTTACGACCCGATTAAAAATGGACTTTAAATAATTTTTTAAAAACTCTGCGTTTAATAATATTAAATAAAACTTATATATTCAGAATCAGCATTTATTGGTCTTATATAAACATATTGTTTTAAAGCTATAATATTTTTCACTGGATTTCCTTATTATCCTGAAAACATCCTAGATTTTTTACTAACAAAATAGAAAAATATGTTTATTGTTACATAAGTTTTTTTTTTCGTGGTGTGTTTATGTTTAAAGACAATGTTCATGTATTATGAAAGAAATTGATTCATTAATCGTACATTTTATGCGAGAAAAATTACGCGCCATGACTGAGAATAAAAGCTAATGGTTTTATAATAATTCCGCTTTATTGGATATCTGGGAAGTTTTGTACATAAATGTCTTATCCGTTGTTACTTGCAGATAGGTAAATTGGCTCTTCTCTTCGTGCGTTTATTAATTTAAAATGATTACAGGTAACAACTTTACGCTGGAAACAAATTCGGGAAACTTGTTAACAAGACAGAAATTTCAAGAGAATTTCCGGAACGCAGAGTTCCCAAACAAATTTCTATCGAACTTTTAACAACCAACAGTCTATAAGGATTTGAAGTACTTTACCGTGGAGTTTACCCAAACTAATCAAACAGTTTCAACAGCGGAGAATAAACCACGATTATTTTATAATAAGGTCAAGGCAATATAGAAGCGTAATTTAAGGGTTAAGACTTGGGCCTGGAATCGGGAGGGAAATTGATATTAAAGCGAAGAAGAGAAGCATAATAATTTATGACCAGTTATAGGCACTTTGGAATAATGTTAGTTTTATAATAGAAAGATCGGTCTTTTTCAGCAATTACCGAAAGGTTTTCAGTGGAACACACCCTAAATTTAGTATAATGGTGACATTTTGTGCCAAATGGGGCTCCAGTCAAAAATCATGGCGCAATTCAGGCAGGAGCGAATTTAGATTTTAACCATTCAGAGGCCCAATTCTTATAAATGGTCCCCCCCCCCCCATTGAAAAAATTTTACTGAAAATAATAACAAAAAAAATGTAACCGCTTGTGACTTGTGACTCGTTACACCAAATTGGATCTTGACAGGTTTACTCTGCTTCACCAATGGAAAAGCCAGGAGCCTAACAATCATAATTAATTAATCTGCGTAATTGAGTACCACAACCAGCCACCGAGGGTCGCCGTCAGTCTAATTTTGAAGTTCGATCATTCCCATCGCTGTTGTGACATTACTCTATCGCTTTGCTAAAGTAATTTTCTTACCATTACGAGCTAACTGTTTTACCAATCGAATATATCGTCGTTGTATGAGTAAATTATAACAAAAGTTATTATGAGTGCTTGTGGTTCATTAATTAAAATATGCAGGTGCCGACTGAGAGATTCAACTTACAACAAGCAACATAACCTAGCGTCAGTACCTTTCTGTCGTAACTTGCAATTTAGTTTAGGCAGACGCTCCGTTGACACTGCTCACATGGAGTAGACATTCAGTTTCTACTCTAACCCCTGGAAGGTGGTGCTGAACAGTGCACCTACCTCACACCTTGAAAGGTAAAGGACATGTCAAAGCAAAGTTCATAAATAAACGAATAAGAAAATGTATGTTTATGAATATTTTCTTTGTGTACACTGTCCATTACATACGAAAAATCTGTCTTGTCAAGGCCAAGGTCAACAATTGCTTGCATTTGAGTAAAAGATTCTAAAAAGTAAATATTACTTTGAAATTCGAATTTCATCTTTCCATCCATTGATAAAAATGCTACCTGAAGGTTTTTGCCTTGCTTCATTGCGTTTTGTAGCTACGAGATGATTTTTTTTTATACCATAACGTAAAATAGACATTGACAAATTAATACATTAGTGGGGCCCTGTGTCAACGAGGGTCGCTACTCCTGGGTTCATTTAAAGTAGGTACCAGTAAATCCGACCCTGAATTCTGGGAATATTTAACTCTCCCGCAGCCAACTGGGGCCGAAGGTAGACCCCAAAATAACTATCCTTCTTATATCTACTTAAATTCATGAAATATATTTTTAGTATTTTAGGTATTCCTGCGCAAAGGATTAATACATAATATGCCATTTAAAAAAAATGTTAAAAAATCGTTGATCGCAGGAAAAAATATTTTGTCAAATATAGGTAGGTAATATTCCCTGCAAAAACATAAATAACAAAAAAAAATATCAAAAAAAGAAAAAGTGTTTTCTTTGGTTTTAATTTTAGAAAAAAATGCATGGGGTCATCAGCCGACCCCCACGGTTACGGACGCCATATTTGGCATCTTGGCCTGTCGAGAGTTAATGAACATTTTGGAAACGGACAATTTCATCATATAATTTGAATTGCTCCATAAACATTATACATTTGCTCGTAAATAATAGTCATTAACTTACACTACAGATTTTAATACTGATTTGTGTCGATTAAATTAATGTTTATTTTTTTGCAAAATAAGGTTGAAGTGCTAAATCTACGAAAATTAAACTTAAAATGATAAACATTAAAAATTAATTCTCAGTCTTACAGTTTAATTAAAATTTAGAGTCTGAAACACGTGTATCGTTTAAATCATAGATTCTCAACCTTTTTGCCTACCACCCACTTTTAAAATATTTTTTTATTTCTAGCGCCCCCTAACTCGTGAATCTGAAACAGCAATTGACCACAACGGGGGGGGGGATACCATGACAGGGTTACATTTGCCACAATGGAGGGGGCGTAACTGGATTCCACGACGAAGGAGGCGTAATGGGATACCACGACGGGGTTACATTTGCCACAACGGAGGGGGCGTAATGGTATAGGGAAAACATTTTTGTGGGTGGATGGCCCCTAATGGGATGGGAGGGGCAAGATAGAATGGGGTGGGATGGGTTTCTTTGGGTCTCCTACCGCCCCCCTGAAAGTCTGAAACGCCCCCAATTCTCTCTTAGTCTTTTACCGCCCTCCCCCCGAAGGTCTGAAACGCCCCGAAGGGGGCGTTTTCACCCACGTTGAGAACCTATGGTTTAAAATAATTATATTTTCAAGACCCGTTACAATTTTAACATTGGCATAATTAAATCTACAAGACTACTCGATAGTGTACTAAATTGATATTTGAGGTACTTACTCAAAGTTCCCTCCCCTTAAGTTCGAGAATAATCGAAAACTTCCCTACGTCTTTTTGTATATCGGTGCTTGTGACATACAAGTAGCTCAGTCGATTTTATGGTGGTGAGCAAACAGTTTTTCCAATATGCTATGTTTACTGAGATCAAAGATGAAACGAGATACGAGTAAATGCTTCCAACGCTTAAGACGTATGAATTCGTTTTCACAATTTGAAATAATAACATTTCGCACTTGTGCATTGTTTATTCGCTTGAAATCCGACTACAGCCAACAGGACCTAGCCAACCGCCAACCAATAACTCACCACCTCGTCATTTTCTCACAAAGGGATGTGGAAAGGATGTAAGTCCACAACACTTGGATCACACTCCTATATTTTTTACATAAACCCCAGGCAGGAGGCTCCGAAGAAAATAATTTCACTCAGGACCTACATGGTAACTTTTGATGGAAATAATCTGTTACTATGACTGCTTAAAAATGCAATCTGACCTTGATGCTATTGCAGAATGGTCAGTAAAAAACAAATTAGAATTCAATATAAAAAAATGTGTAACTATGACATATACCCGCTCCCAGAAGCCCATAGTTTTTGAATACAATATTAAAGGGAAAACATTGTGCCGAGTCAATAGCTTTAAAGATCTCGGTATCGTCTTTGATCCCAAACTGACATTCTCGGATCATATATCACGGCTCACTCCAGCATGCTACAAACTCCTGGGTTTCATCATCAGAATATGTAAGCAATTTGATGACCCAGATGCAATGATAGCCATGTTGATGGAGTCATAAGAAGTAAGCTGGAGTATGCCAGTGGTGTGTGGACTCCGCACCAAGCGAAGTATATTAATATGCTAGAACAAATTCAGAAAAAGTTCCTTAGGTATGTCTATATGCGGATGCATGGAACGTACCCGAGATTCATGCACCATATGGAATTACTTGAGGCAACAAATAGATTTAGCTTGGAAACTAGACGTTATGCAAATCTTGCAATTCTTAGTTTTAACATAATCCATAATCGTATTGACAGCCCATTCCTCTTGGAATGTTATGTATACTTACGTAATGTTATGAATATTATGTATACGTGCCTGAAAATTTCAGCCGTAGTCGTCGACACGACTTGTTCAAAATACCATACGGCAGAACAGATGTTCTAGCACAGCATAGCATGACAAGAGGAATGGTGCTGTTGAACGAAATATCGGAAACACTAGATATATATAACTCTTCGTTAGATAGCCTTAAGATTTTTTTGTATAATAATCATCTTCCTAGGTGTTAAGACTGTCAAAATGAGAAAATTGTACAGTAATTGGATAAAAATCTGTTGTACAATATTAAAAAAAAAAAAAAATCATCTTTAAAGATGCTGTGAGGATGGACTTTTTAAGGAGAGGAAGATCCGGGAAGTAAAAAGGTATGTATGTTGGATAGGAATATAGTAGTCAGTGTGTCTAGGAGTGACGGACGTGTTAATCTGTGCCTCCTGCTTCGGTGCAAGATGATGGGTCGAAAGAGATCAGCTGGAGAGGTCAAAGGTCTTCCCAAACCGGCCTCTCCCTATCCGGCACACCACGCAGTTAGTGGACAGATGCATCCGCTGCCAAGACCCGATCAAACCTCACCCCATGAACCCGGCACCTCTGCCGAATGATCAAACGTAGAGAACCACTTTGGATAACTTATGGCAGAGGTGTTGGTTATTGAATAAATAGCCAAGCGTCAATTCCATTGTAACATCGGCTCGTACAATATTCAACTATTATTCTGAATTTTTACATTACACGGTTTGACACATACAAGGTAGAAGGAATATAAAGCCGTGTAATAATTGCAATTTTAATTGCGGTCATATACCAAAGTCCAAAAGTGAAATAATAAGTTTGTGAATTAATATTCATATGCACTTATTCGCTTCTTGCGGCGCGACGTTTTGGGTTGTACATATGTACATGGGGTTAAAGGTGTTGTATTGCGGTACTGAAAAAAATTTACTACGGAAGGTATGCACTCGCATGTGGTTTATTTTTTCTATTACTTTTTTTTAAATATTAATAACTTCTTCGTTTTAATGTTGTCTAAATGATATTATATTTCTAACTTATCCAGAATTTACATCGGAGGGTAAATTAAAATCGCGTGATAATATACATTTTTTAAAGAGAGCAGCACTTTTCTATTCTAATCAGTTTCGATATTTTCCAGCACATCAAGCTTATTTTCTTGTTTTACATATACCATATACTTACGAGATTTCCAGGCAGGAATTGTTCGTGACATGGAGAAGTTGCCAAAGAAAGAAAGGCTTCAGGAAATGTACAGATAATAATAATATTTTTATTTGAGTATATTTGAACTTGAAAAGCTCAGTACAAGTGGTGAAAAACTTTAATGTTGAAATTTATTTAAATTTGAAAACTTTTAAATACTGTACATGACAAAAAATGCGCATTCGAATAATATTGTAAAACAAAAGGTAATGTAAATGTATGCGTATTATAATTTATTTTCTTGTTAAAAATTTAAAATATGTATATTTTTTATAAATTAAATACATTATTATTACATTGACATTGAGTATTAAACCTAGTTAAAAAAAATTGTGCGTGAAAGTGTAGTTTATTTAACAGAACTTGTCAAATCGTTGCATCTGAAGAAAGTGTGTCAATATATCAGTGTGCATAGCTCGTGAATGAGCTTATTTTCTATATTGACACAATGCCCATTCGAACTTCTACAGCGTCCCCTAAATGCTAAAAATTTAAAAACGCCCCCCAGACCTCCAAAACGCCCACAGGGGGCGCAGGAACCCCCGTTAGGAGTCACAGAATCTGGCTTCTATAAAACGAAACACTGTGCGACGTAATTATATAGTTCACTAGGCTTTGCTTTCTCCTCCTGGGGCGTCCCCAACAACTTCTTCTAGTCTCTTGCAACTCTTTTCTTTGTCTTTTTTCTCATTATAATATCTAAGACTTCGAGGCGTTCTTTTCATAGTTTTGTTCGAGATTATTAGCTGTGATTCCAGATTTATAGAATATTTACATTATTACGGATTACGCAATATTCTACTCATTTACATGTCATTCACACATCTCACATAGGCACACCTTGTGGTTCTTATTTAAAATGCATTCACTCGCGTCTAGGATCGTTGAATTATGTAAGCAAGTCAAAAGTCGTGGTGAATGAAATAGAGGGTAGGAAAACATTGCATAATACAGTTGTGAACCATGAACCCATAAAGCAAGTGGTTGAATTCGTGCTGCTTCAAGTTTTGGATTTAGCTAATCAAATAAAGTTGGTGAAAATAAAAACACCAACAGAAATTTCAAAATAAATGAGTATAAACAAATAACCGCCATGGTAGCGCCGTTTGAAGCCAAATTTCATTACATACGGCGTAAATGAAAATTCTGAAAAAAAATGAAAATTTGGGAAGTATGTTTACGTGAGATGGGAGGGCTGACAGAGATATCGAAAGAAGGGTAAATGCAGGCAACACTATTAATGGAGGACTGAACGCCGTTGGCGCCAACAAAAAACTGTCCAAAGAAGCGAAGTTAGCCATCCATAATGGAGTGCTGGTACCTACCCTGATGGATGGCAGTGAGGCACGGAACTGGCAGAGGAAGGATGAAAGTAGACTGAATGCTGTAGAGATGAGATCCCTGAGGCGAATGTGTGGTAAAACCATATACGATCGTGTGAGAAATGTGGAGATCCGCGAAGAATGCAAGGCTGATGTAAGCGTATTGAGGAGGTTTAAGAAAGGGAGGCTAAGATGGTTTGGGCATGTAGAGCGAATGAACGAGGAAAGGAGTGTAAGGAGAATATTTGACGCAAATGTGAATGGTAGAAGAAGTCGGGGACGCCCGAGGAAGACATGGCACGACCAAGTGAATCAGATACTTGAGTCGGGCCATGTGAAAAGTCGGAATAATAGAAGAGCATGTATGAGACGATGTATGAATGTGAACAAGGCAAGGAGTGTGTGCCAAGATCGAGTTGTTTGGCGGTCCATCCTCTCTGCCTACCCCTGCGGGGAAACGGCGTGATGCTTAGTTAGTTAGTTAATTTTGAAAATTCTATCCAAAGTGAAGCACATTTATGTTGATATTATAAGGAGAGATGTACCTCCAAAGTAGCTTAAGGAAATATATTGAAAAAGCATATAAGGGAGACATCATTTGATAAAAGAACAAACATGTCCATTGGGAATATAAAGGCTGGCCATGTGTTGCCAGGGAAAATAAAAGCAACATTTTGTAATGGTTGGTTACAGACTCAGTGGCGGCTCGTGACTTTTGGGTGTGCTAGGGTGCTGATATTAAAAACATGGCATCATGGATGTTGTCGTACACGAGAAATAATTTTTTTTTTTTTTTTTAAATCGGTGTTTTGTATGAAGATTTTTCAGGAAATCGGTGCGGCGCACCGCCAAACTGAAAACTTCCTGATATTTTTCATACAAAAAACTGATTTTCAAAAAAAAAAAAAAAATTTTTTTTCGGCTACAACAACATCAATAATGACATTTTTTTAAATATCAGCACTCTAGCACACCCAAAAGTCACGAGCCGCCTGATGACTGTAACTTACAGTCATCCCTTGTAAATTATGGAGCCGGATGGGCTTATCGTGTGTCTATGGACCCGTGTTACGGTCAGTTCTAATCAAGGACGACCGGCTGAGGGTACCAAGGGGATGCTATCCACTTGACTTATGAAATGAAAAATAAACCGATAAACAAACTTTTTCCATTTATAAGGACGAATCATTCAGTTTATCAGAAACATTGATCTGTTTCAGATTCTTGAAAAATGGCAACACAAAGCAGAATATGTTTCATCGAAAAAAAATCGAATTACAGATTAATTTAAATAAGGATTTTTTAAATATTTTTCTTTACGATACACTGAACACCAGGAGTGATGGACGTATAAATCCATCCCTTCATCGGTACAAGGCAATGGGTCGAGGGAGTCCAGGGGAAGAGGTAAAAAGGTTTCGCATAACTCTCTAGATCCAGCCCGCCACGTAGTAAGCGGGCGAACTCATGTGCCGCCAAGACCTAGATGTACCTTACCCCATGAACCCAGATACCCCTTCTAAGTCACCAAACGTAGCGAACCACTTGGGGTGACCTATGGCAGTGGTGTTGGTTATTCAATAAATGATTCCCGGGCGGCGGTACCCATACAAGTCTCCCTAATTAGGACATATAATTCAATAAAAAAAATATTCAGAAATACAAGAGCATTATTTTTATAATTTATAGTTACAAAAAACTTTTAGACGGTAAACCACGGCGTCATAAAATTCGCGCAGTTCTTCTGATTAGGTTAACTTGTGTATTAAGAGAAACGGCCGCGCAGTGGTTCCTGTTAAGGCGCCGCATCCTCGCTCAAAAAGAAGAAGATGGAGAGATATGTAATCACGAATATTAGACAGAGCGCGCTAATATTTTTAATGATAGAATTGTAGCGAAAATTGTGAAAATGTTTAATAAAACACGATTCGTTTAAAATAGAGCAAAAATCTCGTGGAAGGCGTCTTAAGTACCATTTAAAGAAACATTGTGAATTTTTCCACAACTATAACTTGTAAAATAAGTGAAATGAACGTGTTCATAATAATTTTCTGAGCATATTTTTCGATTTTTTTCTATCGAGGGAATTTCATATAATTTGCGTTTCGGCGTGGAACGCGTCTAGATATTATCTTCAAAAATACCGAATATATTTTTAAGAGCTTAAAAGCTTCAAATTTTTAAGGGAGATATGTGAGAAATAGGTAGAAATTCGGGTAGCGGCGGCTTAAGGCTCCGTTATAATCTAACAATAGAGGAGTTTGAAAGTCTCGGGCGAAACCGGATGGTAAAGCAACTAATCGACATGCGTTGCGGTGTCCTGGTTTGTCTTGAATCGAACAAGTTTTAAGCATTGGGAACAGTACCGCGCGCTGGTGCCAATGTTCCGTTCAAATTTGAAATATTCTCTTTGAGTTTGGTCGATGCTTGGAGCATTCTGTGCATATTTCAAAAGACACCGTATGGGATCTGCATGCATTTACAATGATATGCATTTTATGTCATCCGTGATCGGACCATTTGTTTCTCCAAGTAATAAGGGAACGGTCGTGTTGTCCGTGACGTCAACATTGGAATATTCTCTTATGCCGATATTCTTCAAAATGAAAAATATATATAAATTCTTAACGCAGATCGGCGAAGAATCATGGATTTTTTTAATTATGTTTTTTTTTATAGTTATTTTTAATGGTTAAGAGGTAATACTAGCGGCGTTTTTCCATACAAACGTATTCCCCGTTTATCTCTCTGGATTTTGACCCTAGAGCAAAATTTTTTTTTACATAATATAGATATCGACCACTAGCGTGTCGGTACGTTTTGTTTTTTTTTTATAATTTACTTCTTATAGAAGTTAGGACCTTCCAAAAATGAATAAAATTGCCTAATTTAAACGCCGTCAAAAAACGTTCAGTATACAAACTAAACAATGTATTTTGAAAAAAAGCAAAACGTACCGACATAGAATATTTTCTTTTAATACAGTTAGTGAAAAAAAAATTAAAATCGGTCCAGTTTTGGAGAAGAAAAATGGGGAATACAAAACATCGATTTCGAAGATTTTATTTAGGTATTTTCGGCCCGACGTGCAGGTGTCCCTTTCGCTCAGTTCTCCTGGGGGGGCCGGGGAACGGGGGTTTTGACAAATACATATAAAGCGAAGTAGTGATGTAACGAATTTTATCGGTAGACTAGTGTTGTCCTTGCCCGAGTAATAGATATTTTTATTCGTTTTTTTCTGTTTAGTGACTCATCGCGGTATACCAATACTGACCGAGCTTTCATACTAAAATTGTGCAAAATTAAAATTGTTTATGTCAAGTACTATAATAAATTTTCAATTTGGGAGGCGTTATAGGTACCATCGCCCCGGGAACCATTTATTGGATAACCAACACCCCCGCCACTTGGTCACCCCAAGTGGTCCGCTATGTTTGGTGACTGAGCATGGGTTCCCGGGTTCACGGGTGAGGTCTGCATGGGTTTTGGTGGCGGATGATTTTGTCCACTTACTGCGTGGCGGGCCGGATTGGGAGAAACTGGAAGAGGGAGATCTTTTGATCTCTACAGCCGGACTCTCTCCACCATCATTTCATATTTTTACTTACCCAGAAATTCCTCTCCTTCCTTTCATTAAAAATAACCTCCACACAGCTTCTCCGATGACTTTGCTATACTATAAGGGTATTTAACTTAAAAATAATTTTTATATTTCATTTTGTATAATTGCATTTTGTGATATTTTTAAGTAATTAATCACCTCTCCCTTTATTATTTTGTCTATAATTCTCATATGCCTATACTTGTTTGTCTTTTAATATTAATCTTATCATGACGAAGAACACTCTGTTTTCGAAATATGTTGATAATATTGATTACATAAAGCTGTTTTTACCAAGTTATTTGTTCTCATTTAATTAAAAATGACGCCACAAAGATTGGACCCATTTGCAGCATTTCAAGCTGGGTCGCCATAACCAATTCGTTTGTGCAATTTCAATCAATGCATTTCTGTGTTTCTCGAGAACCCTTCTATGGGCTTACACGTCATTAGTACTTTTACGCCAGTTTTTTAAAAATTTGTGGTCAGAAACATCCAAGTAGTGTAGTTTTGTAGCTCTAGCACATATGAAGCTATATGACTTTTGCACTCCCAGAAATAAAACCTTTTTAGTATAATTATCATTATGCATATATCCAATTGTATATCCGCATGTACATTATTTGGCTTAATATAGTAACTATGTTATTTTCCACATCAAGTATATAATAAAATAGATGCAAGAATGTTATTTTTTTGATAAATTAATAACGTAAAAAAAAATATATCTATATATTTATTCTCAAAACTCTTGAGAACATATCGTCGTTGCATTCACAAAATATCCCATGTGAGGTTTTCGACCAATTTTTTTTTGTTTACACCATTTGATTCACCACGGTTTCGTAAATAATCTGACAAATATATCCCATTTTTCAAACTCATCTTTTTAAACATATTAGAGGCAACTCTGACCATTACTTGTAATTAATGGTAATTATTTAAAAAAAATATACTACATATACTACAGAAATAAAAAAAAATATAAACCGAAGATACATTTCATCAGGAATAATTAACTAAATAATTACCTGTTTTTCTCATTCTTTCTATTTATTATTAATCTATATTCATCTCTATTTTATTTAGATTTTTCGAATTTCTCCCAAGTGCACAATATTTTAGTATGTAACCGTATCCTATGTATGTACACCATATGTAATTTATATAACTCCATTGAACAATTATATATCTATATTAAATATTAAAAAATATATATATATATATTTCTTCAATATTAACTCAGTAGGTAAAGCAAAAATATTTTTTTATAATTTATATTTAACTCTCAAAAAATTACCAAAAAATTAAGTTGCATCCAAAATCATACGAAATTAATTTTTTTAAGACCAATATTTCGTAATTTGAAACAAAAATAAATAAAATAAAACATATTTATCCACACAAGATATTTTCTCTACCTTTTGATAAAAAAAATACATTTTCAGTTTATTTGGGTGTTTTGGTCACAAATCCAAATTTAACCCCCCCCCCGGCTATTTGTTAGCTTTGGGAACAACTCATATCGATCTTGTGTCTCCCTTACTATTATTTATTTATTAATTTTCGGGAAATCGACAGTTTATATTTATTTCAGTTTGTACATAGTATTAAATAGCCAAAATAAAACCAATTACGGATTTCCTCCTTGTGACTTTACTTCTACTGAGACAGCATAATAAGAATAAGTAAATTAATTTTATAAAAAGGAATATGAATCTAAAATTATATAAAACAAAAAATATATATATGTATACTCAAAACATTTTTTTTAATATAAAATGAAAAATTACAAAACAAAAAATCTATCAAAACATTGGTAGCCATGGAGAGAGGTTGTACATATAAATCAAATCATAACAGAAATATAAACAATAAAAACATAACATTATTCAAGAACCATTAGAGAAGCACTCTTTTTATGGACCTTTTATATTCAGTAAGTTTGCAATTGAAAATGTCCACATTGGAAAATACGCTATTATAACTATTGTGAGTATTATGTTGAGAAATAAGTTTTAAACGGTGTTCGAAAGAGAAAGAGAAAATATCAAACTTTATATTCAAATTCAAAAGTTAACCACAAAATATTGTAATTGTGCACCTTTATAAAACGAAAGTTTATTTCATCGCCTTTCAAAAACAGTTTTTAGTTTTCGGATACTATCAGAAATATTCCATTTATTTGGATTTTATTGCAAAGCGGAAATATTTCGACCTTATGAAAAAATATGCCCGAGGCCCTACGTTTGCTACACAAAATATCATATGTGCATAAAAAGTGCGCACAAAAATCCTGAATGCAAAATTTAAGAAAAAATTGTCGGTTTTATTAAAAAAATATATATTAAGCCCACTTGTTTTCACCCAAACATGGTATCACAAATAACTCTACAATTAATAAAAATAAATAAAAATATGGGTCCCTATTTTTTTATTTATTATTTCTCCTAATATTCTAAAATACCCACAGGATATTTTGTGCGCGCAACAACGATATAAAGTAGCTATAATAGCATATTCATAGGACGCTCCTGTGAGCGGGTAGAGAAATTGAATGTTAGTCTTGTCTCTACACGTTTGCAGATTGGAACATGCGTGGTCGGCAGAAATAATAATTCGGCTTATTACGGGTGAAGCGCGTAGCCCACACACACAAGGCCTGCATTCACTCACACATCTATAGCGCGATTCTGACTAAGCATGCGATGAGATTCGCGATAGACGGTAGGAAGGAGGCGCAGAGGGGGAGAGAGAACACTCACGTGGTCTCACCCACACATCTATAGCTAGTTCTTTTGTGAGCGCGGTGCGATAACGATAATTTTTGAAAATACCTACCGTCGAGATTTCTCACCGATGGTATTACCTCTTAAAGGAATTTTCAAAGTTTTAATTTTTCGGGCCTTCCCAAATTGCATCATATATGTAGTTTATCTGTGTGACGTCACCGGTCATAATAAGCCTATGTTTTATTTCAACGTGAACGGTATTTTGTATGCAAGCGTCGAGAGTCGAGATTTTAATTTTTTTAAATTTCTATGTTTAACCGCTTTTAACGTGTATTGAAGAATACCATGTAAAATGTCACCATCTCATTACTGCTGTAATTGTATTATACCAAAGTGCAAAAATACATCCGTAACCACAATTGATAAACAACTCACTAGTGATCCAAAACTTGCATTAGGTACTACGAAAAAATGCATTTTAAAAACTACTTGGATTGAAGAAAACTATGTAAAATGTCATCATCTCATCACTACTGTTATTGTATTGTACCAAAGTACAAAAATACATCCGTAAACTTACTTGTTAACCGTAATAATTCAACAGTGTTCCAAAACATGCATTACTACGAAAAATTCTTTGTAAAAACTACAAAGGTACCGGTATGTACAATTCACTGAATATGACGACTGTGTAATCAAGTGTATATTAAAATCCCTTGATGCTGAAATCAATGTCATAACTCATAACAATAATTGCACAGTGAATTATTCTTCGGAACAGTAATGATACTTCCCCCGTAGACACAAAATTAAAATTTAAAAAGTGTAGGTCAAACGTGAAGTTCGTTTCACAAGCAATTTGCAGTTACTTTTGAAATGTAAATGGGCCGAACGGAAATATTTTTTACAACAGTACGTGCAATTTTTGCGAACTGCAAAAAGCCTGTATCAGAGGCGGGATGTTCGAAGCCGGAGTGGCTCAAATAATAATACACGTACAGTCCGCCAACAAATACTAGAAATTTCAATACATTTCAATTTTTTTTTCTTATCTATGGCAACACCGATTTTATAAACAAAAATATATTTGAAACCAATGTGAGGTTACATCTGACTCAGATACTCAATTTTCCTTGGCGATTTTATAATTTTTTTTTAATACTTAAAGTAGACGTTTCTTTCACAAACGTTTTAAAAATACAAAAGAAACTTTCAAATGCAATTATCTCGCTGAGCGTTAAAAAAACCTACAAGCTAGAAAATTAAACTTCCTTAGAATATATTATTCTGCTGCGTGTATAACGGCGCGAATTGCCACTCGCGGTTAGTTCGTTCCTTTCCAATAATTCGTGGTTCGGCTCGCGCTTCGGCTTTCTGTGCGTTTGCAGTATTACTTAATCTTAGAACATCATAATGTTGTCAATGTAGAATCATCTCCTTTTTAGAATCAAACATACCCCTTTCGGTTGTGGTTATCTGTGTTTGTAAGTCGGATTTGTTTTCAATTTAAGTGTCAAAATTGGAATTGATTATGTCAAGAAATCAGATAACAATAAATTACCTACGTTTATAATATTTTAACAGAAAATCACTTTGATTGTCATTTTCAAACTTGGAACTCACGTGTCAAAAATTCAGACTTTCCTGTAATTTTTCACGGGTCCGCGCTAGATACCACTAATTTGTGAATACCGTTTGATATTTATATGAAAAAAATCGAGTGCAGTTCACACGCGATAGAAGCAAAACTTTACCAAAACAATCCCAACCAATAGGAGCCTCGTAAAGTGAAGTCATAATCAAAGCGGCCAATGAGCGCAGACCTAGCGTCATTTCCGTTTCATATCTCAACCAATAAGAGCCTTGAAAAGTGACAATATAATCAAAGCAGCCAATGAGCGCAGTTTGATGCTTCGCAGGTGCTGTAATGCGTCATTTCCGTTTCATCCGAATTTCAAATCACAACGGGGCTAGAGATGTTTCACTTCAAAAAAATTCGCTTGAACCATGGTGTTTTTGGTCAAGATTCTTAATTTTTTTTTTCATTTCAACCATCATGGTGTTGCCATTTAAACGATCGCAGCATCCTCAATTTTCGTCCACTGTTTGTTGACAGACTGTACCTGGCAAATGGTAACGTCATAGAGCAGCGGGGCATTTCAACTTCTGGCATGATGCCGAAAACAAATTGCTTTGTGTATTATGTCAGAGGCTGTGGCACGAATTCCCGAGGAGATACGGCATTGGAAACCGGAACGGAAGTGGACCAGGTGAAATGGGGAAACGGATGGGTTTAACGGATTAACGGCTTCGTTATGGAACGAGATAAATCAAGATAGGACCGACAGTTTATTGTGTTAATCAGAACGAATTATACTGGAATAATAATTATGTGCCTATTTGAATACCGGAAACTTAAAAGGGTGTAAGTGGCATTCACAAAAAGGGGGTTGACGGGAATTTAAAGTACGCTCAAGTATTCAAAGAAAACTCTATTGTATTTGTATGCAAACGAACGTACGTCTCGATCCCTCCCACTTTGTTAATCTTCTATCTTCTTCTTCTATATAAATAAAAATTAATCGCCGAAATGTATGTACGCGCATAACTATCGAACGACTGCACCAAATTGGATAATTCTTCTTTTTTGTGTGTTCGTTATTGTCAGGACAAGGTTTGTATAAAACTTCTGGTGAGCTCTGGCATTATGAAATTTGTATAAAAAAATTGCTATTGGTGGCACGCGAGCTGTTTGAAAACTGAATGTATGGAATGCGGGAGGGGGAACGAGGAGGGGAGCTCGGGTAGGGGGTAGGCAGGAGGGCGGGAGGGGAACCAGGGAGGAGGAAGGGGAACCTGGGAGGGGGGAGGGGGGCGTGGGAGGGGGGAGGGGAACTCGGGAGGAGGGTTCACGGGACGGGGGAAGGGGGGAGTGGAATGGGAAGAGGGAAGGTGGAGGAGACGGAGTGGGAACGCGAGAGGGGAAGGGGACGCAAGAGAAGAAGTGGAGGCGGAAGGGGAACGGGACGATTGGGAAAGGACACGCAGGGAGAAACAATTTCTTTGTTAAATTGCATAGCAACGCATGTCAGGTACCAGCTAGTTTGACATAAAAATAAAATAGTGTTTTATTTGAATGCTGCGTACTTTAAATTCCCGTCATCTTTTATTTTTTATAAATGGCACTTACACCCTTTTAAGTTTCCGGCATTCATTTCAGTACCTACGTAATCTATTTCTATCCTCAGTCATATTAGAGAAAGAGAAAGCCACAATCCAAAAATGATAGTTTTCTTAATATGCCTTATATCGCCACGAATTCAGGTAACAGGCATAAAAATCGTTTGGCCGATGGAGTCTATAAGTCACGATTTTAAGAATAAGAGGTTTTTAATTTATTTTGTGAATAATTTTATAAGAAAGAAAAAAGGTAATCAATGGAAACTGTCACAGATAATTTTGGACATAACATTTTATTTTCAAAAAGTTGTATCTTAAATGCGTTTACAAATTTCTAATGAAAAAATACTTTTTTAGCAGTTTACCCTTAAAAATTGTCATTTTTTTATTTTAATTCTATTTTTTTTACATTAACTCCACACAGGAGGCCCTGAGGAAAATGATTTCCCTCAGGACCTATGTCATGTGGGATGCTGTGTGGAGGGTCTTTTTGAGGAGAGGAAGGAATGAACATTGGTCTTGAAGAGACACATGTTGTAGGAAGGAGCAGAGGCCGGCAAATCATTCCACAGCCGAGCTGTTGAACACAAGAATGAGTCGAAGAAACGACCCATTCTCATGTGACAAATGTCAACCGTGTACAAATGTTGAGCATGCGTTTGGCGTGTTTCCCGACTATGCACCGGTGCCGAAGGGATCAATGATGCTAGTTCCTCGGAGCATCTTCCATTGTAATACCGGTAGAACAAGGATAGCATTCCCACCCGACGCCTGTGCTCTAAAGATTGCAATCCGTCTGTTAAGATGGGAGAATCTATTAAACGGACCGCCCGTTTCTGCACAGAGTCGAGGGTATTTTTCAGGTATTTTGGAGCTCCAGACCAGAGGTGGCTTTAATTTTAATTTTTAATTTATTCAGTTATTTTAATACTACATGAATATAAAGTATACACAATGTAACATTTCATTTGATAAATTTAAATATTTTTACAGTAAGCATAACATTTCTTACCATACATTCAGTATTTCCTCATTCTTCATACTTTCAGGCATTTCATTATAAATCTTTAGTCTTCTATACATTAAGTAGATCTGTGATTTCGATTTTTTCATACCTGGCAATCTAACGCTATTTATATTTCTTGTTTCATAATTATGTACTTTACACAATTACTCTTTTACACAATTTCATTAGTATTTTAGCATTTTGATAGTCATAACTTTATGCACAAAAATTAACACATTAAATAAAAGTCTCTTTTTTATTGGAATCCAATTTAGCTCCTCTCGTATTTGATTAACCCTTGCGTTTTTGCCTTTCCCCAGTACATATACATCCCATAGCTCTGTTCCGTATAACTTCTGGCTTATTCAAATTTCCCCTGTAGTGTTTCTATTTAATTCATTTCTTAGTCTTCTAAATTTAATTTAACGGAAACGGTAGAAAAAGCATCAATTTATTCAAAGCATATTTTTTTACATTTGTAATGTAAACCGATTGGTAATAAAGATTAATCTAAAATAGTAATTTAGCATTAATCTTCGACTATTTTTATTTATTTGTATTTTTTTTGTATTTACGAAATCCAATTAAGAAATAAACCGGTAGAAGAAGTGTGTTGAGGGCGTTTCTGCGTGTCAAAAGTTCCCTCAAATTTACCATACTTCTGGAGAAATTGTAAACATATTTTCTAACGTCCTAATTCTCTCTTGAACACATAATCATTTGCAATGGCCTCTATGGGAGTATAGGAGTCGAATGTAAACTGGCGATAGCATTTTCTTCGAAATCGGTATATACATTTGTACAACTCGATTCAATTGAGAATTTTGTTAAAATTTCAACAGTTGTCCCTTCTTTGAATGCTGTACTAAGATTCTTTAACTAGTAACTTCGAGGGAAACAAACCTTCGCTTCAAATTAAGAAACTTAGGGATTTTGAGAATATTCCTCTTTGTGTCACCTTCTAGGATGAGTGACACCTTCAGTAACATGAAGTGACTCCCTTTGTCGTCGCTAGTCTCAATTGGTTGTTGAAATAAAAGAGTAATAAAAAAATTTGCACAAAAACCACAAAATAAGAAATCTGGTATTTTTAAAACTCCACTGAAACTTTTTTTTTATTTTATTAATTCTAGACTTAACAATTTGTAATGTCCTGTGCCTGTCTCACTAGGAAAACCTGTGTTGAGAGCAAACTGAAAGCTACGTGAAAGATACTTGAATAAATAATAAATATTCCCATATTACAATAGCCAATAAATTTTCATGAACAGATTGAAATAAGCTTTAGCTTCATATAAAAAGTAATTGAATTTTGCCTAAACTGTCAATAACTTAAGAGAGACGGCTTCCGTGATCGAGGGTCGACGACTCTCGACTTGCAATCCGAGAGTCGCGGATACGAACCCGGCATGCGCAAATAAATTTTATTTGATTAATTTGTGACATTTCACATTAATTAATTAAAAATAATATTTAATATATTTGCGGCACGTTCCACAGGTTTAAATCACGGAAAATACAACATAAAATTATGTTCACAGTGAACACACGAATTTTGTAAATCGATGAGAATTTAAGCATGAAAACTGTAAAAATGTGGCTTATCAATGAAAAATCTATGTACATGTAAAAAAAAAAACAAAATATTCCTAAATCCCTCAGGCCTCGGTCCTGTTTTGTCGGAAAGTCAAAATAACTTTGCAATAAAGTCCAAATAAACGGAATATTTTTGATCGCATCCGACAACTAAAAACAGTTTTTGAAAGGTGATAAAAAATGTTGAAATTAAATTTTTTTTAATGCCAACTTCAAAAAGTCTTAAAAATGACTCACCTCACTTTTTTCTAACTAAAATTACTGGAGGCAAAAAAAGGATAAAAGAGAAAATTTAAAAAAATATACATACATATTTTATAAGGCAAATGTAAGTATTTATTTTTATATGTATACCTTACAAGAGTCCCAACTGCTCCCGTCAGAAGCAAGTGAGACTTTGGCATCCCCGATTGGGATAAGTTGTGAGGCTGAAGGTAGTGGGAGGGGAAGGAGATGGGGAAGAGGAAGGTGGGGAAGTACCTGGATATTCAGATCACCAAACACGGCAAAAAGCCATTTCAAACAACGTTTCAATTCTGTCCAGGGCGGTATTTTCCACTCGGGAACGTGCCGCAAATATATATATTGTATATTATTTTTAATGAATTAATTGTGAAATAACATAAATTAATCAAATAGAATTTAATTGCCACGCGGGAATTTGATCCCGCGACCTTCGGTTTGCAAGTCAAGAGCCTTACCGCTAGACCTCGCCGGCCGTCATTATAAACGTACGCAAGTACGTACGCAAGTAAACTTTTTGTTGTTTCGTGTAAAAATTATTAATAAAAAATTCCTAAAGTTTCATTTTTTTTTCAAGTTGCGGTCGGAAACTTTGGCTTCATAAAGGTGTACATTTTAAATTATTTTCTATTATAATACTTCCCCACCTTCCTTTTCCCCATCTCCTTCCCCTCCCCACTAACTTCAACTCCCCACTAGACAACATACCCCAATTCTGGATGCCATAGTCTCACTGGCTCCAGACGGGAGCAGCTGTAATTCATGTGAGGTATTCACATAAAAACATAAAATTAAATAAAACCATTTTGGTCATATTTCAAACCATGATAGTAATAAAAACAACGATTTCTATGAGACCTATTTAAGTAGTTCCGAAAACTTAACAGTTTTCACTTCACCTGATGTAATTCCTAGTGGTTCAAAAACCACAAAAGGAAATAAGCAACGAGTGGAAAGGACGTTATAATATGGCCTTGGCACTTGTAAGTCAAGATGCCAAACGTTTATTTTCTTTCCGTGCTGGCAGACGACGTTGCCGGGAGTTGGATGGGAAAAAAGGTAACCCGGGAAAGAACTTTCAATGTCCGTGCAATTTTCCATCTCAGCGCGTAAACATTGCTTTTAGGGATGGAGGTAGAAAAATAGGAGCAGAAACTGTAAAAATGAATATGGAAAATGTTTTTAAAAACATTTTTTGCATCTTGAAAAAATGCAGTAACCATAGTTACGTTAAAATTGTGTATATTATTAGAAAAGGATTTGAAAACGACAGCTTGCGGCTCTGTGTAATGGGACCAGTACTAAATATACAAAAAGAGAATTCGCCAACGTCTAAGAGAATAAGAACACGAGTTATTGTCATTACTCTAATTCGAAAAGAATGGTGTACAAAAATCTTAAACGAAAATGTAAAAAAAAAACTACTCGAAATCAATGACGTTATATAAATAGACTCGCCATAGTCTTACATATTCGCAAAATAATGTGGCAAGTAAGCAACACTCTTTCGTTTTCAGTGGTTTTCAGTAATTTCTTAATTCAAAATCATTCATGCATTAAAAAGATATGCAACTTCCATACCGAAGACAAACTTCCAACTCGAACTTCCACAGCATGAACTACCCTTCTACAAAATCATCTGAAAGTTTTAAGTTGGCCTTAGTGTGGCCGTACCATAAGACAATCAAAAAATGTGTGTTTTTTCTCTAATAATGCAAAAAATTGTCAGACGGGGAACGTGTAAATTAATTGTATTGCTCATAACAATCGATAATAATAAGTAATTTGTGTGTACATATGAATGAAATGTTATTTCTTCACTTTTACTACTGTTTGCCGTGTAGTGGAAACATTTTCTCATCACACAGGAGGGAATTTTGCGCTTTTTAAGTGCAATTTTCCTACTGGTAAGACACGACCTTACTCGACTAGTGACAGTTTAGTACTAAAGTACTTGATATCGACACCAGTGTAATTGCCTTGCTTTTGGCTTCCCACTTTGAGATATCTACCCCGCGTCTACAGTATATAACGTCTAAGCTTGAAAATCGTAACTTGGTGGATTAATGAGTCGAGCGTCGTCACCTTTCTTCAGAAGCCAACATTTAACACCGTTTATTATATATAGACTTGCAGTGTCAAAACAAACCAAACATAAATAACCATATATGATCCTTATAACCTTATTATAAGTTAATTAATCCAATAAATTCCATTTTTTCTATTCAACGTAGGTACTAATAAATTAACATGATGAAAAATCGAGGCACTGCCTAGTTAGAAACCAATGTTGACTGGGTCATAATCTATTCAGACCTGTATTGCAGATTATCCTCTATGTACCTATTGGCACTAATCTTTATTTAATATATTTATGTATCCATTATGCATGTAAATTTGTTTTCGTTATTTGGCTTAAATCTATTAAATTATAATTTTCTCAAATTGCTTCACGGGCGCACAAGGTTTGTACAAAAAACATAAATCGTGTCTAGTCATCCCTAGTTGCACCTGAAAATTTTGCACCAGTTCCGCGCTGCGTGGGAGTTTTTTAATGATAAACAGCCAGGCATTCTCAGGCAGTCGGCCAGGCAGTTAGGCGGCCAGGCAGCAGGTACAGCCAGCCAGGCCTTCTATTCTGCGGGAGACGGGGTTTAATGGAGCGTGAATTTATTATAAACTACTGCAGGTAGCGGCGCGAGTAGATATTCCAATCCAACTCGGGCTGACTTCACTGGGACAAACACTGAGAGCGAACAGACTTCTTAGTTTTATGCGAAAAACTTGAGTCGTTAGTCGGGATCGGAATTAATAGAGGGATTGTTGGGATTCTGAGAGGCGGTATGGAAAATAACGGTACCGGTACTCATTTGAAGATATATGACTTAGAATTGTTGATTCTTTATTTATCAGACTTGCGGCACCAAATTTCACAACCGGGAACAAACATAAGATAAAAACTAAAATGGGTCGGGAAATTGTACAAAAGTTTTTGAAACTCAAAAATTCCAAGTTTTGTAAATGATCATTTTAACACTTTTTCATCGCGGATGCTGTTTGGCTCTTCGATGGTTGTTTCTGAAAATAAAAAAAGTTAAGAAAATAATATCGGTTTACGATAATCCGAAACTGTACGGACGTTAGCACAATAATTGTCAGCTAATAATAATCCCAACACTTTCTTCGAGGGCCTACCGGGAAGCCGGCTTAGGGGCGCGGACACCAAGTATCGCTTGCGACTGGACTGATGGCTCCGCTTATCCTCGGCGGGACTGCCGGATGACTGTAGCTCAGCTGCTTTGGTTAAGTCAAACAATCTCATCATAATATGTATTTTTTTTTATTCTATTAACTTTTCTTCCTACATATTAACAAACTTTTATTTCAGCTACATCAGGTGGCGGAGATGAGAAGTGATACTGTGAAATAAATAACTAACAACGCACTCGTATACTGCCTGCTAACAATATATGCCCGGATATTGGGGGTCTAGAGTCACTTTAAATAAAAAGTAGCTTCCTCATAAATAAAAAATTAGAGTCCTGACGAGTACGGTGAAGGAGGAAACCATCTGTGTCCTTAGAACGCCGTGGGAAAGTGGTGGGCAACCTCCAATGTCGGCTAATAAACATCTATATCTTAAATTTAGAAGTGACACACTTGTTTTATGATGGTGTGGATCGTTTTCGTAAAGCGTTTCGGATAAAGCTGAACCGTTCACCAAAAGAAATCTGAATTGAAAAATTTGCCGCAAAAGTTCACGGAGATATGAGCGATCGTGAAAATTTTTTACGTTATGAAATTCCTACAACTTTTACGAACTTTCTAGCAAATTTCGACCTTGGTTTGGTATTGGTCTGCCATCAAGAAAACAGGATCAGTATTCGAGCGACATGTTCTAGACATTTTCTTTTAGGTTTCTTAATTATACTACCCATCATTGTTAGAATTTCAACAATCATTATCGAAATTCACTTCCTCAATGAACATATCTGTATAGATATTTTTACGAACTTTCTAGCAAATTTCGACCTTGGTTTGGTATTGGTCTGCCATCGAGAAAACAGGATCTGTATTCGAGCGATATATTCTAGATATTTTCTTCTAGCTCTCTTAGTTATACTCATTCTTAGAATTTCAACAATCATTATCAAAATTCACTTCCACAATGAACATATATAGGTATTTTTAAATTTACATCGAAATTTCAAAGCTCTGTAGGACATGATAGAAATCAAATAACGAGCTGAAAATAGTTGATAAATTCAAGATACAATAAGAGCGTTAATATAATCGGCAGTCAAGCTGCTTAAAGAAAACAGAAATATCATTTGCTTAGCGTATATATCACATCGCTTTCCATATTTCATTTTCGAATACATAATAATTGTCATAAACAATATGTTTAACGGTAAAAGAATAACTCAACAAATTTTACATTACATAAAAATAATTGCCAAATATTAAATAAACATATAAAATAAGATTTTAAATAAACCGCTAGTTCGACTTTAAAGTTATTCCCCTTCTTCTTATGTAACCCCACCCTTCCCCTACCCCCCTACCAGCCTGTCTCTGATAGTCCCTCCCTCTCTTATATTAGTTCTCTTTCTCTTTTGTTTACCTTATAATCTTCCTTTGTACCGAAATTTAGATTATAGGTATGTTTATTGTCACGGTGAACGTTGGGATCAAACGAAACCGGTCGACGTGTAATATCAAGCCATAAAGCATTCGCTTTTTTCAATAAATCAATAAATTTTATTAAACAATTAATGGAATTGCAAAAAAGAGCTTTATGGTCTCATAGTGCCACTGTCAGGATTAAAAAAATTCTAACCAAGATATAAAGATATAAATACTTTTAAAACCACATAACTAGGGTGAACCGGATCCAAAGTGACGGGAATTTAATCTAATTTTAAAATAAAGAAATGAGAAGAAAAAATAATATAAGAAATTTAAATAGATAAATAGAAATAAATACATAAATATCACTAGATGTAGTTTTCGATATGATTCGTTCGCTGAAATCTATCGCTGGTAAAACTAAACTACACGAGAAGAATACCTTCAGCGGGTTCGACACGTGATAGATTGGCACGAAGAATATCGACTTTAAGGTTGTAGAATGCTGGGTATAAAAATATGTGTATGAGATAAGGCTTCCAGGAAATCAGGAACGTTTGACCGACCGGAAGAACGATATAGACTTCGTTTAAAAATGCTTTATAAAAAAGATTTATAACACAATACTTTAACATTATCGCCATGCGGTCCGTGTATAAGATATTGAACCGGTGTACTGTGGATTCGATTCCCGTTTCGACTATTTTTTTCTTTTTCTTTCCCATATTACGGTAAGATATTGAATTGGGGAGCTGTGGGTTCGTTTCCTGTTTCGATTAGTGTTTTTTTATTCATTTCATATTAGGCCCTTCTTAAATCACATTGTGCGTAGATTAAGTTAGATTATGTTATATCTCACGATAATCATGTGGGACGACTAAACAAAATTTGTAATCCTGATGTCCTGGAAAGGATTTCACTTTATGTCCCCGATAACTTCACCAGAGCAAGGCAACACAGACTTTTTACTTTTCCTAGAGGCAGGACCAACCTACCAATGGTTATGCCTCTGGGGAGAATGACCTCACTATTAAACCTTTCTTCTGAAATTGACATTTTTCGATCGAACTACAATCATTTCAAGAGCGAAATAAAGGTATTCTTTAGCACCTGTCATTATTAATGTACCTATATAATTAATGTTTTACACTATTAACTAAAAATTGTGAAATGTAATTGGATATACATGTTAACTGTTATTCACAATAAATAAATAAATAAATAAATAAATAAATAAATAAATAAATAAATAAATAAATAAATAAATAAATAAATAAATAAATAAATAAATAAATAAATAAATAAATAAATAAATAAATAAATAAATAAATAAATAAATAAATAAATAAATAAATAAATAAATAAATAAATAAATAAATAAATAAATAAATAAATAAATAAATAAATAAATAAATAAATAAATAAATAAATAAATAAATAAATAAATAAATAAATAAATAAATAAATAAATAAATTAATAAATAAATAAATAAATAAATACATAAATAAATAAATAAATAAATAAATAAATAAATAAATTAATAAATAAATAAATAAATAAATAAATAAATAAATAAATAAATAAATAAATAAATAAATATTAATAAATAAATAAATAAAAAAATAAATAAATAAATAAAAAAATAAATAAAAACCTGTATAGAACAGCATATTGAAAAATAATTTGAAAACATGTTAACTGAACTTTTCTTATAGAAATAATACTAGTATGTAAAAAAAAATAAAAAAATTTTCCACTTAATTTATTTCTGACCGAACCGGTTTCAGCCTATTACAGTAATCTTTAGACTGTTAAATTCTTCTTCTTTCGTAGCCTGGGCCTGGGTACTCATTGCCTCGCAAACTCTGGACTGCCATCAATAGGATAAGGTGCTCCCATAGCCGTTGTGCTCACATGATGCATAAATGGGGCCTTAAAGAGTCGGCGATGTGTGAATGCGGTGCGGTGCAGACCACCGAACATGTGGGCAATTCACTGTGGACCTCATCAATCCCCCAGGCGGGATTGATGAGGTCCACAGGGCAACGCCTAGACTGGCTCGCAGACCTAGATGTCCCCCTCTGACCCCCCACCATACGAAAGAAGACTGTTAACTGAAACTGACTTATAGGCCGAAACCGGTTACGGTCAGAAATAAATAAAGTTAAAATAAGTTAAAAATAGTTTTGATATAATTATTACAATGGAACTCCAGCACAAATTGTTAGCACAAAAAAATCTCTTAGTGCCGCAAGATCTACCGTGGAATTCCAACTGAGGCAATTTTGGGTTTTCTGCGGTTGAATGAAGTCAGTGGGGAAAATAATTCTACGAAGTACCTGATTTTTAAGAGCCAGTCACTAAGCGTACTTGCAAGCAAGGTTTAATTTTTAATGGTTAACCCACAAGGGCCAATATCTGAAAATATCTTCCACTCCATAAGGTCCTTGTTGAAGTTGAATGCAAAGAACGAGTATTAATAATAAGCCAAGTCTTGAGTTAGGGTTGAACGCTAATAAAACCCACTCAATAGATATTTAACAATTAACGTTGGAGACATAAATATCACGAATTTATTTATTAAAACATGCGTTCATGAAATTCCAGTTTTCAACTTCTTCAAAACGTCAGATTATTTCTACACGCAGATCATGGACGTTTGTTAAAACATAGTTTATTTTGAAGTTTTTTTTATAGAAATGATGGGAAAGAACAAACCTTTTCCCAAATCTCCCCGAAGGAAGATAGACGGGTGTCGAAACCGGTTGCCGAAACAAGTTGGCATATTATGAGGGTATTTTCCAACGCAAAAGAAATCAAAAAGGGTCGAATATATTTTTTTCGTCGACGAACTCGAATACTATACACTTCTATCTATACAGGATGAAACAATTGAAGAAAACGATGACACAGTATTACACTACGCATCCTTTGCTACTAGATTTACTAACTGGTTTCGTTCGGGGAGGGAAGGAAAAGGATATTTTTTGTGATCATTTTTTTATGACCAAGGATCGAATCTCAGAAATCCAAAAAAAATATTATCCAATTTTCGAACCACTACAGGCAAATGAAAACACAAAAGAAAACGACATCTAGCGACTCCAGAGAAAAAAACACAAATATGTACTAATAAGATGGCCAAATGTACGGAAAAGCTAACAAAGATGTGCTTTTTTTTACATTAACTCCACACAGGAGGCCCTGAGGAAAATAACTTCCCACAGGGCCTATGTCATCTGGGATGCTGTGTGGAGGGTCTTTTTGAGGAGAGGAAGGAATGAACATTGGTCTTGAAGAGACCCATGTTGTATGAAGGAGGAAACACAGAGGCCGGCAAATCATTCCACAGCCGAGCTGTTGAACACAAGAAGAGTCGAAGAAACGACCCGTTCTCATGTGACAAATGTAAACCGTGTACAAATGTTGGGCACGCGTTTGGCGTGTTTCCCTATATGTGCTGCTATAAAGCGGCAATAAATATATTATTACAAATCACAAGTCAATTTTATGAAATAAAATGAAGATCATAATTTGTAACTGCAAAAAATATTCACTATTGCGTTAATTTTACAAAAAAAAAACTGGAAAACAGAGGATAGGCAAAGGTAACAAATAAAATTTTACAATACTTATCATAAAATTAAAAATAAAACTAGAATTAATATAAACACGTAGTTGTGGCGTGACCGATTGTTAGAAATGTATTATAGCATATATTATATTACTTTAATTTCGCATTGTAACACCCTGTTCAGACGCCAGGTAAAAAGGGGTCGGTAAGGGGGGGGTAAGGGCGCAGTATCCCTTTGAACGATGTGTCACATTTTCCGGGCTTCTATCTCGTTACCGGTGACTGGAATACGAAATAAGACCGCAGAATATCCTGCGTAGAACATGACCCAAGAGAAGATATCAGCTGTTTTGTGGCAAAAGGGGTAGAATATCTTACAAAATTCAATGAAAATGTTTAGAAGTGTGGCGGTTATTGGTTATTGTGCAAACAGAGTCACAATGCGTTTTAAAGATACTGTAATAGGCTGTTTGCAATGTCAGAAGAATGGTGTGCACTCCAGTCGCTCTTACAGTAATTACATAGAAAAGGATTTCTTTAATACGTTCTATACAGCTTATTCATTAGTTTTGTGAAAACAAAAATGGAAGAAAAGTTTGTAACCAGTGTCAATGAATCTTTGGAATTGTTATCATAGGCAAAAAAGCGTTATTATCTTTGTTATTACTAATTCCGGAATATATAAACTCAAATGTAATGATTGCCCATCATTTTATATTGGAAAAACAACTCATAATTTTGAAATCAGAATCAAAGAACATTTAAGGTGCCTTAATAATTATTATTTTTCTGAGTTCGCTAACCATATCATTGAAAATAACCATAGTTTTGAAAAAAAAATACGGGGATAAATATTCTTCATATTAATCACAAAGGAAAACGCTTAGATAACTTAGAAGCCTTGGAAATAAAAAAATCTCTTAAAAATAATGAATCTATTATCAACAAACAAAAAATATTGTCTTACAGCCCAATCATGGGCATGTTCCCCCACCCACTCTTCATTAATAACTAGCAACGGCTCCACCCCTACCATAATAATACATTGTTCTCGTCCACTATTTTTTAGCTGTCAAATAAGTATAAGTTTGCCCTGAGGAAGGAATGGTCGTTCCGAAACCGGTCGGCTTTACTCAAATATATAAGTGGTTCAAACAAAGTTACATTGTTTCATTTAGTTATCTTTACTCAGGAGGCCCTGAGGAAATAATCTTTCAGGGCCTACGTCAGCTGTGTAGAGGTCTGTGTAGATCTTTTTAGGGAGAGGAAGGTGAGGGAAGATCTGGAAAGAAAAATTTATGAATCCGTCCCTCCCACTGTGGTGCAAGGCAATGGGTCGAGAGAGTCCGGCTAAAGAAGTCAATAGGTCTCCCTCCACTATCTCTCGCGATCCGGCCCGCCACGAAGTAAGATGGCAAACAAACCTCACCCTACGCACCCGTCTATCCCTGCTTACCCTGTTACCAAATGTAGCGAACCATTTAGGTCGACCTATGGTAGGGGTGTTTGTTATACAATAAATACCCCCTATAATACCCATACCCGCCTAATATTATATGTATGAGCCGGATAATATAATTGTAGGATTTGTAAACCTGAACGTTTTTCAAAATATTTGCGTCAAGATCAACTCTTTGACATATATCGCACTCGGGGATAACAATGGCACAAGTCCAAAAATGGCATTTTTGAGTTAATTACGCAGACATGTTCCCGGATATCTTTTTTATCCTCAAAAAAACGACATAATTCTTAAAAATATTATAGTGGCTTTAAAAGCGAAAATGACATTATCAAATTATAATGTTTTACTTACATTCAAGCAAAAATAGTGGCACAATGATCATTGTACCACTATTATAATATTAAACCTAATAAATATTAATATCCTGCTTTACAACTTTAGTGAAGAAATATTCTTTGATTGGCTAATAAACTGATTTAATACACTGAAACGAAATATTCAAACTGCTCTCCTGAAAAAAAAAGGTTTTTTGAGTTGTGCCATTGTTATTCCCCGGGTGCGTTATGTATTAGAGAGATATTAGAAATTTAGCTTCCAAATGAACTTCGTTAGTAAACTTGTAAAAAATAACGATATCTGTCAAAAAAAAACATATTTAAAACATTTATGAAAATAAAATAAAATTGGAAACATACTTTATCGCTTGGTTGTGCGTTGGCAATTATGTTAAAAGAAAATGAAGGTGCAAGGCTCTAGTCGCTTTTTTAAATTATTTATTTATTTATTAACGCACCTTTTATTAACAACTACATTTTGTATTTGTTTAAAGATAAATTGAAGATGTTCACTGACTTGGTAAAATTATTTCCCTCCATTAGTATTCTGGGCAAAGAGGAATACATGAGGTCATTAGTCCCAGAATTTCTGCACTGAAGTAAATCCCGACTTCTAGTGTTACGTAGCGGAATCCGAAAGCTTATCAGCGCAAACAATTCTGGAATCAACTACATTTAAATTTTTATATAGAAATGCCAAGTCAATGAAAATCGTTCTGTCTGACAATTTAAGCATATTCATTTTATTACAATTTAACAGAGTGTTCTAGTTCAACAAAAAACAATTTATATAAAAGTAAAATGGTTTTTAAATATTACTCTGGGTTTTCTTAACATCACAACGGTGGGGACTTAGTACACTCGTCGTATATAGTTATTGATTGTCTTCTTTATTTTATGTTGATTATCTCTGGTAAATTAATGGAGATGAAAGCCTTTTTTTAGGCTTATGGATAAACGGAGGTGAATAAAACGCCAATTATGAGTAAAACCAAGTATTAACAAATGTTATTTCAGATCATCACGTATTCATCGAACCCTTCTTGGCGAGCCTCTATTTGACAATGGATAGATCATAATAATTAATCATATTAATGAACGAGGGGACTGAATGTAGTCATAAAATCTGGTTCAATGAACTCAAAGTAAATTATTCAGACAAGCGATTAGGAACCTATTACCTAGCTTCGATACAATATTATATGTATGTTTATATGCGGAAGACTTACTATATTGACTTACTTGAGGAAACTGATACTGTGAGTCTAGAAACCAGACGGAAAGCAAGTCTTGCTGTTCTGTCTTTCAAAATTTGTAACAATTTCATCGATAGCCCATTACTCTTGGAATGCTATGATTTATATGTACAGACCACTACAGCCGAAGTCGACATCATGACTTATTTAAAGTACCGAACGGCAGAACAGACGTCTTGGCAAAGCAAAGCATGACGAGGGGAGTGGTGCTGTTAAATGAACTTTCAAACCATTTGGATGTAAGTGACTGTTCTTTATATGCCTTAAAAATGTTATTGAAGAGTCACTTGCCTAAATGCTGATAGGGTAACTAAATTGTACTATAATAGGAATTATTCTGTTGTACAATAATAATAAAAAAAAATATTTTAAAAACATTTTTAACACGTTTTCAGAATTGGAACTGATTTGTCAAGATTTCAAACCTTCCCGCGATTTTTCATTGGTCTGCGTTAGTCAAACATACTTATTTCGATTGTACTTATATGTTGAGTGTTAGTCCTGCTTGTTAATTGGTTCAACAAACTAAAATTTGCTTTTCATTTAAGTATCATTTTCAAAATTGAAATTTATTTTGTGAAGAATACGATCAAGCAATAAATTACCCACATAATATTATAAAAACTATCTGGTCCAGGCATGCGTTTCTATCCAATTTAATAAAGAAATTGTTTTTCCCTGGGTGTCCTTTCCCATTCGTCCCGTTCCCCTTCCGCCTCCCCTTCTTCTCCTGCGTCCTCTTCCCCTCTCGCGTTCCCACTCCGTCACCTCCACCTTCCCTCTCCCCACTCCACTCCCCCCCTTCCTACGTCCCGCGAACCCTCTCCCAAGTTCCCCTCCCCCCTCCCAGGTCCCCCTCCCCCTCCCAGGTTCCCTTCCCCCCTCCCAGGTTCCCCTCCCCCATCTCTCCCTCCCTCCCGATTTCCATAGCAATAGCCGCTTCCTCGCGTGCCATCAAGAGCATTTTTTTATACAAATTTCATAATGCCAGAGCTCACCGGAAGTTATATAAAAACCTTGTTCTGACAATAACGAACACACAAAAAAAAAGCATTTTCCAATTTGGTGCAGTCGTTCGAAAGTTATGCGCTTAGCAAAACATTCAGCGATTCATTTTTATATTACAGATAAAGCGTAATTTTCAAAATTGGAACGGATTTTCAGGAATCGGGTGAGCGCAAGTATCTAATAGTATATAAGTAGTGAGCTTTAATTTTTTTTTAACTAAAAAAAACGAGTTTAACCTTTAATGCGCCTCTGATCCTTTAATAACTTTACGCTATCACCGGCAACTAAACATTGGCTAGAACACTTCTTTGGGGGCAAAATTGGTTCCTTTCACATAATTCGCAGTTCGTAAATGTATACGCAGCACAATACACGGCTGCACCGAATGATCTTTGAAAGCATACTACTATCGACAATTATTATAGGGTGTATTTTCATCACACATTGTTCGTGTTATCAAAACAGACCGCATAAACACAGTGATTTAATGACGGGTTCAGCATCCGGTTCAACGTATATTGCACAAGTTTCAGAAGTACCGGAAATGTAATGCTCGCACGTGCAGATAATTCATGCAGATTCAATTATCGCTACGGAACGAAAGTTACTTCCTGGATAGGAAAACAATTGCTTTCAACGTAAATAATAATGCAGTGAGAATTCTGTGAAAGGCTGGAGTTAGTTGCTTAATAAGAATAGTTACTTACAATAAAGTTTTGGATTAAGTTTTTGCATACATACTGGCTTGTACCTAGATTGCGTGCAGTTGGTTATATTTTCGCAGACATGGCAGATTTGTTCAACTGTACGGAGTGTAGTTACAAGATGTCTATAAAAGCGTAGCCCTAGAATATAAATGTATTATATAAATTATTTATTTTTACGTGAGCTGATTATTTACTACATGGTTACTTCAGTATCACTATAATAATAAAAGGGTCTAATAGGGGTAGTTATATACACGTAATATACCAAATAATTGGTAGCCACCTCAAAATTTCGCGTTATTTTTGGCAAGAAATTAATTTTTTGGCTAAATTCGCGTTTTATGGAATTTTTGTAAAAATATATGTAATTGTCAGCAAAAATTGTGGCACTTAGGACAAAAGGTAATATTATGTAAAGATTTCGTATTTTGCAGCAAAATATGTCATTTAAAAATCGAAAAATGAATGGCAGTGCGTGGTATTTTCCAGGCGAGATCAGGTGCATTGTATACTTTCTTATCTATAACATAAAAATTAATCGCTGAATGTGTTGCTAAGCGCATAACTTTCGAACGACTGTACCAAATTGGATAATTATTTTTTTGTGTGTTCGTTATTGTCAGGACAAGGTTTTTATAAAACTTTCGGTGAGCTCTGGCATTATGAAATTTATATAAAAAAATTGCTATTGGTGGCACGTGAGGAAGCGGCTATTGCTATGGAAAGCGGGAGGGAGGGAGAGATGGGGAGGGGAACCAGCGAGGGGGAGGGGAACCTGGGAGGGGGGAGGAGGACCGGGGAAGGGGAAGGGGAACTCGAGAGGGGGGTTGCCGGAACGGGGGAAGGGGGGGGGGAGTGGAGTAGGGAGTGCGAACGGGAGAAAAAAAGGGGAGGCGGAAGGAGAACGGGACGAATGGGAAAGGACACTCAGGGAGAAACAATTTTTTTATTAAATGGCATAGCAACGCATGCCGGGACCAGCTAGTTGTATATAAAAATCATAAAACGCTCAAATTCGCGTTATTTGTCCGAAAATCTACTAATATTCCATTTTACTAGTGAAAATTGAAATATTACTGTAAAAATTACGAACATTCGTGATATGGCAGCGTTAATTTTCCAGGTCTAATCATTATTGTTGAATCAAAAATATTGTAGTGAACATTTCTTTCGATTAAGACACGGATTTTGAAAATGATTAGTAATTCTGAACATGAAATGTGGATAAAACCTCCTACATTTCAATTATATTAACATTCGCTAAGGGACCGGTTGAGAGAAAAGTTGATGAAAATTCTGGACAACCGAACAACTTCATCGATAAAAAATATAAAATTAGTTAGACAAATTTTTCAACCAAAATATCTTACTCTCGGAATACGATGACTTAATATTATAATTTTGAGTGAAAATCGGTCAACGGTTATTCATTTCAATTAAAAATTAAAACGCCAATAAAACCGGGTAGTAATTAAGTAACAGTGGCCTAAAAATATTAAATAACAAAATATTTTAGAAAAAAAGCACAGTGAGCTGACAATTAAAACTAGCTGGAACGTAAATTGCAATGATGTCAGCTGAGAGTATCTCCAAGCGTTTCTCGCGGTGACATAGCTTAATTTGTTGTTAAAAAGTTCCGGCAGAAATGGGCACGGATCAATAAGGAGATGGCGCTAAAAGTAAATAGCTCTTCACGACACGACATGGGTTTGTGAATCTCCTACAAAATGTGACATTTTCTATGTAGCGAATGTTCGCCAGGACTATCTGCTGGTGGCTCAGCACACCGAGCCACTCACCGTTCATCTCCGCGACTTAAAGCGTCGAGCAACGGCCTGGAATATAGGTCATCTCCACCGCCATGGTGTCGAGCAACTCGCTGACCTTCACCACACCATCTCCATCACCGCCGTGCGCCTGCAGCATCTCATCACGGCACCCTGCATTACATCTTGTTACCACTTCACCGACCCTCCGCTACGTAGCCCAATAAACGACTGACTCACTACATCGACCGACGCCTTTCATTTCTCTCTACGCATCTCTACCGATCAGGACCGCTCCCTCATGGCAATTTCACGTATGCCGCATTCAATAATGCACCTTGACGCTTTTACAGCCACTCCTTCGGAAAGTATTTTCTCTTAAAATTATTGCTAGCTTTCGTAAAAATTAATACCAATGAGTTTGTGTTTCCGCCCTTATTTGAAGCATTTGTTTGCCAAGTATAAGTGTCGAGGGAGAGTAAATGAGGGTTGTTTAAATCTTTAAATCTGTGTCCACTCGTATAATTTTCACATTTCGAACCGAGCGGTGTTTTTTCTATTGCTTTCAATTAAAAGTTTGTTTGACTGTAAAGCCATTTTGAATTTGGGTAATGGGTTCGTTAAGCATGGCATTTTAAACCTAGCATTTAAAACCAACCATTAACCAATTTCAAAATGAGTTTTCAACAAACTGAAGAACGGAATAATGAAATTATTTAGAGCACACACCTGTTCATACAATGTAGTTCCTAATAATTTAATATATGTATTGTGAGGTAAGAGACGAGACGTATGAAAAATACCTTTAAATAAAAAATTTAATGATATGTCTGATCTAACAATCTTAAATGTCCTGTCTAATCAAATACAATTTTGAATACAATTTAAATAGTTCATTTTACATCACTTTGCACACAATACATTTCAAAAGATTGTCATAGAAGATGACTGCCCAGCAATTTGCCCTCAACCTGGAATTGGCTTCAAAATCATTCATACAAAATCATACTAAAGTTCTATCCAGGGCTAATAAAATATTCGTAAGCCTTAGAATACAATTTAAATATTTCATTTAAACCACTTTGCACACAATTCATTTTAAAACTTTGTCATATAAGTTGGCTGCCAAGCAATTTGCCCTCAACCTAGAATTGGCTTCAATATCATTAAAAAAAAAACATACTAAAGTTCTGTCCAGGGCTCTTTAGGTTAATGGTAAAAACAAAACAAGTACTTAGTAATGTCGATAACGTCATAAACACTCGTAATATAATATGTGTAGAAGAGATTACTGAAGATATTATCAGAAGCAACACTGGTCACAAACGAGCTGGTGCAATGGGAAATTAACAAAGACGAAAAGAGAGATTTCTCGAAAATAATTGTGAAAAATAGGTATTTATACCTTAGATACATAGTCGAACAATGACAGCCGACACTACAATGCAAAAATCCTGATAAAAGGAGGAATGACATGAAGGGAGGCAGGAAATAGGAGATTTTCTCCACTGAGAAATATTCGTCAGTGGACAGGTTTTCAATGTGTGGTTGGCTAAGAAATGAAGAAATTGGTAGGCAACATAAAAAAGAAAGAAAAAACACCACAAAACCATTCATTTATATAGTCGCAGGTTGCAGACATACAATATTATATATAAAAAATAAATATAATAATTAAAAAAGAGGCAAGCGCAGATCCATGAAAAATCATGGGATACTCTATAATATTTCTATTTTTGTGAGTGATAATTCATGGTGGAATTCCATTATAATATATTATACTAAAACGATTATAAAACTTTTTTCCACTTAATTTTATTCGACCGTAACCGGTTTCAGCTCGTTAAAGCCATCTTCAGACTGGTACAAATAATTCTTAATTTACGGTTTATATACACAGCATATTAGGGAGGGGGAGAGGGGTGCTCATGCTTAACAAATATAATTATTATAATTGATTAAAATCCTTGTAGACCACCCCTCTTCCCCTCCCCAATATGTTGTGTATATAAACCGTAGACTAAGAATTATTTGTACCAGTCTGAAGATGGCTTTAACGAGCTGAAACCGGTTACGGTCGAATAAAATTAAGTGGAATAAAGTTTTATATTCGTTTTAGTATAATATATTATGGGATACTCTAGCTATAGCTGGAAATATTAAGGTATATAAACATATTTGCCTACGGATCATTATTCATTCGTTTCTAAAATTTACAAACATTGTAAATTTTAGAAACGAATGAATATTGTAAATTTTGTAAATTTTGTAAACATTGTAAATTTTAGAAACGATCAGAAATTAACCTTTCGAATTAACATTAGTAAACTTGAAAAATCACGATATCTGTCAAAAAGCTAATCAAAAGAAATACACATTTCAGATAAAGAAAGATTAAATAATTAAATTTAAAAAAATTTAAAAAAACTAATCATTAAAGAAAATATTAATGACTCTCAAACCAAACAAGAAAATAAATAAAAGATTCAGCAAGGTCCTGGGTTCAAATCCTAACAACAACTGATTTTTTTTCACATTTCACATTTTTCGGTCAAAAGTCATAAATGTCATCTTTAGATTGAATATCAGAATTTGAGGTTTAACTCATCAAATTATTCCAAAATAATAAAATAATTTTGGTAGCTCCTTTATCGGTTGTCTAAATGTTTGTCAAAATCAGTTAAAATTTGAAAATGACACAAAGCAAATCCAAGTCACAGACAGAGAGTGACTCAATCGAAATTGGTATGATTAATAATAATGACAATAGTACGTTATCAATCTGAACTTGAAAGTGATTGAAGATTTGATGACAAACAAGACAAGATAATATTAATGAAATATCGTTTAGATATCGTAGAATAATAATTGGTTGACCAATTCGTCCCCTAACTAACTAACGGTACATGGCCGACACCATTGTGTCAAGCTGCGGTCGTTCTGATTGGTTGATTAATTCCCAGCGGGAGCAATGGAGGCGGGTGATTGGTGATTGAATTATTACTGATGAAATAGGTCGGAAACTCTTGTTTTATATAAAATTAAAAGACCAGCATTGCAAAATAAACCGTATCATTAGAATATATTTGCTACTTTTGGTCAACGAAGCTTCAGATACCCTTGCAACAACACTTTACAACATTCTTCCAATTAGTATAAAAAAATGTGATTCACAAAAAAAAATAAAAAAAAACATTAAAATTTGGATAAAAAATAATGATAGAGCATTTACCGGTGCACTCACCCAAATTCGAAATTAGTAATGAACCAATGCTGTTATTATTGTACCAATGTTATTGTTATTATTAATTAATACAACCAATCTATTGTGTGATTACATTCTAATATAAGTGTAGGTTAGGGCGTCCCAAAAAAATCAAAGTGATATTTTTAAAATGCATACCCTCTTATTTTGTTTGAATGGTCTCAAAACATTTTAAAAAAAAGTTTTGCATACTTAGGACCACGACAACCAGTGCCGACTTGCAGCGAAACGTATCTGTGCTTGCACGGTATGGCGCGACGGAAATCTCGCATTGCTTGCTTGTTATTACTTATTTATTTTATTAGTAAACGCATTACTTTTGAGTAGTCAACATGTCAGTGGAGTTAAGAAGTTTTAAAAAGGAGATATTTTTAATAGGAGACGTAAAACATCAAATCACCGGTTCAAAACTTCCCTCTAATGGACAAGTACTGGGAGTTTTGTTCTATAATATTCGTGAAGTAAATTTAAATGTCAATGAAAGTGCAAATCTTACTATTCGTGATTGTATTATTTACTGGGAAAAGGCACGTATACCGACTAAATCACTACCTAACTGTGTTAAGAAACTAGTTTCATTATACCAAGTTTGGAGAGATTTGCAAAAAATGCGAAAAAAAGACAAGAGTTTCTTTCCAACTTAGACAATTGGTTTGACATTGCTCATGCCGATGCGCTTCAGCTAATTAAAATAAATGAAGATAGGATCTTCTTGGAGCGCCAAAGAGAACCAGGTCGGCTTGGTCACTTAGCCGGGGTGGACAAAAAAACTTACGGAAAAGATGTTTCTAAGGCGCGCCTTAGAAACATTGAGGAGGAAAAGCGACATGCTAAATATTTTTCATCGTTAGCTCCATCGACATCATCTTATGAACCACCATAAGAAAACTCATCTTTTGATTCTGAAATAATAGATTTACAAGAAAATAGACCCAACCTAAGTGGTGCTTCCTCTGAGCCCGATAAAACTTGTATGCGGAAAAATTTCATAACTCCGAAGTTGGTTGCCGCATTAGATAGATGTCAGTTAAGTGTGAGAGATTCTGTATTTATAATTGAAGCTACTATTGAGGCACTAGGGCATAACACGGATGGCTTTTCTATAAACAAGTCCTCAATCCATATAATTCGTACAGAAATGCGAAGAGAGCGGGCTGAAGCCATAAAAGTTAATTTTCAAAACAATATTCCGGATACAAGATACAGCTAGAGATGACTATCGTGAATTAATTGAGCTTTCAATGATATTTCTTGGTGAAGATACAGAGAAGAAATTTAAGATTCGGCCTCCAGGTGCTATGCACCAAGCTCGGTGGATGGCGAGAGCCATTTATTCATTTAAAATATTACTAAGCTCCCAATTCAGAATGTTGGATGTATGTCTATTTATCGTGACATCCTACGTCAAATTCTGGCTCCAATGCATTTTAGCAGTAAAAGCACCTTACCAGGACTTATGCTTTTTGAAGTCCATGAAAGCTTACGAAACAATAGACAAAAGCATTTCCAAAGCAGCTTTACAGAAGTTTGGCCAGCATTTATGGTATTTGACAGATTAAGTGTCTGTTTTGTCTTTATTTGACGATGACGTCGATCAAGAAACTAAAGTAAAAATGGTTTCTAACTTAGCTAAAGAAAACCCATCAGCCCATGATAAACGTTGCACTGCATCCAAAGAAGAACTTTGTGGCCCACTTTTTGGTATGTCTTATATATAAATTATGCTTCGATTTTCTTCTATAGTTTACCATACGATTGATAACTATTCCTTCTGTTTTAATTTCTGAGAAAAACATCGATGACTTCGTCTCTGTCAAAAGCAAGTTTCTATTTAATCGACTCAAAATTAATGACAGTTTTCTGAAGAAGAGCCCATCTTTATGGTCAAATTTAATGATGATTCGTTCCAACAAGTTAAAAGGAAGCTATTGACACTGAGAGTAGTAAATGATACGGCAGAAAGATCGGTTAAATTAATGCAAGACTTTCATGGTTTAATCACTGTTGAAGAGGAGTTAAAGCAATTTTTATTACGTTGCGTACAAGAACCCAGAAACGTATATATCCTGATTGTAAAAAGCAAACTTAGAAAAGGAAATTCAATGATTAATGTGTCTTTTACTATAAATACATAATAAATATTATAAATGTTTTTTATTTACTGAATATAAATAATGAACTCTACAATGTCCCTATAGCTCCATACTAACTTTACAACTTAAACTTTGACGTCAAGTCGGCACGGGTTATCGTTATCCGATCTCAATAATATTCAATATTTAAGTTTTTGGGGTCAAATGAAAAAAAAATAGAGGGTATGTGTTTTGAAATTCGAAAAAAAAAATTTCACCCTTATAGCCTGGGACACCCTAGTGTAGGTATGTTCACAGCATTATAAATTGATGTAAAATAACTGCCTCAACACAGGCTAGCCTAGTGAGGCAGGTTACGAGAAACCTAAATTTATAATTATAAATCTCTACTCTCTAAGTACCTACCTACTGTTTATATGTATATTGTTTTTTGTTATAAACTTTTGTACTAATGTTACTTTTAAAATATCGTAAGGTGTACTTTTTTTCTTGGAGTAATAAATCTTAAAATTTTTGTTCAATAAAGATTAAAATTATTATTATTATTTGATTTATTTATATTTTCACATTACAGGAGGCCCTGAGGAAAATAATTTAGTTTTACTTTTAATAATTTAAATATATATAATAATAATTGATATGTGTACAATTCGATAAAAACGCAAAGATATCATAAATTAATGCGAGATATTCTGCAAACATCTGTTTCCCAAAAACCTGTAAAATTGGTGACCGGAAAACTCATCACCATGCACCTTCGTCACCTCCCTTAAAAGGTCATTAAAACTGATTTTAAAATTGGTTAAATAGATTATACTAGGTAAGTTATGGGCTATTTTTCAAAACAAAATCATAGCTTTTCAAAGGGGTGTTGAAATGCCACTTTGTTGAGTTGTGGAACCTACTAGGTGACGCTTGCAATATGGCGACGTGTTCATTATAACATTGAGGTTTAATTTCAAGGAAAGAAAAAAAAATGCATATTCAGTTTACATAATAAAAATAAAATAATTTTGATATTGCACAATACGATTAAAAAGCATATTATTAATTGATGCGAGATATTCTGGAAACATCTGAGTCTAACAAAACTGTAAAATTACATTAAATTTGTTAACTACTCCAATCGCAACCAAGTTTGTTAGTATAAATGTTCTTCCCAGTTACAATATCGGTTTATACAAATATAGTAGCGACAATTGATTGGACGAACGGGATTTATTGCACTTTTGCTATGCCTACCGCCACTGGTCAAATGTGTTTTTCGATAAATTTAACGCGAATTCCATTTCACTAGGTGATTCATGTAAAGATAAAGACAAATTATTGGTAGTTACCAGTAATAAAACGTTAACCTTGTTAAATTGTGTTACTTGTACACGTAATTGAGGCGAGTTTTAAACGGAATAAAATTCAAACAAAAAAGATTATAAAAATTAATTAAACACGTCCACAATACGATAAATGTAGATAGAATCCACTCGCATCATGTCGAAAGATGTGCTATAAGGGACAAATAATATGCATATATTTATAATACGTTGTTGATCATAAAACTCACCCGGGAAAGGTTGTCCGTTTTCTTACAATCGAGAAACGAACTCACAACTTCAGAAATAAAGTCATTCCTTCACACGAGATAACAATTTATTTCGCTACGGCTTCCAAGTAGCTTTTAAAAAATATTTTTTAGAAATCATTTTTCGTACACCTTTTTATTCCAAATTCATGAATACTTTTTTGACATACTTGAATCATAAAAATACATACGAGAACAGGTCAAAAGAAAGGCGAATTTTTAATGTTTTCCCGGCGTATCAAAGAAAACCGTAGAGTCGGTGACCATAAAAACTAGATACTTTGCCGTAAAAGCCAACAAAAAGTTCATAAACAATGTTATCGCAGCCTAGAGTACAAAGAGGGGTGACGCGAGGTCCTTTGGGCCTCCACTCACACGACAGGATGTCATGAAAGAGATAACATTAAAGAAAAACGAGATATAACGAGTGTTATAACAGACAAAGTCACGCCACCCCACTGATGTTGCAAGAACGATAGATAATGTGTTACATCACGATTGCTACTAGGCTACAAAAATTTTTCGCCATGTAACGGTTCGGGTATTCGACATTAAGGCGAGAGATTGCGGGCCCAATTTCCAAAGAGCAACAAAATTTTTAAAATATTTTTTAAATATTACAAATATAGGCACTGTTTAACGGATTTTTAAAGTATGAAATAATAGCTGCAGCATCATAAGTAAAACTAATAAATTCGTTTAAAAAAATTTGAAAAATCTTAAAAAAAAAATACTCGTGCGAGATTTGTCAAGGTAAGAGAGCGTTCGATTTTCGCTAGATAAAAACTGAAAATCTGGTTGGCTGAATTTTTTCCATAAAAAAGAGGGCGAGAATATTTCCATACTACCCCGGTCGTCTGCGACCGGAAATGAACCTTATGGTCGGCTAAACGTAAGGGCAGAGTGTTTGTTTTTCGCAAGCAGGCCCAAAACTGAAAAACAAGTGAAAACTTATTCCATGGGATTCTATAGTAGACGATGTTTTGTTTAAATTTTAAAGTAAGACAAACATTTCCGGGTTACGAATAACCTGACGATAATTTTAAAATCTCCAACTACTACCACAGTAAGCGGTTGTGTCGATGGAGAATTTAGCCAGTCAAGGAATTTATATCACTAACGCAAAAAGAAAGTTTTAAGACAGTTTTAATTTATACCCTGAAGATGCTTGTATTAAGCGGAACCGGTCGGTAAATAAAAATTAAATCAATAAATCGTGGTTACAAACAAAGTGATTGTTTTACTTTAATTAATATGTCAAACCACAAAGTGACTGCTTTCTACCAAAATACAAAAAGAAAGTACCTACCTAATATGAAAAATATTAAAAAATACGACAAAACTGATATTTGTGAGTAAATGCATTTTGTGATTGAATGCATTTAAAACATACATATTTTATACCTATTTATCCACAAAATTAGATGAAACAATGTATATATTATGATAATAAATCTGTGTTCATGATTAGATGAATGCCTCGGAAAGTTTATTTTAAAACACAGTATCAAGAAGGCATCGAAACTAGCATTTTTCTGAGACAAAATTCAATAAATACAATGTTTTTTTGATTAACTTATATTACCCGGAATCAATCACAAATTATTATAAAATCGCGAGCTCACTATGGTTGCTGTTTTTTATCTGTTATGACAAGGTCGAAAAAGGGGCTCTGCAATCACACACACGATGGTGTTATATTACGTTTACTTTCAACTAAATACTATGACACATGATTGCTCTTGGTCGGCATAGTATAGGTAGATGAAAAGATTTGTAGGTAAGAATTAAATTAGGAAAATGTACAAGGACCAATTGTAGGTACCAACATACTGAATTAACCGAATGAAGACAATAAGATACGTAAAAAAATGATATAATAATAATAATAATAAAATATTTTATTCCAAACTTGACGATAAACAGAATATTATTTCGAATAATAATATTCCGTTGCCATCTGAATCAGATATGCGCGATTTTTGGACAAACATTTGGAGTAAAGATATAAAACATAATGAGGCAGGTAACTGGATAGAAAATGAAGAACTCAATTGTTCAGACATTGAACAAATGAGTTTTTCTGATATATCGGTTGAATTGTTAGCCAAAATTATAAAAAATACTCATAATTGGAAAGCCACGGGTTGCGATTGGATACATAATTTTTGGTACAAACGTCTAACTACTTTACATCCTCTTTTTGCAAAAAATCTTTCAAAACTTGTCAGAGAACCTCAAAATTTTCCTAATTTTCTAACTAAGGGTATTACTTATATGTTGCCTAAAAGCGAACATATTAATAATCCCTCTCAATATAGACCCATTACATGTCTACCGACAATATACAAAATTTTAACCTCTTGCTTGACAGATTTAATATATACTCATTTGGATGAAAAAAATATTTTATCTGAACAACAAAAAGGTTGTCGCAGAAAACATATGGGATGTAAAGAACAGTTAGTTATTGATTCTGTAATTTTAAAACAAATTCAAAATCAAAAGCGTAATTTACATACTTGTTATATAGATTATCAAAAAGCTTTTGATAGTGTCCCGCACTCGTGGCTAATCAAAATATTAAAAATATATAAAGTTAACCCAATTATAATTAGCTTTTTGAAAAATATTATGTCCTTTTGGAATACAGATTTGCTAGTTAATTTAAAAGGTAAGAAAATAGTAGTACCGGGCATTTAAATAAAAAGAGGGATTTTTCAAGGAGACTCATTGAGCCCTCTTTGGTTTTGCTTAGCATTGAATCCCCTTTCTAAAATGTTAATTAAAAGCAAGTTTGGAATAAAAATTAAGGGTAATACAAGAGAGAGTAGTATAGTTTCACATCTATTATATATGGATGATATAAAATTATTTTCAAATTCTGAATCAAATTTAGAGAAAATGATTAAGGTAGTTAAAATTTTTTCAGATGATATTAAAATGACTTTTGGTTTAGATAAATGTAAAACTATCCATATAGAGAAAGGCAAAATGGTAGATGGAGACGAGGGTATATTTAGAAATTTAAAAATTCAAAGTATGAAAGGGGATGAGGTTTATAAATATTTAGGATACCCGCAATCGAATAGATTAGATCACACTAGTATTAAAAATGATATTAGGATTAAATTTCAAACTAGGATCAGAAAAATTTTAAAATGCAATCTATCTGCTAAAAATTTAGTATAAGCAATAAATACTTGGGCAATACCTCTACTAACGTACTCATTTGGCATAATTAAATGGTCCAATACAGATTTAGATAGTTTAGAACGATTAATTAGAACTACGTTAACAAAATTTAATTGCCATCATCCAAATTCAGCTATAGAACGAATTAATTTACCTAGAAATTTAGGAGGTAGAGGTGTAGTCAAAATAACATCTTTGAAACACAATCAGGTAGAAATGCTTAGAAATTTTTTCCATAGGAAAGCTAATAGCTCAGAAATGCACAAAAAAATTTGCAAGGCAGATAGAAATATTACACCTTTAAATTTATATGACGAGAATGCCAACATTCTTATAAATACTAACCAGGAATTATTAGATTCCTGGTCAAATAAAATTATTCACGCAAAACACTTCAATTATCTTAACCAAACGTATGTTGACAAACTTTCGTCAAACAAATGGTTGAGTATTGGAGAGTTGAGCGCAGAAATAGAAGGATTTATGCTTGCCATTCAAGATAGAGTCATTAATACTAAAAATTATAGAAAGCATATAATCAAAGATATAAATCAAATTGATGATTTATGTAGAAAATTTTTGGCTTTTCCCGAAACTATAGAACATATTATATCGGGATGTTCTATATTAGCGCCTTCTGAGTATACATTTAGGCACAATCAGGTTTTAAAAATAATTCACCAAAGTTTGGTAATTAAACATAACTTGATTGATTGCCGTAATGTAGTACCTTATTATGAATATGAACCAAATTCATTTATAGAAAATGAATTTTATAAAATATATTATGATAAAACTATACTAACAGACAAAACAATTAGTCATAATAGACCTGATATAGTTTTACATGACAAAATTTAAAAAAAATAACTTATATCATTGATGTAGCTATTCCAAATTCCTGTAATATTCAAAAAACTGTTTCTGAAAAAATTAGAAAATACACAGATTTAGGAAATGAGATTAAAAGAATTTGGCATTCTCGGACTATAAAAATATTACCATTTGTTATTTCGGCCACTGGCATAATACCTAGGAATCTGATTCAAAATTTAAGCATATTAGATTTGTCAAAGAATTTGTATATAAAAATGCAAAAAGCAGTAATTTTAAATACATGTAGGATTACAAAAGATTTTTTAAATATTTATATTGAGGGATCAGTAGGATTTATAGGTTCAATTAGAAATGCCACAGAGCCGAACCCTCTGATATGAAAATATCTGGAGTCGGTGAATTATATTCCCATTTGGTCTCTAGTAGGTTGACATGTTGTTCTTGTATTGTTTTGTATTTATAATACTTATATAGTGCAATTGCATAACGTGGATTCACTAGATGATCATTTGGGGAAGTGTATGAAAGGGTTTAGTTTTTCCTTTTTTTTTTTTTTTTTTTTTTTTTTTTTTTTTTTTTTTTTTTTTTTTTTTTTTTTTTTTTTTTTTTTTTTTTGGGGGGGAAAATTTAACCCGGACATTTAAATCTGGTGCAGTATTGTTAGGATAATGTATTGTTTCATAGTGCGTTCACAAAAACGAAGTATTGAATTCCGTAAGTCTAAACTATAACTTTAGGTCGCAGACATTATTATTATTATATCATTTTAAATAAGAGCGCCGTTTTTGTAACCCCCCCCCCCCCCCCAAGGGCGCTTTACAATTTATTATGAATCTTAGACTTTATCTAATTTTATTATTTACAAAAAGATACAGAAACATACTTACCTGCAGGAAACTGCCGATAAAACACACTTTATTAGAAAGTTTATGCTTGGGGAAGATACGACTTTGCACGTGGAGGACATTATATTTAAAACATTTAACATTGCATGACTTTACCTTTTCTACCCTCATCACTGTTGGTTTTACATTAATATTTGTATTTATAAGAAGTTAATGCCAAACTTGAGATAATATTTATTTTGAAAGACTGGAGAATTTTAAGAATTTGCTTTATTTTTACCCACTTAGTTATTTACAATGTCGCGAGCCGTGAAGGCGAAGGTGAAAGGTTTTTTTAACTTACGGATACGACTGTCTGAAAAGATGAGTTTTAAGTGTATGAGTTTTATATGCATAACTAGCTGACCCGACGAACTTCGTACCGCCTCAGAATCAATAACTGTTGAATTAAATTAAGTATTTTTATTAAGTTAAAAATTACACAATGAAGCAATGTTTTGTTTTTTTCAGTATCATAGATTATAAAATTTTAAAAATTTAGGGCTGCATGTATTTTTAATGCCTCACCATAAAAAAAAATAAAAAATTTGTCCAAAAAAAAAATAAAAATTCGGAGTGGAACACCCTTTATTTTTAGGGGTATGAAAAATAGATGTTGGTCGATTCTCAGACTTACCAGATAAGCACACAAAATTTCATCAAAATTGGTCCAGCCGTTTCGGAGGAGTATGATAACAAACACCGTGCGAGAATTTAATATATTAGATTTAAAAAAAAAACTTAATTAAATCTATCGTGTGTCACACATTTCCCGGAATAAAACCATATGTGAGCCCGAAAGGAACCTTGACAAAAGTGACGTCGGAAGATGATTTTGCAAAAAATGGGTGATTACGATAACTTAAAAATTACTTCAACATTTTGTGTTATTCATCCCCCCCAGGTGAATAATAGCATTATTCTATTCCCTTTCAGACGAACTCAAACTAAATTAAAACGTCACGAGCAAACATCGCGAGCTACAAGTACAAGCGCCGAACACTTCCAACAGCAATATTGGTTTTCGCTGAAAGGGAAATATTGACGGGGATTAGTCATGTGGGGGATATTATTGAATGCTTCGTCATTTTGTTAATTCAGCCCTTTTCCTGGGAAAAGGCTGGAGTTCGTCGTTTAAGGCAGAGGCGGTTCGGAGTTGAATCGAAGATTAAAATAGGGAGAAAAAAAATCCTCAAATACAGGGTATCCGGAGGTAAAGTGCATTAACTTCGGGAGGTGTTTCTAAGTAAAAAAGATAAATAACTTTTTTAGGTATTTTTATTCATTTTTTTTCCAGTAAAAAGAAAATTACATTTTCACTTATTTAACACGAAATAATTAAACACATTAAACTAAACTAAATATAACAATACAGCGCTATTCTAGGTCGTTACTTTGTTTATCAAGAATAAACTTTAATATATTTTTTATATATACCCAGTTTATTTTCGTTTTAAATGTCGTTTGGGATGCAATTATATAATTTGCCCCCTTCGTAACCAATGGATTGTTTACCATAGTTAGTGTGGATGGTGTATAAAAGTATGTTATGATGTTGTCGTGTAAAGTGTTTGTGTACTTGGGACGTTTTAATGATTCTGTGTTTGTATGTACGAGTTTATTGTTTATTTTGTAAATAAGGAGACACGTATAGTATTCATATAGTTTTCTTAATGTTAATAGTTTCTGTGGATGTTCTGGGCTTATAGTGAAACAGTTAACTCCACACAGGAAAATAATTTCCCTCAGGGCCTATGTCATCTGAGATGCTGCGTGGAGTGTCTTTTTGAGGAGAGAAAGGAATAAACATTGGTCTTGTAGAGACCCATGTTGCAGGAAGGAGGAAACACAGAGGCCGGCAAATCGTTCGTAAGAAGCGACCCGTTCTCATGTGACAAATTTCAACCGTGTACATATGTTGGGCACGCGTTTGGCGTGTTTCCCGACTATGCACCGGTGCCGAGGGGATCAATAACGCTATTTCCTCCGAGCATCTTCCTTTGTAATACCGGTAGAACAAGGATAGCATTCCCATCCGACGGTTGTGCTCTAAAGATTACAATCCGTCTATTTAGATGGGAGAATCTATCAATCTGACCGGTCTAATTTTATCTTTTTGTGGTAAAAAGATAAAATTAGACCGGCGCGTGTGCGGTCAGCTTTATTATTTTCCGCTGTTACGATACGGGCCAATCAAAATCATTCAATGTTGCCACAATCGTGCCCGGCAGGTAAGATAAAATCTCAGTAAATAAGATCGTACCTCACACTACGGATTTTTAGTAGGTACGTCTTTTTGTATGGGAAAAAACTCCTATCATCATGTGGAATGACCTCCCGAAGTTAATGCACTTTACCGTCGGACACCCTGTATAAATCTTATGTTATTCTTTGTTATTATGAACACGTAAATAATTTTACATATTTTTCCCTAGATCTCAATTTTTTAATAAAAAAGTAATAAATACCTTGAATAGTGAGATCTACAGCTTATGTGTTTATGTAATACATTATTTTTTTAATAAATAAGTAACATCTTAAAATGCGACAATCACAGAAAAAACCTATTTATCTATCTATCTATAATCAATCGATTTTTGCAAAATATTCTTCCAAACAAAATTGGTGTTAACAAATCTCATAGTCGCTGCGCACCTGAACAGCTAACAAATTCCTAAGGTTTGCGCGATATTACGGATTACCGCTGACTATTTCTTAGAATAGAAAGTCCCATAATCGCTAAATTGATAACGCACGCGTGGGATTCATTTCAAACTAGCTGTCGGGCAGTTTTAAAACGGACGGGTGGATATTTTTAGTACAGAATTAGGGTAGCGCACTTTTTAAAATTAGGTAAAATTATAACACAAGTTAATCTTTTTATAGGAGTTCAACGCATAAACGCACTTTAAAGAAAGCCGCCACTGTTTTAAGGACATATTTGGCGTTACTTGTTAACTTTCACTACGCAGGGATTCAATCCTTTGCTAGCTAAGCCTGTCGTCACATAAATTGCTCACGCGACGATTTTAGCATAAAATTATGGAAATTGGAGGAAGTCAATTTTCACAGCCGCTTATTCCTAACCTAAGAATGATTTTTGAAACTGACAATTCGTGGTGGAATTCCATTATAATAATATAATTTCCAAACTTATTTCCACTTTAATTTATTTGACCGTGACTGGTTTCAGTCTGTTAAAGCCACCTTCAGCCTGGTACAAATTATTCTTAATCCACGGTTTATATACCTAACATAATACAATAACGTTGCTCTCCCCCCACATGTTATATATATAAACCGAAGATCAAGAATAATTTGTACCAATCTGAAGATGGCTTTAACAGACTGCTACCGGTTAGGTTGAATAAATTAAAGTGGAAATAGAGTTCGAAAACAATGTGCAACGTAGTTGTGAATGAATACTTGGAGCAGGTTGATCAGTTTGTGTATTTGGGAAGTATGTTTACGAGAGATGGGAAGGCTGATAGAGGTATTGAAAGAAGGGTAAATGCAGGTAACTCCATTAATGGAGGAATGACGCCGTTGGCGCATACAAAAAACCGTCCAAAGAAGCGAAGCTAGCCGTTCATTATGGAGACTAGTACCTACCCTGATGTATGGCAGTTAGGCATGGAACTGGTAGAGGAAGAATGAAAGTAGACTGAATGCTGTAGAAATGGGATTACTGAGGCGAATGTGTGGTAAAACCATGTACGATCGCACGATTAAGAAAGGGACGCTTCGATGGTTTGGGCATATCGAGCGAATGAACGAGGCACTCCTTTGAGTGTAAGAAGAATATATGACGCAAATGTGAATGGTGAAAGTCGAGAAAGTCCAAGAAAGACATGGCACGACCGAGTGAATCAGATGCTTGAGTCGGGCCATGTCAAGGATCAGAATAATAGAAGAGCATGTATGAGACGAAGTATAAATGTAAACGAGGCAAGGAGTTTGTGCCAAGACCGAGTTGTTTGGCGGTCCGTCCTCTCTGCATGCGCGAAACGGCGTGATGGTTAGTCAGTAAATAGGTTTCATATTTGTTTTATTATATGGCTGAACATTTATGTTTTTCGTGGCAAACACATTTAATAAGTTGTGATAATCGAAAAATAAAAACCATCAGAAATTAAAGAAATTAAATTTAAAGAAGAAAATCTGCGTGCAGACGTAATGTAATACCTACATGAAGTCGCAAAACCTCGCGAGCGGAATTTCTGGCGTCATGAAAATTGCATAGCTTTTTCCGCCTCAAATTTCAAATTAACAAAACTATATATTTATTAAAAAAATAATGTGATACAAAAACATAAGGTACACATCTCACTAGGACATTCCTTTGTCGAGATATGGAGCTTTGAAATCATTTTATCCATAACAAAATAGGCAAACACGCAGTATGGTTCGTTCCAAATTGTTTATCAATAGACAAAATGCGTAGATACATATCTACCGCAAAAAGTATGTTTGAAACTGGGACAAAGCCGGGTACCCATGAATTACCATCATTCTATAATTTTTGGATTAAAATTAGAAAGTACTTAATAAGTTTATTCCGCATGTATTCTTTCTTTCAACCATCGAATTTCAACCAACCGAAGCGTCACAATTTGAACTCAGAATTAGGTTAAAACGTCTTTAAAGGTCTTAAAATTTCTTAACAATATAAATCGCAATATCCTGGTATAAATTTCTAGCGTGCGAATTGATCTTATATATAAAAAAACATGAATCGCTGAATGTGTTGCAAAGCGCATAACTTTCGAACGACTGCACCAAATTGGATAATTCTTTTTTTTGTGTTCGTTATTGTCAGGACAAGGTTTTTATAAAACTTCCGGTGAGCTCTGGCATTATGAAATTTGTATAAAAAATTGCTATTGGTGGCACGCGAGGAAGCGGCTATTGCTATGGCAAGCGGGAGGGAGGGAGAGATGGTGGAGGGGAACCAGGGAGGGGTAGGGGAAACTAGGAGGGGGGAGGGGGACCTGGGAGGGGGGAGGGGAACTCGGGAGGGGGGTTCGCGGGACGGGGGTAGGGGGGGGAGTGGAGTGGGAGAGGGAAGGTGGAGGTGACGGAGTGGGAACGCGAGAAAAAAAGGGGAGGCGGAAGGGGAATGGGACGAATGGGAAAGGACACGCAGGGAGAAAACAAATCTTTATTAAATGGCATAGCAACGCATGCCGGGAACCAGCTAGTATTTAATAATAATAACAATAATAATTGGATAATTTGTAGAACGCTCTTTTAGTGAAAAATTACCCCAAGGGCGCTGTACAATTTTTAGGTTCTATCTAATTTTATTATTTACAAATGGAAACCGAAACATACTTACCTGGCAGGTCACTTCCGATAAACACACTTTAATCAGAAAGTTTATGCTTGGAGAAGATACGGCTTTGCACGCGGAGGGCATTATATTTAAAACACTGAACATTGCACGATTTTACATTTGCTACCCCCATTACTATTAGTATTACATTTATGAAAAGATTAGTGGCAAAAGTAGAGTTGATATTTATTTTGAAATACTTGAAAATTTAGCACTCTTTATTAGTTAGTATTAATCAAATTGGGAGGCGGTTATGGGTACCCCCACCGCAGGTATTTGTTGGATAACTAACACCCTTGCCATAGGTCACCCCAAGTGGTTCACTACATTTGGTGACTTAGCAGGGCTGCCCTGATTCATTAGTGAGGATTTGCTCGGGTCTTGGTGGCGGATGCCTGCCCGGGTTCATGGGGTGAGGTTTTTCTAGATTTTGGCGGCGGATACGTTTGCCTACCTATTTGACAGGTTGAGGGAGATCTTTTGACCTCTCCAGCCAGACTCGAAAGGATGGATTTGTATGTCCGTTACTCCTGGACACATTGACCCCCAAATTCCCAGCAACCTGTCATACCCTTTTCCTTCCCAGAACTTCCTATCCTTCCATTCCACAAAAATACCCTACCCACAGAATCTCCAAATATGGGGCTACATAAGAGGGCCTGAGAGTTTTTTTCCTCAGGGCCTCCTGAGTGAAACTATGTAATGTAAAAAAAAAAATTCGATTCCTTTTAAATTTACAGAAAAATAAAACGCTTAAGTAATCTGAAACGATAATTTACTTTCAAAAGATTCCAGTTTCATTAATTGCTGGTTTCTTGGAAATAGGAAACTTGAAAACAAAACCCTTATGAAAACAGGGTTTGAATTTAAATACGTATTTCGAGAGCTTGTTAAATATTGATATATATCATCTTTCACAACGATTTTAAAAGGTTCCGAAATACGAGTACCTACTCATCTTCAGATAAATAATTATATCATATATCTTGAGATTTGCCTATAAAGTTTTGTTATGAATGGAAATGGTTTTTATTTGTATGTAGGTACTTTTAAGAAATACGAATAAAAAATATTAAAAAAAGTATTCACGAAATTTTTGGAAAATGAAACTAAAATTCCTTTATCGTAAAGAAGTTTTAAATTTCTTTGCCGGTTTGCGAAGATGAGCGCCTCCAAGATCCCGGGCGTTATTGAATTTTAAGAGCGTTTAACCAGCCAGCGGACGAAAATCCACATTTCCAATCGTGCAGGGCGGTTACAATGAGAAAGATTAATTATTCTCCGTACCAGATTTTTTAAATTATAACTCAATATCGAATTTATTTCAATCCAAATTAGCTTTAATTTATACCTTCAAAAATGCTGAAAGGCGTGATGATAAAACTATTAAAATAGTGTACTTTTTGTAGTTATTTTTTGATTATAAGTATTTATCATTTTTCAATAATGTCTAAATTTAAAAAAATGTTAAAAAAATCTGAAATATATTAGTTTGTAAGTGCGCAAATAAATACACAAATGGACCAATTTTTGTCAAGAAACACATGTACGTACATATTTTTTAATGATTTTATTGAAACTAAAATTAAAATTCTAATACATAACTCTGCTAGATAATGTATTGATTTATTTTACTGCATGATTACATTATTTGAAATGGGTGTGGTATAATACAAAAACTTTTTTGAAAATTTAACAAATCTGCCAACGACCTATGGAATAACCTTATTATACTAAAAATTTTAAAAAATTCTAAAAATTTATTACAAAACTTCACTAGATAAAAGAACAATCTTTCGAAATCCATTTATAATTTTTTGTGGAAAAGAGTCAATACGTCTAAAAACTTTTTTGAAAATGACGTATTTCCGGCTTTCTCTGGTAATGCCCTCTTAATTTTAATGCATGTGTCGGTGGGTTAGTCGCCTAATATGCGATATCTAGGGAGACTAACTATAACTAAACAAGTTCGTTTTAGCATCGATCACGGGTTCTATAAAGTAGAAAACTGTTCGTAAAACGAATTGAACGATTAGCTCTGGCATTACAAAAAGTTTTTTTTTTAAATTTCAGAGCGCATTTTTAAAAATAATATAAACTTGAGATTATTTTTTAAGTGCTGTAAAAATTATCCAAATATTATTATATATTAAAATTGAATAGAATGAAATATACAAATTTGTAAGTTGTCATACTTTTTAATAATAGATATTTAGCTTTAGAATAAATGAGCTTACAGTTTTTGTTTTGTGCTTAACCCGCGAGCAATCGCGCCTTTAAAACTCACACATTCTACACTCGCGTATAGAGCACTTTGCTCACGTTTTATAAATAGCCAAAAAGTACATAAATTATAGCATTTTTTTTTTTTTTTTTACATTAACTCCACACAGGAGGCCCTGAGGAAAATAATTTCCCTCAGGGCCTATGTCATCTGGGATGCTGTGTGGAGGGTCGTTTTGAGGAGAGGAAGGAATGAACATTGGTCTTGAAGAGACCCATGTTGTAGGAAGGAGGAAATACAGAGGCCGACAAATCATTCCACAGCCGAGCTATTGAACACAAGAACGAGTCAAAGAAACGACCCGTTCTCATGTGACAAATGTTAACCGTGTACAAATGTTGGGCACGCGTTAGACGTGTTTCCCGACTATGCACCGGTGCCGAAGGGATCAATGATGCTAGTTCCTCGGAGCATCTTCCATTGTAATACCGGTAGAACAAGGATAGCATTCCCACCCGACGCCTGTGTTCTAAAGATTGCAATCCGTCTGTTAAGATGGGAGAATCTATCAAACGGACCGCCCGTTTCTGCACAGAGTCGAGGGTATTTTTCAGGTATATTGGAGCTCCAGACCAGAGATGGCTGCCAAATTCAACCGTGGGGCGTACTTGTGATTTGTACAAGGTTAGCAGTTGTGTACTATTAAAGTATCTGCGGGCCCTGTACAGTACGCCCAGTTTTTGGGAGGCTAGCTTTACTCTGGCTTCGATGGAGCCCCCATACCTGAGCTGGTCACTTAGGGTCACCAAGCATATCAATGGAGGGCTTGTTCGGAAGATTGCTTCCGTTGAAAGAGACTAGATTTTCATTTCGATCCCTTTTAGACGTAATCAGACAAGATTGGGTCTTTGAAACATTAAATTCAACGAGATTATTTTTACCCCAAGAGAAAACACTCTCGAGGTAGCCGTCCATTCTTTGCTTCAAAGCCCTACGAGCTGTTGGAGTTTGTGAGCCCTTTGGGGGCTTGTCAAACAAAAAGCTATCATGAACTGTACTGTCATCCGCATAACAGTGAATTGGTGCACATGACAAAAGGTCGTTGATGTGCAACAAAAACAAAGTTGGAGACAGAACCGATCCCTGCGGGACGCCAGCATTTATCGAGTGTGAGGAAGAGGTGAAACCATCGACTACCGTCTGAATCGACCTCCCCCTCAAGAAGTCGGCAATCCACGTACATAAGGATGCGGGAAGTCCGTAAGAATGCAGTTTGTTGACAAGTCCTCGGTGCCAAACCCGGTCAAAGGCCTTGGAGATGTCCAGTGCAACCGTTTGGGTCTCACCGAAACGTTCCAGGCATCGCCCCCAAACATACGTCACATACGCGAGAAGATCACCGCACGAGCGATTCCGACGGAATCCGTATTGACGGTCGTTAATAATTTTGTTCTTCTCGAGGTATGTGAGCAGTTTGTCGTTGATCACACGTTCCATCACCTTAGACAGAACTGATGTGTTCGCTATGGGGCGGTAGTTGGCCGGGTTGGAGCGGTCACCCTTCTTTGGAATAGGATGGATAACCGCTTTTTTCCAACCAGAGGGCACAGAGCCAGTCTTCAGGGACATTTTTAAAAGCTTCGTCAAAATTGGAGCTAATTCTGCAGCGCACCTCTGCAGTACCAGGGCAGGTATTCCGTCGGGCCCAATAGCTTTATTAACATCAAGCCCTCGTAAAACATGGAGTACTTCCCGATGCCGGATCCTCAGCTTTTTCATATGAAAACCGCAGTGAGGAACCGACGTCGGGATAGCACCTTGGCCATCGAGGGTTGAGTTATCCGCAAACATTTTACCTAGTAAGTTAGCCTTTTCGGTGGCGGTGTTTGCTAGTGAGCCGTCAGGTCTGGTAAGAGGTGGCAGACTGTATTTGCAGAAATTGCGACCTATTGAGCCCGCAAGCGACCGGAATTGCCTGCTACCATGCGGGCATGCAGTCAGCTTTCTGCTGATCTGCTGGTCGTGCTCGAATTTTGACCTATTTATGATTCTCTTGGTTTCCTTTGCCATTTTGTTGTAAGCTGTTCTGTCCTCGGATGTTCTAGATGTGTTGTAGGCTCGGTAAACCGCGTTTTTTCGTCGCACTGCTTCAGTGCATTGTCGACTGAACCACGGCTTTGAACCTACACCAGTTTCCTTAACAGTAGATTGGATGAAGCCATCCATCGCGGATGTGATGACTTCACCAATTTTCTGGGCACATCTTGAGGGATCCGAAATCCGAAAACAGACAGCTGACCACGGAAAAGCATTAAAATGTGCCCGCAGACCGAACCAATCTGCTGACCTATAGTGCCACACTTTTCTCTTCAGCCTCTCGTTTGGTGGTCTGAAGTTTACAGGGATTGATGTCGTCACCAGGCAGTGGTCGGACGATCCTAAAGGCGCTGTGACTTCAATTCTGTAACCTTGTGGCACAGTAGTTAAAAATAGGTCTAACAGATTGGAACGGTGAGTCTGGACATCAGGAACCCTTGTAGGCTCCTGAACCATTTGCTCCAATCCGTAGCAAAGGGCAAAGGATTCCGCTTGGCGTCCAGCCGAGTCTGTTGATCCTGAGAACTTCAACCAAAGTTCGTTATGAACATTGAAGTCCCCCAGGACCACAAACTCTGCCGTAGGGTAGCGGGGCAAGAGGTCATCAATAGTGTGGCTTAAGTGTTTGAAGAGCTCGGACGTGTCTGATTCGCTCAGGTTCGGTGAGCGGTATAAACACGCGTATAATCTTACCGTACTGGCAAGATTGACGCGTACCCACATTACGTCGAATCTGGAGTTTTCCAGATTCAACAGTCGCACACAGTTGACGTCAGCTCGACTATAGAGACAGACACCTCCTTTAGGTCTGAACTTACCTGCGAGGGTGAAGCCCGGGCAGTCCAGATAGGAGGTGTCTACAGGCTCAGCTATCTGAGTTTCAGACAGGAAGAGTAGGTTTGGGCGTTGAGAAAAAAGGTGGTGGTGGACAGAGTTTAAATTGGTGTGCAGGCCGCGAATGTTGGTGTAATTCACCAACAGTTTTGGCCCGCACCGGGGACGCCTACGTCTCGCCGCTGTAATGACGTTAATTATTGTAGGTTGCACGTTCAAAATTTATTTATATTATTATTAATATATAATAAAACAATGATGTTTAATGAAAACAAACGTTTATTTTTAATATATAACATTTGTTACACTATAATATTTTAATAACAAATCAAGTAAATAGATTGGCTGCACTTTCTCTTATCTGCACTTTTTGAATAAACAAAAAAAAATAATATCAATTAAAAAAAAATTAAGAAAAGAAAAACAAAATATTAATCTTCATCATGCATGAACTTTACATATGTCACATAAAGTAAAAGCATGTTCTTTACATAACTGAGACTAAAACGTTCTGGAATAAATTATAAAATAATACTTACATACTTTGTCACTCGCGCCGAACAAACCACCTCTACCGAGCGACTGATTTTTTTTTTTTTACATTAACTCCACACAGGAGGCCTTGAGGAAAATAATTTTCCTCAGGGCCTATGTCCTCTGGGATGCTGTGTGGAGGGTAAATACACCCCATGACGAAAAAACCGTTATGCTCGTGACGGGGAAGTATAAAACTCAGCGAATTTTAAATTCACCGTGAGGAAAATGCTCATAGCGCGAGTGCTCGCAGGTTAAGACAGAAAAACAGAATTCAGCTTTACATGTATAGATGATAAGAGAAGGACATATTCTGATAAAAGAATAAAGCTTTCAACATGAAAAGTTTTATACTATATGTATTTAAAACTTTGTAACACAAACACATAGTTTTATTAAATAATTTCATACCCTTCTCAAAAAGATACATCCAAATAAAATCCCAAACAAAGCAAGAAATGTGTCCTTAAATAATATATATATATATATATATATATATATTTTTTTTAACCGAAATTAGGAATATAAATTGTGTATTTTCATTTCCTTCGATCCAATAAATTATTTCATGCGTGTTTCCATGGTAACCGAAAATAAATCTGGCACGCAATTAACGGTTTTTCTCTCTAGTTTACTCGAGTAGTTTTTCTAGACATTGTACAAGGACTAGTAAAATATGGAGAACGTTTTATAGGCACCATTTTTTAAGATTTTTTTAAAGTAAAATTTTTAGGCGTTTTTTTATGTGAATACCTTCTACCAAAAAATATTTCACATCGGTGAGTTCGAATTAAAACTAGTTTGAGAAAGCTTCCACGAGAAAGAAAGATTCGGTCAAACTCGAACTTTATGGAATACAGTAATTTAGTTTGCATTGTTTTATTTTTTACTAGCAGACGCGGCCACACTTGGCTGTGGCTAACGAAACATAACGCCATTACCCAACCTTTATAAAATCCACACCACCCGCTTGGCAGCTGCCCGCTGCCTGAATTGAATATTTGAATATTTGAATTTCTCGGCTTTTCTCTACTATACACATAAACATGTAGATATTACACACATAAACCTTCCTCTTGAATCACTTTATCTTTTGGTGAAAACGCATAAAAATCCGTTGCGTAGTTTAAAAGATCTATGCGCACATACATTTTGAGCGACTTCATTTTATAATATGTAATAATAAAATGATGATGATTCATAACTTTGTACCGCCTGAAAATCAATAACTGTTGTGTTAACTTATGCTGAATAAATTAATTTAAAATTACACAATGAAGCAATTATCGACGCGCAACAGTCCGTGTTTTTTGTCAGTATCAGAGATGGCGTTGTGTACGGATTTATAATTTTTGCGATTTTCTTACTTTTCCACTTATTTACGGGAATTTCGTTTCATTTTCTTTACACGTATGAGGAAGATTTATTACAATTAATGTATTTTTCCTTTGGAGGGGTGCAGACATACGTTCACCGTTTATCCCATTTTCGACTGTTGACATTTAGTGGTTAAGCAGCATTTACATGTTTAAGAACAAATGCAAAACAATCAGTTCACTGACATTTGACGTTTTTGAATTTTTGGAATTCATTCACTACTCAATATTATACTTATCACAATATTCCTGCAGCTCAGAAGATGACAATTCGTTCCATACAAAATGAATGAGGAAAAGAATTTTCTTCATAATTTTTTTTCGTGAATTATTTCGATGGCTATTCTGCTATTCGACGCGGAGACAAATCCAACAAATCAAAGATCATAAAAAATGGTCCAGCCGTTCTTGAGTTATAAGGTGTAACTAACCCGACTTTGTTTATATATTAAAAAAAAATAGTAATAACAATTTTCAACATTGTAAAAACAGCGTATTTTCATTGCTGTGAGTAATCTTCTCATTTTATTTTATCGTCAGCTTCTTGCAGAAACTACATCATTATTTGTTCAGATGTGTGTTTTCTTTTTCGTTTACCGGCGTGCGGTCAATTTATATGAAAAGAATCGCAGAGCATCACCTTCTGATGGAAAATCGATTTCATTGTTTCATTTTAACGAGTTATTCTGAAATTCTGAAAGCAATTAACCGAAGTAATATGGATGGGTGAAATTTTATCGTTAAATTTGAGTGTTTTATCAAAAAACAATTTAGAAATAATTTTTATGTATTTTGCACACTTTAATGGGTTGGATGAAATGCGAATACCTACAAATGATCGCACATAAAGTATTATTATTTATTTTTTTGATGAACGAAGTATGCACCAGCATATCTATGTGTAAACGTTATATTTTTTTGGGAGTGATTATCAGAGAACAATGAGCTATAATACTCTGTTTAAGAATCTAAACGACACAAAATTTATTAAACTGGGAAGACTTCGGTGGCTGGGTAGAGAGAATGACCGAGCATCAAGCACCAAAGTCCCTGCTGAACTCAAGACCGATAGGGCGAAGGAGCCTGGGAAGACCAAGATTAAGATGAAGCGACAACGTTCTCAAAGCTATATCTACCTTGGAGCTTCTAAACTGGAGAGCGCTGGCACAAAACCGAGATGAGTGGAGGAAGACTATTGAGGAGGCCAAGACCCTCCAGGGGTTGTAGAGCCAAGAGTGATGATGATGATTACCAGAGACTGGTATAATCGAGGTATTCATTTCGATGTGAACGATTGAATCAAAACAAATTACGCCTTAAAATAATAATGAATGCATTTGAAACTAAAATATAAAAATAATTAGTTATTAATATGAAACATAAAACGGGTCAAGCTTAACATCTCGAATTACAAAATAATTCGATTAAAATTCGTTTGAATCAAGTTTTTCAAATCGGGCAAATTAGAGATATTACAATTTTATAAGAAAAACTAACTTTTTATAACTTTTGAAGGTTATTCCCATCAATGTAATATATAATTGAAGAAGAAGATAATAATAATAATCTAAACGAAAATATGAAAGAAAACAAGGCACAGAAAAACGGAAAAAGATAATGGTCGCAACTAGGACTCGAACCCAGAACCTCTCGTCTATCCGGGACGTGCGTTTACCAATTTCGCTATCTAGGTTACAAACCAATTCTTAGAAAGATTGTTTCCAATAAAAAGGGTAGTTGCTTTTGATATGGAAAAAAAATAGTAAGATAATATTGTTAATTCTAAAATTTGATTAGGTGGCAATTGCGAAATTGGTAAACGCACGTCCCGGATAGATGAGAGGTTCTGGGTTCGTGTCCCAGTAGCGACCATTATTTTTTTCTGTTTTTCTGTGTCTTGTTCTCTTTCATATTTTCGTTTAGATTATTAATATTGTCTTCTTCTTCAATGATAGAGACATTTCGATTACAATTCTTGAATTACAACTGATTCGTATTTGTTAGTCATACCTACATATACAATATACATTATATAAAAAAGGCACAGATACCTGGACATGTTTTTTTAAATAACAAATTAAGCCTAAAATAAATCTAATAAAAAATATTAAAGATGCCTAAAAAACAAGAAACTGTATTGAAAACATAATTACGCTCGTTACATCTTTGTAATAATATTCCAATAAAGCGTTTCTAGAAAGCTTTTAAAACTTAATACCTGCGCCAATATGGTTGCCTGTGCGACCTTCCGTATTCAACGAAAAATAAAATTTACGGCTCAATTAATATTGCGAATGAATAAAATAAGCAACTGGATATCCTAAAGAGCCATTATAATTAAGGAAAAGAAAATTAAGTTGGGTAGTAAAATTTAGAAGTTTAATACCTTTTTTACTCGTCTTCCACGCTCCCAGCCATCAAGACAGATTTGAAAGATTTTCATACTCACCATGCTGCTCAGGTGGTCAAATTTGTGCGACAATAATTACAATTTCCACAAAGGGTATATTTTGCGTTCCAGAGTAGGAAGATACTCTCAAAATCATCCTAGTGAAAGACCACCGTTAGAATAAAAAAAAAAATTATGGCTCGAAATTTTTTTATTGCTCTCTATTACGTTGCCTCCTAAAAACGTGTTGTTCTAAAAACAAGTTGTAAAAACTTATTATTGTTATGTAATGTAATGTATGGTGTGTGTGTGTGTGTGTGTGTGTGTGTGTGTGTGTGTGTGTGTGTGTGTGTATGAATGTGGTGAGGGTGAGTATGCATGTGTATATAATTGATTTTTTTTTAATTACTTTAACTTCGCGGCGGAAGTGGTTGGAATGGAAAAGACACATAGGTATTATTTCCCATCTTCTCTTAACTCGTAACGTTCACCCTCATTTCGGCATTCAATTCAAATCAATTGGTTCATTATTTTTAAAACATTACAAATATTTTCGTTAGTTGTTTTTGGGGTGTTAAGCCGTGTTGCGCTACCTCATTCTTTAGCCAGCGTTTCGGACAGCGTTACAGTATCCGCCATTAGGGCAGATGTGCGAAACGTTGTCTAAAGAAGGAGGTAGCGCAACACAGCACGACTAAAAACAACTAACGAAAATTATTTTGGCCGTGAAAATCTAAAATCATTAATTAATGCTATCCTTGACAGCTGCGTTTTCAATCCGTCAACGAATCACTTTGCAAAAATGTGTACATCCCTTCTGAAAAGCATCATTACGAGCATTCCCAAAAGAGAGTCGGTAGGATAAAGCCACGGGTGATAGCCATACTCCATCACATAGAGAAATCTCAGAAATTTCTTCTGAATTCTCTCCAACATGAGGGGATATTTTACCAGGTGCGTACTCCAAATTATCGACCCAGTTTCAGGTCTACTCCTTACTAAGGAACTGTATAAAATTATGAGTAACCGGGTTGATGATTTTTAAGATAACTTTATCCCGTGAAGTGAAAATTAAATTTGTCGTTTAATATGAAGCTAAAAGAATGACGTGTAAAACGTGCTTATGTGGAAGTTTCGTAAATGAGATACACGGTTATTAAAGTTGGAAAGCTGCACGTTGCGAGATACAAACGTCTTATTAAGTTCGTAATAACGCGGTGAAGTTCAGAGGGAGATAAAAATACAGTCATATTATGAGCTCGTGCACATTAGTACTTCCATGAGATAAGAAAACATTATATTATAATTTTATTTTCTATTCAGAAAATACTCGTAAGTAAATGTATAAAGTTTGGGATGCTACGACGTTACCTGTTTCCAGACTGGCATGGCGTAGCGCACAGCATTTAAGAGTTTAGGCAAATACAGAAGGTGTCTGGATACCGGAAACGGGAAACGGGAAACTAATTTATCCATCTTCATTTGGAGTCGAATCAATGGCATAACTTTTTTTGATTTGAACTTTCGTTTTCGAGTAAATCGTGTCGAAAATAGCAATTTTTCAAATAAAAAATGAAAAAAATCGCCAGCTTGGGGGTTAATTTCACTTTTTTAATGTCTTTTAAATGAGTCGAAGCCTAGACCTGTCTTCAAAAGTTTTTAACTCTAATGCGGTAATTTTTGTTGTTTTTTTGGTTTTTTTGTTTTTTGTTTTTTATGCTTCGTAGATTCACCGGTTTTGCGGTAGTTTGCAAGTTTCTGGACACAGTGAAAATATGACTGATGTATCTACACATAACATTAGGTTCAGGAAAGTAAAAAACTTACTAACTAACTAACCATCGTGCCGTTTCACGGCAGGGATAAGCATGAAAGACGGACCCCAAAACAACTCGGTATTGGCACACACTCCTTGCCACCTACCTACGTATATCGTCTCACTTCTTACATACTTCTTACTTACATACTCTACAATCATTCTGACTCCTGACATAGTAAATGAATGTATTTGACTCAAGTAACTGGTTCACTTCATCGTTCCATGTCTTCCTCTGGCGTCCCCAACTTCTTTTACGATTCACATTCTCGTTATATATTTTCCTTACACTTCTTACTACGTTCATTCGTTCTTCATGCCCAAACTATCTGAGCGTCTATTTCATAATCTTACACATTACGCTTACATTCTTTGCGGATCTCCACATTTCTTACGTTCTTACGTTCATACATATTTTACCACATATGCAGCTCAGGGATATCATTTCTACACCACTGAGTCTACTTCCATCCTTCCTCTGCCAATTTCATGCCTCACCATCAAACATTAGGGTAGATACCAGCATTCTATTGTGAATTTCTATCTACGCTTCTTTTAACATGTTTTGTTAGCGTCCAGTCTTCCATTAATGGAGTTACCTGCATTTAGCCTTTCAATATAGAGATATCAGCCTATCCATGTATGAGGGTGGTCTGAAAAGTTTCCGACCTGAACATGAAGATGGCAGTACTCGTCAATAAAAGCTAGTGAATGTAGTTGAGCATCTTTTGACAGTTTCTCACCAAAGTTTCGGCCATTTTGGAAGCGCAGTTTTTAGTTGACAGTCGTTTGAGTGAGTCGATGTGTGTGTTTTTTTGACAATGGAAAAAATTGAGTTTCGAGCTGTTATTAAATTTTTGCTACTCAATTTTTTCTATTAAAAGCTAGTGAATGTAGTTGAGCATCTTTTGACAGTGATTCACCAAAGTTTCGGCCATTTTGGACGCGCAGTTTTTAGTTGACAGTCGTTTGAGTGAGTCGATGTGTGTGTTTTTTTGACAATGGAAAAAATTGAGTTTCGATCGGTTATTAAAATTTTGATACTCAATTTTTTCTATTTTCATAAAAACACACACATTGACTCACTCAAATGACTGTCAACTAAAAACTGCACGTCCAAAATGGCCGAAACTTTGGTGAGTAACTGTCAAAAGATGCTCAACTACATTCACTAGCTTTTATTGACGAGTGCTGCCATCTTCATGTTCAGGTCGGAAACTTTTTTAGACCACCCTCGTATTGCAAAGATCAAAACGCTCAAACCAATCCTTGAGCAATCAGAAACAATGATCTTATTTCTTCATTTATTCGAAGATGGGCAAACTGAATTCACTGTTTGGCGCCATAGTTCAAAGTTTCAGATATAAAATTTGTACATTTCCGTAGGTAGAATCTGTAGAATCTATTTTGTTCGGAAATTCAGATTAGCTCACTACGCAGAGAAGAAAATCGTGTGAGAGACGGACTTGATTTCGGTGGTTTTTCCGTGTAAACACGTCGCTATCACACCACTTAACTAAATGTTGCCAGGAATTGGCATGTCCTCGGAACTTGGAAATGTGCCAGAATCTCTGGGAATCATTGTCCCGGCAAAATGCTTCACTGAGAGCTTTTAGGCAACAATCTCCAGCCATTTCCCGCTAAGTGTGTACCGAGATCAAAGATGTAAGAAACAAACACGATGTGTCAAGTTAGTCAATAGGGTGACTGCTTCGTAGAGTCAAGATTTGAAGTAACTAAGGCCAGTTAGTACAAACTAAAAGCAATTAAATATATGGTTCACTAGAGTAAAGAGAGGTTAAGAAAAAGTTTTAAATTTTAATTATTAGTGGTTTTTGTGTTTAATTTTTTTAAATTTAATGATCCCAATGTAACGCTAATTAATAAAGTCTCTCTTTTATAAATTTTATTGAAGAAAAAGATAACAATAATAATCTAAACGAAAATATGAAAGAGAACAAGACACAGAAAACAGAAAAAGACATTGGTCGCAACTGGGACTCGAACCAAACCTTTCGTCTGGACGAGAGGCTTCATACTTCACATATATATTATCCACGAGTGAGGAAGGCGGATGGGGAATATAAAATCAAGCTAATATTTCAATCTTAAATCCACTTTGAAGAAAAATATCAGCGTCTCATGAGGCTGACAATGTCAGGAAATTACAATATACATTATTGATCTTGTCGGATCGGATGGTATTGTCAATGGGGATCTGCGATTGCGTACAAAGAGAATATCATATTTTCTGTATTGTTTAGTTCAGCTAGTATCTTGTTCTTTTTTCGAATTTTCATATTGAATCGGTCAGTTTGTAATAAAAATTGAGCAATGCGCTATTCTAGTGAATTCGGTATCCCTTTATTAATATTATAAAGGCGAAAGTTTGTATGGATGTATAGATGTTTGTCACTCTTTCACGCAAAAAAATACTGAATGGACTTTAAAAATGCCTTCAGTAATAGAAAGCTACATTACTTGCGAGTAATATAGGCTGTATACATTGGTAAGCTATGGCGTTATGAAATTATTTATTATACGTTTATTGTCAAGACGAAAATCAAAACAAATCGTTGCTTGGTGACTATAAGTAATTATTTGACTAGCGCTGTCATTTTGTTATTTGTTTAGGTTACCATGGAGATCCCTTTGATAGTTAAAATTCAAATATATATATAAAAAACTAATCTGTACTAATATTGTAAATGTTTGATTATTGCGCTTTAAAGGTGGCGCGCGAGCTGTTTGAAAAATGAACGTAACAGGTATGGAGTGGGTGAGGGGGGGTGGAGATGAGGGTAGTGGGAACCCCCCTAATACTATGCGAGCGAAGCCGGGGGCAAAAGCTAGTAAATAATAAAGCATTCCATTGATAAAAATATAAATCATGGTAAGACTAGTATGACCTTATACACAATTTGCTTCCCGGGATCCATTTATTGAATAACCTCTGCCATAGGTCACCCCAAATGGTTCGCCACGTTTGCTGACTTAGTGAGGTATGCCTAGGTGTGCAAATTTCTGCGTGACTCCGGATCGGGAGAGACTGGATGTGAGAGACCCGTTGACCCCTCCAGCCGGACTCTCTCGACACATCGCCTTGCACCGCATTGGGAAGGACGGATTCATTCAACCATTACTCCTTGATATCTGATCCCAGATTTCTACCCACCCCTCGTTTTTATTTTTCTTTCCAGAGCACCCTCTCCTTATTTTCCTTAAAAATGCCCTTCCTCCACGTAGCAACGTAGCAACGTGACGACCTCCGTAGTCCAGTGGGTAAGACTCTTGACTCACAGTCCGGAGGTCGCGGGTTCAAACCCGGCATGCGCAAATAAATTTTATTTGATTAATTAGTGTTATTTCACAATTAATTCATTTAAAATAATATATAGTATATTTGCGGCATGTTCCAGAGTGGAAGATACTATCAGTATCGCCCTGGTGTAAGACCACCATTCAGAATTGAAACGTTGCTTGAAAATGGCTTTAGCCGTGTTTGGTGACCAGATCTGAATAGCCAGGTACTTCCCAACCTTCCTCTTCCCCACCTCCTTCCCCTCCCCACTACCTTCAGCCTCACAACATACCCCAATTGGGGATGCCATAGTCTCACTGGCTCCAGACGGGAGCAGTTGAGATTCTTGTGCGGTTATTTACTGTAAAAAAAAAAAAATCCAAAGATGACACAGGAGGCCCTGAAGGAAATAATTTTCCTCAGCGCCTCCTGTGTGGAGTTAAACAAAACAAAATATGTACATTTATTATTATACATATTGTATTATATTAAGGAACCAATCCTTTCACTCTACTGAATAATGTAATAAGGCGCCTAATAGTGGTGCTAATGAAATTCGAGTTAAATTAACGTATGTAAGTGAATTATTTAATAATGCGTGGTTATGAAGACTTTGGGAAGTAACTTCGTAATATGGTATTATATTGTGTGTAGGTACGTCCCATAAAAACGCTTCGTTACTTAGGTAAAAGTATCTCATCTGTTAGAATGCTGACAAAAAATTATTCACCAAATGGTGTTGGAGCATCGTCATTTTTATTTGCTTAAGCAGTTCTTTCACTGCCAAAAGTATTTTCGTTATTTGCTTTTGGGGTGTTATGACGTGTCGGACAGCGTTGCAGTGTTCATCATCAGGGCAGATGTGTACATAATTGTAATTTTTTTTTCATTCACTAGATTCAGCGGTCGTCACACTTTTCTGGTCAAGGGCCACATAGGACAATGTGAGGTATCATCGCGGGCTGCACACTTGTAATTTCGGGGAGGGGGGAGGGGGGAGGGGGGAGGGGGGGGGGGTTGGTGTTGCACCTTTTTGTAGCAAGTTAAAAAAGTAGTTATTTAGGTTGCTACCTCCTTCCTTCTTGTATTCATGATATACATATTGTCAATTCTTAATAATAATAATACATGTAAGATCATAATATAATATTAAAAAAATTATGTAGTTCTGTAATAGAATCTTTCAGTTCAATTTTCATCCACTTCCTGTACTACCGAAATGTGTTAATTTTTTGCACATGTGAAAAAAATTATTACAATAACAAAAATTAACCAATATTAAAATTTACTTTTCTTTATTAGTACGTGATTAGCGTGTTTTTTTGTCTTTTTTATTTCATACTTTTTTACCTGCCCACGCCCTCACTGTGCCATCTCAACTGCCCCCTGATAGTCTCAAACGACCACAAGGGAGCGTTGACGCCCACGTTGAAAACCTATGACGCACACAATGCGCGCGTTCAAAATCGGTTTAGGATGTGTTCAAAAACCAGCTAGGCGTTCTAAAATCAAATGTCAATCAATCAAAATCAACATTTAAAATCAGAAGGATATTCGTGTGTACATAAAATATTTGAAAAAATAACGGATAATACATTGTGCGGGCCGCACAAATAACCGCCGCTGGCCGCAGTTTGACGACCACGGCACTAGATTCTCATATTTCTTGAAGAGATGAATCATTCAAATTTAATGAATTTAAAGTTAATGTTCTTTATAAACAAAACGGCGTCATTTGCGCCTTGCAATTTTTACCTCATGTGGGTATTTTAAAATGTCAACTAGCTATTTTAGACTTAAAGGTGTTTCATCGGTAGGGAAAAATTGTTATAAACCCTACTAAAGGTTATTAATTATTAGTGGTGAAATGTGTGCTTATTTACTTGGAAGCGATACCGTGTTGCCAGCTCGCGATACGGTATCGCTTCCAAGTAGATAAGGACCCATTTCACCACTAACAATTACACATCTACCGGATCTGCCCTGATGATGAACACTGCAACGTTGTCCGAAACGTTGGCTAAAGGAGGAGGTAGCGCAACATGGTCTAATACCCCAAAAATAAATAACGAAAAAAGTTCTTTTGCTTGTTATATTACATCGAATGTACGAGTTTATATGTAGATACATTATATCTGCAACCAATAGATGTAAATACACCATTTTTGTGAAAAATAACCTCTAGAGCTTTGAGACGTTAGATCTTGCATTATAACATCATTGTTCATTAAACTTTTATTAACAGTCGATTAATTACAATTCGGGAGCTTATAATTCTCGATTTCTAAATTGCTCTTTATCTCTCCACACTTTCTTTCTTTTCATTAGAATTAGGTAGAAGTAGGTTCTGTAAGAAAACAATTATTGTTGTAGAAAAACAAGAGTAAATTACGAAGTAGTTACTTATTGAATAGAACCGCGGTAAGTAATGACACCGCAATAGAAAATAAAAGCCAAGAAATTTAGGTCCGGAGAGATTTATCTGTTTATACAATTACAAAAGGAACCGTTGTTTAGAAGATGTATATCTTAATTATGGCACTTTTCTTGAAATACAACAAATCAAGAAAGCAACGTTATCAATTTATATTACGCCGTAATTTGTATTTTCCGTAAAGTACAACAAAAACAAAATGATTCCGTTCTCCGTTTTCTCATGTTTTCAACATGCATTTTTTTAATTGGTTTGATCTTCAAATCCTTTTTTTCACGATTCCACAGGCGAAAGCTTTTAGTCATTTAAAATTTTACGTAAGTATTGTTGGTTGCAGAGGAATTTTCAGAAAGAAACGTAGATGAAATACGTGATTTAGACAACGCCAGCGAATTCCTTAATTTGAGTCCAGCGGACACCCTTTAGCGGGCCGTCCATATAGCTTTTTCATTCACACGATTGATTTTGTATTTATATCATGTACACACGAATTATTATTATTTGTTTTGTATTTACTCTTGTATTCGCCCAAGGGGCTTTTACATTGGATAAACAGTGTTTACATAAGGGTTAGTAATAAACAATTGGTTGCACAAATAGTTTCTTACGCTACAGTGGTTTACAATTAGATAAAATTAACAAAAATAATTATGAAAATAAGCTGAAATTGTTGGAAATAATATATTGACATCATTTTTAAAGTATGTTTTAAGCATCGAATTTGTTACATTGAAAATGGTATACATATTCCGCATATTGTTTTGCTTAACTATGTAAGCGAGGAATTGACGAGTGTGCTAAATAATTTGTCTGTGAATGGTGACATTTAAAAAGGTCGTCATGCCTAGCGTGTCAAGTAGGTACTCTTAAATTGACTAGACCTAGGAGTTCACAACAGTTGTGCTTCGATGTACAATTTAAAAAATAAGCATAGGTCGTTTATCCTTCGCCGAAGTGTATGTATTTTTAAAGCTCAGTTAATTTGTTCTACGGGGAAATTTAACTTAAAATTAACAAATCGTAATTGCTGAATTCTTTCGACATTTTTAATGTGAATTTTATGGTGAGGTAACCAAATGACGGAATTTTACTTGAAGGCATTACAAAATAATGAGACAAATAAAAATTTCAAGACAGAAAGTTCATTTAAGTTTTTAATGGTACTCACTAAAAATCGTAACGTTTTCATAGTAATGTTTGTAATGTGATTAATTTTTGGTTGTTCGCAAATAAGGCAATAAATCGCAAGTATATTTAATGTTAATCAGTAGATATTGTACAAACCGATTGTTTTCAATTCATTAAATATACCACTTATGTTGCTATTTAGACTGTTTTAATATCGATGGACTTAAATAAGTTAAACACAGTCACGATAAACATTGATTTAAAATTGTTTTATTTTTAGTTCAAACTTCACATGAACCCTGTAAGGTTTTCTGAAACAAAAACAACACTGTTTTAATTTGAACCAGAACGTGTTGCAGTGCGATAAAGCTTGTTTCCCCGACCAATTTGCAAGTAATATACAGCTGCCAGCTTCTGCCGGTGACCCTAACTCCCCGGGTGACCTATCCCAAGTCAGGTGGACAAGGAGACCTTCATTATTTACCCGTCGAGGCAGAGTGAGGTCTACAGTACCTAACAGATACCGAGATTTTCGTCGTGACATTTTGTTCTCCATTCGGTTTTCCCCTCTGACGCCCAGATAGCTGAAGCATGTACCATATGATTCGTTTTTGTTGAAAATGGAACAGCGTCCGGTTATTAAATAAATGCTGTTATATTTTCCAAGAAAGTACAAGAGAAACAAAAGAACATTGGTCCATTGGCCTAGCTTACAGCAGAATGGTCTTCAGAGAATGAAAACAAATAAAAAAGATAAAATCTTTGTAGCTTAGTTTACAGGCTTAAAGAAAGATTTTTTTCTTTTTTCATCGAAGGTTTATTTTATAGATCTCCGAAATGCTCAGTATATAAAAATGAAGAGGAGTGTAAGTGTAGGATGAGGGCGCTCCAGAAAGAAATGCCACTATAATGTAAAGAAATGCTTGAGTTGGGTCACGTTACGAGCAGGGATCCAAAATACTAATTTCGTATTGTGAGTCTGTCTTTCTTTTTGTCTTCCTGTGTAATTCTAGTTAAATTAACTTGGATTTGTTTTGCATTTTATTAGACATGATTGTGTGAATAATTCAGACAATCGATAGGTTGCCCATCTACATATAATATAATATTTTAACGGAAAATTTAAATTGTAATTTTCAAAATCGGTATTGAAGAATTCAGACCATCTGGGATTCTTCACTCTGCAAAGTACTAGAATAAAATCTATGAGACTGACGGCCGCTGTTCCCAATTCTACTAATCAACTGCTAAGCCGAAACTAAATCTGAACACTGCTTAAGTATCGCTTAATCTAAGGAAGCCGGAAGCGTGGATTAAGTTCGACCGAGCAAAACAAAGTTATAAAAAGTGTCAACAGAGTGGCGCTAACGAGGCAAACCTGGTGGTTATATTATAAATATGATTAATTTAATAAAACCTCGTGCCGTTAGCGCCACTCTGTTGACACTTTTTATAACTTTGCTTTTCTCAGTCGAGCTTAAGACACGCGTCCGGCTTCCTTAGATTAAGCGATGCTTAAGCAGTGTTGAGCCTTAGTTTCGGCTTAGCAGTTGATTAAGAGGATTGGGAACAGCGGCCGCGAGTAATAATGAAAATGAACAAAGGAGTGTGTGCCATGAAAGATTTGAGTTGCATTCCATTGATACCATATGGAAATGTGAGAAAATGTCGCCATGGCCGACAACAACAAAAAAATTCCGAGCTACTCCCAAATGGGTAAAAACTTACAAACGATGTGCTTCTTCTCTCTTTTGGCATGTAAGCAAAGGTACACGCGCTACAATCTGTATTCCGGATGGAAAAAAATATTTAATAAAGGTTTTATCTTATTATTATTATTATATTTTCATCCACGTTTAGATACAAAATGGCGATTGTTTGGAAAAGAAAACAACCAGAAAAACATTTTGCAATCTTAGAGAGAAACAATTTCATTTGTGGGGATAAAGCGGTTATCGAGGCAAGATTACGTTAAGAAAATAAGCAAAATGTTTAGTAAAACTATTGTTCGACGGTATTAGAATGTATCTTCTGTGATTTTTGGAACTATTTGAAAGATAACATTGAGCTCGAGGGAATAAATAATATTTTATTATGTTTTTCTCAATTATCTTTTTGGAGAGTTTGTTGCGAAATTCGAAGATATCGAATTTAATGCTCCGAACAAAGTAGTGTACCTATGTCAATTTGACTTTTTTGGATCATTTATTTTTTATCTTCAAGATAATTTAGGATAACTAATATTGTTGCCGATAAAAGTTTTAATTAGTTACAAAATATTGAAGGTTGAATTAGTTGTTTAAGAGGGCATTACCAGAGAAAAAAAGAAATATGTCATTTTCAAATCAGATTTTGACTCTTTTCCAAAAAAATTACAAATGGATTCGAAAGATTGTTCTTTTATCTAGCATTCGCATGTAATAAATTTTGAGAAAATTTTTAAATTTTTAGTATAATAAGGTTATTCCATAGGTCGTTGGCAGATTTGTTCAATTTTCAAAAAAGATTTTGTATTATACCACACCCATTTCAAATAATATAATCATGCAGTAAAATAAATCAATACATTATCTAGCAAACGCATCTTTTAGAATTTTAATTTTAGTTTCAATAAAATCATTAAAAGTATGTACGTAGGTACATGTGTTTCTTGATGAAAATTGGTCCATTTGTGTATTTATTTGCGCACTTACAAACTAATATATTTCAGATTTTTTTAACATTCTTATTAAATTTAGACATTATTGAAAAATGATAAATACTTATAATCAAAAAATAATTACAAAAAGTACATTATTTTAATAGTTTTATCATCACGCCTTTCAGCATTTTTGGATGAAGGTATAAATTAAAGCTAATTTGGATTGAAATAAATTCGATATTGAGTTATAATTTTAAAAAGCTGGTACGGAGAATAATTAATCTTTCTCATTGTAACCGCCCTGCACGATCGTAAGAACAACTTTCGACGAAATGTGGATTTTCGTCCGCTGGCTGGTTAAACGCTCTTAACGAAAGTTTATTATTAGTATATTAGTTTAGTTTATTTTAAAGTTATTAGTTGTTAAAATTGTTGAAGGAAATATCTAACGATATCCACTATGTAACACACTTACAACTGACATATTATAAGTCAATAAAAAAATGCTATTACGCGCAAAACCCGGATTAACGAAGAGTAGGCCTAAGTAAACAAATCTTTACTCTGCCTGCAGCAACTGAATTTCATATAAAAATTCAGTTTTACAGTGCCATCCATACCGGCATTTTTGATGTTAAATGTTTATTTTTATTGCACGAACCAAGAAAAGACCAGATTTAATTTTTGCATTGACGAACAGATAATAATTACACGAATAATATCTCCTTTTTTTTTTTTTTACAGTGAATAACCGCACAAGAATCTCAACTGTTCCCGTCTGGAGCCAGTGAGACTATGGCATCCCCAATTGGGGTATGTTGTGAGGCTGAAGGTAGTGGGGAGGGGGAGGAGGTGGGGAAGAGGAAGGTTGGGAAGTACCTGGCTATTCAGATCTGGACACTAAACACGGCTAAAGCCATTTTCAAGCAACGTTTCAATTCTGAATGGTGGTCTTACACCAGGGCGATACTAATAATATCTTCCACTCTGGAACATGCCGCAAATATACTATATATTATTTTAAATGAATTAATTGTGAAATAACACAAATTAATCAAATAAAATTTATTTGCGCATGCCGGGTTCGAACCCGCGACCTCCGGAATGTGAGTCAAGAGTCTTAGCCACTGGACTACTTCCCCCCTCCACTACCTTCAGCCTCACAACATACCACAATTGAGGATGCCAGTCTCACTGGCTCCAGACGGGTGCAGTTGGGACTCTCGTGCGGTACATAGATTAAAAAAATAGTATCCCAGTGCCAGTGGTCCAGACAAGGCGTCAATGGTTCAAGTAAGGCAACCCACAAGTACAGATAAGTTGTAAAATTCTGTGATTTATTCTTGCACACTACAAATATATGATGGTTTTAATGAAACGATTACATAAAATTTATTCTATGTACCAAGACTAAAGAGTTATATATACTTAATTGTTATTTTTAACTGATAAACTAACGTTTAAGACAAGATTTTTTGTGCATAGCACAAAGGGTAACAATTATTAAAAGCAATAATTATCAGCCAGAAACACTCATCTACATTGAAAAAATCTTCCAAGAAAAGATACATGCCGCCAACAGGACGTAAACCCGTGTCCTTCTGATTGCCGGTCAGGTGCTCTACCACTGCCGGCTATCTTTGTCGGCTTATTATTTGGCGGGTATTAGATAAGCCGACATAGCTCAGTGGTAGACCACCTGACCGGCAATCAGAAGGACACGGGTTCAAGTCCCGTTGGCGGCATGTATCTTTTCTCGGAAGATTTTTTTAATGTAGATGAGTGTTTCAGGCTGATAATTATTGCTTACAATAGTTATATATACGTTTACAAAGTTTGGTAGTATAATCATCGCGACCTTCTCTATATATGTAAATTTATCCTTGCACACTAGAAATATACGATGATCTTAATGAGTCGATTACATTTGTCATTTACCAAGACAAGTTTGATAGTCTAATCATCGCACCCTTCTCCTATGTGTAAATTCTTGGAAATTGATACATTATTTTATTTTCAGGGCTTGGTAACTTTAGGGTTTAACCTTCTTTGTATTATAACATAAAGCACTTACAATAAAGCCTCCTTCTGCAAGCCGTGTGAAGTCGAAATTGCTTACCTGGAACAAAAAGAAAAAAACGTAAATGATTAATGATTTGTGAACGGAACATTAAGCAATATCCCCGAAATAAGGATTTCTTTCTAGAACTTTTCTAAACTCGTGGAAAAAAGAAACAGCATTAATCGTTCATTGTTAGCTGGGATTAGATGAATTAATGAAATATTTAATTAAATACCAGGGCGAGAAACAATGATACCCACTAAAAACACTAAGATGGTGAAAAAGAAAGCCCCGGAGACTAGAGTGGTATAAGTACGCCAAAATTAAGCTAATCATCAGGATGAAATTATCTCAAGAACAAAAACTCCATATTTGACCAGTCAGAACCAAAGAAACTCGGGCTTTACTAAAAGCACTATCAATAAAATGAGTTTTGCTCTTTTAATGGTATGGAGAGAAATGTTTATTTATTTATTTATTTAATACAAACGGCATAAGTATGCCATAAACACTAATTACATGTCACAAATTCATATTCAAAATATTAGTAATGATAAAACAGTGTATGTATAACAGTTAGTTGTGACGATACATTGGGAAGTGACAACAGAGATACCTTTACATGCAAAAATCTATAATACAAATAAAATTAGTAGTGATTTAAAAAATATGATAGCATAGCCTTCTTATACAGTTAATTAGATCTATCACATCTACATATCTAAAAAATATGATAGCATAGCCTTCTTGTGCAGTTAAATAGATCTATCACATCTGCATATCTAAAAAATATGATAGCATAGCCTTCTTGTGCAGTTAAATAGATCTATCACATCTGCATATCTAAAAAATATGATAGCATAGCCTTCTTATACAGTTAATTAGATCTATCACATCTGCATATCTAAAAAATATGATAGCATAGCCTTCTTGTGCAGTTAAATAGATCTATCACATCTGCATATCTAAAAAATATGATAGCATAGCCTTCTTGTGCAGTTAAATAGATCTATCACATCTGCATATCTAAAAAATATGATAGCATAGCCTTCTTGTGCAGTTAAATAGATCTATCACATCTGCATATCTATTAGTAACTTCATGTGGAAGATATCGCCCTGGTGTAAGACCACCATTCAGAATTGAAACGTTGCTTGAAAATGGCTTTAGCCGTGTTTAGTGACCAGATCTGAATAGCCAGGTACTTCCCAACCTTCCTCTTCCCCACCTCCTTCCCCTCCCCACTACCTTCAGCCTCACAACATACCCCATTTGGGGATGCCATAGTCTCACTGGCTCCAGACGGGAGCAGTTGAGATTCTTGTGCGGTATTCACTGTAAAAAAAAAAAAAATGTAACCTAGGTAAAAGTGAGTGTTTCGTATACTCAGTCCGATTATTGTTACATTTAAAAAGGATTTTAGAACGAGTGGTTCTCGTGGGAATATGAAATTCAATGAGCTTATTTAAATCAGGACTGTCTATGCTACCATTTACAATTTTGAACATAAATATTAAGTATTGCGTCGGATATAATTCTTCGATCTGAGAGTCTTAATAAATTTAATTCTTTCATCAAGTAATTATAATTTATGTTTTCAATGGGAATACCGAGGTTAAAATTAATGTGTCTTAAGAATTTGTGTTGAATTTTTTCGATTGAATCTGAATGTATTTTAAAATGGGGGGACCAGATCGAGGAGTTATGTTCGACTTGACTACGTACTAAGGATGTATACAAAATTTTTAAAGTTGAAATATTCCTAAAACCTCTGGAATTTCTAAGAACGAAGCCAAGCATTTTAATACCTTTATTATAGATTGAGTTTATATGGGATATAAAGTTTAATTTAGAGTCTAAAGTTATGCCCAGGTCATTAATTTCTTCAACAGAGGTAAGGGTAGAGTTGTTAAGTTCATATGGATGAATAATTGGTTGACTTATTCTGTAAAAACTTATTGAATAACACTTATTTATGTCCAGATAAAGTTTGTTAAGAGAACACCAACTAATTAATTTGTTTAAATTATTTTGTAGACAGGCACAATCTTCAGCGGTTTTGATGATTTTAAATATTTTTAAATCATCTGCAAAAAGCAATACATTTACATCTTTATCAAATATGTCAACAATATCATTTATGAACAGTAAAAACAAAATTGGGCCTAAATGGGACCCTCGAGGTACACCACTGGTAGCTTTAAATTGATTGGAATAGAACAAATTAATTTTTACAAGTAGAACTCTATCAGATAGATAGCTCGCAAACCAGTCTAAAAGTTTTCCGTTAATACCGAACTTACGTTGTTTAACCAGTAAAATTTTATGGCACACTTTGTCAAAGGCCTTGATAAAATCTGTATATATGGAATCGCCTTGAGTTCTGTTAGCTAATGCATTTAATATAAAGTTTTCATATAATGAGAGATTTGTCAGAGTTGACCTGCCTGACAAAAATCCATGTTGATTTGGAACAATGAGATTGTTAATATATGGGGAAATTTTATTAAGAAGTAATTTTTCAAAAAGTTTCGGAATTATAGATAGCTTACATATAGGTCTGTAGTTAGTGACATCACTTTTATTACCCTTTTTTAATATAGGCGTTAAATAACAACGTTTCCAAATGTCCGGGAAGCAACCTGTGTCAAGCGATTGATTAAACAATAGACAAATCGGCTCAGCCAGTGAAGCAATGCAATTTATGAGAATATTGGGGTGCACGTTATCAGGTCCGGCCTTTTTGTTTTTGTCTAGAGATTTAATTTTAGATTTAACGTCGCTTATATTGATGTGTACAGGAGGGATATGTATGCTATCAATAAGGGAAGGTGGTGGTATGTAATTGTCTGGGATATCTTCGTCATATACACTTTTGAAGTAATCAGATGTGGTAGATATTTAATATTTAACCATCTATCTGTCTATATATCCATCTATCTTCTTCTTTACTTAGTAAAAAATTAAGTCGCTCACGATGTATGTGCGCTTAGATCTTTTTAACTTCGCAACGGATTTTCATGCGGTTTTCACCAATAGATAGAGTGATTCATGATGAAGGTTTTTAGGTATATACTTTGTCGAGGTTTTGTGTAAATTGGTTGAAATACAAAATATAACAGGTCAAGCGGCAGCCGGCACGGGCAGCGTGATATGGATTTGATTTAACAGATGGCGTTGGTTATAAAGCTTTCGTTAGCGACAGCAACGTGTGGCGGGGTCTGCTAGTTACAAATAAAAATGAACTGCCGAAATGTATGTACGTGCATAACTTCCGAACGACTACACCAAATTGGATAATTATTTTTTTTGGGTTCGTTATTGTTTACTTACTTTTCTTACTTTTGTACTCTATTATATGTTTATTTATAAAAGGCAGTATAGCCGTTTATATATTTAAAATAAAAAAATAAAAATAAAAAAATAAAAAATTGTCAGGACAACGTTTTTATAAAAGAACCGTGAGCTCTGGCATAATGAAATTTCTATAAAAAAATTGTAATAGATGGCACGCGAATTATTTGAAAACTGAATGTACCGGAACTGAATGTATGGAATGCGGGAGGGGGGAGGGGAAATCGGGAGGGGGAGGGGAACTCCAGAGAACGTTCGCGGGGCGTGGGAAGAGGGAGAGGGGAGTGGGGAGAGGGAAGGCGGAGAAGGCGGAGTGGGAACGCGAGAGGGGAAGGGGATGCTGGAGTGGAAGGGGAAGCGAAAGGGGAACGGGACGATTGGGAAAGGACACGCAGGGTTAAACAATTTCTTTACTAAGTGGCATAGCAACGCATGCCGAGACCAAGCAAGTTTGAAATATATACGACTTCGTGTGAGATCATTTCCAAGTTGAAGATGCATTGCAAAAATGTTGAAAAAAATGCTTTATATGATAAAAATACAGTAAAAAAAACATAATTATGCGAATACTGCACAATATTCGAAACTGTTCCAAACCTCTTGGAGGCAGTGAGGTTATTTCTTGAACAAACATATAAATGATAATTTAACTGGCCTGGGTGTGGTGGTGTCGAAAGGAATTGGCGACATTAGGTTTCTTTCAAATCGGTATAGATTTAGTCAGTATTTTTACGCGAGTACCTATCGAGCAATAGTCCCAACTACTCCCAACCGTCTGGAGCAAGTCCGAACAGTGTTTCAATTCTGAATTGTAGTCTTACAACTACGGCGATACTGAAAGTATCTTCCACTCTGGAATATGCCGCAAATATACCTTACATTATTTGAAAATAATAAATTGTGAAATAACATGAAACAATCCAATCCAATTTACTTGCGAACCTCCGATTTGCTTATCGAGAGCCTTACCACTCGACCACGGAGCCGTCATCTGAAACAGTACTGGGTAGCCAAAGCTGCAGGAATAAAACATTGTTAGTGCAACGTCCTGCGTAACTGGAGACCAGAATAAAAATAACATCAAAACAAACCATCAGATCAGAACGGTAGGTACTCTCAGTATCGACCTGGTGAAAGACCATCATTCAGATTCGAAACGTAGTATTAATTGGATTTAGCAGTGTTTGGTTACAGATCTAGAGTATCTGAGTAGGCAGGTTCTTCCTAACATTCTTCTTAACCGTATAATAAGGAACTCCAGTCCATTTTTTTTATTTTTTTTTATGAATAATAAATAACCTTCTAACTTAAATATTTATTTTTAGAGTTAGTTTTAATAGTTAAAATAATTGTCAAAGTTTTAATTTATCAAGATCCCCCGAAAACCACCATACGTGTAGTGAAACGTGTGACGTCATCACTTCCGAAAAGATCGAGCATTCAGCTGTTCAACTTTGAAATTCATAGTTCGCCATTTTACTATTTTTCTTGCAGTAGTTTTTGAATATTTTCAATAATAGAGATAAACTAATAAGAGAAACCTTTATTTTTGAAACTGAATTATTTAGGCCTAAATAATGCGTCAATAAACACAACAACAAAATCTCTATAAACAGTATGTAAATGAACGAATAAGATGAAACGTTGTTAATACGATGGCTTGTGTCATACCTACATTCTCATACAATGACTTTACGGTGTTCAGTGACGTCACCACTAAACATTTCAATAATACCAACTTGACGGCGTGTTTCTATGACCCGATTAAAAATGAAGTTTTTAATATTTTTTTAAAAACTCCGCGTTTAATATTATTAAATTTAACTTGTATATTCAGAATCAGCGTTTATTGGTCTATATGAACATATTTTTTAAAGCCGTAATATTTTTCACTGGAGTTCCTTATTCCCTTTTTTACTATATCTACGTATAATTGCTCCGGACAGACAAGGCAGATGGGACTCTGGTGCCGAATTCACATTTAAAAAAATCATGATGAAGACACACTTTAACAACGTACAGACTGCTGAAATGGAAGGTGCAGGTATACTTGTCCAAAAATTTAATATTTAGAAAGACAGGAAGGAGGTCCATTATCAAGCCTACATTGATTGAAAGAGCAAACTTGAAACAAGCAAGCAAGGTAAATCTAATTGAATGTTTTAAAGTAGATAGATTAGATTCTACGAAAACATATTACATAAAATGTCAAACAAATCTTCTTTGCACATACGAACATGTGCACGATTTAAACACATAAAACCGGAATATGTCACGGAGATTAAATTTAATTTAATATTGTTAACGCATAATTTAAAACAGGGGCGGGAATGGGATGATGTTGAAAGAGGTTGATGGGGGGAATTCATTCCGCTTTCTTCGTGCAAACTTTCGTCGTGTTGCCTCAGGGAGTTAAGTTCCATGAAAACTTAAAAGCATTTTGACAGCCATTGATATGTTAAATGCCCGGAAACACTGATTTATTCTATGTGTAAATGGCAATTTAAGTGTGAATTAATAGTCAGAAATGATGCCGTGTGATTTATTCAGCAATATTTTTATTATCTTAGGAACAAAAAAACGCATTTAAAAATATTATAGAAACAAAACAGTAAAAATTGTGAAAAACAGAAGTTACAATAAAATTGGTGGTTCTTATAAACAGTAAATAAATATTAACAACTTAAAATGAAAATATGCTAAAATAATAACCTGAAAACTGACATCTTCCAGCATATTTTCACTTTGAAATTTTTTATTACGAAATAGGCCTCGGCTTGCAATAAAATCCATATAAATGGAATATCCAGAAACTAAAAACCGTTCTTTAAAAGTGATGAAATATGCTTCTAAATTTTATTATTAGAAATAATCATGTAATTTTTTTTATAACATAATTTTTAATGTAAACTTTTAAATGTTTTAAAAATGGCTCACCCGCTTTTTCTAACTAAAATTACCGGCAACGAAAAAAAGACACACTTATTTTATTAGACAAATCTATATATGTATATACATAAAAATCAAAATATGTTTGTTGAGGTGTACGCATTGCAGAATGCAGAACCATTCATCCGATTGCGATGAACCTTTGGGGATTTGATGAGCGCATGCCCGCGATGGTATCTACATATATACAATAGTGAGTTCTGGCATCATGAAATTATGCATTGCTAACCGTTCATCCGATTGCGATGAAACTTTGGGTACTTGATGTGCGCATGCTCGCGATGGTTTGTAAATACAATAGTGAGTTCTAGTATCATGAAATTATGCATTGCTAACCGTTCATCCGATTGCGATGCGACAAACTTTGGGGATTTGATGTGTGCATGCCCGCGATGGTTTTTATATATACCGGTGAGCTCTGGCACTATGAAATTTGTGTAAAAAAATTGCAATAGGTGGCACGAGAGCTGTTTGCAAACTGAATGTACCGGGATTGAATGTATGGAATGCGTTTCTATAAATTATTATAGAATCAAAACAGTGAATAATAATGAAAGTGATATAATATTACGCATAACGATCGTCCGGTTGATTAGTCAGCTAACTTCTCCGAAAAATCTAAATTGGTGTTGAGAATGCAGTTATATGTAAAAGTATACCCTCTGGGGGTATACCCATCGGTACAATACTCAGATAACTCATAAATACCACCAAATCAATTATAATGCAGAAAAACTTGTAGTAAATTAACAAAATATTGGTTCTGGGTCAGTAGTAGGATGTTTCAAAATGTCATACTAATATACCGGATCATTATGTCTCACGGTGTTATTTTATAGTATATTTAATACGTACAACATAGAGACGTGTAAATAATATTTGATTTATGGTGTACATTAGAAAATTGCTTTATCCATAAACTCAAAATTAGGTATTTGGAGATTTCTGACTAATCAACTGAATGATAGATATTTAAAATATTTCCCTTAAAATTTCTTATTTGTGGTGGATACATTGAGTAATTGCCGGGCGATATGTGTAGTTAAAGTGTGTGTGTGTGTGTGTGTGTGTGTGTGTGTGTGTGTGTGTGAGGGTGTGTGTGTGTGTGTGTGTGATTGTAGGTGTGAGAAGAGGTGGTAATACAGGCGCATTAAACAGTTTGTATCATTGACCTGAATCAACATTAGTATTAATAACACAATCAACATTAGTATTACTAACATATTCTCTGCTAGTTAATTATTATTTTTAAATCCTTACAATTTTGACAATTGGAATTATAAATCTGTATAAATCGTATCAGAAAAGCTAAAAAGTAGATCTCAAAATTATTTTATTAAATTAATAGTTAATGTTTTATTATTTTACTTATCAGAAAGGTAAATTTCTCCAATTTAAAGGCAGAACAAATCCTGAAGAAACATTTTTTTTTAATTCTTTCAGCTTCACAAATCCAACAATGTTATTATTCCGCGATTTTTCACGGGTCTGTACTTAAATAATAATTCTATAGAAAGGTATTAAATTTTGCTCATGAATACATTAAAGGAATACTGGAAAGTCATGTTTTTTAAAACACGAAATAAATATTTCAACATATCTATTTAACAACAACCAACATTTTTTCCAGCATCTTTTTCAGATATCATTTGCATCCCTACAAGAAGGATTGACAAAAGAGAGATAACGATATAAAGGGGATGCTTGAATGCTGCATCTTCAATGTGAAGAGGACAGTCGACTGACAGTTATAGGGTAAGATGAATGGGGTAATCCGTCAAGATTACTGCTTATTCGATGTGTATTGAGATTCAGAAGCGCTGGGAAATAGAAGGGAAGGACGAGAGAAACATGTCGAAGAAAATTGCATTTCGCGATAAATGTATTTCAGTTTATTTGATATTTAATATTATCTTGAAATTACGTTAACAAAACTTACGTGAATTTAATAAACGCATGCTAGAGATGGTCAATACAAATTGTCAATAAAGTTTAGTTCAAGATTCAAATGATTCGCCGTCAATGAGAATACGTAAATTGCTTCAATTGCCCCTGCAAACGATCAACGATCATCATTGATGCAAATATTTATAATTTATATTGACTGTGTTCGGGGCGCTTTATGTTTCAAGTGATAACATTTTTTTTAGAAAACCACCAGAAAAATAGTATGGACTCATAGAGCCATCGATTAAGTCTCAAAACCTTTTTATCAAAATGTTGCTTTTTTCGCAAAACTGTCTATATATATATTTTTTTATAATGCCAGCAAGCCGGGCGTTTAATGTAATAATAATATCTTGTACAAACAATTAAGTAACCCGCCTCACTGGACTAAGTCTGTTCCGAGACGGGTACATATACATTTTTTAATTTATTTTTATTATTTCATAAATGTTTACATGTTACATTTTTTGCCATTTTTTAACTACCATACTAGGCTATTGCCCGTGTTGTGTAGTCGTACATGAAATATTATTTTATATAAACAGATAATAAAATATAAGAAGAGGAAAGACAAAAATAACATTTTTAGGGAAAAATAAAACTAAAAACAATATAAATCTACATATACATAAACTTAGACACACATACATATATAATACATACATATACATACATACATACACACAGGTATTCGCATTCGTATTATGGTGGCGTGCGTAGCAGCGTTGCTTTGTTTTCAGTACAAATCTACAGTTTTATTCCTGAAATGATGACATTTTGCTCACTTGACCTACAAAACAAGAGAAAGGTGACTGTACGAGATATCGAAAACCACCCCCTCCCCTATTCCCACACATTAAAGCAGAACTTTTATATTTCTTGACGAAATTTTGCACATTTGACGTTCAAAATAAGAGAAAAATAATTACCCTACACCTGATTTCAAAAAGCTCTGTGTAAAGCCTGGGCAACGCCAACGCTGGGAAACTTCAGCTCGAGATCTTGGTACCTAAATTTATAATCACAAACAGATCTACTACGTTGGGTTTCTCCTTTAGAGATAAAGAGACAAATTATTGTACGAGTATATAATATACCTAGTAATGGGTGGGTTAGACAAAATACAAATGTAGCCGACACTACACACGTACAAACCCCACATTCAAGTTAGATGATTCAAGGCATGTAGCGCAGTTAACGGAAGGTGGTTGGAATCTAAATATTATCAAACATGAGTTGAACTAACGACTATATAATGAAACTGCCAACATGAGAAGGACAAGTTAAGACATCAGAAAATATAGGAATTTGTTGAAATACAGAAAAAATTGTAATTTGTTGAAGTTTTCTATTTCGTGCGCCCTCACTCTAATCAACATGCCAGAAAATAGGCAAGTGCCTATTTTTCCAATGGACGCCATGAATAAATTGGGTGGATATTTATATTGAGTTATTTTTGTTCTACAGCGACAGGGTAATCTGATTATCAGTGTGTGAGTCTGGCGCCTGCATAATCCCTGTGGACATCTCGTCGCCTCAGTTCTTAATTGTCCAAACGACCATTTGAAAATTTTACAGGAGGAGAAGGTTTTCTTTCATTATTTCAACGAAGCATTATGGTAGGTACTCAAGATAAAGCCGTTCCCGTAAAGGCAAAGATCTCATTAATTTAAATAATTCTTAGTTAAATGATTAACTATCATTTTTTATACTTTATTTTTAGTTTTAAAGTGGAGATTGAGTAAAAACTAAAATGGTCGTTTGGACAATTAAGAACTGAGGCGACGATCTGTCACTTTTATTTATTTGGCAACACAAGTGATGGATATCGGAAGTGTCGTGAGAATTTTGCAAACACACACTTTTTTCCGGAGCGGAAAAGGGTTCAATAAATATACCAAAAGGCAATTTTTTATTCATTTTAACAATATCTACCCACTTGTTTGTATTTTTTTATTTGTAGTGCCTAAAATTACATTACATTTAGATTTGTTATTTTGAATTTATTTAAATCCAAAAGATAAACCGTTTAAATCCAAAAGATAAAATTATAAGCAAGATGACTGTTTGCGAAAGATGTGAAAAAAACATAATTTTTTCACCACACATAAAACATCTGAAGGTTTTCGGAATCTGTTGCTGCGATTCAAGTAAATAAATGACAATAAAAGTTTATATTATACGAAAAAAACAACTTTTTTTACATCCACTAATTTTATACGACTCGCGGCCGGTTTCGTTAGAACCATTTCTTAGTCAGAACAAAATATTTGCTACCAATGAATTTACCAAACAAAATATTTACTGCCTTGGATGGTAAATTTAATCTAATTATAGCAAGGGGTAAAATAACGAATAGATTTATACGAACACATAAATAAATTAATTAGTTTTAACTTAGAAAGTCTAGCCGAAAAAGATAAAATTCATAGCATTACAATTTAAAATCAAAAACAACAACTGTAGACTGGATACGTTTTTAGATTTTCACGGCCAAAAGTATTTTCGTTATTTGTTTTTGGGGTGTTATGTCGTGTTGCGCTACCTCCTTCTATAGCCAACGTCTCGGACAGCGTTGCAGTTTTGGAACCAGTTCTTATTGTAGCACGCCAGATTACGGAAGCATTTGAAATCTACAACCATTTTGAAGTATATTGAAATACCAGCTCGTAGTGTAGTGGAGCAGGCGACACGGTATCGCTTCCAAGTAAATAAGCACACATTACACATCTACCGGATCTGCCCTGATGATGGACACTGCAACGCTGTCTGAAGCGTTGGCTATAGAAGGAGGTAGCGAAATGCGGCATAACACCCCAAAAACAAATAACGAAAATTAATGGCGTATTTCCGCAGTAAACTGCTGTGTTCTCACTCTTTTGATCTCTCACTCTACCTAAAAATATTTATGTAATGTCGGTATTTTATATCGTATTAAAAATATATTAGTTTTGTTATTTTCCGGATTTCTGAACGGCATAGAAATGTCTTAAAATAAAATGGTATCAAACAAATTTAGTACAATTATATTGTTAAAACTATTCCGTCCTGATTCTGTATATCATGAAATATCGTCATGGGAGAGGATTAATCGAGGTACATTCAGGTAACATTGAGCTTTAAGGCAAACAAGGTTGCCATTTGCCAAGGGTAGCGAGGGTTGGAATCGGGGGAGTTTCAGGAATTGCGTATTACCGGGTCAATAACCTGGTAAATTTATTCATTTGAAACTCAAAACAGTGAAGATTTATTTAAATGGCATGTATAAAATTTCCCAGAACTGTTTGATTTGAAAATTTAAGATTATTCTTCTCTATTGCCTTGTAACATTTACGAATAACGATAATAAAGGAAACGATAATTCTATCGATCAAATCTTACTTATTATATCAGCAGTGTATATCTTGTGATTAAGCAGATCGGGTGCCAAACAACCTGTTCGGCTTGAATAAAATTAATTAAGGAATTGGAAGGAAATTTAGCTGGACACCAGAAACAGATAACGTATTTCCAACAAGCAGGCAGAACTCTCCGAGGGTAACAAACTGATGATCATGATAGAAACCGGTTTAAGAGCTTGCAAAGATCCCTAAGCAAATATTAATTCGATAAGATACAACGGAAAGATAACACTGCACATTGCGATGGAGCGAAGCGTCCATTTCTTACGGTTGGCCACGATTCTGAATATAAAATCGTATTTTTTTTCTAAACCAATCCATTTTTTGAATGAAGTGCTTTTTGTAGGATAATTTTCAAGAGGATACTTATAATGAGAGTTTTATTACCAATTTTTTTAAAGAGTTTTATTACGATTTTTAAGAATCCCAACTGCTCCCAACCATCTGAAGCCAATGACACTATGGCATTTCCGATTGGGGCAAGGGCGGATCCAGCCTTGGCACTAGGGGGGGGTCACATAGCGCCAGGGGGGGGTCACATAGTTGTGGTCAAGTCACAAGAAGTTGTAATTTAATTTTTATAATAATAGATACAAGTAAAAAGTAGGTCCACCTAGATCCTGGACCCAGCCCAGGGGGGGGGGTCATGACCCCCATGACCCCCCCCTGGATCCGCCCTTGGATTGGGGTATGTTGTATAGCTGAATGTAGTGTGGAGGGGAAAGAGGTAGGGAAGAGAAAAGTGGGGAAGTATCTTAAGTAATGTGGGGAAGGTGGTCTTTCACCAGGGCGATGTTGAGAGCATCTTCCCATCTGGAACGTTCCATCCCACAGAGAATTATTTTATAATATATAATTTTAAAATATTCAATTGATAAATTAATTAAATAAAATTTACTTGCGCACGCCAGAATTTGAACCTGTGACCTCTGGATTGCCAGTCTAGAGCCTTACTCCTTGACCACAAAGGCCGTCCATTGAAATATTTATAGATGTCTGAGCCTTGGGTTCTGAGTTCTGACAATGTCTTAGTACGAAATTAGCCTTTGGCATACGATGATGTTCAATGAACTCGAACAACTGGTCTTATATCATTGTAAAGATAAACATCAAGTAAACCTAGGTTTACAGACCCACACAAAAGCATTAGGGATTCAACAATGTATAACCTTCAGGTTTATTTTTATTATAACAATAACAATGTTACTACACATTGCTCTGTATTTACTTTCATAATACATACGTATTATTTTGAACTCTTGTTATTATACACAACTTTTGAACTCCTTTGTACAACTTTCTATGATAATTACCTACTTATTTATTTTACAGTTATTTACTATATACACTTATCATTATACTTGAAAATACAACGTATATATTAAAATGTTTGCAAATTCTTCTTCTTTGTGTGCCCTACCAGGTCCCCGCTGTGGTCTTGCGCTGCCCGGAATAGCTCCTCCACACTTCTAATGCCGGTCCACTCTCGTATATTTCGCAGTCAAGACATTTGTCTCCTTCCAGGGCCTCGGCGACCCTCTAACTAACCCTTCAATATTAAATGGAGCAAGTGATACTTCTCCCCTCGAAGTATATGACCCAGATTTGAAATTTTTCTGATTTTTATTAATGTAAGCAGTTCTCTATCTACTCTAGACCGCCTTGAGAATTTCTGTATTGGTGATCATGTCGGTCCATGAGACCTTGAGCATTCTCCGGTGAAGCCACATTTCAAAAGCCTCTAACCTGTTCATGGTATTTACTTTCAAAGTCCATGTTTGACATCCATACGGCAAGACCGACCACACACAACATTTTAGCATTTTCTGCCTTAGTTTTAAGCTGATATTGTCATTGCAGAAGAGGGATTTCATGCACATAGAAGCCTCTAGTTCGTAAATAAGTAGATAATAGAAATACATAATGCATAAATAATTGATTCAAGTTTTAAAACCAGGAAAATAGAACTTGGAAGAACGTTGAGATAAACTTCCTTTAGCAAACTTCACCATAGTTTCTATCGTAAGAAGATTCCCCGTTACGTCAAAACACGTGTATTCAATAGCGTACCTACTACCATTATTCAGGTTTAGATCGGGCGTTTGGATCGGTCGATTTCCCGATGGGTAGGACACTCAGTAATCAGAACCCTTTTCAGAAAATCGAATGCTTTGAAAAGGTTTACTTTTACAATTTAGGGTGCACAACTTCTTTTAAAAATGCGGTTTTCATGCGGTTTTCACCAATAGATAGAGTGTTTCGTGAGGAAGGTTTAAGTATGTAATTTGTCAAGGATTTGTGTAAATTGGTTGAAACATAACAATAATTGTTAGAAGTGTCGGAAACACTGCCTAATCCCTTTGAGATATAACAAAACAATGCATAGTGAGATATTCCTGTTTTATAGATCTCAAAAAAGTCCGTAATGGCACATATTTATCTTTTACGGATAGCTTACTATACCCATTCTATATTCTAAAAAAATGGTCACATACATTGCTGTGATTGGAAAGTTATTTAGACGGATACAGTATTAATCCTTATTAACTTAAATACGTTAGTTACCTGGAGCATTTCATGCACATTATTATAATCTTTTGCACCATCTCTACGTATTATAAATTAAAGTCCTCCGCGGCGTTTGTCTGTCTCTTCGCGATAAACTCAAAAATGGCGGTGGTTATAAGGGTTGGATAACAATTGGTGTTTTGTTAGTTAAAGCAACGCGTGGCCGGGTTAGCTAGTCCACTTTAATTTTGTAGTAATACCAAAAACGATGAACGTATTTTGCTGAAAACATTCTAGTAACAATATAAAAATATAATTTCAAAACTTATTCTGCTGTCATTCGGAAACAAGATCATTGTTAACATTTCGCATTTCATGAATAGATTTCAAAGAGTGTCTATACGATCGTCTCCTTGTGGGGGCGTTTTCTCCTACGCCTAAGCGTTTCTCTTGGGTGGTCTCGAAACCACCTTATGTAGTAGGCTCAATTTACTAAGAGGGTTGTAATTGAATTCAATCTTTTGTACGCCTTAGCAATCTCATTGTTTCAAAGTGGCGTCATGCTATAAAATGTTTAAACGAACAAAATGGGATTCAATTTCGTTCGTAAAGCACATTCCAATATTTAACCGGGGTAAATATTTTGAAGCTGGTATCTGAAGTAGGTACAAAATATAAACGGATGCTTGTATTGAATAACGTAAAACGGAGAAAGAAACGGAGGATGATGAACGAAAATGGCGCTTTATAAATCAGCCAAATATTACAGTATTTAAATAAATGAAGACAATATTAGCGAAACTCAATCGAAAATCGGGAAACAGAAAAATCAGAAAAGGATGTTGGCACCTCTGGAACTCATTCATTTAATTAATTAAATATTACAATTTGAGTTTCTACTCATAAAGTTCAAAATAAAAATAAAAATATTATATTATTAACGTAATGTAGGAGGATTGAAGCATTAAAAATTAAATGCTTTAATTCTCAATGCTTATTGAAATATGCATGTAATCAGTATAACCTCCTAAAAAAGGCAGTACACGTGAAATCGAAAACTAAATAATCATTGATAATGGTCCCATCAATCGTTGAAATTGTGCAAAGCAAATTTTTGAGGTGTATTAATTTTAGACTTATTATTTTTTACATTGTTGACGCTAAATGACAGAAATGAAATTTGATCCCACATTTTAATATAAAACTAGCTTTGTATTAGGGGTTTCCCACTTCGTCACCTCCACCTTCCCTCTCCCCACTCCACTCCCCACCCCTTTCCCCCGTCTCGCGAACGCACCTCCCGAGTTCCCCTTCCTTGGTCCCCCTCCCCCCTCCCAGGTTCCCCTCCCCCTCCCTGGTTCCCCTCCCCATCTTCATTACGTTCTTAAATGCTTCTAATAAATGAATCTTCTAATAAATGGTTTTTTGTTGTTGTTTTATTTTTTTTAGGTTTTGTTGTGTTAAATGCGAAAGAACTGTGCTTAACCAAAAAAAGGTAGAATGAAACAGATTACTATCACATTCTTCAACTCTCTCGGGAGAAAGTAGCATTCGCAGGGGAAGTTTTAAAAGTACAACACAACCCTTCTGTCAAGAAGATAAATAAAATTAGGACATGTTTAACAGCGAAAGGTACAGGGCTTAAGATTTTATTTTAGCCTTAACCAAATATTTGTTGGTAAAATGAAATTATTTCTACAAGCTCTTAAAAGACATTTCGGAGGTATAAAAGCAAACACTCAAAATGGCACGAGTCAGAGTAGGTAATCTTTGTGTGCCGTATCAGGTCCCACCGACGTTGAAAATGTCTCTCTCTCTTGCGCTGCCCGGAATGGCTCCTCCACACTTCTAATGCCGGTCCACTCTCGCATATTACGCAGCCAAGACATTTGTCTCCTACCAGGCCCTCGGCGACCCTCTATCTTGCCTTTTAATATTAAATGGAGCAAGTGACACTTCTCCCCTCGAAGTATATGACACAGATATGAAATTTTCCTGATTTATATTGATTTTTAGATTAGATTTAGATTTAGATTTAGATTTAGATTTAGATTTAGATTTAGATTTAGATTTAGATTTAGATTTAGATTTAGATTTAGATTTAGATTTAGATTTAGATTTAGATTTAGATTTAGATTTAGATTTAGATTTAGATTTAGATTTAGATTTAGATTTAGATTTATTTTGGTTTTAGATTTAGATTTTTGATTTAGATTTAGATTCAGATTTAGATTTAGATTTAGATTTAGATTTAGATTTAGATTTAGATTTAGATTTAGATTTAGATTTAGATTTAGTTTTAGATTTAGATTTAGATTTAGATTTAGATTTAGATTTAGATTTAGATTTAGATTTAGATTTAGATTTAGATTTAGATTTAGATTTAGATTTAGATTTAGATTTAGATTTAGATTTAGATTTAGATTTAGATTTAGATTTAGATTTAGATTTAGATTTAGATTTAGATTTAGATTTAGATTTAGATTTAGATTTAGATTTAGATTTAGATTTAGATTTAGATTTAGATTTAGATTTAGATTTAGATTTAGATTTAGATTTAGATTTAGATTTAGATTTAGATTTAGATTTAGATTTAGATTTAGATTTAGATTTAGATTTAGATTTTTGATTTTTATTGATTTTTAGTAGGTAATAAAAATTTTATTTTCTAATTTTAATTAAATAATTTATGTTTATTTTTTGCAAAACAAAAAACAAATGTAGAAAATGTTACGTTTACAATTTTAGATTATATTTTCTGTCTTATAAAGGACGAAGGGAATGAATCCATATAGGCTACAACGAAATGAGAAAATTCGACCTTTTTTTATCCAAGCCTTGTTATTCAAATAATGCTGAATCCTCATCAAATGGTACTAACATCTACATTCTTTATATTTTGACTCATTAATTTTCTTTGCAAAATAAATATAATTGACAAGTGCTTTGAATACTTTACTTAAATACGTTTTGGTTTTTTCATAGTGGCTCATGTTCCCTGGGGAGTAGTTAGTAGACTGTAATTATTATTCTAGGAAGATACAAAGACTCTAATAAAATTTTAATAGTAGGTACTTGACATTCTTGGCGACTTTTCCGGAAACCACACGGTTAGAGAAAATGCCGCAGAAAACGGTTTCCGTGCTTACGCTCAAGCATTTTTGGTCGAAGTTTGCAGAAAGAAAGAGAGAAGCGTTTTGTTTGCGGTGGCACAGCCTGTATTTTCCAGTGATTAAGAATTCAAATCATCACATTCCTTCACCCTTTCGTACATATAAAACATGTTGGTAAAGAGTTCCACAAGGATCTGTTTTAAGTCTAGTGATATAATTTAATGACAACTTTGGAATAAAACTTTTATTACAATAACTAAAAAGACATGGATTAGTCATATTTTATTTCGAAACCATGACAATGTCTACAAAATAGCAAGCTATAACTTTTAAGTAAACAATGAAAATGAATTAATGTTCGTTATATTTTCCTAGCCGCCCCATCAATTTTTATAGCGAACCTCAAAACTTTCATGCGAACACATGGGCTGAGATTATCCGCAGATTTGGTCCATGCGGGGGGAGCCTTTGTGCTAATAAAAGCAAACGAGAAAACGGCCTTTGTATATTTCTCCCGTGGAATATCCAAAGACAACCTAATCCTACAATATACATTCACGAAGGTGAGAATCCTGTCTGGAAAAAACTTGGAATCGGCGGGTTTTTAATTAAAATGCATTACAGAGCAGAGGTTACACATTTAGGTCATAAATAATAAACGTGTTTTAAACTCACAACTGATAAATAACCATTATTGTAGGGTGAATGATTGTTTATCGGTTAAGCAAAATTTTAAACACGTTTAACAGTAAAGGGGTTAGAGTTTAGAGATTAATTTTGTCGATCGAATGGCAGGAAAAAAATGTTTAACTTGTAAATATGTTGTATCTAGTTAAATAATGCATAATAGACCACAATCAACCACTCTCTAACCGGGAAGTTTATTGTTTTGAAATTTGCGGTGTATTTTCAATAATAAATCTCCAAGTCAACACAACAACACGCTACACAATTTTATCATCAGCTTTGGAGCTTTGATAAAATTGCGAAAAATTTTTGAAGTAATAATTTCTAAAACACGGACAAAGTCGAGTACTTAGTAAACTAGTATATTATTATAAAATTTAAATAAATCATGCCATAACATGCACCTGACGGGAGGGAAGATCGAGGCAATAAACAAAACTAGGTTGTTATGATAAATCTGTTTGACGTCCAACACATTCCCGCCAAGATGTATGCATATTTTTTTTGAGTGAGCTCCGCTTTATAGTAAAAGGTATACTGAAAATTGTTGACATCTTAAACACTCGTTACAGATCTTGCAAAAGCTCAGAATGACCATCTTTAAATGTTACTTTTTTTCATCCACAGTATCCGGATCTGATGACAATATTAATATGCGTTCAGACGAAGTCACCATCTTGTGAGTGTCGTACAATTAAAAAAATACCTACAATATCTGCAGGATTTTATGTGCATGAGGTAGAAATACTTTTTTTAAGGTTTCGTGTATTATGTCAGGACGTTGACGTTTAATCGACTTCAACTTTAACGTTTAGAGATCGTAGAAGTACAATGCAGTAATAATTCTAAAATGAAAATTGTACCTACTCAATACAATTTCGATAGTGCAGATCACATCCCGTATGCAGAATATGGTAGATGCAATGGCGAAAAAATTATAATAATACGAGAGCTAACTTCATAGTATGTGGGTAGTTTTGGTCGTAATATTTTACAATGTACACATTTTTTAACGTAAATTAAGCAATGAGTTGGTGTCAAAGGAATGTAAATGAAAAATAAACTTTAGTTAGATACACTAACACGGGATCGAAAAATGCATAATGCATAAGTTCTCCTGCAAGGAAAAAGTCATCAACGGAAAAATCGTCCACAAAGTGCTGCCAATTATGCAACTTTTTATGACATTTCAGAAGAAACAAGACAAATAAACAGGATTTAAATATTTAAAAGTAAGCAATTTTGAAAGCAACATCACATATTTATAATATTGCGTAGATACTCACCCAAGGTTCTAATTTAGGCCCACTCCTATTTTCTATTTTTACTAATGATATTTCAGAAGTAATTCTGTACTCTAGGTTTCTTCATTTTGCTGATGACCTAAAACTATTCTTAGAAATACTAACCCCAGAAGACTGCAATCGACTCCAGTCAGATAGTATTAGAATTATTGATTGGACTAAAAGAAATCGGATCGAGTTCAATATATCTAAATGTTTAATTTTATCATTCACTAGGGTGTGTCATACCTGGTATTACCGGTATACGATGGACGCCCGAAGTCTAAAACATGTCTCAACCATGAAGGATCTTGGAATCATGTTTGATAGTAGGCTCACATTTCATACTCATATTCAGATGGCTTGTTGAGAATGCTGGGCTTTGTTCTGCGTACTGCAAGGAATTTTAAAGACACCCGGGTTCTCATAATTCTATTCAATTCCTTAGTAAGGAGTAGACTTGAAAGTGAGTCGGTAATTTGAAGTCCGCACCAAGTAAAATATTCCCTCATGTTGGAGAGAGTTCAGAAAAAATTTATGAGATTTCTGTACATGAGGGAGTACGGGTATTACCCATGGCTCTATCCTACCGACTTTCTTTTGGGTATGCTCGGAATGAGCCATCTACGTGTCAGAAGGGATGTACACGTTGTTACGCATTTTTTCTGATAGATTCGCGGATGGTTTTAAAACTCAGCTATCTTGGAGAGCATTCATTTTTATGTTCCCGATGGTTATCTTCGCCATCGACAGCACAGGCTGTTCTATCTTCTGGCCTGCAGGACTAACTTGCCAATGGTCATGCCGGTTCAATTTATGTTTAAAGTAATACTGTTACAAATATATTTTTAAAACACATTAAAATTTTAAATTTTGTAATGTTTTTGAAAGAATAAATAAATTGAATTGAATTGAATCAGTACACAATTTTGTCATCTAAGAAGATAATTATATTAATTATATGAAGATAGCATCTCCTTTGGAATGGGCATGGAAGATTGGGTGTCTCAATTTGTATGGAAAGTAAGATTTGAAAGGAAAATCGCCTAAGGCCCTAATTGGACTTTCTCCGAATTGTCTTGAGATGAATGGAACCGTAGAAATCCACTGACTGTGGATTAACTGTGTTCTCCTGCACTATACCATCCATCGGTTTAGTTGAGGAATATGATGGAACTGGTGCGGATAAAATTAGTTAAATATTCACTTCTTTAATATTCGGAAATTAATTTGAGATAAATATTATGAGAAAGGTATATTAAAATCGTCTAACAAAACTTTTACCGTTGAGTGTGGGATTTTTAGCCTCGTATCTAGGATGAATGAAGTATGTATGAAGAATGAGTTAATGATGAATGTAAGTAAGTCTAAAGTCATGGTGTTTGAAAGAGAGAGTACGAAAACAGTATGCAACATAGTTGTGAATGATGAATACTTGGAGCAGGTGGATGAGTTTGTGTATCTGGGTAGTGTGTTTACGAGAGATGGGAAGGCTGATAGAGATATTGAAAGAAGGGTGAATGCCGGTAACTCCATTAATGGTGGACTGAATGCCGTTGGCGCTAATAAAAAACTGTCAAAAGAAGCGAAGTTAGCAGTCCACAATGGAGTCCTGGTACCTACCCTGATGTATGGCAGTGAGGCATGGAACTGGCAGAGGAAGGATGAAAGTAAGCTGAATGCTGTTGAAATGAGATCCCTGAGACGTATGTGTGGTAAAACAATGTATGATCGTGTGAGAAATGTGGATATCCGCAAAGAATGTAAGGCTGATGTAAGCATAATGAGTAAGATTAAGAAAGGGACCCTCAGATGGTTTGGGCATGTAGAGCGAATGAACGAAGAAAGTAGTGTAAGAAGAATATACGACGCGAATGTGAATGGTAGAAGAAGTCGGGGACGCCCGAGGAAGACATGGCACGATCAAGTGAATCAAATACTTGAGTCGGGCCATGTCAAAAGTCAGAATAATAGGAGAGAATGTATGAGACGATGTATGAATGTGAGTGAGGCAAAGAGTGTGTGCCAAGACCGAGTTGTTTGGCGGTCCGTCCTCTCTGCCTACCCCTGCGGGGAAACGGTGTGATGGTTAGTTAGTTAGTTAGTTTAGTTAGTTTAGTTAGTTCTGATCTAGAGCCACTAGAGATCACTAGAATCAAAACTTTTACGCCTAAATATAAGTTTTCCTGCCTTAATCGATGAGTTAGGCTAAAGATTAGAATTCTAATTTTGTTCTACCAGTATTTCAATCCGAAAAGTTTTGAATAATTCGCGTCATTATTCCGAAGTCGGTGTGCAAATAATATCACGCCAAACGAGTCTGTTATGCATTTCGTTCTTGTGCTCAATCTCGTTGCCGTAGAAAGATTTAGCAGATTTATCTTTCCTATTTTCTACAGAGCGGGTGTCTTTATGCCTAGCTTCTATATTAACACCTTCTTCTACTTAAAAAGACCATCTGATCAGCAACCCTAAAGGACTCCAGATACTAATATCTACAGCCTGTATGTCGGACGAATATCTACAGCTCATATGTTGAACTAATATCTACGAACTTCAGAGTGTTGACTAATTTCTACAGTGCTAAGGTCGGACGAAAAAATATGACGGTCCCAGTGTTGACTAATATCTACAGAGCGTAGGTTGGACTAATATATACAGAGGGCAGCTGAGCAAGAGGTTGTACGGAAAAGCATAAATTACTTCAATTACGTAATTACTAATTACGTAAAGGCTTAAACGTTTAAAGTACGTACATGAAGTTTTTGCATAATATTACGTATTTTGCTGTTTACGAGGACAATAATTTATTGAACAATCATGGAGGTCATAATACAAAGATATTTATTTATTTTGAAATACACGGCACCACAACCTAACCTAACCTAACCTAACTGACATAGAAATAGTCATGATAACAGACTAAATAATTTAGAAGCACTCAAAATAAAGAAAGCTGTTAAAACAAAAACCCAAATCCTTAATATTCAGCTAAATGTGTCAAATAGTTCAATATTAGGGATTTTTACATACATACATACATAAATTAAGTTTTTTAAACTGCATACGCAATATTACGTTATTCCAATATGCTATACATAATTGCAAATCCAACCTCTGCCAGTGCTGTAGATATTCGTCAACACTTTGGTTCTCATAGATATTAGTCAGATTTTTTCAGTTTTTGGAATTCCCGTAGATATTAGTAGACGCCTCCCCCTAAAGGTGTGTATCTCCCGTAGGCCCTGTATAAAAACTCAGGGCCCTGCGCAGTAAGCACACAAAAAATCAAGGTTAATCTTCCCCATCGCCTTTATGTAATTCGAAATACCTAATGAAAAGACATAATCATAAATGAAAACGGCGAGAACTAAACGCTTTATATAGGACAGGGACGATTTGTGTAAAATGGTTTCCTTTCGGGGCTATTAAATACCATGAAGGTTTTACTGGGATGCCCTAGGGGTGATAGAATTTAAGGGACTTACTGGAAGGCTGTGGCTAGAAGTCGCGCCTTGGGGTGACTTAACATAATACAAGTCAGCCTGTACGAATTTAAATGACCTTACAGCGCTAACCGATAATTACTTTGGCTGGGTAGCTGACTATAAATAATACATTACCATTTCCAGAATCATAAAAAATTCTACGAGTGTGAAAACCAAGATTGTGATTTGGGTGTTAATTTCATAATAGTAAAATGCTTAATCAGTATTACCAGCTGATTTTAAACGAGTTTTCAACACTCTTCATGTGGACAACTAAAAAATATGGAACAAACAAAATGTCTTACATTAATTTTTTTTAATTGTATGTGTCACCCCAATAAAAACCACCTGTTTCAAATATATACAAGCATGGGAATTATATTGCAACCCGGCTGAACAGAAGCGTAAGGGTGGGTTAAAGTATTAAGAAAGAAATTAAGTAAATGTTTAAGTTCTTTGTAAGTTATGTTCAAGTTCCGTTATTACATCATTACGGGCCAGTTGCTTCACAAAACTGAAATAAAAACAGAATTTGAAAAACTTTCAAAATTATGTTCGAAATTTTATGAATTATTCAAAGTATGCGAAACAGCCATCCCTAAACCAGAATAAAAACACGAGAAAATATTATTGTTGGTAGCTCATTTGGTTGGTAGAGACGTTTTAAATGGTCAAAAACATCACAGGTCAAAGCACCACAGCTCATGGTGGAAATGAGAGCTGAAAATAATTTTAGTATCCAAGGAATTCTAGAAACTGGTACCTACACAAACTTCAGCATACCAGATATTACTGTTTGAGAGTTTTTGCAACTAAATTTATCATTATAGTTAAAATTATGAAACCTTGGAATGTTTGCCTGTACGCCAGCGGCATGTTAACTTGTTAGAGTACCTACTGTTTGTAAATTTGTATATTTTAGCCTCTAATGTAAATAAGATGTTACTTTTACCGCGGAGTTACTTCGGGTTACTAAAAAGCTTGCAAGAACTTTCATAAAATGTCTATATTTCACATTTAACATGCCATTCCCTTCCCAAAGTCATGGAATGCTTTACAAGGGAAATGGCCTCATACCAACACAGAACAAGACTTTCGTAAAGAGTGGCAAAGAAGTCTAAAGTAAACCTGATTTCTACAGTTACATAAAAGCTTAAAACGCAAAACATAAGAGGCTACGTGAACTGCTGTATAAATGAAGATTTTGGGATGTTAGTGGTGAACGCATTTCGCATGGACTTTAAGTAGATAGTCACAATAAAGTTAGGAATGTTATGAAAATAAGAACAGCTTTATAATTTCAGGCAGGTATAGGTACCGCCGGGTCTGGAACCATTTATTGGATACCCAACACCTCTGCCATAGGTCACCCCAAGTGTTTCGCTACGTTTGGTGACTTAGCAGGGGTGCCGGGTTCGTGGGTGTGGATTGTCTAAGACTTGGCGGCGAATGCGTTGGATGCGGCGGCGGATGCGGCTGGATCGGAAGAGACTTGTTGACCCATCGCCTTGCACCGCAATGGGAGGGATGGATTTATACGTCCGTCAATCGTGAATCATTCAGACACCCCCAGATTTCTACCCACAACTCATAACTTTTTCCTTCCCAGAACTCTCCTTCCTGTCGCCTTACAGACCCTCCATAGAGCATTCCTAAAGATGACGTAGGGCCTGGGGGATTTTTTTTCCTTAGGGCCTCCAGTGTGGAGCTAATGTAAAAAAACTGACAACATTTTGTACTTAATTATTCATATTTAGGAAACCTTAAAATCGAAAGACGCCATATACTTTACCCTCACGAGGTGAAATTTTATTGGTTCATCGCGAAATTTACTTATGAACTGATTACCACGCAGAAAATTATTAATTAAATAGCTTGTAAATCCATAACGTTCCATTTATTTTCCTATGTTCAAATTAAATTGGTTACAAAAAAATAATTCTTGTAAATGAAATTGTAAAAAAATCACAAAATCATTTGATAATTCGCTAAGCCTTCTAGAAAGTCAGCAAGGCTTTCCAGGAACAATGATATACCGTGAACAGTAGACCTCGCGTAATGTTGATTACTCCGACCTGAAAACTCACGACAGTCGTAACTCTCATACGCTCTGACGGAATAAAAAGTTACTAACAAACACGACTACCATCTTGACAGGATTTACGGAACACAAAAATAAATTAACATACAGGACTTCGCTACGTCCAGTCAATAATTTCAAATCCGTTACTTTATTGCGGAAAAGGCTGGTAGATTAGGCATTTACGGATCATCCTAATTAATGTGTTAAATTTCCTAAATTACCTGACAGTTCCTCAAACAGGTTCACCCTCGGGATTAAGGAGGATTACGAACGAAGGTTAAAAAACGATTTTCACTAAAACACAATTAGAATACATATTTGTAAAAAGCACTAACTTTGTGGCTCGCCATAATTTACAATAAAAAAACACATAAATTTGTTTAAGACCACTTTTATTTTAAAACACTCTACCGGTTTCAGAAGCATCCTTCCTTCGTCAGTTATAATATTCACCTGACGAAGGAAGGGTGCTTCTGAAACCGGTAGTGTTTTAAAATAAAAGTGGTCTTAAACAAATTTATGACAATTAGAATAAGTTGCAAAGAATGTTAATTAACATATTTATTATATTACAAGTGCTATAGCGATACATTTAACTGTAGATATATATTATTTATAGACGGAGGGAACATAGTTGATATCTTCACAACACCTACAACATTAGATTTTCATCGACAAATTCGAAGGTTTAGTGAAAGCATTGACAAAATCAAAATTCTGATCTAGATAGGTAATTACCTAATTGTAATTATTGAGAGATCCGATATAAGTGAAACACAGATAAAGATCATTACTAAATTGGTTTGTCAAACAATAGAGCGTCTTGTATTTTATTCTGAGAGATAAAAATATGAAACAAAAATGATGAACTAAGATATTAAGAACTTTATAGTAATTCTGGGATCTGTTCAATAAGAAAATTCAGGAAATAGATCGGTAAGAATCCTAGAGGTAGGGAATCAGGTGAATTATTGCGGAAACCATCAGATATGAAAAAAGAACATAAATTGGGATAGATTGATGGAGCCAGCATCCGGTATTTTAACATTTCTCCCCCTGGTCCCGAGTTCTCAGGATTTCAGCAAGTCTTCAGAAATACGTTTTTCTGTTGAGAAAAAAACCCTGCTTACAAATTCTTCTGGCATCCGAAAATGCCATCTGTCAATATCTGAATATTTCAACTTTTTATGATCCGGAACTTATAAGGACATCTGTAACATTTTTAATGTTTGTCTTTCTGTCTTTCATGCTTCGTGCTAAGAATGTAAAATGTACAATACTAAAATAGTAAACAGATTTGGTTACGATGAGCAGGAATTTCAAGTTATACAATAATTTATTTTCATAGTTTAGAATGTTTCATTATAAAACAGGAAATATTATCATTGCAAGATGTTTTTTTTTTAAATTAGGTCCACACGGGAAGCCTTGAGGGAAACTTTCCCTCAGGGCCTACGTCATCTCAGGGGATGCCATGTGGAGGGTCGTTTTGAGGAAGGGAAGGATAGGAAGTTCCAATAAAATAAAATACTTAGTTTTTACCACTTTTATTGTATATAAAAAACCAACATGTTTCGTGAGCAACGCTCACTTCTTCAGGGTTTTTATTGATACGTTATACGATACCCTGAAGAAGTGAGCGTTGATCACGAAACATGTTGGTTTTTGTAAACAATAAAAGTGGTAAAAACTAAGTATTTAATTAATTTGAATTAAAATGGTGCCACAAAATAAGTAAGCTGTGTTAGAAGTTATAAATACCAAATTGAGTTCAAAGAAATAGTAGGCATAACATAGTACTTTATGTCACAGAAATTTCATGTTACAGAAAACAAAATTCTGTAGCATTAAATATCAAGTGAATCAAATATCTACTGAGTCATATGCATATGCAGTTAGTTAAAATAAGCAGGTACGTCAATACCGTACACATTAGAAAACCAAAGTAAAATCTGTTACGTATATAAAAATTAATAATAAAATATCGTCGAAATTTTTAAACAAATTACTAATAACTACATAAATGGTAAAAAAACATTTGTTTAGAAACACCTTAACATTAAGGGCCTTTAACCAGCCAGCGGCAGAAAATCCACATTTCGTCGAAAGATATTCTTATGATCGTACAGGGCGTTTCCAATAAGAAAGATTATTTTTTCTCCGTACCAGCTTTTTAAAATTATAACTCAATATCGATTTTATTTCACTTAATTTATACCTACATCCAAAAATGCCGAAAGGCGTGATGATAAAACTATAATTATGTACTTTTTTTTAATTATTTTTTGATCATAAATCATAAGTATTTATCAATTTTCAATAATGTCTAAGCAAAATAAGAATGTAAAAAAAACTTAAATATATTAATTTGTAAGGCCGTAAATAGATAGACAAAATAGAGAAATTTTCGTCATAAATAAGTGTTCGGATATTTTTTTAATGATTTTGTTTGAACTGAAATTAATATTTTGAAACGTGCGTTTTTTAGATAACGTATTGATTTACATACAATAGTGTATGATTGCAAGGAATGAAACATACCTTGTAAAATAAGATTTTCGTTTGAAAATTTGACAAATCTGCCAACAACCTATGGTATAACCTTATCATACTAAAAATAAACATTTTTTCTCCAAATTTGAAAAATGCGTTCACTAGATAAAAGAACAATCTTTCTAAATCAATTTTAATTTTTTTATGGAAAAGAGTTAATACGTGTAAATTTTGATTTAAAAATGACACGGTTTTCTCTGGTTATACCCTCTTAAGAATGAATAAACCATAATAAAAATAAATTAATAGTAGGTACGAAGCGGTTTTGATGAACGATGAGATTTACGATTCAATTCAAATAAAACCAGATTTAAATAATATTACATTCTAATTTTTCGACTGCCTTGCAGTGTCTACCCTGAGATTGTACAAAAACATTAGTTTAATGTAACCTAATGTTAGTTCATATAGTTTAAAGGAATATGAACCTTAACATGATGCAAATAATAATTGGTGTATTTTACCAACAAAAACTTTTTACCGTACAACAAATGTCTGTATTATACTAGATGAAATCACGGAAAAGGAAACTCACATGAGAAGGAAGAGTTCTGAATAATTGTCTGTGTTAATAATCACAAATGGTTCTTTTTAGAGCACTATTATAACACTAATTAAAGATTATGCTAATAAAACCCCAATTCAGTCCATAAGGTGGACAATCGAAAAAACTAATCCGACCCCTTTAGGTCCTTCTCCGTAATTAAGCAGAGGGGATGGATCAGATTGCCACTCTAGATCTAGATCCAAGCACGCCATAAAAGCCTCTTGTGGCTATCTGAAAGGACTGAGGATAAAATGGCTGTCTATCGTGTTTAGGGGGCTAATATGAGCTGTCGTAAAGCGTAAAAGTGTTCTTAAAAGGAAAGGAAAAGTAAGTTCGCTAAGGGTATATTATATAAACACTAGATGACCCGGCAAACGTTGTTCTACCATATAAATTATTTCTAGTGAATATTTTGGTTGTTAAATAAAAAATAACGAATGTATTGTAAGTGTGTGGGGATCCATCTATGACAGAAAGAGGAATGGAGCGATGTAGACGATGACCGCTGATAAAAAAAAACACCAACCAATCATTTTTTCAATTAAATGTATTTTATTAAAGTAGCGGACATATTCATTGTTCAAAATGGAAGGGTGGGGGTATAAGAAGATTATGAATGCGAATTCAACAAACTGCAATCTATGTTTACCAAATATAAAATGAAATTACTTACTGAATTTATAATTCATACACAAAACCATGTACAATGTGATCTTAGAACGGGGTACCCCAGTAAGGTTACATTCTTTTCGAATTTTGTAAAAAATAAAATTGAAGTAAATAAAAATAGATAAATAAAATAATGTAGAAAATCTGAAGTACCAAAATAGTGAATTCGAGCGTTTTGAAATTTGTCCAGCTGTAGAGCTTAGAAACATTAATGTAACCATCAAAAATATGATGTTCCATTTTGACCACACAAAACATGTTTTGATACTTGGGTTACTACCAACTGGAATTGGTGGTAAAATACTTTCAAAGTAGTGTTGGGTAGGACACGACATCAGGATGAGATTGTATGAGGTACTCAAATACTGAAATGAGGTGTTGAGGTGTCTCAGCTCTATTGAGGTGAGGTGTGTTTAGCTTACGGGTGAGAATGGGGGGGGGGGGGGGGCTAGAGAATTTCAGAAAACGTGATTTTTGCATTAGCTCACGGATCTAATACAAAAATGTCATGCAATACAAGAATCACCTCACCTCGCCACCTCATACATTTGTCCCATACGATACTTGACGTGACACGTAGTTCAATACACCAACCACCTCACACCTCACCTCACATTTGTCCCGTACGTGAAAACGTGACATGACATGTAGTCCAATACACCAACCACCTCACACCTCATATTTGTCCCATACGTGACAACGCGACATGACATTTGTAGTAATACAAAGAAAAAGAGTTAGTGCAAATACATTTTGTGAGGTGGGGGGACATTTTACGTTTTTGTATGGGACATTTGAGTTGTATGAGGTACTCAACGCTATTTCAAATTACACTTTCAAACTTGAATAAAATCTATTATTCATTGCGTATTAGAGAAAATCTCAGATTTAATATTATGGTTATTATTTTGGGTTTTCAACACTTGCACCAACCAAACAAAGCTCTGTCTAGAAGCGTCAGTTCTACCCTCTGAACTTGCCAAAACTCCCTGTTAAGTGCCTGAAAAAAGGTTGCGCCGGAACCGAGTAAACTTTCAACCGATCGAGGGAGGAGATAAATCGGGAAGATTGCTATTTATAGTAGACTTGTGTAAAGGAAGCTGTAGAGAGATTGAATTAGGCTCATTTAAAACAAAAATGTAGCGAAACAAAAGGTATCCTTATCCTTTGAATGTTGAACAGTTTCTTGAAAGGTGATGGCTGTCCAGGCGTGAATTTTCAATGAATCGTGGTGGATTATTTCATTTGATTGATGAAATGAAATCTGTCGCTGAGGTCTCGAGAAGAGAGGTGGTACAAAAGGTTGGAAAAGGTGTAGTATTTAGATTTGCTCAGCAAAAATAGTTAAAGGCAATTCAAGTAATTTCTTCAAATTTTGCAAATTCACTTTGTGGCACCATATTATTAATGAAATAATTAAAAACACTTTGTTTTTACCACGATAATCTTTATTTAAAAGTCAACATGTTTGAAGAACGATGTTCTCTTCATCAGGACATGTAATATACTAAAACTAAATGATCGAACATAGAAATACAGGCGTGGGTAGAAATGAAAGTAGTGGGGGAGGAGAGAGGTGGAAAGGGGAGGTGCTTAGAAGATCAACAAGGGGGAGGGGGGGAGAGGTAGAAAAAGGGGTCTTTGTTCTTCTAAGCACCCCCCTTTCCACCTCTCCCCCCCTCCGCCTTGTTGATCTTCTAAGCACCTCCCCTTTCCACCTCTCTCCTCCCCCACTACTTCCATTTCTACCCATGCCTGTCTTTCCATGTTCGATCATTTATTATTAGTACATTATATGTCCTGATGAAGAGAACATCGTTCTTGAAACATGTTGACTATTAAATAAAGATTTTCGTGGTAAAAACAAAGTGTTTTTAATTATTTCATTAATTCAAGTAATGTTTGAAATTTAAAGGAGGTGTTTTCCGAATAGCATAAAATTTAATAAATAAACAAATACAACAAAAACTTACCATTATGCTATTTACCAACAAAAGAAGTAAGCTATGATAGCATGCCAAAACAACCATTCTCTGGAACACCCTTCCCGTTCATTTCACATTTACACATCGCCTTATATGCACTTCTCTGATATCTCGACCCGACACAACTTTTTTTACCCATTATTATTAATTTTAGATAGGTAAGTACTTTTATTACCATCAATATCATGAACATATGATATAAGCACGGCATAGGATTAATTATTTGATTTAATTGAACGTGCCACGTCTTTCCGGGGTATCTACTAACTACTCAACTTATTTAGAAACATGTTCAAAATCACATTAAAAATTACTAAAAAGCTTAAGAAATATTGCTAGCACAATTAAATTCGGAGCAGTTGAGTTCAGTCGCTTTATCTTAAATTGTTTTTTACAATAGGCAAAAAGAGGAGGCCCTGCGGAAAAAATCTCTCAGGGCGTATATTATCTTCGAGAATGCTGCGTGGAGGGTCTTTTTAGGGTAAGAAAGGAGAGTAAGTTCAGGGAAAGAAAAGGGCACGAGGTGTGGGCAGCAATCTGGAGGTCAATGTGTCCAGGAGTGAGAGACGTATGAATCTATCCCTCCAATTGCAGTGCAAGGCGATGGGTCGAGATAGTCCAACTGGAAAGGTCTAAATTATGTCTGCCTCAAGCAGTCTCTCCCGATCCAACCCGCCATATAGTAGGTTAGGCATTCGGAAACAAGACTTAGACAAACCTCACCACATGAACCAGGGCAGTCCTGCTTAATCACCAAACATAGCGAACCACTTGGGGTGACTTATGGAAGGATGCTATAAATGGTTTCCGCGACGGCGATACCCATATGCGCCTCCCAAATTGTTAGTTAGATCGTACTTTAGTTTCAAAGGAAGCCTTTTCGTTGTTGAAATGAAATGCCTGCAAGCCTAGTAATGAATGAACAATTGTTGCAGTATTATAATAATTCTGAATGGAGAATTTTCAATAGAAACCTTGCATTTGAATAGTGCGCAAGTACCTAACTCCTGCAGGATTCGTGCCCTAGTTTGCCTAACCCCGATACCGATATACAACAATCGCTTAGATTTGGGGTGAAATTTACCCGAATAGCTTCCCATAACCCTCCTTGAAAATTCAGGTCGTTTGGGCTAGAGTTGAGATATCACAATCTATTGGTATTGAGTTTCGGCGTGATAGAATATTGAATTTTATAAAGCGAAATATTGTTTCGTCGGTGTCAAGGTGAATGTAACTCAGTTAAGTTATTGTATCCGGGCTCGAGTATTTGTGTTAGTTAAAAATCACGACTGTTGTTAGGAAAACATTAGAGGTTTCGTTAGTTACAACTTCCGAGATCCCAATGTTAAAAACTGTACCTATTAAAATCATGATCGTCATTGCAAAAGTCATCGGTAATATTCCCGTCATCTGCAACGCGCTTTAACTATTGCTTTAACCTTTACACTGACACGCTGGTAAATTGTATATATATTGTCGTGATTTTTTTTTTAACCTGAGCTCCACACAGGACGCCCTAAGGAAAATAATTTCCCTCAGGGCCTATGTCAATTTTGGGGATGCTGTATGGAGGGTTTTTTTTGGAAAGGAAGGAGAGGACAGTTCTGGGAAGGAAAAGGTAGATCTGGGGTTCAGTGTGTCCTGGTCATTCGCCTCCAAGACCTAGACAAACCTCACCCCATGAACCCGGACACCCCTGCTAAATCACCAAATGTAGCGAACCACTTGGGGTGTCCTATAGCAGAGGTGTTGGTTATCCAATAAAGGTTCCCGGGGCGGCGGCACCCATTCCCGCCTCCCAAATTGAAAATAGCAGCATAGTGAATAACAGCAAACATCAAAATATTATTTAACTGTACCTTCAAAAGTACTTTATTGTTCCTGAAATTAATTGCGCGACTACACAAGTAGGTACTTTTCATAAAGCTTACGCGCATACCAAGTTTCAGTTTTACGGGAGCTATTTTTGCATCTAAAATAGCGGCAGGTACGAACTATAGGGAATGTAAACAATTTTGTACCAAATGTACAATTTATTACATGAACTTTAGCAGAAGAGTACTAATATATATAATGGTAAGCTCTGGCGTAATGAAATTTGTATATATCGATCTGTATATCAAAAATCGTCTTGGTGCTGAAAAAATTATTAAAAATTGTTAAAATAAACACTGAATATATCACAAAACTAAAGTTAATTTAACACATGTTTGATTTTTTTTATTCTAAAAAGATTAAAAATTTAGGTACTCAATTAAAATAAAATGAAATCCAGAAAGAAACCTTGAGTTTTATAATAAAGTCACGCTAGATACCTCAAATTAATTAATGTGCGGTGCGGCGGTTCCATACCCGCCGCCCAAACTTAATATTTAACAAATACAATTTGTGAAACATTTCACATTCTTTGAATGAATGAAAAGGGAGATGGAGATAAGAAAAAATAGTAGAATAGTACCACGACCATCTATAAATCATCTGATGATAAAGAAGAAACCAAAGCTAACTGGTCATACCAGGGGTTCCCAAAGTGTGCGCCGCGGCGCCCTGGTGCGCCGTAGAAAGTAAAGAGGGGCGCCGTGAGTCGATCCTCTTATCATTAAGAGGGCATTACCAGAGAAAGCCGGAAATACGTCATTTTCAAAAAAGTTTTTAGACGTATTGACTCTTTCCACAAAAAAATATAAATGGATTTCGAAAGATTGTTCTTTTATCTAGCATTCGTATGTAATAAATTTTTAGATTTTTTTTTAATTTTTAGTATAATAAGGTTATTCCATAGGTCGTTGGCAGATTTGTTAAATTTTCAAAAAAGTTTTTGTATTATACCACACCCATTTCAAATAATGTAATCATGCAGTAAAATAAATCAATACATTATCTAGCAAAGTTATGTATTAGAATTTTAATTTTAGTTTCAATAAAATCATTAAAAAATATGTACGTACATGTGTTTCTTGACGAAAATTGGTCCATTTGTGTATTTATTTGCGCACTTACAAACTAATATATTTCAGATTTTTTTAACATTCTTATTAAATTTAGACATTATTGAAAAATAATAAATACTTATAATCAAAAAATAACTACAAAAAGTACACTATTTTAATAGTTTTATCATCACGCCTTTCAGCATTTTTGGATGAAGGTATAAATTAAAGCTAATTTGGATTGAAATAAATTCGATATTGAGTTATAATTTAAAAAAGCTGGTACGGAGAATAATTAATCTTTCTCATTGTAACCGCCCTGCACGATCGGAAGAACAACTTTCGACGAAATGTGGATTTTCGTCCGCTGGCTGGTTAAACGCTCTTAACCACAAATATTCGCAATGCAACAATTCCTATTTTGAGCGCTTGCATGTTTAAAGAACATAGGTACATACTCATCGCCGTCGCTCTGTGCATAGATATGGGAGTTGAACATACGGCCCTGCTGTATTACTGCAATTCACGATGGCTTTCACACGTGGAAATATCTTATTTCGTGTGTTCGAATTAAGCGAAGAAATTCCGCAATTTTTTACAGGAAGAACGTCATGAAAACGCCAAATATTTTACTAAATCAGATTTTTTGCTAAAACTAGCGTACTTGTGCGATATATTTGAGAAACTAAATAATTTGAATCTTTCTTTGCAAGGCAACAACACGCATATTCTGAAACTATCGGGGAGAATTGCGGCGTTTAGGAAGAAACTGCAGTTGTGGATAAAAAATATGAATGAAGGCAGCGGTCAAAATTGCTTCCCGCAATTGTGTAAATATGCGGCATCTAATGAACTGGTCGCCCTTCACAAGACCTGATGGCCCTTTTCACGGAACACCTATCGAAGCTCACCGAATGGTTTTCGAAGTACTTTGCAGATGATGATGTCGAAAAATTTACGTGAATCCAAGATCCTTTCCGTGCACAAGCTCCGCCAGGATTCACTACACAAGAGCAAGAGAGTCCCATTGAACTCTCTTGCGACAACGGCCTCAAAACTAGATTCACACTGTTCCGATTTGGTGGAGTTTTGGTTATCGATTCAAAATGAATATCCAAATTTAACTTCGAAAGCTTTAAAAAATTTCATTCCGTTTGCCACATCATATTTATGTGAAGCTGGATTTTCAATCAAGAACAAATATCGCTCAAAGATCAATGTGGAGCAAGAAATGAGAGTAGCAGTCTCAAGTCTTATTCCCCGTTTTGAAAATTTGTGCGGAAATCATCAAGCTCACCCGTCACATTGATTTGACTGAGTAACTATCGTATTTTATTTTTTTCTTAAGTCTTTTTTGTTGTTCTCTGTTCTAATTCTGAATTCTTATAAATATAATAAAACTCGATTTCAAATTGAGATTTTTTTAAATTTTTGTACCTATCTACCTATTTCTTTCTACTATAATATTTATAGAGTCACTATATATATTCCAAATAGCTTACTAAAGTAGGGCGCCGTGACGAAATACTAAGCTTGTAAGTGCGCCGCTGGCTGAAAAAGATTGGGAACCCCTGGGTTATACAATACTAATAATAAAAGAGATATGTTTTTTTATAACGACTTCCGAGGACCTTAGGCCAGACTTAATTCTAAGAAAAATCTATCAAAACTTTTTATATTAAAAAAATAACTGAAATTTCTAAATAAACCCTAACAAAAAAAATTCTAAATGAACTCGTTTCAATGAAGACGGAAAGTAAAAAATTTATCTTCAGTTCCGTTTTCGTTTATTAAAGCTAGCACCATTTCTATTATAATAAAAATTCTGGATGAGTAGGCGAGGGAGAAAAGATTACGAATAAAGAGGGCTCTATTGTTCTGTTCAATTCAAGAAAAATTAATTAAGAATAACAATGAAAAAAAGACATTTAAAAATAAACAAGGAAGTGACTGAGAGTTCATCCATTTGAATGGAGAAAAAAAATTCTGAAAATTTCCGCGCTTTATCTTAAAGACATTATATTTTCAAGCTTTTGAATTAATCTGTCATAAATAAATTGAATATTTGGAATACTAAAAAACAGTAAATAAATTGTGTGAAAAAGCAAAAAAATCATTTAGGATAAGTTATGGCGTTGCGAAATTTAAACAGCTTTTTAGTCCATATTTTCAAACAAACTGCAAATATTTTTAGTCAGCAATGTCATTCAATCATGAGTCATGAGCTATGGTGTTTTTAAATATTAAGTAAATAGTTTGTTTTGGAATTATTGTTAAGATTTTGCGTAACTATGTAGGTACTACTATTTTATAAGAAAGTACGGGGGTACGTATTTCGTTCGTAAAACACAACATGTCCGCTTCGCTATAACGAGCAGTGATCAGATTTCTCTGGTCGGAGGAGGTGAAAAAGGTTTAAATTTATCGAAGACTTTTATTACAATATGGGGGCAGTGCTTTATCGCATTTTAAGGGTTTTTTTTGTATATAGACAATGTTTAACCTATGAGACGCACGAAAAAGTTACGGAAAAGACGTAGAGTACACGGAAAAGTTACATTAGTTCCACACAGGAGGCCCCGAAATCATTCCTCGGGGCTATGAGATGCTGTGTGGAGTGTCTTTTTAGGAAAGGGGGAAGAAGACGTTCTGGGAAGAAAAGGGGTATGGTGGGCAGGAATCTGGGGGTCAGTGTGTCCAGGAGTGACGGACGTATGAATCCATCTCACTCACTGCGGTGCAAGGCGATATTCCAAAATAATTCTGTTGGATACGTGAAAAGGACTCCATCATCAATACTTTCCTGATCCGGCCTGCCATATAACTTGTGGGAAGACATATCCGCCGCCAAAACACGGGCGCCCTTGCTAAGACACCAAACGTAGCGAAACACTTGGGGTGACCTTTGGCAGAGATAGTTATCTAATAATGTTACCAGGAATGTAAGTACCTGTACCCGCCTCTCAAATTTTAAACGATGGACAAGATTCAGCACGCCCGAAAGATGGTTCTAGCGAATAGGTGAGTTTTGAATAATCGGTGAGGTAGTTTGTTCTGTATAACATCAGTCGTGGTTTCGCCCCTCAAATCATCCACGACGGTACTGGAACACCCTCCCTACAGCCCAGATTTGCTCCCTCAGACTTTCTTAGGTTTGGGCCACTCAAGGATGTTTTGTGAGGTCATCGATTTCTCAAAGACTTAGATGTGCAGGAAACGGTGCAAAAGCGACCAACCGAATTCCATCTTCTTGGAAGGAATAATCAAACTTGTGGACCGCTGAACCAAGTTCAATGATAAGGGAGATGACTATGCAGAAAAAAAAACAACATTTGTGAAAAAATCATGGAAAATATTGGGAACTTGCCCTCGTATATCTCAATTACAAGTAATGAAGAATATATTTAGAGACATGCACGTACATATTTAAAGTTCCAGACAACGCGCGACGACTCGCGAGCGTGGCTTTCGACAAACTTGTAGGTAACGACAGAAGCAAACAGAACATGTCTTAAATATTTACAGAAGATATCAACTAATAGAGTCATGAATACCGAATACATCACGCCCCGTGGCAAAGCCAAGCGTAAATATATCTGGTTGGGCGTTTACAAAATTCATAGCTACACTTACCTACTACATTTACATATATCTATTTATGTGCTTGTAGCTTGTCAGATATTCCATCCCTATCATGTTCCTTTTTCCCATCCAATCCCATCCCTACGTACCTGTTATTTCGTTACTATAACAAATCAGTGTGGTCAATCGAAACTCGCCGTATAAGCACATAATTTTCCGCTCCCCGCATTACCTAACTTAATCCCGCATATCACAGTAAATACCGCGATTAATAATTATACAAGTGTATGAACAAAACCCAGCCATGAGAGAAGAGAAGTGCCACAAGGTTCCGCAGTAAGTCCCTTCCTTCCTATTCCTTTATGTGCACTCATTTTCACTTGTGCAGTGGTCTATCATACATCTGAAAACACATTCAAGGTCTTTCGACATCCGCATCCACACAAAACACACATCAATATCTTTGGTGGCAAATGATAAATTAGACACCTTTAAAGACGTTCGGAAATTGCTTGAACTTTAAAGCGTATTTTCAAAATATTATTTTACCATAACGTTAATCATTACAGAGAGTAATGAAATGAAACTGAAAACCCAAATTTGTAAGACTTACATCTAAAATAAACAAAATTCATGTAAATAAAAAAGATTATAATAATATCCAGCCGCAAAAATTGCCGTCTCTGAAGGTGCCATTATCAGGAAAAAAACTTGGATTAAAAATAAACAAAACAAAAAATTATTTTTGGCATAAAATAATTCTAATACAATTTCTGATTATTACCTAAATAATATGGCAGAATATAATCATAACAAGGATGATAAAATAAACTAATAATAAATCTAAAAGAACATGAAACAGTCTTTGAAGGTTATTCCCATCAATGAAATGTATGTTATCATTGAAGAAGAAGAAAGTAATAATAATTTTAAACGAAACACGAAACAGAAATGGACACATAAATAGGAAAAGGTAACAGTCGCATTTGGAAATCGAATACATGGTTCGATTCCCAGTTGCGACCGTTACCTTTTCATTTTTCTGAGTCTTTTTTGTGTCATGTTTCATTTATAATTATTATTATTATATTCTACTTCAATGATAACACATATTTAATTTTTAATTAAATGAAGACAATATAAGCAAAACTCAATCGAAAATCTGGAAACAGAAAAATCAGAAAAAGATATTGACACCTCTGGGACTTATACCCAGGACCTCTTGTGGTTAGCGCGTTTGCCCGGAAAGCAAGAGGTCCTGGGTTCAAGTCCCAGAGGTGTCAATATCTTTTTCTGATTTTTCCTTCGATCAAGTACTGTTGCCAGATTTTCGATTGAGTTTCGCTTTTATTGTCTTCATTTAATTAAATATTACAATTTGAGGTTTTACTCATAAAGTTTAAATAAAAATAACATATTTAATTGCTTTAAAAGTTGTCAAAAAGTTATTCAAGCAATTTGGTAGGCTGGTATGGGGACCGCCTATTTAATGGATAACCGACACCTCTGCCAAACTTAACCCCAAGTAATTTGCTGCGTTTAGCGTCTTAGCAGGAGTGCCCGGGTTCATCGGTTGAGGTGTGTTCTTGCTCTTGCCCACCAGCTGCGTGGCAGGCCGGATCGGGAGAGGTCAGCTGCTCTCTCTCGATACATCGCCGTGCACCGCAGTTGGAGGGATGGATTCATATCTCCGTCAATACTGACACACTGATCCCACATTCCAACCCATCCCTCATACCTTTTAGTTCCCAGAACGTCCTCTCCTTCCTTTCCTTAAAAGGACTCTCCACAAAGGATCCTTTAAGATGACATGAGGGATATTTTGGGAAATTATTTTGAATTTCTGTGAAACAACTTGGCCTTAGTGTTTGCAAGGTGCGCGCTGACAAATTAATAATAAAATACCAATGATAATTAATAATACTACATGATTGCAATTAATAATACTACATAATTGTAATTAATAATACTACATAATTGTAATTAATAATACTACATAATTGTAATTAATAATACTACATAATAGTATTTTATATTATGGAAAATTGTTTATTTTCCGGGGAGCTAATGTAAAAAATAATATATAAATATGTTTATATATATATATATATTTTTTTTTAATCTTGTGTAATTTATTAAAAAAAAAGGAAGGATTCTGCCCTATAACAGACGAATAATGAATTGTGCTGTTAAAACTTTATTTCTAAACGCTTTTTCGACACAGAGTTGCATTTCTTTATAATAAATAAACTAGTGACCGACCGAAGGTTCGGTTTCGGTTTCGGCAAGTTTCGGCATAAGTTTCGGTTTCGGCAGAAAACAAAAAACAATTTAAATTTAACAGGGCAAAGTAAAAACTCATTCGCCTCACGAATGAGTTTTTACTTTGCCCTGTTTAATTTATCTTTGTCTTACTGACCTATTTTTTTGCATTTTGTTTTTCCTGTAGCACTTGCATACTGCTTACTAACAACGTGCGCAAGGACACTGGAGGTCTAGATTCGTTCACAATAAATAAAGGTAGCTTCGTTTAACAAAAAAATTAGAACCTTGCGAGAGCCTTGAAGGAGTAACCATCTGTTACTTATACCAGGGCAGGTAAATGGTGGATAACCTCCACTGTATCGAGACCGATAACCGATGATAGTAAAGTAATTATAACAATAAAGACGTCTCGGATCAGCTGCTTATCATCCTCCACTTGGCTTGCCAATACCATTACTATACCTATTGACTGTTGATTAGAGCGCCTGACATTATCGTCTTTACACCCCACAGATCACTGTATAAATTAATATCCTCCAAATGTTTCACACTCAGTACCTACATAATATGGATTGAAACAGATATATATTATACTGTCTATAGTTTCTGTTGTGTCTGTACATTTTCAATGATTAATACAACTTTAGATATGTTGGGTATCTTCAAAATAAGTTGGAGGTTTGTGTGATCACTAGTTTATTTATTAAGTTATCGTACGGACTCCATAGACGGGATAAAGCTCTTGACTCGCAATCCGAAGGTCGCGGGATCGAATACCGGCGTGCGCAAATAAATTTTATTGGATTAATTTGTATTATTTCACAACTAATTAATTAAAAATAATGTTCCAATAGTATATTTCTGGCACATTCCAGAGTGGAAGAGACTCTTAGTATGGCCCTGGTGTAAAATCAACAATAAGAATTGAAACGATGCTTGTAATGGCTTTTGCTGTGTTTGGTGACCAGACCTGAATAGTCAAGTACTTCCCCACCTTCCTTTTTCCCATCTTCATACCCTCCCCACTACCTTCAGCCTAACAACATACCCCGATTTGGGGATGCCATAGTTTCACTGGCTCCAGGCGGGAGCAGTTTGGACTCTTGTCCGGTATTGATATATTTTTTTACAACGATATCTTTCTCAAAATCGTCAACACTGAACGGCGTCCGACTTTTTTCCCGCCTACACTTTAAACGTGTCAGCAGGGCTGGGCAGTATTTGAAATACTTGTAATTGAAATACGTATTTGAAATACAAATACGTATTTTGTATTTGTATTTCAATTACTTCCTAAAAATGTATTTTGTAATTGGTATTTCAATTACCTGGGGCTGAGGTATTTTGTAATTTGTATTTCAAATACTTATGGCTTCAAAATACATTTTCAAATACATTTAGCGATCTTAATAATGATAATCAAAAATAAACTGACGTAGATAATACGTAGATTAAAAAGGCTAGAATCCAGAGCTATTTGTTATGTGTTAATATTTAGAGTTGGCAACACGTCCTGTGCTATAATAGCAATGTTATTGTACATTTTCTATCATATTTGTATTATATTATGTAATGCTTGTCATTGTTTTGTATTGTACATTTTTGTGTCATAGTATTAGATCAAGCACTATAGGAATAATTTGACTGAATACTTAACTATTTTTAAGTTAATTACAGTAGAGCGCACTTGGAAGTGAAATAACTAGTGTCCGACCGAAACAGAATTTTCTACCGAAAACGAAACCGAATATTCGATATCTGTCTCAGTTTCGGCCGAAACCGAAACCGAAACTTTTTTAGACATGTTAAAAATCTATAAGAAGAAATAAAATATCTTGGAATAATTATCGATAATAACATCAAATGGAAAAGTCAAATAAATTCCACAGTAGACAGAATGAGAAAACTGATCTATATATTTTTTAGATTAAGAAATACTGTATCATTTAAAATACTAAAAGATATTTATTATGCACTTGCGCACTCTGTACTACAATATGGAATCGTGGCTTGGGGGGGTTCATACAAAGCAACCCTTCTCCCATTGGAAACAATTCAAAAAATATTAATAAAAATCATCCTAAAAAAGCCCTATTACTATCCAACTATAAATGTTTTTCAAGATTTCCCGGTTCCCCCACTTAAAAAAAAATATGACAAAATTGCACTATTACAAATACATAAAGATTTCTTTAGTAAAAATAATTTACCACAATTAAATATAAGCAAAAGAATAATATCTGTTGGAGGATTAACCGTGCCACTAGTGCGAACCACAACAGCACAGCATCACTATACATACAAGGGTATAAAATTATTTAATAAATTACCCCTTGATATACGATCGGAAGAAAGCTATGAAAAATATAAAAAAAAAATTAAATTAAAATATTCTAGTACCACCTCATAAATTTAACTTATTGTATATTATATTTAGAAATATGTATTGCATATTCAGATATATGTTTTTGCCTTTACTTTAAATCATTTATTAACTAACCTATATTTTTATTACTTTTATCTGTATTTTATCATAAAATCACTAATATTTTTTTGTTAAATTACCAATATTTTTTGTTTTAATTTAAACAAATGTAATTTTTTTTTTTAGTTGTCCTCTCCTAAACACAAGCAGCTGCTTTATTAGGAGAGTGATTGAAATATTGATGTATATATTATATTGTATGTAACCTTTGTTATATGTTTCAATAAAAAAAAAAAAAAAAAATTGTTTACTGAAATTCGGCTTATTTTTTACACTTATATTCACTATAAAGTAAGGACCTCATAAATTGAGTATTATAATTTTAATTGCGTTTACAATCACAACATTTTTTTACATTAACTCCACATGAGAGACCCTGAGGAAAATAATTTCCCTCAGGGCGTATGTCATCTTTGAAGATGCTGTATGGAGGGTCTTTTTGGGGAGAGGAAGGAGGGAGGAAACATAGAGACCGGGTTCCACAGCCGAGCTGTTGAACTCAAGAATGAGTCATAGAAACGACCCATTCTCATGTGACTATATAGTATATTTCGGATAGCGCCGTGTACGAAGACTAGCATTAAAAAGTAGTATGTATATCAACAGGGTACCTACTTGTGGTTTCGTCACAATTACAAGACTGTAAGTATCTCCATGAACGGAGGGCCTTACACCAAGCACATCAAAGGAGGAGACTAGATTTTAATTTTTATTTACACTTGTTAAATAAAATTAAAATTAGAATGAAATAAATAAAAATAATTGAAGTTTGTGATCACATAAACTCACAATACAAGCACGCCGGACCGGCCAGTGAACTCAGTTGATGATGGTGGATGACACACGAGCCACGAACTCACCCGAAGTCAGTCAAACGGCACGCGATAATTCACAAATGCAGAGTTTCGGTGCGGCCGAAGGTTCGGCAGATTTTCTGCCGAAACCGAAACTGATGCCGAAACTAGATTTTTTTACCGAACCTTGACGAAACCGAAACCGAACCTTCGGTCGGTCACTAGAAATAACACAAAATAGCACTATACAAATGTCGTGTTATAATATTAATATATTATTATTATAACACCTGAGTCCTTTACCACAAATTTTACAAGTGAAGCGGAGATGAGATGTGTCTTTTGAGCAATATGATTGGTCAATTTTTGCACGTCTCTGTTTCACTCTGCTCAACATTGCTTCTATGGAAAGCACCCTTAGATAAGGGCATTTACGATAATTTATTGCAACCAAAGGTTCTACTAAAACCAAATGTATTTTGTATTTTGTAATTTGTATTTTGTATTTGAAAGAAAAAAATGGTTAAAATACTGTATTTTGTATTTCAAATACACGACTTGAAAGTATTTTGTATTTCGTATTTTAAATACATGCGAAAAAGTATTTTGTAATTTGTATTTCAATTACAGCAAAGCATGTATTTTGCCCAGCCCTGCGTGTCAGTTTAGTTTGCACTAATACTTCATCAAATTGCTCAGGCATTACGCTATTACGTACGCGTACCGATAAGATTTTGTCAACATCCATGGCCGATTGGTTAAAATCCTCGGCTATGAAGTTTATTTGTGTCTATGGAATCATTCAAAGCAAAAAACATGTGGTTTCCATGAACACTATTACGATTTCGTATTGATTGCATTTTTACATTTATTATTCTTTTGTATTATGTTTATGTACCTAAGTATTAATTTTAATCTATAAAGTCAAGCTCAAAGATATAAATTTCTTCGGTAATTTAATACTTAGGTTAAGTTATGTAACTTTATTGCTATACCTATATTAAGTATATAATTTCTATATTAGCATATATAATATGTTATTATGTAACCACTGTGTATATAAACTATTTTAAGTTAAATAAATAAAAAAAATAGATTTTTACATTTAAAGCGTTAATTTAAGTGCTCACATCGAATTTAAAGTCCAAATTTTAAGAACAATGTTTTGATTACCATGTTTTTGTCTCAAAACGGGAGAATTTTCACGTTTTGTAATGTGAATAATTTATAACGTATCGAAGGCAGATCTTCAGACCATAGAACCAGAATAATATTGATCAACGTTGAATATTTAAAACAGAACCTCGATCATTCAGATAAACGACCTTAGGCATTTGTCAAGCGGTCTGGAGAAACAAAGCCAATTCTGAGAAAGAAATTTCAATTGAACGAGTTTTCAAATTCAAGCATTCGACAGCATTGGATATATTCAAGCACCAAAAATGTATAGCCTAAACTTTATAGGCCCCTTAAGAAAATTTCTCAAACGCAAATAATACAACTCTCTTGTAATAAAAAAGTATTGAATATTCCAGACGTTTCGAATATAATAATATCCAGGCTCTGATTTGAAGTACAATATTATTTTAACAACACCAAGACTATTTGCGTGACAAGGCGAAGGGTTGTAATCCCTGCAAAATACGTAACAAAGGATGAGGTTATAATGGACGTTATTTGTGACCTTTCTTTTGAAAATAAATGTATATATTTATACTTCGTTCCAGAGACGCAGATAATCTCAAAGTTGTCCTGGCGAAAGTAAATTATCCAGTATCAAAAAATTGATTGAAATCGCATTGGGAAATAAACAAATCCGAGGATGATGAGATACTATGCCACAGAAAGTATGTCACAAAATTTAAATGGAAAATAACATTTTTTAAATTTCTTAATACTTTTAGCCCCAGTTATTTCGCAGAAATTCAATTGTTATATTGCGATCAAATGGCCATTCTTCGCTGTTTTGTTTTTCGACAATTGAAGGGTTCCCGTTAAATACCGAATCTAAGTTCGGAAAACCCTTTGAACAAATATGATCAGGAGATGAGAACTATTATGTTGTTAAGTTAGACACCTTTAAAATGTCAAAAAAAACGAGTGTGCTTTAAACCACACAACTGAAGAAAAACTTCTGCTCCATCTATATGATAGAAAGAGATAAATAAAATGTGCGCGCGCACTGCCCTCTCTTGCTCTTACAGTGTGATACAGACAATAGGCCTGCACTGTGGAAAGTAACTGGCTATGAGAGAAAGAGAGAAAGAAAGTGTTTTTCACCTCTCTCTCTCTCTTGCCTCTACAGTAATATACGAAGCGTAACTCTCTCTCTTTCCATCTTCACTAACTTATATCTCCCTCTCAACTACCGTTCGCCTCGCTTTTCGTAACGCTCTCATTACAGCTTACTCCCCAAGTCAAGCGTGTGTAAAGAAGTTTTACTTCAAAAACAAAAGGGCGCTGAATGGCCATTTGATAACAATATTATATTTGAATTTCTGCGAAACAACTTGGTCTTAATGTTTGCAAAGTGCGCGATAACAAATTAATAATAAAATACCAATCGTAATTAACGTCCCGACTGTAAAACATCAAAGCTTTGATTTGAAATTTAATATTGTTTACCCCATCATAGAAAACGCTTTGAAATTTAATAATAATATCCTCGAGAATTGATTTGAAATCTAATATTTTATTACATTTTGTCTTCAACATCACACGTGAAATAGGAACGAAATTAAAAAGGCTTAAATTTCACATACCAACATTACGCTCCATGCTGGCAGAATTAAACATGAGCGGAATTATACATGAACGAAATTACACATGGAGAGAATTACACCTAGGTGATATATTTCATCTTAAAGCTAATCAGTATAAATGTTGTATATTCTATCACTTTTATTCTTCTAGGCACAAATAGATTTACATAATTTTTTCATTTTTTGTTTATATTGAATATAAGACTTCTTATTATTTTTACATAATGTATTTTTATTTTATTATTTGTTTTGTTGTTACATTGTATTGTATATTTTCTTTTCGCATTGTATTATATTTTCTTCATTGTTTGTTACTCAACTTATAAATTATAATGTAAAAGCCCATCAGGGCGTGTAATAAATAAATAAATAAATTCAATATAGAGTTGGCGTACATTGAAGACATTATAAACGATGAAGAGTCGAGTGAAAAGACAAGAAAGGATCTTGTTCGCGCGTTTTTATATGGGATTGATTGGGTATTGCTTTCGCAGACTTGGTGGGTAGATATGTCAAAATCCTGAATTTATCCCACCTACCTAATCTTTCCTTCCAAAATGTCACCATAAAAATTGTTGCAAGAAATTACTTAACTTTGGAGAGGTGACAGTGTGCTTTCCTGCTCAGTACAAAATAACATCTCAGTCAGGGCGCATGTATCGTAACCTCTTACTGTAAGAATATTGCGATTTTTAAATAAAACAGTGAGAAGTGTGCACCAAAACTGGAGATCAGCGAGGCCCCATCTGCAACGGTGGGTCCTATTTTCCTTATTCCAATCCGTGCTTCTCTAATTTTCCAAAAGCACAGATCTGAACTATCGACTGACTATCCATCAGGTTTTGCGAGTGTATACTATTTAATCGTCCCGTATAACTTAGCGATTTCACGTAGTTTCGGGACTGGTCCTTCGAGGGCTGCATAAGCTTTGCTCTGCAGCATTTACCGCCAATTAACAGTTTCGCGATTTCGTTATCGTTATCGCAGTTTCGCGACACCAGATCTTGTCGTCGCTTGTTGATAATATATATCAATGGAAGAATTGTCAAGAAGATCGATTGATTAATAGATCTACTAAAATAAACGACCTCGCGAACTTACATTCTAACTTAACAAAGTTAACAAACTTTAAATTATCAAAACGTTGACGCGTTCTCACTATTATCGATTTTAACATCGCGAGTTTCACGAGGATAGTGATAAATCCAACCTTCTGCGTGATACCTTCTGTAATATTCTGTCAATTCAACAGTTTATCAGCATATCCTCGAGGGAACAATGCTTCATAGTTGCTTCAAGGAAGTTATTAGGTGATGTAAAGACCATGATTTCAATACGGAACAATGCCCCTGCCCCAGGATATGAAATATTTAGATCAACCTCAAACAATCAAATTGATTAATTAGAAAGATCAACTGGTAAAATCTGTTTTAATATTTAAACGTTATATTGAATACTATTAAATTTTAGTATAAACTAGCGTAGACCCATGAAAAATCACGGGATAGTTAGAATTTTTAATACATTAGTTCCAATTTGGAAAATGACAAATAAAACAATTTTCTGTTAAAATATTATAAATTCATATAGGTAGGTATGTACTTTATCTCTTGCCTGAAATCTTAACAAAATTTTGAATGTGTGACAAATAAATTCAAAACAAATCTGAGTTCATTGAACCAGAGTTATTTTTTTTGCATTAGCTCCACACATGTCCTTTTTGGGAATGCTGTGTGGAGGATCTTTGAAGGGAAAGGAAGGAGAGGAAGTTGTGGGATGGAAAAAGGTATGAGGGGTGGGTAGGGTCTGTTTGTCCAGGAGAGACGGACGTATGAATCAATCCCCCCACTGCGGGTAAGGTGATGTTCCGAGAGCTCTCCTGGAGAGGTCTGCAGGTCTTCCTCAACCAGTCTCTCGCGATCCGGCCTGCCACGCTGTTGGTAGGCAGACGCACCCGCCGCCAAGATTCGACAAACCTCACCCCATGACGCCGGGCACTCTTGTAAGCACCAAACGTAGCGAACCACTTGGAGTGACCTATGGCAAAGGTGTTGGTAATTCAATAAATGGTTCCCAGTGCGGCGGTACCCATACCCGCCTCCCAAGGCTTAAAGTTAAAGTTATTCTCGTAAATAGACTCACAATCCAAATGAGTACTTTAATCGCATCCCGGAAGGATACTATGTACCCACATACAATGGAGGGGATCATTAGTACCGAAATATGTCAAAAAAATTCATAAACAGTACAGGCGGCAAGTAGGTATGCTGTATTTATTCTAGCGGTATTACAATGAAAGATGCGCCGAGAAGCTAGCGCCTTTGATCCCCTTGGCCAAATGCAACATATGTGCATGGTTGACGTCGGTCACATGAAAACGGGATACTTCTATGACTCGTTCTTGAGTTCAACAGCTCAGCTGGGGGAAATTAATGTAAAAAATACCGTCGAATTGAGAACCTCCTCCTTTTTGAAGTCGTTTAAAAAGGGAGTTAATATAAAAAATGGTGCCTTAAAGTAAGCTTGCAATTATTAAAGAAATAATTATTTTATTTTTTGATCTTACGCCCAGCTGTGCTTTTACACAGATGAACATACGAGTTAAGGTGAGCTATCGAAAATTATATAAAAAGCATTTAAGGAAATCAAACTGATAAATCAAATACGTACCTAACAATATTAGTAAAACATGTAACAGTTAACAGTTACATAAAATAACATATAAACTGAAACAATATCTACTTAACAACACGCTAGTATAATGTGTAGGATTCAACCATAGACATCCAAATGGATAGACAAGCAGTTACAGATGAGGGGTAAAACCAAACTATGGAGAGCGAAGAGGGGAAAGATGACTGTCATTCGTTGAACAATCAATCTGACAGTATATAGGCATCTCGCATTACAATATCACCATTTAGTTCTTAAAAGCAAAATCTGCTTTGAATGAATAGACCTTTTTATATGGGAGCGCGAATTGCTTGCCACGTTCAAAACATATTTGCTAAGGCCAAATGCTCGCCCCAAAAAGACTCGCGCCAATACACATATCAATATTTTGTTTCCGTGTTTAGTTAAAACACTTTTACAAATGTTTCATAATTTACTTACCCCTGTAACCAGCGACGAGCACATTGGAGTACCGCCCACATTCGCTATGTGTACATTGATACGTAGATATATTGTATAGCACAAGCTGCCGTTATTTCGTTAAATGTATGGATGTCAGCTTCTCGCTGTTCACGGCAAGAATGATGACGTCACACATTTTAGATTCAAGCGAGGCTATATCCCCTCCCCATGGAGCGAGCCGGTTCCAAGGAGGAGCTACAGCCGGCGCCATGTGGAGGGGGAAATAATACGTTTTTATCACTTAGGGCAGGTCTTCATTCAACGAAGTTCTGGAATAGAATATGCTCAATTCTATGAATGGAGTCCATAAATATATCAATAATGCGAATTTATGGAAATTTCGAATAAAACGAAATTATTTTCATTAGAAAACAAATATATTTAGTAAAATAGAAGGAATTCGCTTATTTATTTCGCATTCAGAGAAAAAGCACTTGCTGAAAGCCTGAATATTCATATATACATAATTAATCAAAGAAGAGTAGCGTTCGATGTTTACAAAAGGTCAAAGCGAACCATTGAAATAATTAAAAAGCGACAGAGTCCATCCACTTTCTATCATGCCCAAGTTAACCCGAAATGAAAAACTTTCAATCGATTCAAACTTTACTGCTTTCAAAACATCGTTCAGGCTCTAAGCGAGGCATTTTAAGGCTTCTCAGCTCAAACTTCAAACTCCAACAAAATCACATTATGTAACAATATCAATTTTGTGGATTGACGGATGTGGTTGATGTGAGCAAACTAATTTAGAAACTAGAACTCCAATCCAAGCACAAAATGAGATTATACACGTATTTCGTTCGAAAATTCCATCATATAAGTGACTAAAGGCGAGTACACAAAAAAAAATAGAGTGTATAATTCACACGAGATAGAAGTAAAGCTAGAAAGTCGCTAGATGCCGCTTTCTTTTGCCTATTAATTTTAAAGTGGTTTGAAGATTGATTTACAAAAATAAAAATGTAATTTTTTTAATTTCGTAGAATTCAAATCTCCGTTCACTGAATTTCTCTGGCAGCTGAGATTGGCTTCGGACTGTACCCCTGCGACATGGGACGCGCGCGGCGAGACGCGAATTTACGTATTCATTAATTTATTATTCCGACGACCCTTAAAAAAACAAAGCGGCTAATGAGCGCAGACCTATCGTCGTTTCCGTTTGATGCTTCGCAGGTGCCGCAGTGCGTCATTTCCGTTTCGTTCGAATTACAAATCAATCTAACGGGGCTAAAGAAGTTTCACTTCAAAAACTTTTTTTTTAATTTTTAGAGAGTTTTTGGTATTATTTTTTTTTATTATTTAAAATACATAAATATAAAAGATTTATAAAAGGAACGTGTGGTTTTTAAAACTAATTACAATAAGGCAATTTTTTGTTAATAAACTACCCAAATCAATAGAGAAGACATTTCTCGTGTGTGAATTGGAGAGTTGTGCCATGATAGAATAAGGTAAAGAAATTATATTTTTTAATGTAAATGAGTCTTAACCACTGGGCCTCCGTAGCCCAGTGGTTAAGACTCTTGACTCACATTCCGGAGGTCGCGGGTTCGAACCCGGCATGCACAAATAAATTTTATTTGATTAATTTGTGTTATTTCACAATTAATTCATTTAAAATAATATATAGTATATTTGCGGCATGTTCCAGAGTGGAAGATACTATTAGTATCGCCCTGGTGTAAGACCACCATTCAGAATTGAAACGTTGCTTGAAAATGGCTTTAGCCGTGTTTAGTGACCAGATCTGAATAGCCAGGTACTTCCCAACCTTCCTCTTCCCCACCTCCTTCCCCTCCCCACTACCTTCAGCCTCACAACATACCCCAATTGGGGATGCCATAGTCTCACTGGCTCCAGACGGGAGCAGTTGAGATTCTTGTGCGGTATTCACTGTAAAAAAAAAAAAAAAAAATCACTTTGTGGTTATCCATTATAGAAAAGTGAAACAATACAACTTTGTATAAACCACTTGCGAAAATCCTACTGAAATAAGCTTTCCCTGAAGAAGGAACGTTTGATCCGAAACCGGTAGGATTTACGTATTATATAAGTGGTTTATACAAAGTTGTATTGTTTCATTTTTCTATAAAGAAATTATATTATTTGAAGTAAGAAATAAATAAACTAATATAGCACGATAACAATACTATATAATGAACTCGAATAACATAATAACAGTTACTAACTTAGATATACAATAAAGATATAGAAGAGTAAAAATATAGATGTAGTACAAATAAAATTAATTACACTTACTTAATACTAGAAAGATGGTAAGTACTAAGTACCTAGAGTTGGTTCTAACATTGATATTAGGAATGAAAGAGCTGACAATATTGTAAGAGTATAATATTGTTATATATAATTCTCTATCGAACCTAATTAATGCTATATCTTATTTTTATTATAACAAATTATATCTTTTCTTAATATGATATATTTAATTACATAAGAATAAACTCCGTATAATAAATGTTTTTCCAACTCGCACGAGCAATTTTTTAATTTAATAACATAATTTTATTATTTCTTTTTTGTATTATGTTGTCTTGTAAGATGTAAAGTTACAAGTAGGAAATATATTATTGGTTTTATTTTGTCTATACTACACATGTAAAAACTGATATAATGAACAAATAAAAAATAAAAATAAAAACAAGGAATCGCAATGAAAGTCTGCGATCCAAACAATTGGGAATGTTGTAAGGTCAAAAGAAATGGATAAGGGAAAAGGAATATTATAAAAAAATTCTGGAAGTACAATAACTGGTAATTAATGGTAGTTCATTCAATTGAAGCAGTATTTTGATTTTCACAAGAGCTATAGTGAGAAAGTCATACACCATTTGACCTTTACAATAAACCTCTTGTCACCCAACTTGACCTTCTTCTTCAATCAGTCCTAGACTACTGAAGTTCATGAACCCCCCACGAATTCCCTGATGAGTATGATCGCTCTTCAGGCATTGTCCTGCGCTAATTGAAGATCTGAACACTTTGATGTTTTGAACGCGGGCCTAAGAGACTTCAGTTCATCGAATTGGCGATATTGATCTGTTTCTCTCACCTTCTAGCTACACACTTTACTAATGAGCATTCGTTTATCAATAATTTACACGTACTTACCAATAACACTACCAAAAATTATTTTTGCGTCACTACAGACGTTACCCCTGGCTATTATACCGATCACTGGGGAGATACTCGTACGTGGAGGTATTGCCCTACTTAAATACTTTTTTATCATATAAACGCACCTATTTGGAGCCGAATATTGTTACCGCCGCCCTCGGTCACCCCAAGTGGTTCGCTATGTTTGGTGACTTAGCAGGGGTGCCCGGGTCAATGTGGTGGTCCATGTTTTTATAGGTCTTAACGGCGGATAGGTTTGCTTACCTGCTGTGTGGGCAGGATCGGGAGAGACTAAATGAGGAGATTGACCTATCCAACCGGACTCTCTCGACCCATCGCTTTGCACCGCAGTGGACACAATGACTCCCATTTTCATAGACCTATTTGATACTTCATTGTCATAACTATTCCTTCCAAGAACTTCCTCTCTTTCCTCTTCCTAAAAAGCCTCGAGGCATATTATTTTCTACAGGGCCTCCCGTGCGTAGCTAACGTAAAAAACGGTTTTTTTTTTTTTTTTACAGTGAATACCGCACAAGAATCTCAACTGCTCCCGTCTGGAGCCAGTGAGACTATGGCATCCCCAATTGGGGTATGTTGTGAGGCTGAAGGTAGTGGGGAGGGGAAGGAAGTGGGGAAGAGGAAGGTTGGAAAGTACCTGACTATTCAGATCTGGTCACTAAACACGGCTAAAGCCATTTTCAAGCAACGTTTCAATTCTGAATGGTGGTCTTACACCAGGGCGATACTGATAGTATCTTCCACTCTGGAACATGCCGCAAATATACTATATATTATTTTAAATGAATTAATTGTGAAAAAACACAAATTAATCAAATAAAATTTATTTGCGCATGCCGGGTTCGAACCCGCGACCTCCGGAATGTGAGTCAAGAGTCTTAGCCACTGGACTACTGAGGTCGGTCGATGAAATCTAACAATTAGATTTTGGCCCAAAAAAAAATCTATACCGCAGCACCGATGTATTTGTGATCTCAGATGTAGGAGGGAGCCGTGTTCTTCTTAAATGCGGTGGATCAAGGGATCGAAATGTTTTCATGTCTTATAACACATTTACCGGGTTTTTGGCCCGTGATGATCAACCTTTTTAGCCGAAGGGCCAATTTATCTGTTTTAAATTTAGGTAGAGTACCTTCAGTTGGACCAGGGCTAGTTGAATTTGCAGTCAGTGGTTTTACCAACCTATTTGTGTTTTCTAAAACAGTATCTTTTCAATAAAACAATTACAGAAAACAAAAAAGGAAAGCGCCGCAGTCGAAACTTTTATATCTCTAAATCCAAACCAATAAATGCTGTCGATTTTTATCATTCTGAAAAATTAAAGAACATTAAAAATATCTTCTTGAATGTTGGTCAACATATGATTATCGTTCAGAATGTTAAACAAAATATACTCAAGAAAACTTCTGATATTTTATAAAACGAAAATCTTTAAAATGCGAGGTGGAGATTAAATTTTTTTAATGGTTAAGATAGAACCCTGAAAATTAGTATTTTTAAGAATAAGCAAGAAAAGTATAATTATTTTGAGAGGCTGACACAAAACTTTGAAGAACAACTTTTTTAAAGAAATTTTCCGCTAACCCTTTTGCAAAACAGAATCACAGTCATTGAATATTGTTTACAGCATTTTTTCAATATTTTGAATTTTTAATACGGGAACACGAAATGGGCTCGCGGGCCGCGGTAGGTTACTCATCACTGGTTTAGAGCTGCAATGTTATAAAAAATACAACTGAATAAATAAATAAAAAATTAAAGTACAATAATACCAAAAAACTCTAATATTTTATTATTTATTACATTAGAATACACCGCCGAGGATGCGTGCCTTCTACTAAACACGGGTTTGGAGGAGAAATGGCGTTACAAACCCGTGTTGATTTGGCAGGCATGTTGCCTCCTAATGAACACGGAAAAGGAAATACACGTCCTGGTCATCCGCCTCCAAGACTTAGACAAACCTCACCCCACGAACCCGGGCACCCCTGCTAAATCACCAAACGTAGCGAACCACTTGGGGTGACCTATGGCAGAGGTGTTGGTTATTCAATAATTGTTCCCGGGGCGGCGGTACCCATTCCCGCCTCCCAAATTGAATTAATTGGCCAAACATAACATTGTAAAGTAGTAATCTAAATGTGAAGTAACCATAATTTTATAAATCAGCTCCGTAGTGTTCTCTTTAATTTATTTCTTAGTCTTCTAAGAAAATTTACTTTTTTGATAGCTTCTTTACTGAAAATTTGCTGTGAAAGTTAGTTTTGAATCGAGTATTACACCCAGGTTTTTGTTTTCATTTACTTTTTCAATTTTTTCATCTATAATAATTGTCAAATTTAACCCTGTGTTACGCGTTTTATTACGTATTTTCATAGAGTATTTTCATAGAGTATTTTTGTTTACGTTCAGTTTCAGACATTTTGCGATATTTTGTAGGTCTTCGTTTATTTTGTTAATTGCATCTATGTAATCTTCGCACAAAGTATAGATTAAGGTATCATCTACAAATAGTGTAATTTTGAAATGTTTTGTGGTATTAATTATATCATTTATGTAAACTATTAATAGAATTGGACCTAATACCGACCCTTGCGGAACACCAGGGTTGTTTTCTATTGGTTCTGATTCTGAGCTTTCAACGTTCATTACCGGATTTCCTTCCTGGAGATATTCTTTGAATAGATTCAGAGCTACGTCAGAAAGACCTATGTCACCTAATTTTTCCAATTGTTTTTTTCCTTTCTATCGTTTTAAATGCTCTTTTGAAATGTAAGGCGAAATTAATGAAATTATGAAAAAAAATATAAGATAAGATTTATTTAAAGTTTTAATCATAAGATTTTTCACCTTCCAAAACCGAGCTTTAATACCTCGGAAGGACAAGTTAAGTAATGTGGATTTAAGTTGTTGAAACTTTTAAATCAAAAATGTTCTGTAAATACTCACGTTTTTTCGGTAATGGCTTACAGCCAACCTCCTCGCATCCGAAACTTTGAAGTTGAAAAGTAATAACGCAGATAGTTGAAAGAAAATTCAATGTTATAAAAAATCTCACCTTTTTTCAATAGATGGCACAATGATTTTTTAAAGTAAAGAACAGTAAACAAAAGAAAACGTTTTTTGTTCCCGAACAAATGTGAGGAACCAAATATGCGGAAAGAAGAGCGATTAAATAAACATTTCAAATCCTAGAGTTCCATTCATTTAATGAAATCGTGAATTTCTTCAGCATTTTCAAGGAAGGTATTTGAAAAGCCCAAAACCTTAAGGAACAAAATCCAAATTGTAAAGAAAGTCAAGTGACTTTTACTTGCCAAATACACATTAAGAATTTTATATAATGTTCAAACTATTGCTAAGAGATTCAGGATTAGGTAAATTGAATTAATATAGGAAAAAAATAATTCTTGAAAAACAGTAGGTATCTGATAAAACCCCTCGACTCTGTGCTTTTGCAACGGGCCGGTCTTTTTGATTGATTCTCCCACTTAACGATTGCAGTCTTTAGAGCACAGGCGTCGAGTGGGAATGCTGTCTTTGTTCTACCGTTAATGGAAGATGCTCAGAGGAACTAGCGTCATTGATCCCTAGCTTGTGTCGCTTTCCATAGAGAGAGAAAAAAATTGCCTTATTTTTAAACGCCTGGGGTCTCAAAAGTGCGTATGATCTGTAGCTATTCGAAAACTTAAAAATAAATGAAATTGTTTTTCACTATTAGCTCGCTAAAATGGCAGGAGTTTTGAAAAAAAAAATTGATTTCATGATTTGGGAAAAAAATAAAACAAAGGGTCCGTAATTTATATTTTGTAGCAAACTTAACTCTATTATTATTATTTCGTAACTGCAGTACAAAGAACGCAAAAAATAAATATTATTTGTGATGTGTTTGTTAAAAAAATAAAAGGAGAAAATAACACATTTTCTGTATAAAATCAGTATTCCAGTAGACTTATTTGTGTTCATAAATGGGTTTCCTTGTTTTTGTCAGCTATCCGCAGTTTTTAATAACAAACGAACTTTAAATGGTAAATTATTGTAAAAAATATATTAATTGCCATAATTTAAAAATACATGTTTTAGGTTCTTCTTTCTGATTTCCAATGCATTTTAGCGATCTAATAACCATTTAAAAAGAAATACTGATTTAAGTTCTCATTTTCTTTGTAAGACGCAACTTTTGGGACCACAGGCGTTTTTGAATTCAAAAGTTGAAATAATCGACACACCCTATTGATCGCCTCGGCACCGGTGCATAGCCGCGAAACACTCCAAATGCGTGCCTAACATATTTCTAGTACACGGTTAACATTTGTCACATGAGAAAAGGTCGCTTCTACGACTCGTTCTTGAGCTCAATATCTTGACTGTGGAACGATTTGCCGGTTTCGCGGGTTTTCATCTCGCAACACAACACCCCCCAACAAAATAGTTAAATGGGACAAAAATAATGCAGATATCTTGTAAAAACAATAAATTATTGGTCAAAAATAGTTATAAGAAAGAATTCAGAATAGTGGAGACACTTTTTATTCTTGGGATATTATGCCAAGGGATATTTTGTCGGGGTATTTTGTCGGGGGGTGAAAATGCGCAATACCCGAATTGTTATAGTTAAGGCCTCTGTGTTTCTTCCTTTCTACAACATGGGTCTCTTCAAGACTGTTCCTTGAAAGAAAATAAATTAAGTAAATTGCAAAATTTTTCCACCGTTACCAGAATAGAACTCTAAACCTACAAACCTAAATTAAAATGCGTTGACTATTATGCTGCAGATACCTGGTAATGCTCTATTTCAAGACCGACATTTGATTATTATTTATTATAATATATTTTGACGGCACCAAAAATTATTTGGACGAACCACAAAATTTAATACAAATCCAACGATTTCATTAAATGAACACCACAACTTAATTTGTTGGTTAAGTTTAATTTTGGGAAGATATTTCTGCCTCCCATTCAACCAAGTTCAGTCGATCCAATGAATATTTGAAATGAGAACCATACCTTGCAAGCAGGCAGTATTTGTTTTGCCCCCTGTGGGGAGAAGGCTTCGATAAATTCGTCCAGATTCCTCCCCTAAATTAGCCGGCCCGGTGACCGCAGCTGCGCCGCAGGCTGTATTGATAAGGACGGAAATCCAACACCGACCCGCACTAATAGGACGGCTTACCACTGTTAACCGCTGCAACTTTAATAAATTGAGAATTAACAACGAACCGGCAAAAATAATATTAAACGGCTAAATGATTGTAGAAAAAAAGGTGTTTAGGGTTGCAGCCAAAGATAAGAAATGAGATTAATTAAGTTGCAAGCTAAAATATGTTTTTTTCGACCTAGGTATTTCAAGCAGAAAAAACTTTCGAAATTATGAGATACCGATTGTGCTTTATAGTTAAGGTTATATATTACTAGCTGACCCGGCCACGCGTAGCTGTGGCTAACTAAACATAACGCCTTCTACTGGATGGGTATCCAATATTTATAACACCACCATCTTTGAGTTTATCGCGAAAAGACAGACACCGTGGAGAGCTTTAGTTTATAATACGTAGAAATGGTGCGAAAGATTATAATAATGGGCGTAAAATGCTTGAGGTAACTAACGTATTTAAGTTGATAAGGATTAATGCTGTATCCATCTAAATAACTCTCCAATTACCGCATTGTACGTGACCATTGTATAGAATGGGTATAGTAAGCTATCCGCAAGAGATAGATATATGCCTACTGGGACTTTTTTGTAGATCTATAAAAGAGGAATATCCCACCATGCATTTTTTTGTTACATCTCAAAGGGATGTGTTTTTGATGAAAGTTCCCAGGTGACTTGGCTTTATACTACACGTCTAACAATTATATCGTTATGTTTCAACCAATTTACACAAAACCTTGACAAATAATATATCTAAACCATCCTCACGAATCACTCTATCTATTGGTGAAAACCGCATGAAAATCCGTTCAGTAGTTTTTGAGTTTATCGCGAAAAGACAGACAGACAGACAGACGCCGCGGAGGACTTTAATTTATAATATGTAGAGATATAGATATAGGTTATGTATAAACGAAAGTGTTCTTCCCAATTTTTACGATTTCCGCTTAAATATTATCGTTTTAATATTAACGCGCTCCCTCTAACATTCGTATTTACATATCTCTCCTTCTTCTTATTTTTGAGCGGGGACTATCGGGCCTTAACAGAATTTTGACAGATTGATTTGATTTTTAAATGTAAAATTGGTTCCTGAGAAACATTCTGAATAAGCATTTTTTCGGACTCTAGCAGGCAGAACCTAATAACGCTCGCACGTCCGATTTATTATATTTTACATCTAGATATGCCACCGCAAGCGTAAGCAGCAATAAACAAACCCTTATCATGACCTGAATATATGCTATATGAACTGAATGAAGGACCCTTGTAGTTTGACCAGATTATTTCCCAGAAAACTTTAATAGAAAATAGGTTTCTTAAAGTGCTGAGTTTTCGATTATTTTAATTCAAGTACATGAATGAGTTCTACCCACGTGTTTTCAACCTTGTCAGAAAATTATGTTCTTCTTCGGTAATCTGTATTAGTATCTACTCCTTGAAATAACAAAGTTAAGAAGCAAGCTGGAGTACGCGAACTGTGTTTGGGCACCGTACCACCAGAAGTACATTGATATGTTAGAGCAAATCCAGAAGAAATTCCTCAGGTATGTTTATATGCGGAAGCATGGAATCTACCCAAGGTTCATGCACCATATTGACTTACTTGAGGAAACTGATTCTGTGAGTTTAGAAACTAGAAGGAAAGCAAGTCTTGCATTCTGTCTTTCAAAATTTGGAACAATTTCATCAATAGCCCATTTCTCTTGGGATGCTATGATTTATATGTACCAGACCACTACAGCCGAAGTCGACATCATGACTTATTTAAAGTGCCGAACGGCAGAACAGACGTCTTGGCAAAGCATAGCATGACGAGGGGAGTGGTGCTGTTAAATGAAATTGCAAACCATTTGGATGTAAGTGACTGTTCTTTAAATGCCTTAAAAACATTATTGAAGAGTCACTTTCCTAAATGCTGATAGGGTAACTAAATTGTACTGTAATTGTAATTATTCTGTTGTACAATAATAATAAAAAAAATAAAAGTTTCATCTGACATCACTCATCTATGGTTATGAACCCTTAAATAGTTTTCTTCAGGGCTTAGCGGCCGAGAATTGTGCTTTGTCAGATGGCACGTTATTCCAAAAGGCAGATGTGAAAGTGTTTGAAAATACATGAGAAAAACTCGGTATTCATTATTTTTTTCTGATGAAATAAATGATGGAATGAAACGGAAAAAGGGCATTTAAAATGTTGGGAAGTGAAAACTTTTTGTAAATCCATTTTATAGATCATTGAATCAGCCATCGAATATATTTTTCGAAAGAAAAAAACATCTTTTGAATGCCCAATGTCTTCATAAAAATGACACTTGCTCAGTGATGTGGCATTCGAAAGAAGCAAGTACTAAATTCGTTTTCATATGTTTACCGTACAAAAGTTCCAACCGCTGGAAGCCTTTGAGATTTAAAAATAATTACATATTAACAAAATTATTAAAAAATTCTTTTGCAATCAAATGAAAACGATAAATTTATTATTCTGCTCATGGCGGTGATCATTTCAGTGGTTGGTGGTCACTACTCTCGAAATACGTACCTACGTATGTCATACATACACATGGGCTGTTAAAAGGTACGAACTCTAAACCCACATTAAAATAATTCACAGTGGTGGAAATCCCTTGCTTTTGTAGTCTTAAATATGCCATGAGATATCAATTAACCTGAAAAAAATCATTTGTATAACAACGAGCTTTTTCAGTTTTCCACTTTCATATATACTCCCCAATGGGGAGACCCCATGGATGGCCTCTGAAACCATCTTCAGGTTCTATGTAAACTGTCGAAATACTATACATACATTTTTTTTCAGGTTCTCCATAAAACAGTTATACACTAATTTATTATGGAGTACATTACAAATTTTTAAAAAAGTGCATGTGGGCAGTTTTACTATGTTGTGACTTATGTCAAAAGATACTGGAACTATCTGTATGTGACATTGAAGATGTCGATGGTCAATACATAATTGTTAAGCTGTTGAGTCGCTCTGTTTAATGCCGCATTCTGATAGGCAGAAGTTGTCGCTTTCGGAGCATAAAAAAGTGCATGGGATCTCCCACGAGTATAAGCGATAGGGACATATAAGTTAATCTATTTCAACATTTTTCAACAGCGGATTTAGTATAGTACCGGAGATTAGCTTAAAAAAATGTTTACCTAAAAATATTTTTCGGCGGGCTTCTAAGATATTCAAATCGAGCATTCCTGTTGAGAACAATGATGGATATAGGAATGGGTAGTACCTATGTATGTTCTCTCATATAGTATAGTAGGTGGTGTATTATACGTAATTATCCATGTATTGGATTAATTCGGAAACGTCCGGGTTCCGCCGAACTTTGACGAACGTCTCGCGGGTCAGACAGCGGTCTCTCCCGTCGCAGCGCTCAGAACCATTTAAGTAGTAATCACTCGCTACGTTAGACATACAATACAGTACTATCGAATCCTTTGTAACATCTCAATAAACAGACGAAAGAACTTACGTTGTACATATTATTATTGTGGGCTAGTAAGGCCACATTTAAAGAACATTACAACAGGTAACGCATAAACCTTTTTTATACTTTTTCTATTTCCAGAAAGGGCCCAATTAATGGAGCTATATTCCAGGATGCTGCTGACAAGTGCTTCATATGTTCTACGTATTGCAATTCTATTAGAAAATGATTTCGCATTACGAAGAACAAATCTAAGCATTTTGTGCGGATGGTCTTTTTAACGAGATAAGTATTGAAAAAACACAAAAGTCGTTATGCAGTCAAGCTTTAGATTTAAAAACAACTCGATATCGATAATTAAGCAAATTAACAGTTTACGAATATTGTGAAGTGACTCCGACTTTGCATTAGTGCAGAATGGATAAATAATTTTAACAATATTTTCATTTTTTCCGCTTGACGGCTATGTTTCGAAAATCAGAATCTATCTTCTAAAATAGAGGAATCTTTCGGAAGGATTTCCAAGGACTCGATAAGGAGCTTAAGGAGCTTTTCATGGTCTCCAGACTAGACGCGGCTATCAAACACAACAGAAACCGCAGTTGCCATTTGTGTAAGGACTATACGCGGATTCTGTACACTTGTATAGTACGCCATGCTTTTGAGAAGCGAACTTAACTCTTCTCGGGCTTCAATGGAGACCCGTGCCAGAGCTGGTGACTTTGGTTCACACTCATGTCAGTGTAAGACTTGTTGGGAAGATAGCTTCCACTGAAAAAGACTAAATCATTGCTGATTTCCCGTTTTGTTGTGTTATAATATGTTCACCAATAAAAGATTAAAGTAAGTCAAACATGATCGATGTGTGTGTCAAACGTATGTGTATGTGCCACCTATGTGTGTAATAATTGAGATATTATTCTCAAGAGCGGGTTAACTATTAGCCCGGCTGGTGAATATTTCCCAGGAGGCTTAATTTGGTACATGTCAGGAATTATACCCAGCCATTAGTGATATCATTAGGTATGGAATAATAATATTATCTCAAAATGTCGAATTCCGCCACTTCTTGTTACCATTTATATGATAATTTGCTTTTCGCGATGAATGAATACTCATTGGAGTTGACTAATTCGATAAATGATATTCGTTCGTCAAATGATTGAAAATACACTAAAGACAAGACATTCATACAAAACGTTCTGTAACGATGTCTACCAAGTAAGATAATCATTGTAATTAAAATACTTAGGAGAATTTCAACAAATTTTTCAACAAAAAAAAATTAAAATATTATTCTCAAAATTATATGCAGCTTTGCCTATCATGCGGCCCGGAACAGCTCTACAGTAGACCGGTAAAACCACTGTCTCAGGTTTTTCAGCCATTCCTTCTTCTAGGGTCCCGTCGTCGTCCGACAATCTTTCCCTGCATTATGAGATGCAATATCTCATACATCTCTGGATGTCTCATCACATGTCCAAGATATTGGAGTTTTCGGATTTTTATAGTTTTAATAACTTCTTTTTCTTTATTCATCCCAACCATAACATCTTCATTCGTAAACCTGTCCATACAGCTTATTTTTAGGTATTCTTCTGTAGATCCACATCTCGAATGCCTCAAGTCGAGATGTGGATATAGCATTATAGCATTATACTATGTGATTATAGCACTAAACTATTCTTTATTTTCAATAACATTTTCACAAGGTACCTACCTATTTTTTGGACACTTTTCAGCGCTGTTAAATCCGTTTGTTTCTGAATTTTAAGGACACGTCAGATGATAATCCATTTTATCCGTCAAACTCTCGTATTATTTTATTTTCATGCGCATAAAGACGTCTTTTCACCCAGAATTTACTTTTTGTACAATCCATCAATCATTTTTTTGCGTCCTATATTATTTTGTGTGCCAGACATTTTTTCTCGGATGTTAAAAAAACAATTTCAATGATATTTTGTCGAAAGCAAAGGAACTATCAATAATTTATTCGAGAGAATACTTTCGTTCGGTAGAGCTATTTTATTAAATCATATTGAAACACATTTAATGATCAAATGAAACACGATAGAAAATCAAATGATTTAAATGGTTATTGCATTAACATAACAGATCAATTAATTTCAAACCTTATTTTATATTAGCTCCACACAGGAGGCCATGAGGAAAATCATTCCCTACAGGACCTTTGTCAACTTTGGGGATTCTGTGGGGAGGATTTTTTTAGGAAAAGAAGGAGAAGAAGTTCTGGGAAGGAAAAATATGTGAGGGATGTGTAGGAATCTGGGGGTCAGCGTGTCCAGGAGTGAAGGACGCCTGAATTCTTCCCTCCCACTGCGGTGGAAGGCGATGTTCCGAGAGAGTCCTGCAGGGAGGTCAAAAAGTAACCCTCGATCTCTCTCGGTCCAGCACGTCATGTGGTAGGTGGGCAGGCGCAACTGCCGCGAAGATCCGGGCAAACCTCACCCCACGAACCCAGCAATGATGTTAAGTAGCAAACCACCAGGGGTGACCTATGGTAGAGGTGTTGGTTATCCAATAAATGGTTCAGGGGCGACGGTACCCGTATCCGCCTCCCAAATTGTAAAATGTTTTTTTAAGAACGATCTAATATTAGCTGTTTCAGCTAGCGGCATGATAATTTACAGCAAATTTTGTTTATGCATTGACAATGATAATATTGTAGTAGGTAGTAGTAGGTATTGGGATTTACTCACAGGAGAGTCTGGAAATGGTATCTTCCGAACACTTGCACTTGGTATTAACTTGTTCCAGTGAACAATTGCGATGCGAATCTTATTATTAATAAAAGTAAATTGAATTGTATTAACTTTTACGTGAATGGTAAATGATCGGCGTTTGCGATAAATATACATCCGGCTTGTACACTGCGTATCTCGGAACTCACCGGTAGGTAGGCGGGATGGGAAGCGGGGCAGACAGGATGGCACAATAATTATCACGGAACAATATTCTGGTTCCAAAATACACGCACAATAAATCGCTGAGTGCAGCCAAATTCTAGTTGGCGCTAACATTAGCTTTAATAAGGAAATATAATAAAGGAACTGATTGTACAAATAGTAAGGAGTTAAATTTCCAAACTGCAGTAGATTTTAATTAACCGACGAAATAATCAAAGTGTTTACATCTTCATAATAGACTGATCGGGCATTCCCTCAGGAGTCCGGAAAGTAAACATTCTCAACGACGATGATCGAGTACGACACCGAGAGCAAACTATAATATTTGCACTAGGTACAAGGGAGGTTTACGGCATACAACTAGGGTGTAGATTGGTACACACAGTTCAGCATAACACCAACGCAGGGCTAATTGGGATGATCATTAAACTGTGCATGATTAATGTTCTCGTCTGATAATACAAGATATATAAATGTTAGCATATTTAACTTATTGGAAATGGTATCGTTTGGCGACCAGATCTGAATGGTCTTGTATTTTAAACCTTCCTCTTTTCCACCTCCTTCCCCCTTCCCCATGTGGCCATGCAACGTAGGTATTTACCCCAATTGAGATAACACCAACTTTTATTTTAAATGATGTATGCCTCAGCGTGGTGGAATCTGGAGGGATGGACGGAAAAAGTATGGTAAGTAGAATCCACGACCTATGTCGATTAGGTACCGATACGAGACAATGGGACAATAAGTTGTTAGAGGGCATGGCACGAAATAGTTATTTGTTATTAACGGACTACGTAAATTTACGTTTATAACCAGTTTATAACCGCGCGAATCCTGCGTGATTGTTACTTTGAAACTGCCGTGAGAGGTACCTACTTATTCGAGTCAACATAGAATATTTTCGATTTCTGTATATTGTCTGTGGTATACTTGATAATGAAAGGTGCATATATCTATGGAAAGGGGACTTAATTTTAACCGTAAACATCTGATCAGAAATATTATAAATATGATATTTTAAAAATATATTTTTAACATCGTTATAAAATAGTCGACGAAGTTTGGATTTGCGACATCTGTAGTCATAGTGGATAAAGCATCTGAATAGCTTCGTTTTAAGTCCAAAATAACAAACGTGGGAGCTACAAATATTTTTAAAAAAATTGCCGAATCAAGGAGAAAATTGCCTTTTTAATCCGAAAAGCAATCGGAGACATTTAAAATGGCCCCAATTTATGGCAAAAATCGCTCCGGTGTTTAATTTTCATTCCGAATTCTGTTTATTTCAGATTCTGTAATATCAAAACAATCTGCAATCTCCAAACTTAATATCTGATGAATCTAGATTATTTGGCTCTAACTGAAACTCTTTGTGTGCGCTTTAACACAATAAGGTTAACATGGCTGAATCTAAATGCAAATTTGATAACATCAGTGTGGTAAATTACCGATAATACCTGCTAGATGAATGATTAATAGTTACCTGGTTATGGGAGTAATAATCCGGCGTAATTGCGCTCCCATTAGCGTAGCGAAACCTGTAGGGGCTGTGCACGGGGCATCCCCTAAAGGGAGTTGGGGGTTCCTGCCGCGGGGGCGGGGGCGGTCTCTCACACCACCTCCCCCCGCAGCCACCCTGGGGCTGTTGTTGTAGTTGCTGCTGTTGCTGTTGCTGTTGTTGGTGAAGGATAGTGCTTCCGTGAAGGGAGCCTCCCCTCATGCCGTGATGGAGCTGCCTCCTCTCGCAGTGACCAGGAGGGTGCATGATGGGGTGGTTCATCTGCGCGTGGCTGAGGGAACCGTGGCTCAAGGAGCCCCCGTGGCTCAGGGACCCCATGTAGGCCAGGTTGCTGCAGTGGGGGCCCGAGTGAGGGATAGGCTGGAAGTGGGCGGGGCAGGAGTGGGCCATTCGGGGGGGACGGGGGCCCCAGCCGCCCCCGCCACCCCCGCCGTAGTGATCCAGTTTAGTTTAAATCCAACTCCATCTCCGATTCAAACATCAAAGAAAGTGAAGAAAATCGGTTTTTTAATATTATTTAGCGCCTGGTTTTACGACTACTAAGCGGTCCTTCTTTCTTTGGACGAGAAACATTGTGGAGTTTTTAAACTTATTCACTTTTTACACTTCATTTTGATAAGGTATACATTTTTATATTCACATCTAAGATTTCACTCACAATGTTTTTTCATATAGGTTCTCTTCAACATTCTGGGTATGACTAATTGTGCATACTTATTTTATTGTAACTAGTAATTCAACCTGTAAAATAAAATTTAAAAAAACTTGTTAGGAACAAGTATTTTTGTAACGTAACAATTTTGGGTAAAGTAATTCGAATACGGGACACAAATGAAACGTATTTTCCAACAACTGGGTAAGGTTAAGTTAAATTTAAAAATCGTAGTTTTTTAACTGAATCCAAATATATGTGTAAAAACATTAGGACTTAAGAGATGTGTTTTCTATGCAAGTTTTGTTAGAGAAGTGTTCATTTTTAGCAAGAGTAGACTTTTTATAGTTGTTATTCCTTTGTACATTGAGAAGGGATGAAGTTAAAAAATGATCATACATCAGCGACACCTGAAATTACTGGCGCCATCTTTGGCCTAAATGAATAACTTATTGATAATAATGATAACTATTGATAATCCATAATTGGTTTGAAACTTAACTAGAAAACTAAACAATATTTTTTTGGTATCACTGTAGATAATACCAAGGAATTTAAAAATGGTTTATATAAACTTCACGGTTCACATTCAACAAACTGCAAATAAGGGTATGAAAACATTAGGATTTGTATTAAGAACAATTAAAAACTTTGAATTCCTTGTACACATCTCTTGTTAGAAGCCTAATAGAATATAACTCCATAGTCTTGTCGCCCTTCTACAAAATTCATATTCATACTATTGAATAAATTCAAAGAAAATTTCTACGATTTGTAAATTTTAACTTTAACATCCCTTTAGAGCACATAAATTACGCGTCGTTAATGAATACTTTAAATATTCCAACATTAGAAAATCGACGAAAAATAAACGACCTAACCTTTTTATTAAAATTATTAAACTCTTTATTCGACAGTGAACTCCTGCAATTAATAAATCTACTTGTACCTACACGAACAACTAGACAAACATTGACATTTTATTTACGTACATCTCATTCGAACTATGATTTACATTCTCCAACACAACGTTTGCATAGTCTTGGTAACAAATACTTAAACAATATGGATGTATTTGACAATAAATTGAACTTAGCAAACATCAAACGCCATATGTGCCAACTATTCATTTCTACCCATCCCATAAACTAATAAGAAACCTAAATACAAAATGCTTGCAAACGGTTTCAAAAAGCGCTGTATTAATTTCTTCATTGAATAGAACAAATTTAAATTTAAATAAAATGGCGACACGAAGGATAACTATATTCCAGAACAATCTGCGAGGAACGTCTAATGGTTTTAAAATTAAATTCGAGATTCTCCTTCGTACCTTTTGTAGGTAGATCACATCTTCGTTAGGGTTTCTGCCTCGCAATATTAGCATGCTGGCTTAGAGCTCAAATTGCGCGAGTCATTCCCTAAAATATTCATCACGGAATGAATGCCGAAAGTAAATCACCCTCGATAAGATACCTACCTTAATAATTCATTCCTACCCAATATACGTTCACATAATATTATGCAGGTTCATGGCTAATACCTCCAATGATTCATGAAAGCTTCCTTTAATAATATGTACGGGAACTTTTATATACGTTGTACGTGAACACGTGTATCCAATGACCCAGTTCACGTAATTAAGCTTACACGGTACCGAAAAAATCATGCGCCTAAAATGGCTGCACAAAAATAAAGCACAATAAACAAAAAGATTTAATTTATGAAAAATAGACGGAGAGAACGTAAAACACATTACACTTGTTCGAAAAACGATTTGAAGTCTGACATTTCTAGGCACTTTCAATACATTAAATTCTACCATTTATCTCATAGCACCAAAAATTTCAAAGATTTTAATGCTGTATTTTTCAAGCAAGAACAGCGGTGCGATGACAGCTTTAGTGAGATACTCAGCTTTTTCTACGTAGAACATTCAACTTGTACAAATATATGTCATGAAACTCGTTCCTTCAATCTACATTTTTGCTCTATCGTATATACAGGGTGTCCGGGGCTAAAGTGCATTAACTTCGGGAGGTGATTCTACATGATGGTAGGAGTAAAAAAGATTAACAACTTTTTCCGAAATTCCATACAAAAAGACGTACCTACTAAAAATCCTTAGTGTGAGGTACGATCTTACTTTCTGAGAGCCTGCCGGCCGCCCGACTCGATTGTGATTGGGCCCGTATCGTAACAGCGGAAAATAATAAACCTTGCCGCACACGCCGGATTAATTTTTCCTTTTTACCTTAAAACTACCCCTAAAAGTTGGAATTTCAAAAAAAGTTATTTATCTTTTTTACTTGTACTATCATGTAGAATCACCTCCCGAAGTTAATGCACTTTACCCCCGGACACCCTGTTTACCTCCTTTTATCACTACATACGAGGTGGTGAGCGGCCAACTCAGAATGAAACCAACTCAGAACCACCTCAGAAGGGTCATTAAGAGTGATGATTAACAAATATTTAAAAAAATGGTTAAATAGGTTAAGTTTGGTTAGGTTTACTGGCTATTTTAAAATTATTTTTCATAGCTTTTATGACCTTTCTGAGGTAGTTCTGAGTTATCTGCATTAAGCACACACAGGTGACAAAAGGTATGTATCTGAATGAATATTTCAATTTACACAGAACAATTCGTATTTTCCTTTTTTCACATAGTGCCGTTACTATGAAAAATGGCACACTATTATAAAAATATTTTCAGATGCAAGCATTTATTTTTTATTTATTGTGTAGATTTTTCCCTTTTTTGCGTGGTGCCGTTGGTAAGTAGATAAGGCATATTGCGGCCGGTGGATTACAGTGGCGTGGCACACTTTGCGGGCGTAATTAAAAACGGGCTCCGCATACATAAATTAAAAAGTAAACCGACCCGGGATACAAAACACATAGGCGTACATGGCAGCGGGCTTATGGGCGGGCGGTTCATAATTTAATTTTAATAAAAATTACCAACTCATACATATGAATGGAGAAAAGATACGCAGACCGAGACACGTAATTTATTGCACCACAAGTTCTTTACTGTATTAATCCAAAAATAGCAGTTAAAGTTAAAAACTACTTTATCAAATCGATGCTAATGGTTTTGTTGTTATAATTTTCATATGCCACGGGAATACCGATTGATTTACATAAGGGCGATTCCGCTATAGACGATTCTCGACAGTAATTTTTAAATCGCAGTATTTGTTACTTTTTTTGATATCAGTTCAAAGAAGAAGGTCAATATTTAATAATAAAAAAAAAATATTTGATTTTACTTCATGTTGAAATTTTTGGCGCGCTTGGAAACATTATCATTAGAAGAATCGGTATATAAACTGTAAAATCACACCGTGCAACACTGGCGCGAAACAGCTGTTACCGATGGTTTGAAGTTATATTTTACTGCTAAACGTGTAGTGACAATATTAATTTATTCTTATGTGCCGAAAGATGTAAGTACTTGTTGTTATTTTTTAAGCATCGTTGACTTCAAGAAGTCACTCTTTGCTTGTTGCACCCGCCATACAAAAGATATAAAAGTTTGTGTTTTTCACAGAAATAAAGTGCCAAAGTTTTGAAACTTTGTAAAAGTAAGAAGAAATTAAAGGCAAACTTGAATTAAACGTTTTTAAGAGTATAATGTTAGCTGAATTGAAATAAACGTTGACTCAAATCGGTTGCACCCGCGATTGTGTTGTTAGAATCGCGGGTGCAACTCTTTGACAACTACCCTTATTGTGTGATTTATCATATATTTTATTGTTTTTTATGCCTTCAATAATAATATATGCTATGTATTACTAGTGATTTATATTTAATAGGTGTGTTTATATTATTTTCAGCTTTTTTTATAGAAATTCTATGATTTGGCAGGCAGTCTCTCTGAAAAATCTTCTTTTTATTAAAAAAAAGCAGTTAAAAAAAAGATGGTCACGTTGGATGATAAATAAGAAGGGCTGAAAAATAAATCAGGCATTCAATCAAAACATTTCTTTCAATATGAAGACGGCGGTACCATTTCCGTGGCGCGAACCTCAGTGTCTCGTCTCCAATTCACATTGGTTTTGAAATCTCCGAAAACTACAACTGAAACAGAAAGTGATTGGGATGATAACAATCTGGAACCTCTTACAAATTACAAAAGAAATTCTAGAAAATAAGAAAAAAACAAATTTTTGTTTTTGAAAAGGATTGATGGATGTAATATGTTCATAGAATTTTCGGCAAATTTGGACGTAACCGAAAAGAAATAATTCACATAAATGACAAAGAAGTGTACTGATTAGTAATACACATTGTTGGATTTGTTATTTCGGTCCTCTATCAGGATTTATTGAAGTTTATATACACTTAAACTAGACGAGTTGCACCCGCGATAATTTGATGTTGCACCCGCGATTGTTTAAAAAGCTAATAATTCATTGGTTGTTTTTGTTTTCTATATATTTGTTTATTTTTTTAGTATATTAGTTTAACGCCTTACAAAATATCAAGGCATAACATAATAGATGTATCACAATTAACAGACTTTTGTGTTTTTGTCTTATGATCTGGAAAGGGTGGGCCAAATTGGTTGCACCCGCGATCGCACTTTGAACCTCCCTCCTGACTATTTTGATATTTCAATTAAATTCTTATAAACCAATAAAAAGTAAACATGTTAAAATGTAGCTCTTCCAATAATGATTTCATTAAAAATGTTTTTTGTTTTATTATTAGGAAGCTTTATATGCGTCTAAATGTTGCACCCGCGATACTGGAATCACCCATAACAACATCAAAGACGTATTGTTCCTTAGCGTTACATTACTTTTAGGTACATACATAAAATGTAAACAAAAATGATCCATTTTAATAAAACTTTAAAAAAAACTTTGTTTGGTACAACAATAATATTTTTTTTTATTTTTTATTATATAATCAATAATGTTATTATTAAATTAAAGAAAACAGTTTATTTTTAAACAAGTTCTGCTGTGTAACTATTATTACGCGTGACAGCTGTTTCGCCTTCTGAAGGCATTATCAAACGTTTAAAATGGAGTTCTACAAATTAAACTTGATAACAATAATAAATAATAAAGATAATAATAAATAATGTAAATTATTATTTTTTAATTGATAAACTAACGTTTAAGACAAGATTTTTATGCATAGCAAAAAGGGTAACAATTATTATAAGCAATAATTATCAAAATAAAGTTGGTTGTTTTCAGGTGGAAAAATGTAATAAACAGTAATTGTTGAAAGAAACACTAGTACCTACATATTGAATTATTTGGCGGGTATTAGATAAGCCGCCATAGCTCAGTGGTGAGAGCACCTGACCGGCAATCAGAAGGACACGGGTTCAAGTCCCGTTGGCGGCATGTATCTTTTCTCCGAAGAATTTTTCAATGTAGATAAGTGTTTCAGGCTGATAATTATTGCTTATAATAATTGTTACCCTTTGAATAATGTAAACTTAAAAAAAAGTAATATTTGATAATACTAGCCATTGCCTGAGATTTGGAAAGAAATGATAATCCCAGAATCTAATCAGACAACGGAAGAGCGATTCTATATCTTTTGTGGGATCGTAATCGTTATGAGATAACGGACGTGATCTGTGAGATTTGTGTGATTTTTAACATAATTATTGTCATATATTTTAGTTTAGATCGTTTTAAATACGAATTTCTGAAAGTATGCGTGATTATTTACTCATTTGATTGACGTTGTATAGAGAAAAAGCAAATAACAGCCATAAAATCACAGCGGACAACTCAGAATGAAATCAACTCAGAACATCTTTTGAAAAGTCATTAAAAGTGATTAAAAAATTGTCTAATTAGGTTACATCAGGTGACGGTTATCTACGGGCTATTTTAAAATATTTTTTTCATAGCTTTTAATGACTTTTCAAAGAGGTGCTGAGTTGACTCGATTCTGAGTTGGCATGGAATCAATTTTGATAACGTAATTTGGTCGCATGTCAGGGAAACAACCTTGCATTGTGACATGTGACACGTCACTTGTAATCGTACAATCATTAGCACAATACGTGACGCCTGTAAATTGATTAATCAACAAGGATATCATCAAGGAGGAATTAAGTGAAGATTATTGGGAGAAATCTTGATCACAAAACATAGAAACAAGGGACTCGGGTATATTTCTATTATGTTCTGAAAAAAAAACACCGTTTTATTTTCTAGAACCTTGTGTTATTTCTTAAAAAAATGTTTAAAAAAAACAATCCTTTTATATAAGGCTTTAAACATGTTGGATTTTTCTTTAATATTTAAATAAGTGTCCCGAGTACCTGTAGCCAGAGCTGTCGTATTGGAAAATTCCCAAAGGAGCAAATAATACTGAATTAAGGCTAAGAAGTGAGAAAATATGGACGAAGGGTGTAGAGCCGAAGATTGATTTTTTAAAGTATTTTTTAAGTGAAAACTTGTTTAGCACCGTTGTCTTTTAAAACTCAATAAGACGAAAAATAGCAACACTAAAAAGAGACAAACACATACATCTACGAGATGTAGCCTGCGAGAGAATGAGATAATATAATCGGTCGCCTCTTTTTGTGTAGATTTTTTTTTTGTTTAAATTAAAGAAAGACAAACATTCCCGGGTTACGAATAACCCAACAATGTTTGAAAATCTCCTACTACCACCTACCACCACAGAAAGCCGAAAATGTTGCTTGTGTTGTGATGGAGGACTTGGCCAGCCGAGGAATCGAACACGCGACGCTCGGGTGGGACCCAAGCGCTATGCCCACTCAACCACTGACCAGTCGCCAGCTACCAGATGCTTCGTAGCTTCTCCACTCTCGTCTACTTTAGTTTTCTGAAGGTTTCACTTCTAACGCCTGTGAATTGCACACAGTGATTTTTTTATTGATAAAGTATTTTCTCTGCCTTAAGGCTCCGCAACCGGGTTCGAAAAGAAGAAGATGGGGACATACGAAATTAAAAATGTTGGAGGAGAGCGCTAACATTTACAGGGACAAAATCGATGCGAAAATTGCGAAAATGTTTAATAAAACACGACTCGTTTAAAATGGAGCAAAAATCTCGCGGGCATTGTCTTAAACAGCATTTAAAGAAACACTGTGAACTTTTTCATACATACTCGCATAACTTGTAAAATAACTGAAACAAACGTGTTTATAATAATTTTTGGAGCACACTGCTATTTTTCTCTGTCGAGGGAATTTTATATAATTTTCGTTTCGGCGCGGGAAATGTCTAGATATTATCTTCACGAATGATGCCAATTAATAATAAGTGCAGGAAAGTAAATGCTACAAAACCCATACACGTTTTCAAGGTTTAATACAATGGTCCTTTTCTTCCAGCATCTCAAGTATCTTGCAGTGAGATAAAGCATGTGCATCGGGCGTGCAGTTTACAAGTTTAAGTGCGATTTCCAGTTTCGTAAATTATCAGACAAACACTTGGGGTTGGCGTGGTGGCCTAATTAGCAAGAAATTAATTAGGCTATAACTACCCGCCCCAAAGGCTCAAGCATCTACCACTTGCCTTGTGGTTGGCGAAACCAAGGCGAAATCAAAATATATATTGTTGGTTTAATTATTAAATTAAGACAACATTAGCGAAACTCAATCGAAAATCTGGAGACAGAAAAATCAGAAAAAAGATAATGGCACCAGTGGCGGCCGCTGCCCTGAGAATGTGGTGGTTCACTGACAATCCTTACCTACCTACTTATGACAAAAATTATTAATTAGGAATTTTTAATTATTAATTTATTTTCAAACAAACTGTTATTTCCTTTTATATATTCAACACTGGTTACATCATTTTTGTAAAAAAATTATATATTAATAAATCAGGTTATTGGTATTTAATACAATCAATATATAAAAAAAAAACAATGACAGTTATCACGTCAAGGGCCAAACGCGCGCCGCTAGACGCGAACTGATCTATGATCTTCGCCGAAATTCGATTGTATTTGTGTCACCTCGGGTCATGGTTCATGGTCAATCAGTAAATTTCGGCAAGGATCGGATTATGTTGGGTGGGTGGCACACCAATTCGAGCCAAATTCTGGTACAAATAGCAAAATCGACGCGCTTTCGATGTTTTAAATATCCCATACAAAAACATGATTTGGTTCGTTTGCGAAGGGAATGCACACCAATGCGGCCGATACGAGGGCGCTCGGCGGCCGCGCTATGGGAGATTAAAAGCGTTCTCCCTGATAATATTCGTAGCATTATATTGGTAACTAATATTTTGAAATGATTAAATTAGAGATTCTATAGATTTAAATTAGAAAAATTAAATTAGAGATTTTATAGTCTTCAGTAAGTAAATAAAGTAAATTTAGATATTATAATTTGCTAGTGCTGCACACGAACACACTGTGCGACCAGCCGCCCTTGATTGGCACCTCTGGGACTCGAACCTCATGTATAAAGATAACAGCCGATAATATTCGCATTAAGAAAATGAAGATAATGTTGGTAGTTCTTAAGCGAAGTATGATAGGTACAGTTAAAAGTGACCAAATAGGATATATACACCTCAGCTCGGTTGGTAGAGCTGTTGCCATGTAAGCAGAAGGTCCTGGGTTCGAGTCCCAGAGGTGCCAATATATTTTTCTGATTTTTCTGTCTCCAGATTTTCGATTGAATTTCGCTAATATTGTCTTAATTTAATTAAATATTACAATTTGAGGTTTTACTCATAAAGTTAAAAATTGAAATACATAAATATATTAGATTCACTTATAAAAGGAAACTTTGAGTCAGGGTTGGTTTGCAAGAAAGTCAAAAGATGTCCCACAGTAAAAATAAAAATTGATATATTTATCCAAGACACCATCTAGATTACAATTTATTACCGGTAAAGTCTTGCAATCATGCATAAATATAGCGGCTATAAGATGATTGGTAGATCTCGATATAGTCGAATTTGCTAGAATTAGTAGCCAGATTGTATCGGCAAGGAAGAGATCCTAAGTTCAATTCCCAGATGCAACTGAATCTTTTTCTGGCTTTTCTGTTTCACCTTTTCGTTAAAGAGTTGTTATTATTCCTTCAATAATTAAAATATTAGACTTTTGTGGTTTTAATCATTAGGTATTCCACCATCCACCTTAAATGTGTTTTTAATAATTTTTTAAATAATTTTTTAATAATTTTTTAATAATTTTTTAATAATTTTAGAGCTGGATCAACGCCGATTTTAATTTGTAAAAGGCCAACGACTTGTTAAAAATATGAAATGGACCAAGATTCGATGTTTTACGAGACTTTGAAATACCACAATATATTATTTTCAATTAACGTTGAGAATTTTAACATTCGAATTTACTATCATACTCCATATCCATAGACCAGCCTGCAAAAATTCAAACTAAAAACAAATTATGTTTTCCAGAATGTAGTAAGGGGTATGTACATTACTTTCATTATAACGATTGGATTTTACATTAAGAAATACAAGTGTGCAGGTCATACGCGGTAGAAGAGAAACCTTCAGAAAACTAAAGTAGACAAGAGTGGGAGGCTACGAAGTACCGCAAAAAGAGGCGACGGATTACTTTATCTCATTCTCTCGCAGGCTAAATTCTATAGATGTACATGTTTGTCTCGTTTTAGTGTCAATATTTTTTTGGCGCTTGTCGTTTTGTTGTTTCATCGAGTTTCAAATCCAAACGGTGCAAAATAATTTTCGTTATTTGTTTTTGGGGTGTTATGCCGTGTTGCGCTACCTCCTTATTTAGCCAACGTTTCGGACAGCGTCACAGTATAAATCATCAGAGCAGATGTGGCAGATGAGAAAAACGTCAAAAATAGTAATGGCCTGATAAAAAATAATGTCAACAATAATGAAAGATATGTAACCAAAGAAATCAATTCATAAATAAAGTACAAGCTCACACATCTTTCGGATCTGCCCTTATGATGGACACTGCAACGCTGTCCGAAACGTTGGCTAAAGAAAGAGGTAGCGCAACACAGCATAACACCCCAAAAACCAATAACGATAATACTTTTGGCCGTGAAAATCTAAAATCATATCTGCTGCAAAAGAAGTTTTCATTTCAATAATACTGTTGTAGTGCTTCATCCGTATTTTCATAAAACGAAGAACTACTGTAATACTTGTTTTATGTTTGTCTGGTGTAACACGTGCCAAAACATAAAGCCGAAATTATCTAGCATACACAATACCACATCTAAACTGATAGAGCAACTTCATGCAACATTTTGACTGTGAATTAGTTTGGTCAGTTCCGAAACATTTTCATGTCGTAATGGGGTCTTGAATTAATCGTTCAGATGCTCTTGAGATATTTTGAATAGCTTATCCCGAGGCGACCAAAATTTTCGTCGCCGAGGGGAGAGGACAAAATAAATTTGAATCGATTATGCTCGTCGCTATTCTGAACAGTGCTCTTTTACAAGAATATCGAATGAATCTTCCTTTCTACAATCGTTTAATACATGTTTCAAAATACAATACTGTTACAGTCGTTTTGCACTATATTTTATACTTTGTTTACTGCCAACTGTTTTATTGAAGGCTTTGTTTTGTCGTTACCGTCTACTATTTTGCACTGTGTTTTATTATCTTTATTGTCACCTGTTTTATTTTGTGTTATAAGTTGTCTTTATTAATTCCTGTTTAGTTTTGTGTTTTTCACTTTCCTTTAGTGTAACTGTTGTTTATATTGTATTATCTGAGGGCGCCGCAATCGGGCTCAAAAAGAGAAGATGGAGAGATATGAAATCACGAATGTTAGAGGAGCGCGCTAGTATTTAAAGCGACAAATTCGATGCGAAAATTCTGATTATGTTTGATAAAACACGACTCGTTTAAAAAAGAGCAAAAATCTTGCGGGGTGGTCGTAACAGCGTTTAAAGAAACACTGTGAATTTTTTAATACATATAACTGAAACAAACGTGTTTATGTTAATTTTCGGAGCATACTTTGCGATTTTTTTCTATCGAGGGAATTTTGGATAATTTGCGTTTCGGCACTGGGAATGTCTAGATATTATCTTCAAGAATAACATACATATTTTTTAAGAGCTTTAAAACTTAACGTGTTTAAGGGAGATATGTAAGAAATACGTAGAAATTCGGGTAGCGGCGGCTTACGGTTTTGTAGTGTTTTTCTACTCTATATACATGTTCTCTCAAATTAAATAATAATTTTTCGTACTGATATATTACATCGTTTGCATTAAAAGTACCGACAATAAAAATGTTTCTCAATTATTTCCGAAGAATAATTAAAGCAATCTGATGTATTTAATTACTCCAAAAGGCCCAAATTACGCAATGAATTGGCGTTTAAACGTTTTTTTTTCAGCAAAGCGTTTCCATACAAAAGAATAATAAATTTCCTTGCTATATACGACTGACATTTTTATGATCCGATTACGGTTTGTGATCTCAAATTTTCATTAACTTTCTATTAGTTAATTTTAGTAGGAACATTTTTTTGCTGAATTATTGGGGATCCAATCGGGCGATAAAGGATTTATTTCGGCAAAGGGGGTCATAAAATCAATTGAAAAATTCGTTGAAATAAACATAATATAACAGTTATAAAAAATAGTGTTAATTATCCAGCCGAGCGATTCCGTATTTTTGTGGGATCATTATTAGATAGCGGACGTAATCTCTTGTCAGATTTGTGTGATTTTTATGGCTGTTACTTGCTTTTTCTATGTAATATATACATAATCATGCGCTGTTGCAGGAATTCGTGTTTAAATCGATCTAAACTAAAATATGTGACAGCAAATATGTAAAAATCACGCAAATGTAACAGGAGATAACGTCCGTTATCCAATAACGATCCCAGAAAAGATACAGAATCGCTCGGCAGTTTCACTTTGATGCTATTTCCATTTTTACTAGAGCTTTACTGTCCAGTAATTTATAGTTTATCTTCGTAGATTTCATTTTCGGAAAACGTTGAAAACATGGTATAAACAATGTAGAGAGTCTTAAATAAAGGTATAATTCAAAAAAATCAAAACTCATGATGAAAAATATAAAGCTAGCTAGATAATATGTTATTGTTCTACAAACTCCATATATGTACACGAAATACGGATCTCAACACAACATCGGAGAGCTTTTCTATATCGGCTAAGAATGTTACATTGTGTATGTTTCTGAATTCGAATAGGATGAGTTCTAAGAGCTCTGGTTGTCAGACTTCAAGGATATAACGCAGCCAAAATGTCAGTCCGCCCACGCAAAAAGACCCCGCAAAAAACTTAACATGGGACCAGTAAAGCATATAATATTCTCATAAAAATTTTTGGGGAAAATGCAAAAAAAAAAACGCACATACCACTATCTAAACTATGAAGCAGAAATCTACCTTCTAAGGCAGGATACACTCTAAAACGTTAAGCACAAGCGACATGAAACTGACACAGCTTTATATGATTAGGTCGACAAAACTACTTTGATAATTGGAGCCCATTGTGGGCATTGAATCTTTAAAATGATGGCGAATAACTTATATTATTAATATGTTATAGGTAGATTCTGGCATTCTGTATCCACTGTTTGGCGAAACTAGTAGAACTGGCCACATTCTACTGATGAGCAGGTATTTTTGTTTTTTTACATACAGGTGACCCTGAGGAAAATAATTTCCCTCATTTGAGATGGTATATGGAGGGTCTTTTTGAGGAGATGAAGGAATGAACATTGGTCTTGAAGAGACCAATGCTGCAGGAAGTAAGAAACACAGAGGCCGACAAATCGTTCCACAGCAGAGTTGTTGAACTCAAGAACACTGCTGTTGAACAAGGTTGTTACCAATACTTGCACAATGTGTTGAAAATAACAACTTTAAGTCACACTATTCCAAAAACGTACAATTATGTACATATTTCAACGTATTTAAAACGAAAATCCAAGAGATGTAAACATTGAAGTAAAGTTTTATTTGTATTTTTATGTAAGTACAGCTCAAGAGTCAAAACTTCTACCAACCGTCAGGAGTCACTGAGACCATGACTTTCCTAATTAGATATTGGCTTATTGTGTAAGGCTGAATGCAGTGGGGAGTGGAAGGAGTTGAGAAAGAAGGTGGGGAAATTATTGGGTATTCAGATCTAATCACAGCTAGTTATTTCACGGGGGCGATACTGAAAGTATCTACAACTTTAGTAAAGTAAAGTAAATTGGTCATCTCAAGATAAGTTTATTGAGCTAAAATTTTCTTTAAACAAATTGACTTTTAAAAATGAGTGTTGATATCTCAGCACATCCGAGTTGTAAGGTAAAACTAATGCAAATTTATACGTGAGAATAAAAGTAAAGACTGAATACCAACTTAAACTAGCAAAGGTAGAGAAGGATGAGATAAAAATTATAAAAAATAAAAACTACAGTTCAGTACACAAATGGAAAATGTATTTTAAAAAATCAAAACGTACAGATACAGACTATTTTCTTCTAATATAGGTGGTGAAAAAACTCAAAAAATCGGTCTAGTTTTGGAGAACAAAATAGAGGCATACCAAACCTTGATTTTGACGATTTTATTTAGGTATGATCAGCCTGAGGTGCAGTTGTCCCTTTCGCTCAGTATTTGGGGAGGCAAGGGGGAAGGGACAGCAACTTTGTTTATTTTTTTACATAAGATCCAAACAAAAGACCCCGAGGAAAAAATCCCTCAGGGCCTATGCTAACTTTGCAGATGCTGCGTGGAGGGATACAGAATTAACTAACTAATGGAGTCACAGAACTGACGAAAGAAGCTTTCAACACCCTTAAAATCTCAAATAACAAAATCTTATATCCAAGTCATCAAAATTTTGCATACCTTTCAGTGAAGTTACTTAACTCTTATCTCAGTGTAAATTCTTACCCGGCGGAAAATAGAATAAGCAAAGGTAAGCCCGTAATAAAGAAACGTCTTAATAATAAAATTTGACGTCATTCGCAAGATCCGTCGTTCGTCATTCAACATTTAAGGTGATTTTCATTAATCAACCCCTCCGGACTGTCTTTATTTGATTACTCTCATTATACAAGGCACAACTTTTATCTTCCTACTCCTTTTGTGAGGAATATCTGGAGAGGAGATTTAATATTGTCTCTTTCGCAAGCCTCGAGGGTGAGATACCGGCAGGTACCGCAGTGGAATTACAATGGTCAGCTCAATTTGGAGAAGAACTGGTTCAAAATCAGCCATACCATTAGATAGAACTTAAGAACTCATATTAAATTGTACAGTGCCCTTGAGGTGATCTTTCGTAAAAACTGCGCTCTACAAATTATCCGACCATTATTATTATTTTTATTATTACTGTCACTTGTAGATGGTTTGTTGAGCAATTACTACTAGAACTATAAACTAATTTGGGAGGGGGATAATGATATCGCCAACCCCAGAACCATTTACTGGATAACCAACACGTCTGCCATAAGTCACCCCAAGTCGTTCGCTATGTTTGGTGACTTAGCAGGGGTACCTCTTGACCAGGTCTTGGCAGTGTCTGGCTGTTTATCTCTCCCGCCAGACTCTCTCGATACATCATCTTGCATCGAAGTAACAGTTCTAACTTCAAGCTCCTGGATACACTGACCCCCAGATTCTTTCCCCCCCCCCCTCCCCACCAATCCTTCTTCCTTTTCAGATCTTTCTCACCTTCCTTTCATAAAAAAAATCCATTTAACACAGCACTCCAAAAGATGATTTAGTCCCCCAGGGAAATTATTTTCCTCAGAGCCTCCTATGTGAAGCTAAAGTAAAAAAAAACGAGAGACATATTTATTACGAGTTAGGTAGGTAACTTAAAACTTTCGCTAGTAAAACAAACTCCAAATTACGTAAAATTTATAAATCCTACCATATTAAGCGAAATTTTAGGAATGTCAGAAAAGGTGAACATTTTGATTGGACGTGCATTTTTAAAAAAACTTTTCTGCACAGCTTCATCAACAGTTGATAACACTCAGAAAAATGCAACGGACAATATGGCGTTTTGGCTCATTTTTATACAGGACTTTGTAAATTTAAAAGCTTTGTAGTTCACGATGGAAATAAATGATATAAATGATAAACACTTTGATCTATAAAATTTATTAGCAAATTTGAAGATGTCGTAACTCACGGCTCGATATTATTGCAGAAATTTTGCAATCCTTACGGTTGTTCAAATGTTCAGGAGTATGGGAAAAGATAGCAATTGATAATAAGCGCTGCTTAAAATGATAAAGAACTAAGTTAAGTGACTAAATCTTTTTTCAAAGTCAGAAAGCGTCAGACCATCATTCGCATACTACGGCGGCAACATGTTTACAGTGGCGGCGTAGGGTAGATTGGCACCCGGGGCGGTTTTGTATTGAACACCCTACATAAAATAAAACACCAAATACTAAACATGCTTACGAGATTTCATTTTACAAAAATATTCGATCACAATATCAAGATTTTTTTCTCTGTCTCTTTCAATTGATAACATAGAAAAATTGATTATTCGCGCTTGGCTCATTGTGGACCTTAAATAAGATTTTATTAAGGATACAGAAAAAGATATTGGCACTTCTGGGACTCGAACGCAGGACCTTCCGTTTACATGGAAACAGATCTACCAACTGAGCTAAGGTGTCTATATCCAATTCGGTCACATTTAACTGTATCATTCTTCGACTAAGAACTACCAACTTTACCTTCATTTTCTTAACGCACATTTTATTGGCTGCTACCTTTATATATAATTGCATGATTCAAACCCGAACTAAATGCTATCTACAAGGGCGGATCCAGGATTTTTTTCTGGGGGGGGGGGGCACAAGGGGCGGATGGGCAAAAAAATCAACAATTACTGTTAGGATTTTTTTTTGGGCGGGCACAAGGGGCAGAAAGGCAAAAAAATCAACGATTACTGTTAGAAATAAACTGGTGGTGAAGGTCCTGGGTTCAAGTCCCAGAGGTGCCGATAACTTTTTCTGATTTTTCTGTTCCCAAGATTTTCGATTGAGTTTTGCTAATTTCTTCTTTCAACGCCTGCTTTGCCGGTGTTGGGATCACACAACTCGAAGAGTGTATTAACACTCGAAGAGTTGTGTGATAATAGTTGTGTTGTAGAATCATTTTGAGAAGTTTAGAAAGGGAATTAGAAATTATATTCGATAAAAAATTGCGACGCATTTCAAAATATGATAGTGTAAGTAGCTAGATACAAGAGTCCGTAGTTGTTTATTGAAATGTCTTTACAGCGGGAGATTTTGTGCGCATTCTTTGTCTGTACGATTGGGTTGTCGTTGTAACCCCACGGGGCTTGGCACCCGGGGCGGACCGCCCCCTCCGCCCCCCCCTTACGCCGCCACTGCATGTTTACCGTATTTTAGTTTCTCTGTATCTCTAAAGTGGTACGGGACTGATGAATAAGGGCGATATTTGTGTACACAATTACTTTGTCTCCGCGTTAAGCACGGTTTTCTGTTTTTTTTCCTGTTGGAGGGCGACAGTTTCACCTTTAGGTATTATTTAAACGGTTATATGGAAATTTGAATGGGGCTTCTGGTTTGTTGGATCCTACGGATAAGAGGTCTAAATTTTTGTCACAAAACCGTCGGCTTTTCATAGTTAATACTCTTATATCAGATGCTTATAGGCAAGTTTTTGTGAAAGGAAGCTTTTAAACTTATGTAAGAAGACGTATACAAAATTAATGGTGGAGGAACGCTGAATATAGGTTCTTATATAATAATATTATAGCTCAGAAGTGAAGAAAAATAAATGCTGTTGTTACACGAATACTGTGATAATAACGCTTTTATTCAAAAGAGTCACCATTTTTAAACTAAAAGAATAAAAGTGTGGAAGTGACAAATACGTAAGAACGTTCTGTTATTTATAGATTAAGTATAATAAACAATTTCAACATTTGAACGAAATTCACAAAGGTTTACCTGAAAATGTTTAGTCAAATATTCGTTTTATTCCTAGAAAAAAAGTGTTTGAAATGTTTAAATTGAATTTTACGAGTCTCTGGGACTAAAGTAGTAAATATTTATAGATTGAATGCTACTTTGGACCCCGAATAAATCGATTATTGAATTTCTGTAACATTTTCTGTAAATTAAATGAAAAATAAAACTCCCGTTTTGATTCGCAGCCATTTAGCTGAAAACGTGTTTTCGAGCTCCAACTTGCCCGGATTCATCCCTTTGAAAACATTTCCCATCGCAGAAAACAAACCTTAAGTATTTATTTTCCATTGAAATGCAAATTTCTGTTCAGCCGCCTTTTGCTGGACTACAATCCCAGGGAGAAATACCAAAAACCGAATTCTTTTATTCATCAAAAGGAATACTTTCGGCGCGAGGCTTTCGTATAAAGCCCTCTAGATGAGCCCTGCAGCCTTAAATCGGGCAAAGTATGTACCTATGTGGCAACGCAAAATAATTGCACTGCAGTCAGTGGGTCTGTGTACCTAATTTGTCTCTGTTGATGGAAACGGAAGCAAAGGACAAATAAAGATTTTAGAAATAAAATGAATGCTAGGATCGTAAGGAGACAATATATATAATGTAAGGTGAAAATGTTTATTCTATATAGCTTACTAGAATACGCGTCACAAGTTTGGAACCCGCGATACAAATTATATGTGGAAAATCTAGAACGTGTTCAAAATCGTTTTCTACGATACTTAAATTTCCGCAGCTACCGCCCACACCTATAGGGAACGTACCCGTACTACGTAACCAAATTTTTGCAATTTTTAACCCCCCCCCCCACCCCTCGGTGACCAAACCTAAGCCCCCCGGCGCTCATTTGTACCAAGCGTGGTATTTTGAAGACCCCCCCCACCCCCCCCACCCCGAACAGGTCACTTAGTATGGGTACGTTCCCTAAGTCACGCTCTCTCGATACTTTACGATAAAAATAACTATAGATACCCACTAATACAACCACCACTCTATGAACTTCTTTTTTTTCTCTTTTCATTTTTTGTTACGCATATTTTTATTACTATTCCACTTAACCGATCCCCCCCCATCCTACCCCCTCCATATTCCCACTTAAATAACTTGTCTCTTGAAATGTGATTTTTCATTAGTAAATATCTCTGGAATCACTACCCTTGTATACAATATATAAGTGGAAACCTGTAAATGGTTCAATTATTGTGGCTCAATTACTATTTATGCTCTCTTATTAATGTAAACTGTTGGTCTCCCAAATAAAATAACACAAAAAAAATAAAAAAAAAATTACAAGACAATTTACTTGATTAGACAGATTTAGTTATTAATTGTTAAAATATTTTCAAACAAACCAAAATGATTCAGAATTGGGGCAACTACAAACACAACGGGATCATAATTGAGAGCATGAAAAACCTTAAAATTTTTGGGGCCGTGATTTTTTAAAAAAGTAATCAAAATAACAGTCGATATAACAAAAAAAAGGTTTTTTCATTTGGATATAACTTCGTTGAGCGGATGGGTTTGCCATAACATGTCTCAATTAGCATGGGCAACACGAAGTCCTTAGAATATGATGAAAGGCCACACAACTAAAGGGGTTCATCGTAGAGTGACCGGAAGCTAAGGAAGAAGGTTGAGAACAGAGACGTTGTCGGAAATCTCGAGCGGAGTCATTTTGTGTACATGTACCTAAGTACCTACCTACATTGTACAGAGCTTCCGTGAAAGCGAGGACGTAAGACGGTAAAGGACTCGAACAACTGTTGTGACTACTTTAAGGAGGTCACGCAATCTTAACCCCATATAGTATAATAGAAATAATATGAACATTTTTGGAGAGTTTGTGGGGTAAAAGCTTTTCAATGGAGAATCAACTTATTTGCAAGTTAAGTAATGACCAGCGGGTTGTCAGATTATAAACAATGTTTAATTGGTAGTATTAACACACTTTAGGCATATATCTTTGAACCAATAAAAAATAATCACATTATGTATCATCGCCGATACTTGCGAACCGTGTGAAGAAACTTTTGAGTTCTATGTAGGTTTGCCGTCACATGCTAATTATTTCTAGAACAGATCAGTTATCATGAATATAAAATTCAAGTCAGGTTTATATTAAACTATTCACAAACGAAAGTATATCACGAGAAATAATAAAAAAAACACTTCAAGAGAAGAAAAAAAACAGTACCAGGGGTTCAGATGTCAAAAAAGTTGCCTTGCCTCTGATATAAGGAAAAATCTAATTCAACGTCGTATTTTGTACAAAATTTTTTGTTACTGTCGCAGTCTCGTGTATTTTTGTCAACGGTGCACGGAGTATGGAATAGGAAAATTTTTTGTATCGTACTTAGAGATAGAGAAACACATTTTTTTCAATCTATATGCAAAATGTCATCATAATATTCATTGTGTCTTAGAAACATTCACTTAACTAAATATTCACATAAAAGAATAAACTACAATCAAAAATAATTTGTCTGAAGAACAGGAACCTATTTCAACCTTTCCTCAGACCATTAATTTTTTTTAAATTATTTGAAGTGATTTTAATAAATCGTCGCGTCGCTTTATTTCGTATTTGTCCAACAGACCATTAGAAATTTTTTCAGGAGGAGAAGGTTTTCTTAATTATTTCAATAAAACATTATGATAGGTGTTTAAGATAAAGCTATTTCCGTAAAGGTAAAAATCCAATTAGTTTCATATTTCAATTTGGGAGGCAGGAATGGGTACCGCCGCCCCGGGAACCTTTATTGGATAACCAACACCTCTGCCATAGGTCACCCCAAGTAGTTCGCTGCGTTTGGTGATTTAGCAGGGGTGCCCGGGTTCATGGGGTGAGGTTTGTCTAGGTCTTGGAGGCGGATGACCAAGACACACTGAACCCCAGATTCCTACCCACCCCTTAAACCCTTTTCCTTCCCAGATCTCTCCTCTCCTTACTTTCTTTAAAAAACACTCTCCACACAGCATCCTCAAAGATGACATAGGCCCTGAGGGAAATTATTTTCCTCAGGGCCTCCTGTGTGGAGCTCATGTAAAAAAAAAAAAGACCATTAATTTTTTTTAAATTATTTGAAGTGATTTTAATAAATGTATCGTAGGAAAGCCAAAATTACAAAAAGTTGAGCTGTGTTCTTCGTACCCTTGCGGAGTGTTATGAAAGCTGTTTCTTTATATCATTACTAGCTGGGTTACCCGGCTTTGCTAAGGACAACATTCGAGAGTGTTCTGGAATGTTCCACAATGATTTTCCCGATTCCCTATTCCCGAACATTCCACGTCATACTCCGCCACTCCTTCCAGAACTTTCTAGAGCTCTTCGGAACCTTCTAGAACCTTCCGGAAGACTGTTCTAGAAATTTTAAGAGGGCAAAACATCCAGCCCTTATGTCTTCAAAACAAAACTTCAGCCCTTATGTAACTTTAGGTAAAAACGGGGACCGTCATCCTGGAGGGGGGATAGAGACCGGACTACGTTTCTAAGTTTATGCGAGCCGCACGTTTTTTTGGACTTTCTTTTATAATATAAAATTGATTAATTATTGTCTTCACTAATTTTTGAGAAATGGTAATTTAGGTATTAGTAGAATTTATATCAGATAGCAGAATAACAAATCTAATCATACAAACTACCTAAATCTACTTTGACTCTTTTCATTTATTTATTGTACTATCCCCAATCTTCTATTTCTTCATCTTGCATTGAATTGCAGGTATTTTTTGTGACTTTATGCTTAATTAAATATTCTTTGTGTTAAAAAAAAATAAACATGTAAAAGACCAGCTGGGCGTGAAATTCAAGAATAAATAAAATAAAGTGAGAGAAATTGAATATAGCTTGGAACGGGTTCCTGAAAAGAGGTGTTTTTCTCTTCATCCAATCTACCTACTTCTAAGGTACCACTTATTGGAAAATCAACCTCATACATATTTCCTTTTCAGAATATTCTCGCCTTTTTAACATTAACTCCACACAGGAGGCCCTGGGGAAAATAATTTCCCTCAAGGCCCACGTCATTTGAAGTGCTGTTTGGAGGGTCTTTTTGAAGAGAGGAAGGATAAACATTGGTCTTGAAGAGACCCATGTTGTATTAAGGAGGAAAAACAGAGGCCAGCAAATCGTTCGACAGCCGAGCTGTTGAACTCAAGAACGAGTCGAAGAAGCGTGACAATGACAAATGTCAATGTGTACATACAAATGTTGGGCGCGCGTTTGGAGTGTTCCCCGACTACGCACCGGTGCCAAGGGGATTAATGACGCTAGTTCCTCGGAGCATATTCCATTGAAATACCGGTAAAACAAGGATAGCATTCCCACCCGGCACCTGTGTTGTAAAGATTGCAATCCGTTTGTTAAGATGGGAGAATCTATCAAACGGACCACCCGTTTCTGTACAGAGTCGATGGTATTTTTTACGTATTTTGGAGCTCCAGACCAGAGGTGGCTGCCAAACTCAACCATGAGGCGCCCTTGCGAGTTGTAAATTAGCAGTTGTGTATTATTAAAGTATTTGCGGGCTCTGTACAGTACGTCCACTTTTTGGGTAGGTAATTTAACTACATATGCCTTCGATGGAGCTCCCATACCTGAGATCACTTATAGTTACACCAAGTTTACGTGAAGGGCCGTTTGTAAGATTTTTTCCGTTGAAGGAGACTAGATTTTCATATAGATCCCTTTTAGAGGTAATCAGACATGATTCCTGATTTCTTTACTTTAAAAGATCCTCCACACAACATCCTCAAAGATGGCAGAGGCTCTGAGGGAAATTATTTACCTCGGCTCACGTAAAAAAAACCCTACACCTACATAGAAATTATTAAAATTTTAAATAAGTTATTTCTGGAAATAAGTTAATTTAGTCTCAATAAAACCGCGCTAACATAACATAATTCACGTTAAAGTTTCATAGAAAAGTATCTACGTCTGAACTTTTTATCATTTGAATCATCATTTGAATGGAAGCGACTGACTTCTCGTCACAAATTCGGTTAGTTTGTAAGCAGAAAAGCCACCTAAATAGAACATGGCATTGTCTGAATATGATCTTGCACCAGAAGACACAAAGCCACGATCCAAGGCGTTGCACCGACACGAGACATGAGACTTAATGCTTAATTCCGCACTAGTTGCTGTTTAATGCGGTAGACTGTGTGTTCACGGAGCGGGGTAAACATTAGTTAGTGTTAAGAAAAGACAGTAGTGATGAGTTACTTTGAAACACCACGAATTTAACACAACTCTGAAGTCTTGTGGAAGATCTATTATGGAAAGTGGTGGCTTTGTGACGTGTGAAAAAAACCTTATTTACATAAAATCTATTTTGCGTTTTTATTACGGCCTCCGTGGTGGAGAAGTAAAGTTCTCGACAAGATTTAAAGCAAAGATTCAATTCGGTGTGGTAATCTTACACCAGGGCGAGTATCGTCCACTTGGAACGTGCCACAAATATTTGTATGTATAAAAATCTCGTGTCGCGGTGTTTGTGGTCGCACTCCTCCGAAACGGCTTGACCGATTTTTATGAAATTTTGTATGTATATTAGGTAGGTATGAAAATAGGTCGTTGAGTATAATTCATACCGCTAGGTGATTTGGGTGTCGATATCCAGATTTTTTTTTTTTGCTTCAAAAAATACTTATACCCCAAAAATTTCACCCTCCTACCCTCACCCGCCCATTTTTTAATCGCGATTTTAGTATTTTTGTATGAAAAAATTTAACTTTTTTCTATTTTTTTGACAATTTTTTTTTTGTATTTTTTTTTTGCACAAAAAATACTTAGGTATACCCCAAAAATTTCACCCTCCTACCCGCCCATTTTTGAATCGCAATTTTTGTATGAACAAATTTAACCGTCGTTCCGTATTTCAAACAGAACGAAATTATTTATGTTGTTGGTTGACAGATGGCGCTATGTCCGCTTCATATAACTTTCATCCACACATAGAAATAATTTATATGGCAGAACAACGTTTTTCCGGGTCAGCTTTTACCTTATATTATTTTTAAATGAACACATAAAGCAGGCGCCAGACAGAAGTTCACATAAGTGATCACTTCTTTGAAGACTTTGCGCACACTTTTGGTCACATATTGTTGTATCTGCCAGACATGTGTCAAAGTTTTGATCACTCCTTTGAGCTCACAGTTTTCAACTAGACTTCACACAACATGGTCGACGATTTGGTCGACACAGTTTGCTTATATTATGTGCGTCTAATTATTTATATTATCTAATTAATTTATCTAATTATATTTATCTAAATATATCTATCTAATTAATTCTTCGACAGAGCAAGGTATGAAGAGTGGTGTTTAATTGGGTTCCAGGCGTCATTGATGTTATTTCGATTTTTATGCCCTTTACGTTTCGGATCCCATATATCTGGCTCTACTTGCATCAACTCTATAAACTCGAAAACGCTCTCATTATTCCACTCCATCGTTAGTTCGTTTGGCTGTCCACGCACGACTACTCTCCACGGCGACGCTCGCGCAACTGAGCTTCGCGCAGTGTGGCAGGCTCGCAAACTTTGAACTTTGATCCCTTTGATGTGCGCTAAAAAACCGACACGGAACGGCAAAGCGCACTTAAGTGATCACTTATGTGACAACAGTGTCAAATGCCCGTGCCACACATGTGAACACTTGTTTGATCACTTGTTTGAATTCCTGTCTGGCGCCTGCTTAATACACACATCAATCAAATAATATTTGCTTGCGCACGCCGGGATTTAAATCCGCGACTTTTGGATTGCTGGTCGAGAGCCTTGCCCCTCGATCACGGAGGCAGTCAATACATTTCGTCCTAACGTAATATTTTAACGAGTAGTGCAAAACATTAATTAAACAAATGCATGCCATAATGGAGGGTATGACCGAGGGGACAAACGCTAGGGGACGCCCACGCCGAGAGTACCTGGATGACCTGCTGGTGGACGTGCGCTGCTTATTAGACATGGGCAGACTCATTCCCAGGGGTGAATCGATTCATTGTGATTCCCTCGGCCTTTTGAATTGATTCATTTTATTCATTCCTTTAATTCCAAAAAAAAAAAAAAAAAAAAAAAAAAAAAAAAAAAAAAAAAAAAAAAAAAAAAAAAAAAAAAAAAAAAAAAAAAAAAAAAAAAAAAAAAAAAAAAACCCTCGCTTACTTAAAAAACCTCGGCTACGAAGCGAAAGAGGAGGCCGAAAAGGCTACGATGAACCGCAAAAAGAGGAGACCGATAATACTATCTCATTCTCTCGCAGACTACTTCTACATACTTCTTAGTTCTCCTTTAGGTGCATGTGTTTGCTCTTTTTAGTGCCGTTATTTTTCGTTTCATCGAGTTTCAAATCACAACGGTGATAAATAAGTTTTCACTACGCAAAGCCCTCTTCTTAGTGTAAATTATGTTGTTTTGAAAAATCGTAGGTACTAAAAACGACGCGCGACGAGGTTAATGAAATATTTCAATGTGTACTTAGATATTATTTTGCCCAAAAGACAAATTTTTAACCAGAAAAATGTGTTTATATTAGGCAAGCAATTAAATCTTAAAATTAAACAGTTTTCGTGGTTAACCCTTAAAGTTTTACTAATTTTTATTTATTTATTAAACTTAAAATTGTTTCATTTCACGTGATCTAAACTTCCCACTACCTTCAGCCTCGCAAAAAATCCCAATTGGGGATGCCATAGTTTCATTAGCTCCAGACGGGACTTGTGCGGATTTCACATAAAAAACATACTATTATCGCGCTTTCATAGGTAGGTATATCCGGACCGGTCACCTGGAATAAGCTCCAGTCAAATATATATTTTTTAAATGCACCTACCTCAATGGTGAAGTTAAAAAGACGCGCCGAATAAAAACTAATTAAAAGCCCTGGCGACACGCGTCGTATAATTTGTTACAAAAATAAAGGAACAAATCGCTCGATTATCATTTATCAGTATCACGGTTCGATAGCGACTGATTTTTTGTTTACGGCTAGAGTAGACAGAGACAGATACCACAAAAAAACAATAATATAGATAAACATCATTTTGTTTCTACAAGTATTGCATCACAATTTACGCACGTGTGAGGGAGAAAAGACATAGAATAAACTTTCGCTTTTAGTCCTTTTATTAACGTTCCGCGGTCCGAAGTGGGAAGTTTCACCCTAAGATGACGGCTTGGCCGAGCGGGGACTAACGACGAACCGATTCTCTGCGGGCATCAAGAAATGAATTGGGAACTTCTGACTAATAAGTGTCTTTTGTCTTGCTGTGACTTGAATAACTTGCATTCCGCGGACCGGTCGGATCGACTCGACACGTGGTACCCAGGGACCCGTGGGACTACGACGTCATAAATGAATAAGAAATAAATGTTTTGATTCCTTGAATAAGTGAAACAGAGATTGGGGTTGCGGATTGAGTTCGCACAGACCGAACAGGTTACAGGACTATGACCACGGAGGAACGATTCCTCCGTGACTATGACTGGCGGGACTGGCGGGACACAACTGTGAAACAGACGCGACACACGGAGCTCAGAATTATTTGGATCTTGGCTGACTCGCTTGGCGGTTTTGTCACTTGGATTGGGGACGGGGACTACAGGGTTTTTTGTAGGTATAAGATTTACTGCGCGGGATACTACACAGTACCCGTGAAAGGCAATTTCGCGGCGCGCTTCGCCTGTGGTAGGTGTACCTATCCGCGCAACAAATATCCAGAATAATATTTTATTTAATTCTTACGAAACACTACAATATTTATAGAGTACATTATTATTTTCTTACCTCAATATAACATGAAATATTTAACTGTAAAATAAATTAATCAAAATAAAAATAAATATGGTGCTGTTAAAAAATCGTAAGATGCAAGGCCAAGGGTAAGGAATAAAGATTTAATTCCTTTTGAAAATGAGAATCAGATCGAGTGTGTTACAAGATTGAATTTATTCATTTAATTCAGTCATTCAATTTTGCCCACGTCTACTGCTTATCGTATGCAGACTTCAAAAGAGCCGCACAAGACAGGGAAGAGTGGAAGAAACGAATAGATGAAATTGCTGCAAACCAATCCCAGGATTGAAACCAGAGAGAGAATGTTAATTACCCATTTATTTCAGTTTCTCCATAAATCAGTTATACACCAATTTATTACGAAGAAGATTACAAAAATATTATACAGTAATATGTGTAGAGAATAAATGTCTAAATACGCACATTTTTTATTTAAAAAATACTCAAAAGGGAGAAACTAAAAACACGAACATTCCTTATTACTTATTACGAGAAAAATGTCTAAAGTGTTCATTTGAGAGAAAAACATTATTATTTATATAAGAGAAACTAAAAACACGAAAATGCCTTATTAAAAACATGTCTGCGCTGTTGGAATAATGTTAGTGGCTGTTCATAAAAAAATATCTCAGTGTTTTTTAACCCTCAGGCATCGCGCCTATTTTGTCGAAATATCAAAATATTTCCGCTTTGCAATAAAATCCAAATAAATCGAATATTTCTGAACGCATCCGAAAACTAAAAACTGTTTTTTAAAGGTGATGAAATACGATTTCAAATTTTATGATTTCAAATAAACAAATAAATTTTCAATTTTGGAGGCGGATATGGGTACCGCCGCCCTGGTAACCATTTATTGGATAACCAACACCTCCGCCATAGGTCAACCAAAGTAGTTCGCTACGTTCGGTGAATTAACAGGGGGCCCGGGTTCATGGGGTGAGGTTTGTCCGGGTCTTGGCGGCGGATGCGTCTACCCACCATCTGCGTGGAAGATCGGAGGTATGGATACATACATACATACATACGTCCGTCACTCGTGGACACACTGATCCCCCAGATTCCTACCCACCCCTAATACCCTTTTCCTTCCCAGAACTTCCACTCTTTCCTTTCCTAAAAAGACCCTCCACACAGTATCCCCTAAGATGACGTAGGCCCTGAGTGGAATTATTTTCCCCAAGGCCTCAAGTGTAGAGCTAATGTAAAAATTTTTTTTTTCAAATATAACAATTTTGAATTCAACCTAAAAAAATTTAAAAAATGGCTCACCTTACGTTTTTTTAAAACTAATATTACTGTTAACGAAAAAAAAACTCATACATTTTATTAGAGAAATGTATTATTAGCGTTATCTTCAACACACTTTTTTTATCATTTCATGTAAAAATAATGAATAAAGTTTCATATTTTTTATCGAAACATTTAGATTTTAATATAAAGCATGGTGTTTTCTCTTTCTAGCATCGTATCTCTAACCATGATGGTAAAGGGGACACAACGATTTCTGTGAGACCAATATGATTTGTTCCGAAACAAATTAGCCTAAGGGGTTAAATAATTCGCATATTATAAAATTACATACGTAATTAGGGCTAACCTCTGTTGTTCAACTATCACAACAGCTTTTAGAACACAAAAAATTACATGTGAAATTTGTGCCGCCAAATTGTAATATTTAATGTTCGTTGCGCGTTACGCAATAATGTGTTAGGAGGCGAAAATATTAATTTATTACTGCAGAAAAGTGGCGTCTGAAATGTTTTGGTTGGCTATTAATTTACCCCAGTGCCAAAACCTTCCCCTAAAACATTGTTGTAAAGTTAATTAATTGAAAACCTTACAGGGGAAACCGATTTCAGGAACCACTATGAATACGCAGTATATAATAAACCCAGATGTATAAACTTGAAGCCTTTATTCAACATGCTTTTTTGTGATGACCCGACAATTTATTCGCCAACAATTGGCCCCCCGAAATGATATTAACAACAAAATTATAATTTTTGTGCGTTATTTACCAATATCAAACGTAAAATCGACTAAAAAATACTATTATTAATATGTTGGTATGGATATCAAACCAATTTATTTACAGTTATTTGAAGATAAATAAAGACAAAACAAAGCTGCTGACTGTAGGCCGAACGCAACATCAGATGAGAGTAGAGATGTCAGGAGTTCCACTAAAGAACACCAAGGAGTTTGTATACCTCGGGAATAAAATAATATGGGACGGTCGGTCTAAGAGCGAGGTCGACAGCCGTATACACCAGGCTAGGGGCTTGCATTCAATAAATGGTGGAAAATAATAGAATCGAATAATTCAAACCTAAAACTGAGAATACTCAGAAACATGGTGCCTATCCGAATAAGATAAACGGAGACTATAGGCTTTTGAGATGTGGTCCCATAGAAGACTATTAGGTATTTCCTGGAGATACCACATTACAAATGAGGAGGTTCTTCAAAGAATCGAAGGAGGAAGGCACCTGCTCAGGACCTTGTCCGAAAGGCGTGCAAGATGGATCGGCCATGTAATACGACAAGAAGGCCTCTTGCTTGCCATAACGGAGGGTATGACCGAGGGGACAAACTCTAGGGGACGCCCACGCCGAGAGTACCTGGAGGACCTGCTGGTGGACGTGCGCTGCTCATCATATGCAGACTTCAAAAGAGCCGCACAAGACAGGGACGAATGGAAGAGAAGAATAGAGGAAATTGCTGCAAACCAATCCCAGGATTGAAACCAGAGAGGGATATACAGATATAGACAAGCAGTTTTTTCTTCGATGCACATGAATGAAGATATGTTTAATACTTTGGTTATTCGGCGAATAACATCTTTGCACACTCCTTCGGGGTCACTCCGTTATATTTTGTGTAGAAAGGTATACCGTATTTATAATAAACACTATAAAATAACTTTGTTTCAATTCCACTTTATTATTTCTTAATCCAACCGGTTTCGGTTCATCCTGAACCTTCCTCAGGGGTAAATAAAAATAAATTGAACGTAATACAGACATACATAGTATTTAAAAGAAAATTAGAAGAGGGAGATAGAACATCAACTTAGGTGGGGGTGAGGAGTGAGGTGCATAAGAGGGAGGTGCATAAGAGGGAGGGGTGAACGTGGGCGGGGGTAATGGAAATATTTTTAAAATGGAGGTGTTAGACAACTTAATTGTTTATTAAGCAAATTGGTTTTATTTATTTTTAATTTATTTGAATTTTATTTTAGTAATTTGTACATTTAAGTTTACAAATTTCTAATTGATTATAATATTTCATATTGCAGTTTTTTTTTTTTTTTTTTAATTATAATATTTTAAATTCACAAAATTTTTGAAATCACAAAATTTTTTGTTTTTGTTTTATGTAGCTCCTACAATCCATCTTGAACTTTTCAATTGGTGAGGACTTAAGAGTTTCTGGTAGTGTGTTATATAACTTAATTCCTTTGTACAGCAGACTGTTTTGCGTATTCGTTTTGTCCTTTTTGTTTAATCTTATTTCCTTGCAAGTCCTTGTGTAATGTCTGTGAATGTCCTTATTGTATACGATTTTATTTGTGAAGTATTTTGGTAACATGTTGTTTAATATTTTGTGAATAAATATCAACGTGTTCAAGGTCAGTATTTGTTTCACTGTTAACCAATTAAGTTCCTTTAGCATTTTAATTATTTTTGAAAATCTATTTCTTCGGAGTATTATTCGCATTGCTCTGTTTTGGAGAATTTGAAATTTATTCTGTTCCCTTTCATTACAAAGGAAAAGGATACTTGAACAGTAGTTGAAGTGTGGAGCAATAATTGAATTGTAAATGGTGATGGCGGTTTTTCTGGAAATTTTAGGCCGAATTCTTCCCAAAAAAGATATCTTTTTGCCAATTTTCTTGTGGGTATATTCGGCATGTCTATTGAAGTTTAGTTTGGAATCTAATATGACTCCTAAGTATTTCATTTCAGAAATATTTTCAATAATTTCACCATCAATTTTAATTTTGCTTTCACTGGATGTCTTCTTATATCCAATCACCATACATTTTGTTTTTTTTTGTATTTAATTTAAGCTTATTTATTTTTAGCCATCTTGATACATCATCTAGTTCATTATTTAAAATATTTATTAGTTCTTCATAGTTATCTCCAATTAAGTATATAAGTGTATCATCGGCAAAAAGTCGTACTTTGCATTTTGAAAATATTTTCACCATGTCATTAATATAGAGTATGAACAATAGGGGTCCAAGGACCGATCCCTGCGGTACTCCTAATTTATTTTCCATTGGTTTTGAGAATTGATTATTTATTTTTGTTACCTGTTTTCTTTCTTTCAAATACTCTTCTATTAATTTAATGGCTATAGATGAGAAACCAAGTTTTCTTATTAAGATTTCTCGATCTATAGTTTCGAATGCCCTTTGAAAGTCTAAAAATATTGCTAAGATAAATTTATTACTATTCATTCCTTCCTTCCATTCTTCGACAATTACGTTTAATGCTGTTTCACACGAGTTATTAGATCTGAATCCTGATTGCTCTTGGCATAGAATATTGTGTTTATCTAGGTATTGTAAAATTTGTTCTTTTATTATCACTTCAAGAATCTGCTCATATTTTGGTAAGGTGTTGATTGGTCGAAATTCTTCACATTTTCTGGTATTTTTAACCTTCGGAACCGGTATAATGGTAGATTGTTTCCATGACTGTGGAAATTTTCCTTCTTCAATCGTCTCATTAATAATATTTAATAGTGTAGATCCAATTACTGGAAAAGCATCCCTTATTATACTAATAGTTAATCCATCTGAACTATTCTTTGATTTAATTTCATTGAAGACTTTAAATAAATATTCTGCATTTATTCTTCTGAAGACCAATAATTCTTTGTTTGAGTCGTTATTTTCATTTATGGGGTTAGCAACAATGTTGGGTATTAATTTGTTGATTTGAGTGATGCTTTCAATAAAATATTTATTAAAGCTATTAGCCATGTTTTCTTCGTTTATCTCTTTTGGGAAGTTTACAATTTTTATGTCGTCTTTGTTTTCGCCATGTACTAATTCTTTTATGCTTTTCCAAATTTTTTTGGGATCCCCTTCTTCTGAGTTAATTTTATTTTTTATGTACTCATTATGCGTTCTTTTTATGTCTTTGGAGTATTCGTTTCTCGCTTTTTTGTAGTTATCCCAATCCATAGTATTATTAGTAAGGCGTGCTCTTTTGTAAAATGTATCTCTATCGTGCTGCATTTTGCGTAGTTCTTTTGTGTACCACTTATTATTATTTATTTTATGTATCTTCTGTTCTGGGACTACTTCATCAATAGATTTTTTTAAGTTTAATATCATCTGGTCCGCTTTTTTGTTATATTCCATTTGATTTATTTCATTCCAATTAATAGCCTCCAAGGTCTGAATGAAAATTTCTTTATCATATTTTTTGTAATTTTTAAAAGTTATTAATTTTGTTTCTTTGCTGGAGTTGTATTTTTCTCTGTCATTTAATAGAATCTGAATGATGTTATGGTCGGTAATTTTAGGATTATCTAGTATATTAATATTTAAGTTGAATTTATTTGAGACTACAAGATCAATCACTGTTTTCGAGGTTTTGGTAATTTGTGTAAAATCTTTAACCAGTTGTTTCATCCCTGCAGCTTGAATAATATATTTCAATTTTTTTGTGTATATGTCTGCCTTTGCTTTGACATTTATATTAAAATCTCCAGCTATAATGTTTACATTTTCGTCTTGTAAATTTTCCATACACCATTTTTGAAAATATGTTAAAAAGTCGCACTTACTTGTGTTTGGCGATCTATAAATAACAGTATATGTACCTTTCTTGTTTCCTGTTTTAATGGTGATGGCTAAGATCCAACAAAGTTTTTCAATTTGCTGATTTGATATTACTTCATACGGGTATTTCTTACTTAAGAGAATCATCACTCCTCCTGTGTGTCGACTATGTGACTTACAACGGATGGTATTATAACTTTCAAATTTTATTTCATTATCTTGAATATCTTCTGTCACATGTGTTTCGCTCATCATTAGCATAAATGGTTTCTTCTCTTCTAAAAGTATTTGGACCTCTTCGTAATGTGCAATGATGCTTTGTACATTTAGGTATATTATTTCATTTTTCTCGTAAACTTTTTTTATAAAAAAGAGATCCTGCTCATTTTCGCTTCCAATTTTCGTTTATAAATCGGGCATTCTCTGCTCATGGCTGAGTGACTACTATTTATTTTGAAACCTAATCTGTTATTTGTCATAATACAATTTACACACTGAATATTTTCATCGGTGCACTCTTTTAAATCGTGATGTTTGGCGCATTTTGGGCCAGATTTTTGGTTTCTGCAATCTACAGCCTTATGATTAAAACCATTACATTTAAAACATCTCATGATATTTAAATTGTCAAAGACCCTGCATCGGTCCCATCCGATATTTATTTTTTGTTCCTTTAACATCTTGTTGTATGTCTTTCCATCAACATCAGCATATACGGTGTAGCTGGTTTGATTTCTTATATTTTTTGTTTCTTTTACAAATGTTACTTTTATTTTGGCGTTTTCTTCAAAAATAAATTCATTTTGTCGTTTTATTTTTATTTCTATCTCTTCAAAAGAATATTTTTCAGTTAAGCCAATAATTTTAACAGATGGTTTTTTTTTCTTGTGGGATTTTCACATCATATTTGTCTCCTATCAGTCCAGTCACCTCATCCTGAATTTTTTTTATATCGGTGGAATTTTTGAATTCCATTATTACCCCTCCATCCTTAAAATTTCTCATTCCAGTTACTCCAAAGTTTACTGGATCAATATTTCCTTTAATTTCGTTTTTTGTTTCAATATTTTCTTGATTTTTCTTTTTTGGTTTTATGATTACAATCGGCTCATGTTTTTTTACCTTTTCCGCATAAGTTTCAGGTACTATTATTTTTCTTATGTCTTTTTTAATTTCTTCATTTTTTGTGTTCATATTATTGAAAAGCGATTTATTTTCCTGCATTATTTTTTTCATTTCATTAAAATTATGGGTAACTATTTTTGTGAGTGGTCGGAGAATTTTTAATTCGCCCTTCATTTCATTATTTTCTGCCACTAAATGAGCTATAATGTTAAATAAATTATCCATTCCTTCATTAATTTTTTCTTTTTGGCCCATGGAAATTTTTCCTTTACTTTCTGAGAGGGTTGTCTTCATGGAATTAATTATGATTCTCGAGTTAGTAAGTGCGTTACTCACTTGATTTGTCTCTATCAATATAGACTTTTCTTCGTCATCATTTATATTATTTTCCGAATCAGACGATAAATTATCGTCCTCTCGTTCAGTTGGGGATCTTGGGGTCATAAAAGATTTCGTGAACGGGTCCGAATTTTTTACTCTGGGTGTTTTATTTCCCTTTTCCATTTTTCAAATTCAAATAACTTTAATAAATAAATAATTTTATATATCCACTGCCATCTGTTAATGAATATCGGTAGGTAGTATTTCTTTAAATTGGTGTATTTACCGCCATCTATTGTCGACTAGAGTAAAGTATTAATTTATTTTTGATTAACTTTTTGTCTATGGCTTCAAATGACACTTGTCTTCAGACTTCGAATTCAAATTCAAATTCAAATTTAAATGGTTTCAAATTCAAATATTACTCACTTGTCATGCTAATTTCAGGATTTTGTTTTTAAACTCACTGTTATAGTATACCTGTTCTCACTGTGATTATTTTAAAATTGGAAAACGATCCACTTTTTTAATGTGATACACTTAGTTTTTGTGTGAAAAACACAATCTAGATATTGATTTTTGAAACTTTTTGTAGAACAAAATATTTGGTTACTTTGAGTTGCAAGCAGTGTTGCCCTAAATGACTTTTTTTATTTCAAGATTATTAAGGCGTAGCCCTATACCATATTAAGAAATAATAAAGTGGAATTGAACAAAAGTTATTTTATTGTGTTCATTATAATTATGTATTCCCACAAAAGTGTTTGCTACATGTGAAGATTTTTACCATATTTGCCTAAACCGACTGCATATTGTAAATAGGTAAGCCGAGGGGCCAACTGTCGGCGGATCAAATGTTATGGAACCCTTTTTTGTGAGTACCGCACGTTAGATTATGGCATCACAACGTTACATACTATAAAATGAAGTCGCTCAAAATGTATGTGCGCATAGATCTTTTAAACTACGCAACGGATTTTCATGCGGTTCTCACCAATAGATAGAGTGATTCAAGAGGAAGGTTTATATGTATAATACATGTTTATTGCAGTAGAGAAATTCAAATATTCAATTCATGCAGTGGGCAGCTGGCAAGCGGCTGGTATGGATTTTATAAAGGTTGGGTAATGGCGTTGTGTTTCGTTAGCCACAGCAACGTGTGGCCGGGTCTGCTAGTTCTCAATAAATTAGAGTATATTGTGAAGCTAAAGGCATTAGGAAGGGAAAGGAGACGAGAGAGAGGAAGGTGGGTAAAACCTAAATATTCACATCTGGTCACAAAAATATGACGGTATTTCAAAAGGGCTAATCTGAAAGTTTCTACAACTCCGGAACATATTTTACCTATTTACAAAATATACATTGACGATAACAATAAATTCATTGAACAGAGAATGAAAATACTTCAAGGAAAAGCGACTGAAAACCATTTGGTGTCGGCACCATCTGTGACTCTTATCAGAAATTCAAACACGTAAAAAGCCAAAAGCTTTGCGGCGTGTATCGGTACTGTCTGAGCGCTTTCTATAAGAAAGAAACAAAGATACATGACTGCTTCATGTTAGAAAGTAATGCAACTAAGTACCTACCCTACCTAAAAAAAATGTTTGTTCGATTAGAAAAACTCAACTAGGTCATCTTTTGAAGTCGTTTTCTGCCATACTTTAGAATTATGATTTCTAGACTTAAAACACCTCTAGAAAACAGCACAAATACATAAGATCAAAAAACGTATTTTCCACGGTGTCCGGAAACTCGTAGTGCAAGCGAGAAACATTGATCAATATATATCACATTTTAAGTTGATTTTTGGGTATAACTTTTTTTATTTGAGGTATGGCTATCTAGTAAATCGAATCCGAAATTGGATTTTTAAAATCATTTTTCTAATAGGTAGCTAGAGGGAAAATAACTGCTGTGAGTTGTCTCCAAAAGTTTTTTTTATCCCTTTAGATGCCGAAAAAGAGAAAAAACAAAAAAGGTTTTTTTGGGTTCTCTGTGTTGTAGATTCACTAGTTTCCTATAGCGATCTTACTTTACTCATTTTATCCGTTTCTTGTAGTTAAATGTATGGAGATACATTTTATTACAGTTGGCGAAGGCTATTGAAAACTGTTTCACATTTCTAAGCGTCCGGCGTCGTACAAATCACGTGGGTAAAGTGGACGTCTGGAGGCGTCGCGCGTCGGCATCGTTCGCGGCATTATTTGCGGTAAATATTTAACGTCGGAGCTACGTCCTGACACGTAAGCGCTAGTCACCTTACGTGTGGGGCGTAGCTGAATGGGATATTATCTGCAGGAAACATCGACAAAGCTAAGGCAGGCCGTTTCCTGGCAATGCCGAGTCCATTAGTGAAGATTTGCAAGTGTGCTAGGAGCTTAACAATACAAGTATCCATATTGTGGAAATTAAATAATGGATCGATATTCAATAGTAATGGTAAGATGTATCCGAAGCATACAATTTTTCGATATCAGAGGTAGATTAACTAGAAGGTATAAAACAATTTTTGGCAATAGATTTTTCACACTCAACTTCCGAAATCAATTTTTATAATAGAACAATTTTAGAAAATTACGGAAAAAAGGGTATTTGAAAGGTCCCTACCTCGTAATGGAAGTGACAGTAAACACAGTTGATTTATAAACGTTCTAGATGTTTAAAAACTTATAATGTTCAAACATCTGGATTTGGCCATTCCTGTTGGTCGTGTATTGCTCCATACGGGAGGCCTTGAGGAAGATCTCCCTTAGGGCGTATGTCATCTTTAGAGATGCTGTGCGGAGTGTCTTTTTAGGGAAAGAAAGGAGAGGAAGTTCTGGGTAGAAAAAATATAAAGGATGGGTATGTATCAGTGGGTCAATGTATCCAGGGGTGACGGATGAATCCATACCTCCCACTGCGGTGCAAGGCGATGAGTCGAGAGAGTCCGGCTGGAGAGGTCTAGGTTAGGTCTCCTTCAACCAACCTCTCCCGATCCGGCCCATCACGAACGCATTCACAGCCAAGACCCAGATAAACCTCACCCCGGAACCCAAGCACCCCTGCTAAACATAGCGAATCACTTGGGGTGACTTATGAGAGGGATGTTTGCGATTCAATAAATGGTACCCATAACCGCCTCCCAAATTGAAAACAACACGAAAATACAAAACAACACGAAACGAAGAGTTATTTTATGGTATATTGGGCCTTAGTTAAATAATTTCTTGTGAAAAAGGATTTAGACGATCTAAAGTAGGTAGTTCACCCAAGTATTAATTACTGAAAATTTGATGCTAAATAATGCCATAGAGATGCCGAATCAATTGTGAACCGGAAAGTTGACCTTCTATTCAAATAATAAATTAAATTGGTTTTCATAAATAAAATGCTTTAATTATAATTCAGAATACCTAAGTGCTAAAGAATTTGCTATAGTTAAATAACACAAAAATGTGTTTTTCAATCAATTTAACTTTTACGTCAACTTTTGCTTTTACTTTCCGAAAACCGATAGTTACTCCAGAGTTACTCCGCCATTTTGATATATTTCACAGTTCTGTTGGGGATACCTAAGGTACAAAATGGTGCGCTTCCACTTGATTATTAATCATGATAAATATTATAGAAAATTATCAGAACTTTGATGAATTCCTCATCCACTAAGACTTGCAGCGAAACCAACAGCATTTCGACCCCGTGGTTATGGTATGGTATTTCAATATGGATATTTGGGCCGATACCGAATTTTCGGTGTCGAAATATGTCGTAAAATTTGACATATCGAAAGTAAAGAGATATTATGACTACTAAAAAGTAAGTTATATTTTTTCCGTGTAACACGATATATATTATAATAGATCGCCGGTTATTTATAAATATTCATATAGATATTTTTATATGTACAAAACTGTCAGATCCCACAATGACGCAAAACAAAATACAGACGGATATTTTGACAGTCATTCTGGTTTTCAAATTTGATTTTACGGGTATGGCCGCACCAAAAAATAAGTATAATTCTGCTTTTTAGACTGGCCACACTAGCAATTATTACTGCACTGCCAGGTAAGTACATTTTCCTTATCTATTTGTAAATAATAAATTTGACGACTGGCGAGGTCTAGGGGTAAGGTTCTTGACTAGCAATCCGAAGGTCGCGGGGAACGAATTCTGGCATGGGCAAATAAATTTTATTTGTTAATTTGTTTTTTTTTCACAATTAATTCAATTAAAATAATATATAGTATATTTGCAGCACATTCCAGAGTGGAAGATACTCTTAGTATTGCCCTGGTGTAAAACCACCACTCAGAATTGAAACTTTGCTTGAAATGGCTTTAGCCGTGTTTGGTGATCAAATCTGAATAGCCACGTTCTCCCCCACCTTCTTCTTTCCCATCTCCTTCCCCTCCCCACTATCTTCAGCCTCACAACATACCGTAATTGGGGATGCCATAGTCTCGCTAGCTCCATTGAGTTATTACAATTAAAAAAAAGGAAAGAGTCTAAGAATTCATAAAAAGGGTTAAAGCGTCCTTGATGGCCCAATTTAACATCCTTGTTACTTTAACTGACGGGTTAAAATGTAAATTTAGTTCTCGATTTAGCTTTTTGTTGAAGCAGACGTCCCTAGGATTCTGAGATTTTCTTACTTCGTATTGAAGAAAGGGTTGTGGATATCGAGTTTCGACGATAATAGCTGTACCCAAAGATAAGATGTAAGGAAAATATATCCGTGAAAAAACTAAGCACGAAAAATACCTCATTGGAGCAATTATTTATACAAATTGTTACTCCCATGGAAAAAATCATCATTGGAACTGTATACATACCACCAAACTCCGACATCCAAACCTATAAGAAACATTGCGAAGACGTCGAATTTCTCATGTCAAAAAATCCTACATCGAAAATAATTATCGTCGGCGATTATAATCTTCCCAATTTGAAATGGAACTCTAGTGACAATGGTTATATTACTAACGAAAGTTCTAACGACCCAGCACGTGAAGTAATAGATATGATAAACTATTTAAATTTGCATCAACACAATTTTGTACCCAATATATTTGATCGCCTTCTAGATCTTGCCCTATCAAACAGCTCTAAACTGTGTGTTGAAATGTCAGACGATCAGCTCGTACCGGTGGATAATTATCACCCCCCCTTACACATTACAGTAAATATGTACACAAACAAACCACCACAGAAACAAACGACACTCAACTTCAAAAAAGCCGATTACGATTCTATTAACTACCAACTCACTAATACAGATTGGACTTTCTTGACTAATAACAGTGATAGCGAACAAATACTAGAAAAACTCTATGAAACATTTTCTGAATTTATAAAATCTCATGTCCCCTCATATACACCAAAACACAGAACATATCCAATTTGGTTCTCCACAGACCTTATACTCTTACTGAAACAAAAAAAACAGCTACACAAAATTTTTAAACTCACTCACTAAATCAACGACTACTCAAACTTCTCAGAAACAAGAAAGAAATGTAAAACACTATCTAAACTATGCTATAAAGCACACATCACCTCCGTTGAGAAAACTGCGCTAGGAACAAAAAATCTTTGGAATTTTGTTAAAAAATTAAACAATGAAAGTACAGACTACCCCCCCACAATGCATTATGATGGCAAAATAGCCAATAGCACCTTTGATATTGTTAATTTGTTTGCGGATCATTTCCAAAGTGTATACGAAGGTGAAATATCAGATAACAACGTACCATCGTACACATATCAAAACACAATAAATTTACAGAACTACACCATTACACAGGAATCATGCTTAAATAAAATCATTTCACTTGACCCTAACAAATCTGCAGGCCCAGATAACATCCCACCAATATTTTTCAAACAATGCGCATCTGCAATATCAGGTCCACTCACCACATTATTTAACCACCTACTTTCTTCTGGACATTTTCCAACCCGTTGGAAATCCAGTTATATTACCCCGATTCTCAAAAAAGGTGACGACTCAGACATTAAAAACTACCGTCCTATATGCATACAATCAGCGCTCCCGAAAATCTTTGAATCCCTTGTTCTTGATTTAATTTATCCATCAATATTAAAAGCAATTGATAAAAACCAACACGGATTTGTTTCTGGTAGGTCAACTGCTACCAACCTGTTACTTTACCATAACTATATTATAGAATCTTTTACAAGAAAAAAACAAGTTGACAGTATCTACACAGATTTTTCAAAAGCTTTCGACAAAGTATCACATAAATTATTACTTAGTAAACTGTATGCCTTAGGACTGAGAGGCAAGTTGTTGGATTGGTTCTCAAGTTATTTATCTAACAGAATCTTATTTGTTAAAATTAAACATACTATATCTAAGTTATTATATGCAACTAGTGGTCTACCGCAAGGGAGTCATCTCGGTCCCATCCTTTTCTTAATATTCATAAATGATATCATAAGCTGTTTCAACGATGTAGAAGTTCTGCTTTTTGCCGATGACATCAAATTATACAAAGAAATATCCAATATAGGTGACTGCCTAATCCTACAGTCAAACATAGACAAATTACAAAATTGGTGTGTCACAAATAACTTATTCCTCAATATCGACAAATGTAAGACACTAACGTTTTGTCGAACAAAGACCCCACTATCTTTCAAGTACACAATAGATAACAACATATTAGAAAAAGTCAATGAAATTAGAGATCTTGGAGTTGTGTTTGACACGCAATTAAATTTTATAAATCACATACAACAAATAACTAACAAAGGCATGAAAACACTAGGATTTATAATCAGAACAATCAAAGACTTCAACTCGTTGGAAGTTATAAAAATCGTATATTTGTCACTCGTACGCAGCTTGTTGGAATACAATTCCATTGTTTGGTCCCCTTATTATCAAATTCATATAAAAAATATCGAAAGAGTGCAGCACAAATTTTTAAGATTTATCAACTTCAAATTACACATACCTACTCAACACATTAACTATACATCCTTACTAAACACACTTAAATTGCATTCCCTAGAAAACAGAAGAAAAATAAATGACTTAACTTTTTTGTTTAAAATTATTCACTCTGAATTAGATTGTTGCGAACTCCTGCATCTCATCGATTTCAGGGTACCCAATCGAGCAACAAGGCAAAACATATTATTCTGCAACAATAATTCTGGAACGAACTACCACATACATGCACCTATTTCTAGACTTCACACATTAGGAAACAAATTCACCTCCAATATCGATATATTTAACACAAGTTTACCATTATTTAAGAAATACCTGAACGATACTTTTATGTAAAATATTTCGATATTTAAGGAGCATCACCTAGGGGCTAATGCGTATATTTGTGTATTTCTATATTTAACCACAATGTAATAACTAGTTACCGTTTTATTTTTATGTATCTTGCATTTTGTCATGTATTATTTACACATCACAATTAATTACTAACATACGAGTACCTACCTACTAGTTTATTTTCTACGCTGTTTACAACTTAAAAACTTTCTCTTTTATCGTAATGTTTTATCTTCCTTAATTTATCTGTATTACTTGTTATTTATTTATTTTTATAGTGTATATTTTGTTTTTAAAAAACCTGTCTCTGTATTACAAACTTGTAATGTAAAAGCCCATCAGGGCGTTGAAAATTAATAAATAAATAAATAAATATTGGAATTATTGGAATATAAGTAGATGTGCTATCTGCTGTTTTTACTATGTGGGTCTGCGCTTCCGGGTGTCGCCGATATTGTTTACCAATTAACAAATAAACTAAAAGAACAAATAATTAACGTTTAAACCAAACGAACGTTAAACTAAATGAACGAATTCTTTCCTTATTAAAAATATATTGTTAACCAATATTAATGCACATTTTCAAAAAATCAACGAAATGAACAAATTCTTTTTGTATGAAAACTACGCTAATTAGCGCGTAGTCCGGCGACAGTTGCGCGGACACCATAGCATATCTATTCTGTATTTGAATATCTTTGGCTGTACCCCTTCTTTGGATCTTTACATAAAATAAAATATTATTAACGGCTAAAAATTCTAAACGCAGAAATTTTTGGAACTGAAAACAAAACAAACGTAAAAGAGCGAAATATGAAATAAACTCAGTAATGATTTTACGAATGTTCTCGGAAAAGAGTAAAGGCCTAAGTAAATAAAATATATAATGAGAAACTTTTCCACTGTGTGTATTTCAGAAATCACAAAATTCAAACGCTCTGTGAGGTTTACAACATATTTTAATGAGAGAAAACGCTGAAGAAATGATGCGTAAAATGATTTCTGTAAAACAATTTTTTTCCAACATATCTAATAAAATTAAAATGTTCAATCTGAATTTTTCATATTTATAAAACAAATATCATAATATTTAGTTATTTATTTATTTTTATTTTGCAGAAACAAACAGTACATTATTACATAATGGAAAATAGTTACAAAGTTATAGAATTAATACAATAATTGGTACCAATGACATGTCGCTGTTATATACTTATATTATTGTGAGATAAATAATACATTACACCTAAATTAAGTTAGTAACTCATTGAAGGAGAGGGGTGTGTGAGAGTGTTTGTATGTATGTAAATGCGCGTGTGAGTGTGTGGATGTGTGTGTTATGTGTGCGAATTCAGTGTGCTAAAAATGTTTTTCTTAAATATAGGGAGGGAATCAAAAAATATATCGGTATTTGTGGTTTTTTGAATTGAGTTGAATCTTTGAAGGATGCGGGAAATGGGGGAGTTGGATGCAGCGTTCGTATTATTACTGGTTGTGTAAAAAAGGTTGGTGTGGCGAGTTCTTTTAGATTGGATGTTAAGATTTATTTGGGATAGAAGTTCTGGGCAGTCTATTTCGTTATGTATAATTTTATGGAGAAATGTCACGTCAGCTACCGTTCGCCTGGATTTCAGGGATTGGTATTGGTATAAAGTAATTTGGGGTTATGAAATTTGCCCAGCTTTTAATTTGAAATTTCTAGGTCATCGCAGCAACAAAACCGGAAATTTGTTATTTTTAAATCAATTTTAGACGTACTGACTCTTTTCCACAAAAAATTATACATTGATTTCGAAAGATTGTTCTTTTATCTAGTAAAGCTATGTTTTAAATTTTGAGAAAATATGTTTATTTATAGTTCAATAAGGTTTTACCGTAGGTCGTTGACAGATTTGTTAAATTTCAAACAAAATTTAGTATTATACAACATACATTTCAAATCATATAATTATGCAGTAAAATAAATCAATAAATTATTTGGGAAATCCAATTTCAGAATTTTTATTTTAGTTTAAATAAAATAATAAAAAAAGATCCCCGCCCTTGTTTTGCGACGAAAGTACTTCAGTTTGTCTATTTATTTACGGTCTTAAAAACTAATATGTTTAAAAAAAGTACATTCTTATTTTGCTTTTTTTTACAGGAGCTCCACACAGGAGGCCCTGAGGAAAATAATTTCCCTCAGGGCCTATGTCATCTTTGGGGATGCTGTGTGGAGGGGTTTTTTTAGGGAAAGGAAGGAGAGGAGAGGGAAGGAAATGGGTTTAAGGGGTGGGTATGAATCTGGGGTTCAGTGTATCCTGGTCATCCAAGACCTGGAATCTCACCTCATGAACCCGGGCACCCCTGCTAAATTACCAAACGTATCAAACCACTTGGGGTGACCTTTGGCAGAGGCGTTGGTTATCCAATAAAGGTTCCCGGGGCTGCGGTACCGGTTCCCGCCTCCCAAATTGATATGATAAAAAAATAATAACAAAAAGTACATAATTTTAATAGTTTTATCATCACCCAAGTTTGAGCATTTTTGAATTGAGCATTTATCATAGCAAATTTTAAATGAAATAAAATCGATATTGAGTTATTACGTTGAAATGCTGGAATGGACAAATATTAATCTTTCTCATCGGAACCGCCCTGTACAGTTGCACGGGTACGATCGCAAGATAATTGTTCGACGAAATTTAAATTCTCGCCCGCAGTTAAACGTCACGCAGGTTATAATCTACGCATTCACAGATGGCGCCAATCAAATTTTTGGTTTTTAATATGTAAATTTTGCACATTTTGCTTTAAAATGTTAAGATAAATTATTTGTTTGCGCCCGTACATATTGAACATGAATATAAATAATTAGTTTTGTCCATAAGCAAACCCAAATGTTTCAAAAAAGGCTAAAGATATAATATTGGATTGAGTCATCGATAAAAAATTGAATTTTTCAGCCATTCTTGAAAGATTTGGGTTTGTTTGTGGACAAAACTATTTATTTATATTCATATTAAATAGGTACGAGCGCAAACAATTAATTTTCCTTAATATTTTAAAAGGTAACTTGCAAAAAGTATTAAAAACCTAAAATAATTTGATTGGCGCCATCTGTGAATGCGTAGATTATAACTTACGTGACGTTTAACCTTAATGGCTCTTAATCATAATTTTATAATGTTATTAAAATGAATAAATAATTTGATTGAATTGAACTCGCAACGGATTATTTATCAGGAACTACGAAGCTCTGAAGTAATAATTTGGGAGGCGGGTACGGGTACCGCCGCCCCGGGAACCATTTATTGGATAACCAACACCTCTGCCATAGGTCACCCCAAGTGGTTCGCTACGTTTAATTAATCATAATCTTAGGCCAAGCATTTTAATAGATACATACATACATGCATACATACTTGTTAAATATTTTAATAATTAGACACCGTAATATGAATTTATTTTAGCCGCCTTCAAATAGACTAGTTTGTCTTTGTCTTTACCACCAAAAATAACGCACCCTTCCGTATGGGTCTTGTGGCGCAACGGATAACGCGTCTGACTACGGATCAGAAGATTCCAGGTTCGAATCCTGGCAAGATCGAATTTTTTTATCTTTTTAATTCTAGATTTCATTAAAAAAACACAAATAATGAAATATCAATAACTTTATTTTTAATTTTAAACATTTGTTTGACTAAAAAAAAAAATATTTATACAAAAATAATACATAAAAAGATGGCATAATATGTCAAAATGAATCCCTGTTTCCCTTGGTCACGCCATAACTTCAGAACGACTTTACCTATTTCATTAATCTTTTTTATTAAAGTTTTCTATTAATTTGCATAAGGTTCTTATGGAAAGAAAAATTAAGAAAATTGGATGATTTCAGAAAACTTAACGACTATTTTAACTTCGCACGTTTGACAGCTCGCGCGTTTGACATAATTGAATTTAGCAGGCAGCTGTTTTTTTGGATTTTTAAAATTATGTACAGATATTTTAAATAGGTAACAAATTTGATTGATTGTTCTTATAATATACAATAATGAATATTTGTAATATATGAAAAATTAAAATTTGAATAAAAAAAAATGTAATAGGTGGCACGCGAGCTGTTTGAAAACTGAATGTTCTGAGACTGAATATATGGAACGCGGTAGGGGGGTTGGCTGGACGAGGGGGGGAGAGGTTACGCAGGGAAGGTGGAAGGGGAATGCGGGAGAGGATGGGTATGGGGGAGGGGAACGGGGACGCACGGGAAAGGACATACAGGGAGAAACAATTTATTTCTTTCAATATGGCATTGCAACGCATTCCGGGAACCAGTTAGTTTTACGATAAAATAATTGAAATGGGATTCAAATAATGAAGAGAGAAACAATTTTTCATTTTCAAGACGCATGTCTTGTTTGTTAACATTTTATGTAATCAAATTATGTCTGTTTTATAAATGAAACTCCAGCTTTTATATTAAGATCAAAACGATATCACAGCGAGGCCCGGATTTTTATAAATTGTAACCTACAATAATTAAATTTAATTAAAAATTTACTTTATTATACAATTTTACAAATAATAGATATCTAACCTTTTCAGGACTGTAATAATGTAAACTAACTTTAAGTAAAGGCATTTACATATATATGTGTGTATAAAGTTATAAAGAGTTAATAATAAGTAGAGAGAGAGAAAACATATTAGATGGGGACGTAACATCAGGGCGCGGTAGGCGGCGGGGGGACGGTAGAATTCCCTTTGATTTAAAATAATATCGTTAAAATTTATTTTTTTTGCTTTCATTATTTCTAAAGCCTCCAAGTTATTAAGGCGCAATTCCATTTTTAGTAGGTCTTACACCCCTGGATTCTTATCAAAAGTATGGTTTGTATAAATAGCCGGGCAATCACTGCAAATTAATTGAAAAATATATCTCTTTATTTTCAAAATTAATTCAAATTTGAATTATTATTAGTTGACGGCCGGCGTAGTCCAGCGGTAAGACTCTTTACTCGCACACCGAAGGTCGCGGAATCCCCACCTTCCTCCTCCCTATCTCCTTTCCCTCCCCACTACCTTCAGCCTCACAACATACCCCAATTGGGGATGCCATAGTCTCACTGGCTCCAGACGGGAGCAGCTGAGACTCTTGTGAGGTATCACTATAAAAAAAACAAAACAGAAAGCTGGCTTGTTTTCTGATGAGTGTTTTGATGTACATAAAGAACAAAGTTTGCTTCTTTACAAAATTCTGCGTAATTGGGGAGCTAAGTTATTACTTTTTTCGATAATACAACGAAATTGTTAAAGGCCCAATCTAATGAAGAAAATAAACAATATTTCATTTTCAAGACGCTTGTATCTGTTTGTTAACATTTTTTGTAACCAACTAAGCATAGTTTTTCTGATAAATAAAACCAGAATACATATTGAGAACACAATGAGATCGCAGACGGCCAGGGTTTGCAAGCCACGGTTGGGTTCTTAGCTTCCCGTTTGTCATCTGTCCGGGGAAAACAAACAAACTTCTAGCAGCATCCCGACAGAATCTTCTGCAGTAAAAGCAATTTATACTGAGAGACAAAGATTGTTTCCCAAGAAGAGGGAAACGAATGAGATGTTTCTAGGCAAACTTTCCCGGACGGTTAAAGTGTGTGGTTTTATGTGGCCCTGGTAATTGCAATAATTCATACGGAACTTGCGTTGCAAAAGTTAAAGGAGTATTGTTGATGACGTCTATTAAAATGCAGAACAAAAAGGGTTAAAGTTTTTATTGCACATAAATAACACGTAATCTAATTCTTGGATGAGAAACACAAAATTGTAACCTTGTAATAAATGAATTCCATACCTCTGAAGTTGAAGTTAGGTTGAGACGTTTTTTTCACGAAAATAAGTTATGCGGGGAGATGTTTTAAATCTTTTTTTGTACACATCTGTTGAAGGGTTGTCCCTCGATAGCTTTTAACGAAGTACGGCCATCTTAAAAGGTCGGATATAGGATGTCTTCACAGAATTTGTCAGTCAAATATGTCAGATTCACCAATTTTATTTAGTAAAGAATTTTGAATGAGCACTATGAACAGCTCAGATGTTGATCTGTTACAAAAGAAAGCAGTCTTGCCAAGATTGATTGACATTTTAAAAAATCCTCCCCCGTTAAGTTAAGTTAAATACTGTTTTATCCGACCACAGACTTCGGACGTAGGTTGAAATGCCTTCAGGGGGTACTCCAAAAATTACATTACATTACTGCTGATAAATATTTATTTTAATGGTAGATATTTGAAGAAAAACGTGATTCTGAAAATATACAAAGTAGCCCGGGGAGGACATGGCCCAATCAAGTGAAACAAATAATTGAGCAGAGTCATGTCAAGAGTTGGAATATAAGAATAGTTTTTGTGAGACGGTGGGCTGAAATTAAAGAAAGGAGTATGTGCCAAAACAGATTTTTTTAGCCTATAGATGTAGCTTTCTGTCTACTCTAGTCAGTTCAGTTAGTCATTCTTCATATTACGCTTGTTGGGAGGCGATTACAGTCAAAGTAGCAAAAAACGTATGAATAATTTCTCGTCTTCCCGCTTACTTCGTAACCAGATGCAACTGTTGGATTAATGTACATTGTCAAAGCATTGTGTTTCAATAAACGTTCACATATTTTCAAGACACCTGATGTGTAATTCTGCAAGCATTACAAGCTTACGCGAACCGATTTAACAAACTCCTGCTACAAAGCTATTTACATTATACGGTAAGCTTTTCCGAGTAGTGTGTTTACACCGCGCAAAGAGGAAATTGTTAAATTGGCGACACGTTGGCAGTAAAATAAAACGTAAATTTATTATAAAATTTACCAAACAACTTCAAAGATAAGGTCCAGTGCTGTCGTTTTGAGAGTTTATTTCCGAGAATTTCCAGCAAATACTTGTTTTAAAATAAATTCTGGAATCTTCGTTAAATACGTTATTGAATTGTTGGAAATTAATTATTATTTATGAGAAGAAGTATAAGTTCCTGTTTTTAGATTTAAGAACATAATGTTTGCTCCATCGACCAAGATATACTTGGTCGAAGTTAAGCTACCATGAAGGATAGTAATCCAATGAGTCAATGTAGTAGTAGTATAGTGGTATGCTCTTTTTTCGTGTGAGGATCTGGATCTTGAAGTTAACTTCCACTGTAATCTCGAAACGATTATTTGAAATGCCAAATCAATACACCGAGTATATGTACAGTCTCAATAATCTTCACTGCCTTCTCGAGAAATTCTAAAGAATGAGAACCCATAGAACTCTAGAGTATTTTACACAATACTTTATTATTAAATAATTATTTTTACTAACTTCATGTCTTTGTCTGCCTCCAAAAACATGTTTTTGACTAAAAGTATTTCAATAATAATTTGTCGGAAACTTATTGTCTAATTAATAAGTCTTCATTTCAACGATAACTGGTGGCCCGGAAATTGGAGAGCACCTAAGATGGATATAACGAAAATGAAGACAAAAAAGGGAATATGACGAAAAAATGGGTAATTGTTCGGAACAAATGTCAACGGTTAATACGCACTTTTTTTTGATAAAACTTTTAGATTCTTCTTAATTATCATAAAAGACAACTATTTGCATTGGGGGAGGTTGAAAATGTTACATTTTTAATTTTATTTACGTAAATTGAAAATTTGCTTTCACACTGTCAAATCACTCTGTTTGCAGTTTTTTTGATAAAACTTTTAAAATTAAGATAATATACACAAACCCGCTACACAAACCCTGCGTAGCCAAACAAACCATTCAAAAACGTAGGCTGTTTTTTAAAGTAAAGATAACATACACAATCCCATTACGTTGACGTTTGTTCCGAATATTTACCAAAAAATGGATATGACGAAAAAAAACAGAATACCTATGAAGAAAATGAAGACAAAAAAGATAGGTAATTGAATATCAAAAATATATAATTATAATAATAACAAATATAAATAAATTAGTAAACTTTGTATCCTGATGAAGGAACCATTGTTTTCGGAACATGTTGGTATAATATAATATTATTATATGTTGTACAAGTTCGCCTCGGGAACCATTTATTGGATAACCAACACACCTGCCGTAGGTCGCATGGGGTGAGGTTTGTCTGGATCTTGGGTCGGATGCGTTTGCCCACCCCCTGCATGGCGGGCAGAGAGGCCGATTGAGGAGATTTTTTTTAACCTCTCCAATAGGACTCTCTCGACCCATTGCCTTGCACCGTAGTGGTAGGGATGGATTGATGCGTCCGTCACTTTTAGACACATTGACCGCCAGATTACTACGCACTTCTCATACCTTTTTCCTTCCCAGGACTTCAACCCCGTCGTCTTCCAGACAGCACCCCCAAAGTAGACATAGGCCCTGAGAGAATATGGCCTCCAGTGTGGAGCCATAGCAAAAAAAAAATTGTTTTTGAGAGTGTTATCTTGATTCAATTTCCAGTTGCGACCGTTACCCTTTTTTATTTTTAATGTCTTTTTCTGTTTCACATTTCGTTGAGATTTGTTAATATTATCATATTTTTCAATGATTAAAAATATCGCAGTGATGTGTGTAAGCTTCTAAAGTAATTCCAATAAGTTGAATAATTAAAACATGGTAATATTTAAAATAACATTTTATTTTGGCTGGTGTGTTTAATTTTGTACAAGAGGCGACTGAGCGAGTAAAGAGGGCAAGACGGGCAAACAACACCATCGGGTACAGAGGGTAAATGGGCAAATGCAGGGGTAGGAGAATGAGAGCGAACGACGCGGGTTTTTCCCTCTAACGAGAAACTAAATTTCACAACGAGGAAGGTAGGGTTAATGAAATTCGTTAAAGACATTATGCAATTAAAAACGGGATAGCTTTTTAAATACAAAATGATTTATTCAGGGCGGTCGTAAAGGAAAAACAATACAAGCAACAGGAAAGAGAGGTTTTGTAGGGAGATAAAAACTGACAAAGATATTGTCCTAAGTTGATAGCCCATAATTCATCTCTGGGCTAGAAATAATCATAACATTTGTAATTAATGCTGTAAATTTAAAAACCGTGAAATTAGTTAAATATTGAAACAATGTATTTTTATGACTTTATGTCCGGGTTAAATCTTCCCCACAGGAAAAACTAAACCATTCCACACACTTTCCTACAAATGATCGTCTAGTCAATCCACGCTATAAAAGTGTACTGTATGAGTGTAATAAATACAAAACAATACAAGAAAAACATGTAAACCTACCAGAGACCAAATGGGAAAATAATTCACCGACTCAAGATGTTTTCATATCAGAGGCATCGGTAGAATTCCTAGCTGGACCGGTAAATCCTACTGCAGATCCTACTGCGGATCAAATCTTTCGTAATCCTAAATGTATTTAAAATGATTGATATTTGCATTTTATATATAAAATTCTTTGACAAATCTAATAAGCCTAAATAAAGAAATAAATAATTATTTATAATAAGCAACAGAAAACATATACCAGAAATGAAATAAAGGCGAATTAGCTAACAGTCCAACCCGTTCTTGTGTAAGTCGGCTCGTATACGGAATGAACTACAGGTATCTATTTTTCCTGCTTTATGTAATTCTGAAATCTTGAAGACCGCATTAATTAATCTTTTTCTACAGCCCCTACCCCAACCAGCCTCACAACGCTGCCCATCCGGTTGGCGATATATTACCCCCGTCTTTGCACTGCAACGACAGCGATGCTCTTGGGATGTGTCTCGGATGTGTCATATAAATAAATTCAAAAAATGAACTATCCCCGCAAGCGGTGTTGGATTAAAGTAATTATACAAATAATTTCGTCAATGACACCAAAATATTCAATACTAGACGTTGTGTCGTTTACCATAACTTTTTTAGTGTGTCGTGTTTTACCTTTTTGACCAAATATTCCTGGTGTCCTAAGCGCAGTTTTTTCAGAGCGCGTGGTTACAGTAGCCGAATTCTGTGTTCGGTCCTAGTTGCGACAGTTATCTTATTATGTTTCTAATTCTCGTTCTCTTTCATATTTTTGTTTAGATTATTAGCGTTATCTTCTACTTCAGTGATAAATTACATTGATGGGAATAACCTTCGAAAGTTATAAAAAGAGAATTGTTCTACTAAAAATTGTAAAATAATTAATTATCATCAGCGGTTAAGTTCTCAAGACAGAATTTTAGATATATTATTCCAACAGAAACAGCTCATCAGTAAATTTTGCATGACTTTGAAGAATGACTTTCCAGTGCGGAGTAGTTAGAAGACACGCTCCTGTCGCACGCAATCGTCCAGTGTAATCGTTTGGGTCTCACCGAAACGTTCCAGGCACCGCCCCCAAACATGTGTCACATACGCGAGAAGATCACCGCACAAGCGGTTCCGCCGGAATCCGCATTGACGGTCGTTAATAATTTTGTTCTTTTCGAGGTAGGTGAGCAGTTTGTCATTGATCACACATTCCATCATCTTGGATAGAACTGATGTGATCCTATGGGGCGGTAGTTGGCCGGGTTTGAGCGAAAATTCGTATTTAAAATCAATATTGCATACATTCGACTAATTTATTGACAGCTGCCTTTTTCATTTGAAACGAATATTCGAAGAACTGATTTGTAACCTAGATAGTGTCTCGGATAGATTAATATGAATATCCAATTTTATCATAAGGAGTACCTTTTCATTGTCATTTGAAATATGAGATTGACAAAAATGAATCGGTAAAGGCGTTTGTCCCGGTAAGACTCTTTCATATTTTCATTTAGATTATTATTGAAAATAACCTTCGAAAGTTAAAAAAATAGAATTGTTCTACTAAAAATTGTAAAATAATTAATCGGCGGTTAAGTTTTCAAGGCAGAATTTTAGATATATTATGCCAACAGAAACAGCTCATCAGTAAATTTAGCATGACTTTGAAGAATGACTTTCCAGTGCGGAGTAGTTAGAAGACACGCTCCTGTCGCACGCAATCATCCAGTACAATCGTTTGGGTCTCACCGAAACGTTCCAGGCACCGCCCCCAAACATGTGTCACATACGCGAGAAGATCACCGCACGAGCGGTTCCGCCGGAATCCATATTGACGTTAATAATTTTGTTCTTCTCGAGGTACGTGAGCAGTTTGTCATTGATCACACGTTCCATTTTGGATAGAACTGATGTGATCCTATGGGGCGGTAGTTGGCCGGGCTGGAACGAAATTTCGTATTTAAATTTTAGAACTAACAATATTGCACACATTCGATTAATTTATTGGCAGCTACCTTTTCATTAACGAATATTCGAAGAACTGATTTGTAACCTAGATAGTGTCTCGGATAAATATATATGTATATCCAATGTTATTTATAAGAAATACCTTTTTATTGTCATTTGAAATGTGAGATTAAAGGCGTTTGTCACGGTAAGACGAGAGGTTCTGGACTCGAGTCTTGTGGCTTGTTCTCTTTCATATTTTCATTTAGATTGTTATTTGGAATAACCTTCGAAGTTAAAAAAAATGCGAATTGTTCTACTAAAATTGTAAAATAATTCATTATTATCAGCGGTTAAGTTTTCAAGACAGAAATTTAGATATATTATACGAACAGCAAGAGCTCATCAGTAAATTTAGCATGACTTTGAAGGATGACTTTCCAGTGCGGAGTAGTTAAAAGACACGCTCCTAGAATATTTGAAGAGTTTCTCTGCGCTTAGAGTCTTTCCTAAGCTAAATTAGTTTTCATTGTCTCACAACACGCCATTATTGAACGCTACAGAACAAGACGCGATGTGCATACCGAATTTATTTATTCCCACATAGTTGGACAGCAATAGATACTTTATACATTTAACATATAATACGATGCTAATTTTAAAAGCATTTTTTAGTAGATTTGAGAGCATTTGCTTAGACATTATTAAAAAATTATAAATACTTATGAACAAAAACAAAATTACAAAAAGTACCTACCTAATTTTAATAGTTTTATCATCACGCCTTTCAGCATTTTTGAAAGTAGGTATAAATTAAGGCAAATTTTGAATGAAATAAAATCGATATTAAGTTATTATTTTAAAAGCTGGTACGGAGAATAATTAATCTTTCTCATTGGAACCGCCCTGTACGATCGTAAGAACATCTTAAAAGTACAATTGAATTGCAATCTTTGATACTAGGAAAAAATATTTTAAAAAACAAAATTTAAAAAATTGTTTATTATTTTGAAATTTTCCAATGAAATCGAAAATATCATTAATTAACAATATTGAATATATCATTCGTTCAGTTGATTAGTCAGACATCTTCAAATACTAAGTTTTGAGATAATTAAGAAAGCAATACTCGAATGCTCACCATAAATCAAATATTATTTGTATGCGTCTGTGTTTGTTAAAATAACACCGGGAGGCATAACGGTTCGGTACATTTATATGACGTTTGGAAATATCCTAGTAATGACCCATAAAATATCAACATTTAGATGAATTCAGTAAAAGCTTTTCTGCATTAGGTATACTTGATTTAGTGGCGTTTAGGAGTAGGTAGGTACCTAATTATTGTATCCCGATAGAGGGTATACTTTTGCGTATAACTGCACACTCAGCCCAAATTTTGATTTTTCGGAGATGTCTTACTAATCAACTGGACGATCGATATTGAGCTTATGAATAGGTATGTGTGGTACAGTTATATCTTTTCCGACTCCGGGCAGGATTTTGTGTATAATATCACAACTATTTTTTTCCATATCATTAAACAACAATTTTCAGTCGTAAATGTAAACCCCAACAAAAATAGTTGGAAAAGGGAGAAAATCGAAAAAAATCACAAAAAAACTGCATCCAAAATGTACTAAGGTTATCTTTTGTAAGAAGGTACTTAATACCTAACTACTTTAATTTATTATAAACATTCAAAGAAACGTCACTATCTCGATGACGATTCTTTTTTCAAAGTTTCTTCGGGTCAGTAGATACCATAATATTGATTATTCCGATTTGACAGCTCATAGCGGGAACCACGGATCATAAGAACTCTGGCGGGATAACATTCAACATGGCCGCCATCTTAAACCGGAACGGGAAGGTAATAACAAATTCACAAACATGAAATGTTGCGACTCAAAATTAGTTGTTTAATTTAGATTCGTTTATTTTTTCGAGTTGTTAAAGAACAAAAAACCAAAATTACTTCATAACACAATTATTGGTATCATACAAAGATATTGAAATATAAGTAGATGTGCTATCTGCCGTTTTTACTAGGTGGGACTGCACTTCCGGGTGTCGCCGATATTGTTAACCAATTAACAAATAAACTAAATGAACGAATAATTAACGAATAAACCAAAAGAACGTTAAACTAAATGAACGAATTCTTCCGTATTCAAACTATATTGTTAACCAATACTAATGCACATATTAAAAAAATCAACGAAATGAACAAATTCTTTTTGTATGCAAACTACTCTAATTAGGGCGTAGTCCGCCGACAGTTGCGCGGACACCATAGCATATCTCTTGTGTATTTGAATATCTTTGGTATCATACATATCATTAATCATAAGCATGTTTTCACGCCATATTCCAACAATCAACAAGCCAAACAAACAATGAAAGTACCTACCCACTTATCACGTTATTGCATAGTACACATAATGTAGTTCTAAGTTAATTTCAATAACAACCGCACATCTAAAATAAACAACTATGCACATTTCCCAAAACATACAAACACTAATACCGAAATGATTTGGATTTCCATCGTTTGCACGAATAATAATTGATTGTAGATTCCTTATATTATAACATAATAATATCACGTTTATTATTATACAGGGCGTTCGGGGATAAAGTGCATTAACTTCGGGAGGTGATTCTACGTGATGGTAGGAGTAAAAAACATTAACAAATTTTTCCGAAATTCCAACATTTTTTCCCATACAAAAAGACGTACCTACTAAAAATCCTTATGGGCTCTATACACGACACTGCATGCTGGCCAGCAAGCAGTGACTGCAGAGAGCGTGGCTATGAGCTAGCTAGCGCTGTCTCGTTTGTTAAAGGGCCGCTAGAACGAGACAGCGCTAGTTCGCTCAACTCCTCGCTCTCTGCAGTCACTGCCGCAGTCACTAGAAATTGGATGGTGAGGAGACCCGTTTAGTGTGAGGTACGATCTTACTTGCTGGGAGCCTGCCGGGCGCCTGACTCGACTGTGATTGGCCCGTATCGTAACAGCGGAAAATAATAGATCTGGCCGCACACGCCGGACTAATTTTATCTTTTAACCTCAAAACTAACCCTAAAAGTTTGAATTTCGAAAAAAAGTTATTTATCTTTTGTACTTGTAGAATCACTATCATGTAAAATCACTTCTCGAAGTTAATGCACTTTACCTCCGGACAACCTTGTAGTTAACTGTAAAATTTCAGAAATGGAAAGTTTTTATAGTATTCGTTCTAGGAAAAAAAAGTTTTCCAAACTGAACATTGCTGCAAATGAATAAACTGCAAATGAACAAACTGCAAATGAACTGCGAGTTCATGAAAATAATGTTATTTTTCTTATTAATGCTAGACAAATGCCTTTTGGTCTTAAAATGGCCTCAATTCTTCGTTAAATGAACGCTTAATTTCTTGTAAAAGCAGTACCGGTGTAATTATATCTTGATATGAGCCCGGGCGTAAATAATTAAGCTTCGCTCCATAAAACAACGGAAATAAGGAACTCTAGTAAAAAATATTATGGCTTTAAAAAATATGTTAATATAGAGTACAGACCAGTAAACGATTCTGAATATATAAGTTTTATTTAATAATATTAAACGCAGAGTTTATAAAATATTATTAAAAAGTCCATTTATAATCAGGTCATAGAAACACGCCGTCAAGTTGGTATTATTGAAATGTTTAGTGGTGACGTCACTGATCACTGTAAAGACATTGCATAGAAATATAGGTATGATTAACAACGTTTCCATCTTATTTGTTTATTTACAAACTGTTTATAGAGATTTAGTTGTTGTGTTTATTGAAACATTATTTAGGCATAAATAATTCAGTTTCAAAAATAAAAGCATCTCTTATTAGTATATCTCTATTTTTAAAAATATTCAAAAACTACAGCACAAAAAATAGTAATGCTACTCTATGGAGAATACTTCGAACTCTTAATATCAAAATGGCGCCAGTTGAACAGCTGATTGCCCGATCTTATAGTAACTTTTCGGGAGTGATGACAACACACGATTCATTACACATACGGTGGTTTTCGGGGGATCTTGAAAAATTAAAACTTTGACAATTATTTTAACTATTAAAACTTACTTTGAAAATAAAATAAAAATAGTCAGTTATGTTAGAAGGTCATTTATTTATTTTAAAAAAATTGGACTGCAGTTCCTTATTATGATATTAGAAATACTAATTTCGGTTATGACTCCATCTCTCTGTCAATAACTCCTCGGGTTATATTGGATGAGCTTTGGGTGTTACAACCAAGTTGGAACATGAACACAACGGGTTTAGGTAGAATCGTACTGTGTTTTGGACTTTAACCACGTAAAATCAAGGATTTGTCGGCCGATTTTCGGGTTTTTACAGTAACACAAACAATGGCGTATATTATAATCATATGAATGACTTGGTTTTAAGATTTTCACTTCTTCTTCTTCTTGTGCCTTGTCCGTTCAACGGACGTTGGCTATCATGTTGGCTATGAGGACTTTGTTTACTGCGGCCCGGAACAGCTCCACGGTAGACTGGCCAAACCACTGTCTCAGGTTTTTCAGCCATGAGGTTCTCCTTCTTTCAGGGCCCCGTCTTCCGGCAATCTTTCCCTGCATTATGAGATGCAGGATCTCATACTTCTCTGGATGTCTCATCACGTGTCCAAGATATTGAAGTTTTCGGATTTTTATGGTTTTCACGGCCATTTTCGTTATTTGTTTTTGGGGTGTTATGTCGTGTTGCGCTACCTCCGTCTTTAGCCAACGTTTCGGTGTCTACACACACATCTACCGGATCTGCTGGATCTGCCCTGATGATGGACACTGCAACGATGTCCGAAACGTTGGCTAAAGAAGGAGGCAGCGCAACACGGCATAACACCCCAAAAACAAATAACAAAAATATGAATGACTTCATTATAACAAAATTAGCCTACGCATGTATCGTACAAAAGTGTTTTATGAACCTCGCGCCTAAAACATTTAATAATTGATCTTAAACATCTTAATTAGCACGATGTTTGGCATACTCTGACATGTTACCAATTTCATATACGGATATATAAATTATTATATAGTTATGCAGATATGCAAGCGCCGTGTTGAATAATATTCTATTGTCAACGGCCTTTGTGTACCATTATGTATGCCCCGTCCATTGTGGCACTGATATAGAACAAGGCTAGACTCCTGAGCTGGCCTACCAAACTGTGGAATCGCGACCTACTTTAAAGAAAATTAAACTTTTGCGACCCACATAATCTCAATAAAGAGAGAAGCAGATAATTTTAATGCAATTTAATTCATTCTATATGCTTGTTTTTGTTTGTAATTATAGTATTCCCAACAAGAGTTGATTCCAACACGGATGCATGTTGCATTAAATCTGGTTTCAAACTTGATATTCGACGTTATTAATATTATATTCTGGTAGACTGCTGTAAGCAAAGCCTGATAAAATTTGGCATCGAGGAGTCTGAAATTTTACAATTTTGCACTATTTCAAATATTTACACGAAGACATTTGGAAAGGGTACGTAAAGCAAACGTAAGCACCGTCATTATGTTTATGTTTTCCTAGGCGTGGGAATGACTGCCACATAATCTCCACTCCCCGAGTTGGGAAATGTATTTCATTAGACATCCAAATGGCTGCATTCAAGCACAATAAAGGAGGAAACGTAATAAAAATGGCAAAAAGTGCTACTTTAGAAGCTTGCTTTAATGGCGAACTATAACTTCACGTGCATCTGTCAAGAAAGGAAATTTAACAGAGCAGAGAGCGCTAACAAGTTGATTGCCTTCTTACTTGGGGCCAGGGTTACAAATTTTAGTTGGTGTGATATCCTAGATATTAGTTGAACTTACCCATAGATGGCACATGCTTTTAATAATGCAGGGACATAGTCTCATAATAAATACAATTACAACCTCAAGGAAAAGGTCCAGAATAATTCCTACCTCCTGCTACATAAATAAACAATCAGAGCTCATTTTTATCTATACCAAATAGTGTTTTGTTGACTCAGTAGTTTATAATTAAAGAGTTTGTGAGACAAATCCGGAGTCACAACAAACTGGCATGGCCGTTTTAAAGAATCTACGCCGTTTAATAATCTGGAGTTATAACATCAAGTATTGGTTTTAAACTTCACATATTAATAGTTTGGTCATTGCATAGATGCAGTTAATATATTTTTTACACACAATCGCTTGTTGGACACGGTAAAAATAAATAAATCAATACATTCAAAAATAAATAAATGGTAAATAGCGTAGTTTTTTTTATAACTCCACATAGGATGCCCTGAGGAAAATAATTTCCCTCGGGCCCTATGGCATCTGAGATGCCAGGAGGCCATGAGGAAAATAATTTTCCTCAAGGCCTATGTCATCTGAAATGCTATGTGGAGGGTCTTTTTGAGGAGAGGGAGGAATGAGCATTGGTCTTGGACCCACGTTGCAATAAGGAGGAAACACAGAGGCCGGCAAATCGTTCCACAGCCGAGTTGTTGAACACAAAAAAGAGTCGAATAAGCACCCTTTCTCACGTGACTAATGTAGACCGTGTACAAATGTCGGGCGCGCATTTAGCGTGTTTCCCGACTATGCACCGGTGCCGAAGGGATCAATGATGCTAGTTCCTCGGAGCATCTTCCATTGAAATACCGCCAAAGATGGTTGGTGATTTGCTGTATAAACTTTCCGAATAATATATTTCTTCTCTTTGAAGTAGTCGTTAAGACAAATCCTACCACTTTAAAAACTGGATAAAACACCCTTTATATTTTTGGATTTAAAATGTACCCTAATATTTAAAAATTGGAATATTTTAATTTCAAACATTAAAGAAAGGTGAAAAAAACTTCGAAAAATTGTAAAAATTACGAAATATGGAAAACACATTTCCTTTATTTAAGGAGTATCACTTTTAATAATACAAAATTGTAAAAAAAATCATCATAATAACTTCCAAAGAATAACAAAAAAAAAATCATTTTGGAATCATTGTTACCGCAATATACCTACTCGTAAATGTTGATCTCTTGAGTTTATCTTTACATACGCTTGCAGAACGCATTCATGTTGTTAAAAAAATTACATTTTCATGGAATTCTTAATAAATTCACGAGGTAACAGTCAATTAAAAATAATATGTATGAGATGACATCACTTTTACGGTAATCTCACGTATCAGTCTGGGAAAATGCGACGTTATCAGCTCTATCCAGGCCCAGGTAAAAATATCAATAAGCATTCAAACGGGGCTTGTATAGTCATTATTTAATGTGTGGTTGAAACATCGTTTAACAGTGAGGATAGAGAAGTGTTTTTTTTTATTAGTATAAGGCAGTAAGAGTACAATTATGTAGATACAGGGTTTAAATTAAGTGTCGCATTCTTGTAAGTTCTATAAATACAATTTTACAAAAAAATATATTTACGGTTTGTAAAAATTAGTAATAAAAATACCATAAATGGATGAATCATAATCAGTTTGGTTTATTATTCGTTCAATGCCTTTCGCGATTTTGCATATTTTTTTTATTTGAGTCAAAGACGTATTAATAACTAAACGACAGTTCAAAAACGACGCGCACATGTGCCCACTCCCTTTGGGACCAAATTGGTGCAGTAATACATTAGACTGAAGGCCAACATTTAAGAAGACGTGGTCTTCACTCTCCAAGGAGGCAACTAAAGCCTCTCGCCTTGCGCTTTTCGTATCACGTATAGTGGTACTAAGAATCCATTAACGAGGTGATGCGATATTATGTTGGCACCTTACAGCCTTATAAAAATTATTTAGACAGCACTTCTTAGATAAATTCACAGTAATGCAGATTTCGTTATATCTGCATCACTGTGTATACCATAAGTGAATATCTCTAAGTAGTATATATATGGATAAAATTTTTGTACATTGAAAACATGTACATTTTTAAATATTTCGGACTTTCGATTTTTCGGAATTCTAACCAGAACTTTTAGAATTGTCTTTGGTACTTCTTTTTGGGTTATGTTGAACCGCTCTTCGTGAGTACTCTAGGCAGACCTCCATCGAGTTATCCCGTGCTCAATTTGTGATTAACACAAAGCATAGTACACTTTTTAAATGTTGTTTTCTTCAACAAGAAGATTCATTCATTGAAGGATATTAAATTACTGTATATTATATATGGTTATAGAATCGTAAAACCAACTAACTTGGACTTTTATTTTATTATTAGACTTATTATTGGACTTTTTAATAAGAAGAGTACTAAAGAGAGAACCTGGGGAACGCCTACTAAAACGATAATATTTTAAAACAACACTAAAATACTAGCGTTTGTAGTTTTGGACTAATAAATATTTTCTAGGTTTCTTCCAGTTGAGCAAACATACATACATTACCCAGACAATGCCGACATCAACTTATTTATTATCTTTGATATTGATATCTTTGATTGGATCTATTTTGATGAACGCCTCTGGATAATATTAACATAGAACGATAGGAAGGGAAATATTAATTTATTAAAAGAAAATAACTTAGTTTACATCACTTTATTTTTGTTTCGTGAACCATGTTCACTTCTTCAGGAATAAAAGTATACTAAAGTTAAAAAAAATTAATTATAGATTACATATGGAGAGAATAAATTGAAGGAGGGGGAAGGGTTGACAATAATGGGAGTTTCGGAGAATTGGGGATTACCAAGCTATTAGAATTAGAAGTAAAAGGCCGGTTAAGTGGGAAGATATTTAAAACAGGGTTAACAAATTTTTTTTGCTTATTAATTATGTCAACTTTGGAATTTACATTTTTTCTTATTTCTAAAATTTCGAAATTATTGATTTGCAATGTTTTATATCCTGTATGTAATATTTGAAGACCTGAATTTATGTCAAAGCTATGATCATATTTTAATAAATGGTCTGCGAACTCAGAATCGCTATTGCCATTTAGTGCTCTGAGGTGCTCTTTAACCCTAATCTCAAAGTTTCTATAAGTTCTACCTATATAAAACGAACTACAATCATTACAATTGAGTTTGTAAACCCCTGATTTTTTTGTTTTAACTTCGCTATCTTTATTGTTGAGTATATATTTCTTCAATTTGTTATTTGTGTAAAACGCTGGTTGAATAGTACCAGGAATATTTTTACTAATAATTTTTGACGCATCTATGACATAATTAATAATAATATGACGTATTTATGACATAATTAATAAGCAAAAAAAAATTGTTAACCCTGTTTTAAATATCTTCCCACTTAACCGGCCTTTTACTTCTTATAGCTTGGTAATCCCCAATTCTCCGAAACTCCCATTATTGTCAACCCTTCCCCCTCCTTTAATTTCTTCTCTCCATATGTAATCTATAATTATTTTTTTTAACTTTAGTATACTTTTATTCCTGAAGAAGTGAACATGGTTCACGAAACATGTTGATAGTATAAAATATAATATAAAAAAATAAAATAATAATAAAGTGATGTAAACTAAGTTATTTTCTTTTAATAAATAAATAATGACATCACAAAGTAACAACCTTTTAGAAGAAGTTTTCTTCGAAAAATTAAAAAAAAGGAAATATTAATATTTTGAAATCCAAAGCTACCTGTATTACGGAGATGTTAAAATATCTGAAAAACAAATTATTAATCTTTTAAGGAGTCAAAACAGAAAAAAACAGGAAATGAGTTTTCAAAGCACGGAAAACAAATATTATTCCGATGGAATTTTGAGGTCCAAAGTAAATGGGAGTCAATATAATTTGTTGAAGCGGAAAACGGACGCAATGGCAAATCAATCATACTAAAATAACATTTATTATCCTGATCCAAATAAATTTCTTAAGCAAATGATGTTCGAATTTGGAATTGAGTAAAGCATATTTATTTAGTACCTACCTACTTTATAATGCCGAAAAAAATTGAATATCAAAACAATCTTAGGACGAACGGTTTCACAGAATTTGAACAAATCATCAAATTACGAAGTAATCAATTTCCGTGAAAATACATTATATTCAAGTTCTGTTATAATCCAAATACTGAGAAACAATCGGCCTATATTGAAATACTAAAAGAATTTGTAATTTTAACATTGGAATTTGATACATTGTTTAAACTCTGTGGAATATCGTCCATGTGTTATGTTATTTACACACACAGTCATGACTAATGTGACACCTTTATATGGTTTATGAAGGTCATTCGCCGGATTTATAAGAATGGAAACACCTAAACTATAAACCTATCGAGAAAAATGAACACTCCCCCTGTACATATTAATAAAACGAAATGCCTTGTTCAAGTTCTTAACGTCTCATAATGTTCCGTTACGACGGGATATATGAGATAAAAGTTAAGATATTACGAGATAAATGTAACAGAAGACGACAGGACATTTTACGACGCTATAAATGCAATACGGACAAAACCACGCAAAGCCAATAATAAAATATTGTGATATTTTTAATCATACACCGTATAACTTTAATTAAGTGCAGTGACCTTTGATGGGTTAACATTCGGTAAAATCTCATCACATATTTAACTTTTTTTAATAACATACAACAGATTAAGCATAATTTTTTTAATAATATACAACAGGCAAGATTTCTTATTTTAGCATTCTTAATGTTTGGGAGTTACGAATTTAAAAAAAATTAAGACAATAGAGAAATTAAATATATCTAATGTTTTTGAAATTTTATTCAAAAGCACCATTAATTTTGTCATACAATGAAGTGCTAGAATATCTAATCTGTTCTATCTTCTGTCGTGTGGTATTTTACACAAGTTGCTGTGACAACTACGGCTAAAATTTCAGGCACGAATAAGCCACAGAATTCGAAAAGGAATGGGTTATCAATAGAGTTATGCTCTTTATTAACAATAAGTATTGCAATATTTGGATGACGTCTGGTTTCTAAGCTAAATCTATCCGTTTCATTGTGTAATTCTTGATGGCCCACGAACCTCAGATAAGTTCCATGCGTCCGCATAAAAATATAATAAACTAAGAATTTTTTACTGGATTTGTTCCAGCATATTTATGTCTATAGTTTGGTGCGTAGACAATACACCACCGCTATACTCTACTTAACATGTTTTAGGGAATAAAAATCCTATTAGATTGATGAAACTATTCTTTATGTCCGTAAAAATAAATCTTGTTTTAGCCAAGTAAGTATCCCACTGGAAACGCCCCAGAGTCCAACCGAGAAAGAAGTGAAATGACTGCGCGGAATAAAATTGGAGCGGAATAGGAAGGCCTAGGAACTAGTAAAAGATGGCAAGGGAAAAGTATTCGATGGAGAACTTGTGGAAGTTGATAAATACTACTAAGTAAATAATGAGAGTATTTAAAGAAGAACATTGCTTTCGTACAACGCAAAAATGAGGATTTTTCACATAATATGCGCGTTTTCCTACATGCGCGCTCATCGGATGAACCTAGCAAAAAATTGCTTTGCGACAGAGGTAAGTAATGTTGGTGAATGCATACCTTAAATAAGTAAGAATCCAGAATTTCACTCGGTTCGGTGCCATAAGGCCTAAGTTGTGACCGACCCCAAGTGTTACAAAGCGCCCGTAAAATCGATGAATTTTCTAAAAATTGTTCTTTTGGAAGATATTTTGATTGATTCGTGTAAAGACCATGCTTTTTAGTAAGAATCCACAATTTTAGTCGGTTCGGTGCCATAGGGCCCAAATTGTGACCAACCCCAAGTGCTAAGAATTTTCAAAAAATTGTTTTTTTTAAAGATTTTTTTATTGATTCGTGTACAGACCATGCTTTTTATTTTAGTAAGAGTATAAAATTTCAGTTGGTTGGATGCTATAGCAATATTGGTCAATGCAAAACCTTCGTCTCTGCGTATGAACTGGCGAACATAGAAACAACTTTGCGTTGGCGATACTTGAACAAACTTTATTTGGCGAGTTAGAGTAAACGTTGAAATACGTAGCAACCAGAGAATACACACATACACAGGTATCTATGGATTGATCAAAAGAAAGACGAATCACTTTGACTCACTTTTCAGTTCGTTTGAAAACATCTTGTGCCTAAAAAGTATGTGGCAAGTGAACAAGGGGTTTTATTTCTTTTTCTTACAGTTAACATTACACAAGGGTTTGGTCGATTTAACGATTTTATTTAAATCAACAATATTAGAGATTACTTTTAAATCGATACGGAAGAAGGATATTTATAATGGTATACAGAAATAAAGCGATTACTTAGCAATTCAAATACAGTGATTTCAAATTATATCATTCAATATTTTAGGACTTAAGAGAAAACCAGAAATATGTCATTTTTAAATCAGATTTTAAACGTATTAACTTTTTTCCACAAAAAATTATAAATGGATTTCGAAAGATTGTTCTTTTATCTAGCATTCGCATGTTTTAAATTTTGAGAAAAAATGTTTTTTTTAAGTATAATAAGGTTATACCATAGGTCGTTGGCACATTTGTTATTTTAAAAAAAGATTTTGTATTATACCACACCCATTTTAAATCATATAATCATGCAGTAAAATAAACCAATACATTATCTGAGTATCGCATGTTTTAGAATTTTAATTTTAGTTTAAATAAAAACATTAAAAAATATATACGTAGGTACATGTAATTCTTGACGAAAATTGGTCCGTTTATGTATTTATTTGCGCACTTACAAACTAATATATTTCAGATTTTTTTAACATTCTTATTTAACTTAGACATTATTGAAAAATGATAAATATTTATAATCAAAAAATAATTACGAAAAGTACATTATTTTAATAGTTTTATCATCACGCCTTTCAGCATTTTTGGATGCAGGTATAAATTAAAGCAAATTTGGAATAAAATAAAATCGATATTGAATTATAATTTTAAAAAGCTGGTACAGAGAATAATTAATCTTTTCATTATAACCATCCGGCACGATCATAAGAACAACTTTCGCCGAAATGTGGATTTTCAGCCACTGGCTGGTTAAACGCGCTTAATTTTATTACAATAAAGGGGGGGGCGTGATACATTATGTACGTAGTTATATCACTTGCCTTCCTATTTTCATTGTTGGTTACAGTGCAAAGAACATATCGTATTATGGATGCCATTTGTTTGGAACCAAATTGCCTTCGAATAAATTGAATAAATTAACGTTGACGATGTTACAACGACGTGACAATGATGTTTATTGAAATACAAGAAATCAGGGTGAATTTCTTACTATTAAAACCCCAGACCATTGCAACAGCCATAATCTAAATAATAGTTTTATGTTCATTGAAGATTTTCTAGCGTTTTTACTTAATAGAGTTTAAATATCTACAGAGTACCATTATTTATATAAAATGGAACAAAATCATTGGAATGAGAATTGGAATAACCCATTTACACAATAAAATATCACGAGCGATGATTAATTTTTAGACAAATTAAATTATACATAGCATGCTTAAATAATTTAGACTTTTCGGAAAGCTGTTGTCAAATATCTTTATAAGAATCTGACTAAAGATTTATCATTAACAACTGAATGGTACACAACAAGGATTTGTTGGAAACCATAGTAACCTCAATTAGAGACACCATCGGTTTTTTAATAATTTTATACGAACAAAGAATATGGATTAGGTATGTAGAGCAAGCCACTTGTATAAATGTATAGTCATCCGTACAAATCATTTTTACACAACTCACAAAGTTGAAGAGTTGTAATAGCTTCCCTTGTATAATTCCCAATAAATACAACAAGAAACACCATTCGCCATTTCATGTAGTTGCTTCTCGCACTAATTTTATTTACATTTATTTGCATCGTGAGGGGAATGAAGCTTTCTCTTTCTATACATTAAATTTCAGTTATATTTGTTACCTTAAAAAGCAAATAAACGTGCAATTATTTGGTATGCAATAATCCTTCAATAATGATTGGATAATTTGCACAAAACCGTTTTTTTTTCAAATAACATCAAGGGTGCTGACCAATTAAGTAAATGATTATTATCAAATAAGTGTAATCACTTCTTTTTATGCAATTAGATTCTTTATAAATTTATTGTTCGTCTGTTTAAGAGTGTAAATAAAGTGACAAAAATGTTAATAAAATAATAATTGCGATTTGGCGTTGTCGCTCTTTCTACTCGTACGTAACATGATGTCTTTGCCAAAATCTTCTTCGTAAAAGGGGAAAAACCTCCATATAAAGGCTATTAGGGTTGAAATCAAGATGAGGGATGTACACTAGAAGCCCGGAATAATTTAGTTCCCAATACATCAAGACATACGGAGGCTTTATGTTCAAAGGCAAAACCCCAGGCGAATGGATCGCAGGCAAAACAAAGAAAAGTAATCATTCTACAGGGGGAACCGTAAGGCTTGTGATTTTACGATGGTTTAAGTTTATTTTTTCATCCAAAATAAGTGGCTTTAAAAGTTTGAATTAAAGCGGATAGACCTATAAAAAATCAATCAATACAACACGTTCATAAATCTATACTGTTTGCATGAATAAATTGAGATAATAGATATATTAGATCCTTACATATGAAATTGGCGTTTTGTATGGGAGGAACATAAAGTCGATTTTTTTAAATATAATATATTTATTTAATCAAAGTATGTACATGTATTGCTATATATACACTTTTGCCATCTCATAGGTAGTTCATCGATGCCTTTACTAAAAAAACCATTCCAACGGGATTCAATAAAATCTTTGAAGGCGGTTTGGACTGCCCCAACGGAGTTGAATTTTTTCCCTTGCAAGAAGTTATCCAAATTTCGAAAAAAATGGTAATCTGTTGGGGCAAGGTCCGGAGAGTACGGTGGATGTCTTAGACATTCCAATTCCTCTAATTTGGTAGCCGTCTGTTGTACAGTGTGTGGTCTAGCGTTCTAACGCGCGTTTGTTGATTTGCTTCACTCAATTCGTGAGGTACCCTCCATTCAAGCTTTTTCAAATTCCCAATTGGCTTCAAGTGGATTAAAACAGTTTTATTACTAACAACGCAGCCTGCAGCTAACTCGGACGTGGTGTGCGATGGATCCGTTTCCACGATAGCCTTCAATTCTTCATTATCAACTTTGGTCTCCGGCCGTCCACGGGGCTTGTTCTGCAGGTCGAAATTTCCAGAACGAAAACGTTGGAACCAAAAACGCACTGTGTTTTCTTTTGTGGCACCGTCATCATACACAACATTAATCCTTCGAGCCGTTTCTGCAGCACTGGTGCCATGGTGGAACTCGTATTTGTAAATAACGCGATATTTCGAGTTTTCCATTTTGTAAACTAAGTGACGTAAAGAAAAAAAAAACAATTAAGGAAAAAACAAATGAATTACAATTTTCGAAACACAAATACATGAGTAAATAGCTGTATAAATTTGAACTTGGAATTCCTAACCAAAGAGAAGATATTTGAGATCAAAACGCCAATTTCATATGTAAGGAGCTAATATTTATGTCGTACGTTATCATTCCTTAACATTTTTATATTATTTATGACAGCCACATTCCCATCGTTAATTATTCATAGCATGTTTCAACAGAATTTGTTAATTCACAGCACTATACTAAATTAAACTAAGTGCCCTCTCCTAGAACTGGTGGGAATCAAATATTTTAATGGAACGTGCCTTTTATTGGATTTAAAAAAATATATATTTCAAGCCAGCTGACACTAAATTAAATCTCGAATATTTCTGTCACCACGCCAAGTAGACGAAAAAATTATATTTAGTAAATAAATAAATAATAATGCAACAGAAAGTTTTTGCATTTAGACACCATTTATTACAAAATGCTGCAAAACCATTATTCCTAGAAAAGCACTACAAATAACCATCAACATTAAAAACATGATAGATTGAAATCTAGATGGTGACATTTAGGTTGAAAGTGCAACATGAAACTAACTCTGAATGCATAGTAACATTAAGATTAATTGCGTAAAAACGAATGACAGAGTGAGGAATGGGAGCAGCATTAATATAAATGATTCGTGCTTCCAGAAAACGTCTGAGTGATATTATAAAGTTCGCATTTTCAGAACATTAATATAATTCCAAAATTTTGTCGAGGGTTTTTGATAATTTATTGCGCAGAGTTATAAAAATTCTAAAAATTCGACGAACTTCAGGAGCCTTCTCAATAATCTTTATGAATCTTCCTTTGATAATTTAATCTAAAGCGGCCGAGAACGGCAATGAATTGAAATAAATTTAAACGGATCAAAAGATGAAATATTGCAAAGGGGAGAAATGGTTGAGTGGAGACATGATGGGGTTTAACAAAATGCAAGTGCTCTACAAACTTTAAGAAGCGACAAATTAGCTTGAAGAAGATTCGAGTTCAAGTAGACGAATACCAAGTTCATCATCATAATTCTTATTTCCTTCAAACATTCGTATTTGCCTTACGTTACGTTTTTTTTTTTCAATATTATGAACAAATACTATTAGTGTCCGACCGAAACAGGACTTCGCACCGAAGCCGAATCTTCGGTGTCCGTCTCAGTTTCGGCCGAAACCGAAACTTTTTTAGACATGTTAAAAATCGATTTTTTACTGTTATTTGGCTTATTTTTTACACTTATTTAGGCAGTTAACCCGTTCCTGTTCAATTAAATAAATAAATAAAAAAACAACAATAATTGAAGTATGTGAAATTTTTTTTTATTTCTATCAAACAAACAAAATTTATAAAAAATAACAAAATATGTTAACTACTTCTTGGAACTTCGGGTGAGTTCGTGGCTCGTAGGTCACCCGCCATCATCTGCAAAATACTCAGTTAATGAGGTCCTTCCTATAACTACTTCTTGGAGCAAAAATTTGTCAATAATATATTCAACACTTACATTATAAAGGAAGGACCTCATTAATTGAGTATTTTAATTTTTATTGCGTTTACAATCACAAAATTATTTTTATATGTGTTAAATGAAATAAAAACCAATAATTGAAGTATTTAAAAAAATTTTTTTTTGATATTTCCGCTATAAAATAAATCAAAATTAACAATCATGTTAACTACTTCTTGGAATAAGCATTTGTCAATAATCAACACTTAAAAGGAAAATTTAAAGAAGGAATTGATATTGCATTGTCCTTTGTCCGCCGTTTGGAGAAAGAATGTACCACATTGAAACGATTGAATTTACGACCGTAACACAATACCAGAATTTATAGGGTTTTTGTGATTAAAGACAGAAACAATTGGAAGACAAACAACATGAGACTTGCGTGGAGCCCGGCACCCGCCCTTAGAATGTATGTACTAGTATTTTTTGTCACAACCAACTCGCAACGACTAACGGCTAACGGCTGACGGCTGTAGCAACCTTTGACTACAGCCTCCGCGATCTTACAAAGGACATAGAGAAATTAAATCACAGCTTTGTGGGGTTAAATTAAAAGAGAACTTTATAAATGGCGGAGATCGCGGAACGGCGCTTGTTCACTGTAGCTTCGCGTTTTAAAATATTTTGTACTTTTTGCTATGAATCAGTGATTTATTAAAGTTAGTTAAGACGAAAGGGTGCGCGGCTTTTTTTATACAAAACTTAATTTTGGATTTGATGCCGAAAACCAAAATGAAAAATATTTTTTTAATCAAAAGGTTTTGCAAATATCCAGTACAGCATAGTAATACATGCTATTTTAGTTATTTTTTATTTAAATTATAAAATATAAGTGAAAATTTGTTATAAGTTAATTATAAATTTATTAAAAAAATATTTTTCCCTTCCTTTTAAGTTAATACAAGGACAAATAAATAAAAAAAATAAACATCATAAAAAAGCATTTCTTCGAGTAAAATTTTTAATGAATACTATCTTTTACCCGGCAAGCGTAGCAATGCCATTCAAAAAAATAAATTGATTATCCCTGCATGTCTTTTCCCGTGCGTCCCCATTCACCTCCCGAGTCCCCTTCCCCTCACGTTTTCTCCTTCCACCTTCCTCGCCTTCCCGCGCCCTCGTCAACGCTCTCGCGAACCCCACCTCCCCCGTTCCCCTTCTATATATTCCCCTATATTTTTAATTTAAAACACATCTAATTGCCTTACAAATTAGAAGGTAAAGGTATTTTTTAATACCTTAAATTTCAATATTTCGATTTCAATATAATTGAAATCGTGCTTGAAATAATGTTAAATCTAACAGATTACAAGCATGTTGATGTCCTATTTCCACCATAATGATTATTATCATTTTCTGTTATTATTTTCCTTCTGTTCTATTCTTATTTCATGTTCTAGTTGTCATTAAACTACAGGTTGTCTGACGTAATTGCGAAAAATGTTATGTCAAAAGAACATTTATCCTTAGAAATGTATGTTCTGTTGCTTCAATGTATAAAACTTAAATTTTGTATAAAACTAATCACTTAAAAATTTCACCGTAATCCAAAATATATTTTTAAATCCATAGAACCAATCATAATAATATGTATACGTTGAATTAAACTCAAGGTTTTTTCATAAAAAGAACACATCGATGCTGTTGTATGTTGTGTGTTGTGATTGTCCTATAAATATTGAACTTCATTTTAGCAACGAGCACTTCTAATTTATCATTCTATTTAACCTCAATCTATAGACTCCTTTACTGATAACTTTCACGTCTACGCCACCTTTTATTCAAACACTTCAATGCATTGTGTGTCTATGATCTCTTTTGTCTGTGGCCGAGCTGACTTTCTCTTTTTGTGTATATAACTAGATGTTGTAATTTTGACCAGTCATTCTTTTCACAATTCTAATCTACAAATTGCATCTCAAGTGCTCAGAATGGAATCAATATCTTATTGTAAAGTAATATTCATCTGAATAAAGGTTACAACAAACCCAGTACGAAACAAAGTGTTTTTACTAAAAGGGATAGCCTCTCAAAACATCATCACATCTAACTGTATGGTTTCCTTGGCGTGGAAAACGAAGAAATCCAAAGGCTGCTCACTCTATACCTGACGGCGGATTGTCGAGAGACCACACCCTGAGAACCTTTTGCAGACGATTCTAAAAATCCAAACTTATAAAAGGAGAGTTTTAAATTTTCTCTGATGAAAAATAAATCGTGAGTAGTAAAAAGATAGAGAAGTGGTTCTGACAGAGTATTTTTAAGGGTCAAAATGAATTTGTATTTATCTTGCTTCTAAACACAAGACTCCGGATATTTTCCCTTGTAACGATATTATATAATAATAATGATAATAATAATGATTTATTGTCTTCATTTCTTAGTAACAGTAGAGATAATGATATCCTCACTGGGATCTCCCGTGCTGAGGGTTTCATTTACATATTATAATTTAATTATAAGAAATTGATATGAATTAGACATAACATATATCATGTAGTATTTTTTTAAAGTAATTATAAAGTAAATAAGATAGTGTTTTTTTTATAATTCAGATTACTAGATTTGGTTTTAGTCTGTATTTGATATCAGTATATTTTCTATTTCTGATCTCCCTATATTTAGTATACAGCTTTTTATTTGAAATTTAAATGTTATAATGTTGAGGTTTTTGAGTGAGAGTGGTATTTTATTGTAGAGTTTAATGCCATAATATAAGAAGCTTTTTTGCCCAAATGTTGTGTTAGTAGTTATTTGTTGGATAAGTTTTTGACCATGAGATCTAGTGTTACTAATGTACGTATTAGTTGTCATTTCTTGGGTTTTGTACTTATGAATGTAAATGAGTATAGTTTTAGAATATAGTTGTTTAATTGACATGATGTTAAGATTGTTGACGATTTCGTCAGTGCTAGTTCTTACAGGAACTTTCAGTATAATTTTCATTTTGGCTTTTTGAGTTTTAATTAGTGGATTTAGTATGCTTTTATTTGCACTGCCCCATCCGATAATACCGTATTCTAACAGTGATTGGCAGAGAGCCATGTAAATCTTGATTAAGTCTTTTTTAATGAGGACATTCCTGATAGTTTTGAAAAAATAACTTAGTTTTTTAATTTTATTATTTAAATACGTAATGTGTTCGGTCCATTTTAAGTTTTGGTCAATTTTTATATGTTTAGGATTTGGCTTAATTTATACTTGTATGTACTTATTTCAACATTTTAATGAAAAACGCCATTCCATTCTGTTCCAATAAGAAGGCAGCCGAGCAAACTGTTTTAAAGATTAAGAAAGGCGTATTTCAATCACAAACTAGGTCAAAAGCTCGTAAAATTTTATCCGGAGCCAAAATTTTCAAATTCTGTGTAAATAAATATGAATTTTAGTCGGAATGGGTAAATTTCCTAATTAAGGCTGTTTTATCTTTAAAGTTACATAAATCTACAATTCAGTGTTATAATGTAATTGGTATCTTTCACGAAAATATCACTAACTTCAGGATTAAATATTCCGCAAGTTACTAAAACAAATCCTGGAAGAAGTCCAAAGGGCTTTTGCGGAAATGTTAAAAATTATAATTTGTGGCTCACAAAAGCCTTTGAAAAACATTTCTGAAACAGTTCAACATAATATTTCACATTTCTGTTTGACTTTTGATTTTTAGAGAAAGTTGGGTATCTGGAAAAGACAATGTCAGAAATGGAGTTGTGTTTAAAGTCTACATGTCGTAAATACTTGTTTTTACTTGCTCATACTTGAAATCGCACTCATACTGAGAAAGGTATTACAAAAATAAATAAAAGGTACACATAAAACCTCCCACGAGACGTCACATTATGCGTCAGTGTAATTCTAGACATTTTTATTGGAATATTATACATGCTGGGAACTTGAGAAGTGGATTTCCTCCCTTTCTATTGAAAACCTGACGTATTTCCAATCGGGGCACATAATCGTTATAGTGATTTTGCCTTATGACGGATCTCGGCGTTAAGAGTTATTTTGGCGTAAGAGTTACATCGCCAGTAATTGGACATTCCGATTCCACGCAGCCGTTGGTGATATAAATTCCTTATCAGTCAGTGTGATTCAAAATGATGGACGGAAGGAAAAGGCTATCAGGAAGGTACCTGAGGGATGAGGGGGGAATTTCCGCGAGAGGAAGTCACGGCAAATTCCGGCCTGGGCGTATTTTAAAAGGTTCTTGGAAATAGGTGAAAACCACTGTCTAAAATATATTAAAAGCAATAGTAGTCTATCTGATTCACCAGTACATAAAACATCACAACTCAGATGGTAAAAGCACACCTAAAATTAGTTTATGAATCCGAATGCGAATACAATTTCAAAGGTTTTTCTCTTGGCAAATTACGTTTTAATAACACACAGGAACAAAAATTCTGGTACCGGTGTTGCAATTATAAGCTTGTTTTCGTTTTCACACATGGAACCAGGTACTTAATAACGAAAAGAAAATAAAAGCACGAGGATCCTTTAAAATCTTTTATTTGTAACATTCAAAGGCAATAATTGAACGATCAATAATAACGTGAGGTAGAACGAACTCTAACATACTGAAGTAAAAATCATCAAAACACGGCAACTGGTTGCGCCAATTTATATGTGAATTATTGATTGTCTATAGATTTAGTAACTGAGTAACTGAGTTAAGTTATCCAATTCTTACCCATATCATATGCCAAAACAAAACAGCTTTGTTTCGCTTTAATTTGCGCCTGAGTATTGTGACGAAAAACTCTGGCCGCGTGTGATCGCTCCGAGATTCATTCCAGATTGTTCGCGCTGCCTACGTTGTACACTGTGAAGTAAATACCGCCACGTTATCGTGAAAATATCTGCTGATCACAAGTGAATTAACGCCGCTGCCTTTTGCATTTCGTTTCGTATGTTGTGGAAATTGCAGTGAAATTTGTTAATCGTTGGGCCCGCTGTTCGCTTATGTCTAAATGTTTTCCTGCCACATACATTATAGTCTAAATGTTTTCCTGCCACATACGTGTTGTATTCTGATAATTGGGCACAAAAGAAAACCCGCTCTCGCCACGTGATTATTGTTATCACCGCTGAACTTTTGTGAAGCATTTTCTTGAACTGAACATTTATTTGAACTATTATAGAGACTAAACCAGGACCTGAAATTGATCACCGAACGTGCAGTTGGTAAGTTTTGGCATCCTTTACACCCTTCCTTAATTGGGCAGTTATTTCAGTGAATTGTTTTATTTAATTTAGCACATCCGCTCATTTCCGCTTTGCGAACGGATTTAAGTTGGAATTGCTGCAACCAGCAACAAATGATAATTATACTTAATTATCGGTGGAGTGGGTTTCAAAAGCCAGCCAATTATCCGATTTGTTAAATTAAAGTGGTAATCAACCATCGAACTGTGGACGCTTCTGAACAATGCTGAAATATGTAGATGATGAGATCTGAAATAATGGGTTTAATATATTTCAAACATTTTTGATATTCAGTACGCAGAAAAGGTAGATATTTATTACTAACACTGTATTAGAAGTAAGGAAACCGTTTTGATCATGGCACTTTGGTACAATGCTAGGAAAAGAGGGTAAGAAAGTAGAAGATAATAATAATGTAAGTGCTACATCACTTGAAAGAATGATCGATGACCATCAAACCTCGTCTAGTTGTGCATAAGAGGAACGACGAGATTTCAAGGTCGCCAAAGAAATCAGCTCGACTGACCAACTTAAATCAGGCCGAAACACGTAGCAGGACCACAACGCAAGACACAATGAAAAATGGAAAGAGCTTGAAGAGATGCAGAGATGGAGAGAGAGCTTGACTGATGAAAAGTAACGCTTCATTAAATTTAAAAAAAACGGTCCAGCTCTTAATGACCTTTCATTATTTGTAGGTTCTTTGTTTGTTCACAGCACCAGGGGTGTATGAAGTATCAGAGGTCAAATACAGCTGACGGAAATTTATTCACGTTACAAGTGGTGTCGTGACGCCGACTTATTTTATTGTATTAGGAGAAAGAAAGGAAACATAAAAAAGGGTCCTTATTGTGGTCCAAGGCTTTGTGAACGCGGAATACTAATTTGTTCTCAGTCCGGCTTTGATGCCGGTACGTGTTTTTTTTAATTTGCCTTTTTTAAAACGACATCAATTTGAATTTTCATTAAACTTAATTACATGTTATAAGATGGTCTCCGTGGTCGAGGGATGTGGTTCTTTCCTCGACAGCCGGATTAAAAAAATATTTTATTTCGTGACCAACACTATCGTCATTTTATTAACTTAGAGGTTTTACTTATTAAGTTATTCGAAATATAAAAATAAATTTAATCTCCGTGTTCAATTAAAATTGTGTAAAATGTTGCTTGATGAATCACTGCCACTGTATGCATTTTTGATTAAACATGGAGTTAAATAAGCTTTTAGTGTGGCTCTGGCGAGTAACCACAATTCAGAATTGAATCGTTATTTAAGGGCCCGCAACCCGAATTTCTACCGATTTCTTACATATCTCCCTTAAACATTTGAAGATTTTAAGCTCTTAAAAAAATATATGTTATTTTTGAAGATAATGTCTAGATGCTTAGATGCTGCCCGCGCCGAAACGGAAATTATATGAAATTCCCTCCATAGAAAAAAATCGCAAAGGATGCTCCGAAAATTATTATAAACACGATTATTCAGTTATTTTATAAGTTACATGTATGAAACAAATCACTGTATTTCTGTAAATGCTATTTTAGGCAATCCAAAATTTTGCTGAAATATTATCATTTTTAATATTAGCGCACTCTCTCTAACAATCGTATTTACATATCTCTCCATCGTCTTCTTTTTGAGCGGGTATACAGCGCCTTAAACAGGGATGAAATAGTCCGATAGATTCTAAGCAGGGAGAACATGATAATTTACGAAACGTATCAAAAAAAATAATATCTTGCTCCATATTATTTTCATTCTCTCTTAACGTTTTTTCATGCCCTATTAAGGCATGAAGCAATTTCAGTTGAGTAATAAAAGCTTGATTCAAATATCATAGGGCCTACCCTACACCGTACATGAGAGGGGGCCACCACGCCTCCAGGAATTCTTTTAAGTACCAGACGGGTCCTTCTGTCAGTCCCTAACTACAAACGGTAGAGGGGAAGCGATCAATAATGCAGATTCTGATTTTTATTCGCTTTAATCGAATACTGAGAAGAAACCACCGAATATTCGTGATGAGTGATGAGGCAGAAAAAGAAAATTATTGTTTACGAACATTTCAGGGAGCGTTGGATATTTTCGTATTTGGGTGACTGGTGTATATGGAGAGGCATAAAAAAACGTGATAGATAATAAATAACTTGATTAGGATTAAAAAAAGGGAGATACTTTAAAATTCTCCCTGGGGAAAGGAAATATTGATCCTTGATTTTTGTTGTGGGAGTTCAGCTGGATATTTCTTAGGTTTTCTCAATAAATATTAGGTTCTCGATATTAAAAATTTGGTTTATTGTTTACGTACTTACAATAATAAGGCTACAAGTTAGCCGACCTAACTGAAAGATGGGTAGATATGATCTGGTGGAGGCCGAGGGCGAGCCGTTCCGTCAAGCGGTGGCGACATGGGCGTCCCTTATCGGTCAAGCGGAGAAATATTTCCCTGCTGGCATCTAGTGGAGTAGCTATAAAGCTTTTTCAATACATTACAGTCTTGAAGAGACTACTTGTTGTAGGAGGGAGGAAACACAGAGGCCGGCAAATCGTTCCACAGCCGAGCTGTTTAACTCAATAACTAGTCTCAGAAACGACCCGTTTTCATTTGACAAATGTTAACTATATATTGGGCGCGCGTTTGGCGTGTTTCTCGACTGCGTACCGGTGCCGAAGGAATCAACGACGCAAAACTTCGTATGACAAGTAAAGCATTCCCACCCGATGCTCTAAATAATTCAATCCGTTTGTTAAGATCGGAGAATCCATCAAACGGACCGCCCGTTTCTGCATAAAGTTGAGAGTTTTTCAGGTAG